>OY998173.1:21113756-22313756 GCA_963921995.1 Oxystoma pomonae
ATCGTGTTTCACGTTGAAATTTTTAGAAATAATAGAGAAGGGCACTCTTTATCCCCCAAAAAATACCGCAACCCCTTACGAGCCGTCTAACACCCTCAAAAACAATCCCAAAGATGATATCTGAAATACACGGGTTATTATACCTATAGCACTTTTTTTTTTAATTTCACTAACTCATAGATCGAGTTTCACGTTAAAATTTTTAGGAAGGATAAATAAGAGTACTCTTCATCCCCCAAAAAATACCGCAACCCCTTACGAGCCGTCTAACACCCTCAAAAACAACCCCAAAGATGGTATTTGAAATACACGTTTTATTATACCTATAGCGATTTTTTTTAAATTTCACTAACTCATAGATCGAGTTTCACGTTAAAATTTTTAGGAAAGATGAATAAGGGTACTCTTCATCCCCCAAAAATACCGCAACCCCTTACGAGCCGTCTAACACCCTCAAAAACAACCCCAAAGATGGTATTTGAAATACACGTTTTATTATACCTATAGCGATTTTTTTTAAATTTCACTAACTCATAGATCGAGTTTCACGTTAAAATTTTTAGGAAAGATAAATAAGGGTACTCTTCATCCCCCAAAAAATACCGCAACCCCTTACGAGCCGTCTAACACCCTCAAAAACAATCCCAAAGATGATATCTGAAATACACGGCTTATTATACCTATAGCGGTTTTTTTTTAAATTTCACTAACTCATAGATCGAGTTTCACGTTAAAATTTTTAGGAAGGATAAATAAGGGTACTCTTCATCCCCCAAAAAATACCGCAACCCCTTACGAGCCGTCGAACACCCTCTAAAACAATCCCAAAGATGATATCTGAAATACACGTGTTATTATACCTATAGCGATTTTTTTTGAAATTTCACTAACTCATAGATCGAGTTTCACGTTGAAATTTTTAGGAAAGATAAAAAAGAGTGCTCTTCATCCCCCAAAAGATACTGTAACCCCTTACGAGCCGTCGAACACCCTCTAAAACAATCCCAAAGATGATATCTGAAATACACGGGTTATTATACCTATAGCGATTTTTTTTTAAATTTCACTAACTCATAGATCGAGTTTCACGTTGAAATTTTTGTGAATGATAGACAAGGACACTCTCCATTCCCCAAAAAATACCGCAACCCCTTACGAGCCGTCTAACACCCTCAAAAACTACCCCAAAGATGGTATTTGAAATACACGTGTTATTATACCTATAGCGATTTTTTTTTTAATTTCACTAACTCATAGATCGTGTTTCACGTTGAAATTTTTAGAAATAATAGAGAAGGGCACTCTTTATCCCCCAAAAAATACCGCAACCCCTTACGAGCCGTCTAACACCCTCAAAAACTACCCCCATAATGGTATTTGAAATACACGTTTTATTATACCTATAGCGCTTTTTTTTAAATTTCACTAACTCATAGATCGAGTTTCACGTTAAAATTTTTAGGAAGGATAAATAAGGGTACTCTTCATCCCCCAAAAAATACCGCAACCCCTTACGAGCCGTCGAACACCCTCTAAAACAATCCCAAAGATGATATCTGAAATACACGGGTTATTATACCTATAGCGCTTTTTTTTTAAATTTCACTAACTCATAGATCGAGTTTCACGTTAAAATTTTTAGGAAGGATAAATAAGGGTACTCTTCATCCCCCAAAAAATACCGCAACCCCTTACGAGCCGTCGAACACCCTCTAAAACAATCCCAAAGATGATATCTGAAATACACGTGTTATTATACCTATAGCGCTTTTTTTTTTAATTTCACTAACTCATAGATCGAGTTTCACGTTGAAATTTTTATGAATGATAGAAAAGGGCACTCTTCATTCCCCAAAAAATACCGCAACCCCTTACGAGCCGTCTAACATCCTCAAAAACTACCCCAAATATGGTATTTGAAATACACGTTTTATTATACCTATAGCGCTTTTGTTTTAAATTTCACTAACTCATAGATCGAGTTTCACGTTGAAATTTTTATGAATGATAGAAAAGGGCACTCTTCATTCCCCAAAAAAATACCGCAACCCCTTACGAGCCGTCTAACACCCTCAAAAACTACCCCAAAGATGTTATTTGGTGTATTATACCTATAGCGCTTTTTTTTAAATTTCACTAACTCATAGATCGAGTTTCACGTTGAAATTTTTACGTATGATTGAAAAGGGTACTCTTTAACTCCCAAAAATACCGCATCCTTTTACGAGCCGTCTAACACCCTCAAAAACAACCCCAAAAAATGGTATTTGAAATATACGTGTTATTATACCTAATTTTTACGAATGATAGACAAGTGTACTCTTCATCCCCTAAAAAATACCGCAACTCCTTACGAACCGTCTAACACCCTTAAAAAAAAACAAATATTATTTGAAATACACGTGTTAGTATACCTATAGTGTTATTTTTTAAATTTCACTAACTCAAAGATCGAGTTTCACGTTGAAATTTTTTAAGTATGATAGACAAGGGTACTCTTCATCCCCCAAAAATACCTCAACCCCTTACGAGCCGTCTAACATCCTTAAAGGTACATTGGAAGGTACATTGGATATTATTTTCATGGTGTCCTTTTTTGTGTTACTTCGAGGGGATGAATTGTGTTATCGTAAGCCTCGCCCCAGGTTCAAAATAAACTGTACCAACCCATAGTACACCATTACACTTTTATCGTTACGTTACGTCGCCTGATCAGAGCGCTAGATTTCAAAGCTACGTTACGTTTACGGGGTGGTGTGGCTTTTATTTCCTAGTATTATTTGTGTTATAAATTATCAGTGGCGGATCCGGGAAGGGCGTGGGGGGCTCGGGGGGCGCGCGAACTGGATATTCCTATAAAACATATCTCGGTAAATATCAACTAATTTTGAATATGTTGTATAACTAGTGCTAGTTTCTCAGATCTCAGCTATCAAAATTAGTTCTTCTCTTCCTGTTTCGGTTGCTACCGCCGAAAGAACTTTTTCCACTTTAAGACTTGTGAAAACTTATCTTCGATCCACGGTATAGGAGAAGAGAAACTCAATGGCTTGGCGCTTTTGTATATAAGTATATCATTCATTGAACCTGGGTTTAGAAGAATAAAATATAATAAAATATTTATAGTTAAGGATTTGTATAACAAATAACTTTAAATTGCCAAAATAAATTAGTTGTATCAGGTAGTATCTGTTAGTCACCACCAACGGCTCAAGCAAGTATGAAGATATGTAGGTCGAAACTGTTTGGTTAGTGGCGAGGGTCACTAACCAACATACCAATCTAATCAAATCCCCAAAAACAATGGTGACCATAAACAAGGACTTTTTTGCCCTATGTTCGTAGTCGCTCGACGCGGCCTACATAAATTTTATTGCTTGCGCCCCCCCCCCCCCTGGTGAAATTTCTGGATCCGCCACTGAAATTATTATGGTTGTATCTCTGCATGCTATAGGAATTTCGATTTGGGTGTAAGTGGGTAATCCCGTAGTATAACTTGAAAACTATATAAATATTGTTTTGTCTGCGTTAATTGTTAATAAATTCATATCTAGCCAGTTTAAAAAGAAAATTTGAAAAATCCAAGTAGTTCCCAAAAAACCGAATTTTCATTTCTGGTGCCTTTATTTCTAAAGTTGTTAAAAAACGCTTAAAACTTTCTACAGGCACAGGCACTCTCAGGACATTTAAATTTGACAGAAGCGTTGCCAAAATCATCTGTCAAATATTATTTTATAACTTCAGACGGCTCGACGAAGATAATCAGTGCAAAATAACTATACTATTATATTTGACACTTAAATAGGTTTGACATTTTCTTTTAAACATTTAAATTTTTTTTTGTTGGTGTTAGACGGCTCGTAAGGGGTTGCGGATTTTTTGGGGGATGAAGAGTACCCTTATTTATCTTTCCTAAAAATTTCGACGTGAAACTCGATCTATGAGTTAGTGAAATTTAAAAAAAAATCGCTATAGGTATAATAACACGTGTATTTCAAATACCATCTTTGGGGTAGTTTTTGAGGGTGTTAGACGGCTCGTAAGGGGTTGCGGTATTTTTTGGGGGATGAAGAGTACTCTTATTTATCTTGCCTAAAAATTTCAACGTGAAACTCGATCTATGAGTTAGTGAAATTTAAAAAAAAATCGCTATAGGTATAATAACACGTGTATTTCAGATATCATCTTTGGGATTGTTTTAGAGGGTGTTCGACGGCTCGTAAGGGGTTACAGTATCTTTTGGGGGATGAAGAGTACTCTTATTTATCTTTCCTAAAAATTTCAACGTGAAACTCTATCTATGAGTTAGTGAAATTTAAAAAAAAAGCGCTATAGGTATAATAACCCGTGTATTTCAGATATCATCTTTGGGATTGTTTTTGAGGGTGTTAGACGGCTCGTAAGGGGTTGCGGTATTTTTTGGGGGATGAAGAGTACCCTTATTCATCTTTCCTAAAAATTTTAACGTGAAACTCGATCTATGAGTTAGTGAAATTAAAAAAAAAGCGCTATAGGTATAATAACCCGTGTATTTCAGATATCATCTTTGGGATTGTTTTAGAGGGTGTTCGACGGCTCGTAAGGGGTTACAGTATCTTTTGGGGGATGAAGAGTACTCTTTTTTATCTTTCCTAAAAATTTCAACGTGAAACTCGATCTATGAGTTAGTGAAATTTAAAAGAAAATCGCTATAGGTATAATAACACGTGTATTTCAGATATCATCTTTGGGATTGTTTTAGAGGGTGTTCGACGGCTCGTAAGGGGTTGCGGTATTTTTTGGGGGATGAAGAGTACCCTTATTTATCCTTCCTAAAAATTTCAACGTGAAACTCGATCTATGAGTTAGTGAAATTTAAAAAAAAATCGCTATAGGTATAATAACACGTGTATTTCAGATATCATCTTTGGGATTGTTTTAGAGGGTGTTCGACGGCTCGTAAGGGGTTGCGGTATTTTTTGGGGGATGAAGAGTACCCTTATTTATCATTCCTAAAAATTTTAACGTGAAACTCGATCTATGAGTTAGTGAAATTAAAAAAAAAGCGCTATAGGTATAATAACCCGTGTATTTCAGATATCATCTTTGGGATTGTTTTTGAGGGTGTTAGACGGCTCGTAAGGGGTTGCGGTATTTTTTGGGGGATAAAGAGTGCCCTTCTCTATCATTTCTAAAAATTTCAACGTGAAACTCGATCTATGAGTTAGTGAAATTTAAAAAAAAATCGCTATAGGTATAATAACACGTGTATTTCAGATATCATCTTTGGGATTGCTTTAGAGGGTGTTCGACGGCTCGTAAGGGGTTGCGGTATTTTTTGGGGGATGAAGAGTACCCTTATTTATCCTTCCTAAAAATTTTAACGTGAAACTCGATCTATGAGTTAGTGAAATTTTAAAAAAAGCGCTATAGGTATAATAACCCGTGTATTTCAGATATCATCTTTGGGATTGTTTTTGAGGGTGTTAGACGGCTCGTAAGGGGTTGCGGTATTTTTTAGGGAATAAAGAGTGCCCTTCTCTATCATTTCTAAAAATTTCAACGTGAAACTCGATCTATGAGTTAGTGAAATTTAAAAAAAAAGCGCTATAGGTATAATAAAACGTGTATTTCAAATACCATTTTGGGGGTAGTTTTTGAGGGTGTTAGACGGCTCGTAAGGGGTTGCGGTATTTTTTGGGGGATAAAGAGTGCCCTTCTCTATCATTTCTAAAAATTTCAACGTGAAACTCGATCTATGAGTTAGTGAAATTTAAAAAAAAGCGCTATAGGTATAATAAAACGTGTATTTCAAATACCATTTTGGGGGTAGTTTTTGAGGGTGTTAGACCGCTCGTAAGGGGTTGCGGTATTTTTTGGGGGATGAAGGGTACCCTTATTCATCTTTCCTAAAAATTTTAACGTGAAACTCGATCTATGAGTTAGTGAAATTTAAAAAAAAATCGCTATAGGTATAATAACACGTGTATTTCAGATATCATCTTTGGGATTGTTTTAGAGGGTGTTCGACGACTCGTAGGGGTTTACAGTATCTTTTGGGGGATGAAGAGTACCCTTATTTATCCTTCCTAAAAATTTTAACGTGAAACTCGATCTATGAGTTAGTGAAATTTAAAAAAAATGCGCTATAGGTATAATAACCCGTGTATTTCAGATATCATCTTTGGGATTGTTTTTGAGGGTGTTTGACGGCTCGTAAGGGGTTGCGGTATTTTTTGGGGGATGAAGAGTACCCTTATTTATCCTTCCTAAAAATTTCAACGTGAAACTCGATCTATGAGTTAGTGAAATTTAAAAAAAAATCGCTATAGGTATAATAACACGTGTATTTCAGATATCATCTTTGGGATTGCTTTAGAGGGTGTTCGACGGCTCGTAAGGGGTTGCGGTATTTTTTGGGGGATGAAGAGTACCCTTATTTATCCTTCCTAAAAATTTTAACGTGAAACTCGATCTATGAGTTAGTGAAATTTAAAAAAAAAGCGCTATAGGTATAATAAAACGTGTATTTCAAATACCATTTTAGGGGTAGTTTTTGAGGGTGTTCGACCGCTCGTAAGGGGTTGCGGTATTTTTTGGAGGATGAAGGGTACCCTTATTCATCTTTCCTAAAAATTTTAACGTGAAACTCGATCTATGAGTTAGTGAAATTTAAAAAAAAATCGCTATAGGTATAATAACACGTGTATTTCAGATATCATCTTTGGGATTGTTTTAGAGGGTGTTCGACGGCTCGTAAGGGGTTACAGTATCTTTTGGGGGATGAAGAGTACTCTTATTTATCTTTCCTAAAAATTTCAACGTGAAACTCGATCTATGAGTTAGTGAAATTTAAAAAAAATCGCTATAGGTATAATAACACGTGTATTTCAGATATCATCTTTGGGATTGTTTTAGAGGGTGTTCGACGGCTCGTAAGGGGTTGCGGTATTTTTTGGGGGATGAAGAGTACCCTTATTTATCCTTCCTAAAAATTTTAACGTGAAACTCGATCTATGAGTTAGTGAAATTTTAAAAAAAGCGCTATAGGTATAATAACCCGTGTATTTCAGATATCATCTTTGGGATTGTTTTTGAGGGTGTTAGACGGCTCGTAAGGGGTTGCGGTATTTTTTGGGGGATAAAGAGTGCCCTTCTCTATCATTTCTAAAAATTTCAACGTGAAACTCGATCTATGAGTTAGTGAAATTTGAAAAAATACGCTATAGATATAATAAAACGGGTATTTCAAATACCATATTTGGGGTTGTTTTAGAGGGTGTTCGACGGCTTGTAAAAGGTTGCGGTATTTTTTGGGGGATGAAGAGTACCCTTATTTATCCTTCCTAAAAATTTTAACGTGAAACTCGATCTATTTTAAAAAAAGCGCTATAGGTATAATAAAACGTGTATTTCAAATACCATTTTGGGGGTAGTTTTTGAGGGTGTTAGACGGCTCGTAAGGGGTTGGGGTATTTTTTGGGGGATAAAGAGAGCCCTTCTCTATCATTTCTAAAAATTTCAACGTGAAACTCGATCTATGAGTTAGTGAAATTTAAAAAAAAAGCGCTATAGGTATAATAAAACGTGTATTTCAAATACCATACGACTCGTAAGGGGTTACAGTATCTTTTGGGGGATGAAGAGTACTCTTATTTATCTTTCCTAAAAATTTCAACGTGAAACTCGATCTATGAGTTAGTGAAATTTAAAAAAAAATCGCTATAGTTATAATAAAACGTGTATTTCAGATATCATCTTTGGGATTGTTTTGAGGGTGTTCGACGGCTCGTAAGGGGTTGCGGTATTTTTTGGGGGATGAAGAGTACCCTTATTTATCCTTCCTAAAAATTTTAACGTGAAACTCGATCTATGAGTTAGTGAAATTTTAAAAAAAGCGCTATAGGTATAATAACCCGTGTATTTCAGATATCATCTTTGGGATTGTTTTTGAGGGTGTTAGACGGCTCGTAAGGGGTTGCGGTATTTTTTGGGGGATAAAAAGTGCCCTTCTCTATCATTTCTAAAAATTTCAACGTGAAACTCGATCTATGAGTTAGTGAAATTTGAAAAAATACGCTATAGATATAATAAAACGGGTATTTCAAATACCATATTTGGGGTTGTTTTAGAGGGTGTTCGACGGCTTGTAAAAAGTTGCGGTATTTTTTGGAGGATGAAAAGTACCCTTATTTATCTTTCCTAAAAATTTTAACGTAAAACTCGATCTATGAGTTAGTGAAATTTAAAAAAAAACGCTATAGGTATAATAAAACGTGTATTTCAAATACCATTTTGGGGGTAGTTTTTGAGGAAGTTAGACGGCTCGTAAGGGGTTGCGGTATTTTTTGGGGGATGAAGAGTACCCTTATTCATCTTTCCTAAAAATTTTAACGTGAAACTCGATCTATGAGTTAGTGAAATTTAAATAAAAATCGCTATAGGTATAATAACACGTGTATTTCAGATATCATCTTTGGGGTTGTTTTTAAGGGTGTTAGACGGCTCGTAAGGGGTTGCGGTATTTTTTGGGGGATGAAGAGTGCCCTTATTTACTTTCCTAAAAATTTTAACGTGAAACTCGATCTATGAGTTAGTGAAATTTAAAAAAAAAGCGCTATAGGTATAATAACACGTGTATTTCAGATACCATCTTTGGGATTGTTTTAGAGGGTGTTCGACGGCTCGTAAGGGGTTACAGTATCTCTTGGGGGATGAAGAGTACTCTTATTTATCTTGCCTAAAAATTTCAACGTGAAACTCGATCTATGAGTTAGTGAAATTTAAAAAAAAATCGCTATAGGTATAATAACACGTGTATTTCAGATATCATCTTTGGGATTGTTTTAGAGGGTGTTCGACGGCTCGTAAGGGGTTACAGTATCTTTTGGGGGATGAAGAGTACTCTTATTTATCTTTCCTAAAAATTTCAACGTGAAACTCTATCTATGAGTTAGTGAAATTTAAAAAAAAAGCGCTATAGGTATAATAACCCGTGTATTTCAGATATCATCTTTGGGATTGTTTTTGAGGGTGTTAGACGGCTCGTAAGGGGTTGCGGTATTTTTTGTGGGATGAAGAGTACCCTTATTCATCTTTCCTAAAAATTTTAACGTGAAACTTGATCTATGAGTTAGTGAAATTTAAAAAAAAAGCGCTACAGGTATAATAACCCGTGTATTTCAGATATCATCTTTGGGATTGTTTTAGAGGGTGTTCGACGGCTCTTAAGGGGTTACAGTATCTTTTGGGGGATGAAGAGTACTCTTTTTTATCTTTCCTAAAAATTTCAACGTGAAACTCGATCTATGAGTTAGTGAAATTTAAAAAAAAATCGCTATAGGTATAATAACACGTGTATTTCAGATATAATCTTTGGGATTGTTTTAGAGGGTGTTCGACGGCTCGTAAGGAGTTGCGGTATTTTTTGGGGGATGAAGAGTACCCTTATTTATCCTTCCTAAAAATTTCAACGTGAAACTCGATCTATGAGTTAGTGAAATTTAAAAAAAAATCGCTATAGGTATAATAGCACGTGTATTTCAGATATCATCTTTGGGATTGTTTTAGAGGGTGTTCGACGGCTCGTAAGGGGTTGCGGTATTTTTTGGGGGATGAAAAGTACCCTTATTTATCCTTCCTAAAAATTTTAACGTGAAACTCGATCTATGAGTTAGTGAAATTTAAAAAAAAAGTCGCTATAGGTATAATAACACGTGTATTTCAGATATCATCTTTGGGATTGTTTTAGAGGGTGTTCGACGGCTCGTAAGGGTTACGGTATTTTTTTGGGGATGAAGAGTACCCTTATTTATCCTTCCTAAAAATTTTAACGTGAAACTCGATCTATGAGTTAGTGAAATTTAAAAAAAAAGCGCTATAGGTATAATAACCCGTGTATTTCAGATATCATCTTTGGGATTGTTTTTGAGGGTGTTCGACGGCTCGTAAGGGGTTGCGGTATTTTTTGGGGGATGAAGAGTACCCTTATTTATCCTTCCTAAAAATTTCAACGTGAGACTCGATCTATGAGTTAGTGAAATTTAAAAAAAAATAGCTATAGGTATAATAACACGTGTATTTCAGATATCATCTTTGGGATTGTTTTAGAGGGTGTTCGACGGCTCGTAAGGGGTTGCGGTATTTTTTGGGGGATGAAGAGTACCCTTATTTATCCTTCCTAAAAATTTTAACGTGAAACTCGATCTATGAGTTAGTGAAATTTAAAAAAAAATCGCTATAGTTATAATAAAACGTGTATTTCAGATATCATCTTTGGGATTGTTTTGAGGGTGTTCGACGGCTCGTAAGGGGTTGCGGTATTTTTTGGGGGATGAAGAGTACCCTTATTTATCCTTCCTAAAAATTTTAACGTGAAACTCGATCTATGAGTTAGTGAAATTTTAAAAAAAGCGCTATAGGTATAATAACCCGTGTATTTCAGATATCATCTTTGGGATTGTTTTTGAGGGTGTTAGACGGCTCGTAAGGGGTTGCGGTATTTTTTGGGGGATAAAAAGTGCCCTTCTCTATCATTTCTAAAAATTTCAACGTGAAACTCGATCTATGAGTTAGTGAAATTTGAAAAAATACGCTATAGATATAATAAAACGGGTATTTCAAATACCATATTTGGGGTTGTTTTAGAGGGTGTTCGACGGCTTGTAAAAAGTTGCGGTATTTTTTGGAGGATGAAAAGTACCCTTATTTATCTTTCCTAAAAATTTTAACGTAAAACTCGATCTATGAGTTAGTGAAATTTAAAAAAAAACGCTATAGGTATAATAAAACGTGTATTTCAAATACCATTTTGGGGGTAGTTTTTGAGGAAGTTAGACGGCTCGTAAGGGGTTGCGGTATTTTTTGGGGGATGAAGAGTACCCTTATTCATCTTTCCTAAAAATTTTAACGTGAAACTCGATCTATGAGTTAGTGAAATTTAAATAAAAATCGCTATAGGTATAATAACACGTGTATTTCAGATATCATCTTTGGGGTTGTTTTTAAGGGTGTTAGACGGCTCGTAAGGGGTTGCGGTATTTTTTGGGGGATGAAGAGTGCCCTTATTTACTTTCCTAAAAATTTTAACGTGAAACTCGATCTATGAGTTAGTGAAATTTAAAAAAAAAGCGCTATAGGTATAATAACACGTGTATTTCAGATACCATCTTTGGGATTGTTTTAGAGGGTGTTCGACGGCTCGTAAGGGGTTACAGTATCTCTTGGGGGATGAAGAGTACTCTTATTTATCTTGCCTAAAAATTTCAACGTGAAACTCGATCTATGAGTTAGTGAAATTTAAAAAAAAATCGCTATAGGTATAATAACACGTGTATTTCAGATATCATCTTTGGGATTGTTTTAGAGGGTGTTCGACGGCTCGTAAGGGGTTGCGGTATTTTTTGGGGGATGAAGAGTACCCTTATTTATCATTCCTAAAAATTTTAACGTGAAACTCGATCTATGAGTTAGTGAAATTAAAAAAAAAGCGCTATAGGTATAATAACCCGTGTATTTCAGATATCATCTTTGGGATTGTTTTTGAGGGTGTTAGACGGCTCGTAAGGGGTTGCGGTATTTTTTGGGGGATAAAGAGTGCCCTTCTCTATCATTTCTAAAAATTTCAACGTGAAACTCGATCTATGAGTTAGTGAAATTTAAAAAAAAAGCGCTATAGGTATAATAACCCGTGTATTTCAGATATCATCTTTGGGATTGTTTTTGAGGGTGTTTGACGGCTCGTAAGGGGTTGCGGTATTTTTTGGGGGATGAAGAGTACCCTTATTTATCCTTCCTAAAAATTTCAACGTGAAACTCGATCTATGAGTTAGTGAAATTTAAAAAAAAATCGCTATAGGTATAATAACACGTGTATTTCAGATATCATCTTTGGGATTGCTTTAGAGGGTGTTCGACGGCTCGTAAGGGGTTGCGGTATTTTTTGGGGGATGAAGAGTACCCTTATTTATCCTTCCTAAAAATTTTAACGTGAAACTCGATCTATGAGTTAGTGAAATTTTAAAAAAAGCGCTATAGGTATAATAACCCGTGTATTTCAGATATCATCTTTGGGATTGTTTTTGAGGGTGTTAGACGGCTCGTAAGGGGTTGCGGTATTTTTTAGGGAATAAAGAGTGCCCTTCTCTATCATTTCTAAAAATTTCAACGTGAAACTCGATCTATGAGTTAGTGAAATTTAAAAAAAAAGCGCTATAGGTATAATAAAACGTGTATTTCAAATACCATTTTGGGGGTAGTTTTTGAGGGTGTTAGACGGCTCGTAAGGGGTTGCGGTATTTTTTGGGGGATAAAGAGTGCCCTTCTCTATCATTTCTAAAAATTTCAACGTGAAACTCGATCTATGAGTTAGTGAAATTTAAAAAAAAGCGCTATAGGTATAATAAAACGTGTATTTCAAATACCATTTTGGGGGTAGTTTTTGAGGGTGTTAGACCGCTCGTAAGGGGTTGCGGTATTTTTTGGGGGATGAAGGGTACCCTTATTCATCTTTCCTAAAAATTTTAACGTGAAACTCGATCTATGAGTTAGTGAAATTTAAAAAAAAATCGCTATAGGTATAATAACACGTGTATTTCAGATATCATCTTTGGGATTGTTTTAGAGGGTGTTCGACGACTCGTAGGGGTTTACAGTATCTTTTGGGGGATGAAGAGTACCCTTATTTATCCTTCCTAAAAATTTTAACGTGAAACTCGATCTATGAGTTAGTGAAATTTAAAAAAAATGCGCTATAGGTATAATAACCCGTGTATTTCAGATATCATCTTTGGGATTGTTTTTGAGGGTGTTTGACGGCTCGTAAGGGGTTGCGGTATTTTTTGGGGGATGAAGAGTACCCTTATTTATCCTTCCTAAAAATTTCAACGTGAAACTCGATCTATGAGTTAGTGAAATTTAAAAAAAAATCGCTATAGGTATAATAACACGTGTATTTCAGATATCATCTTTGGGATTGCTTTAGAGGGTGTTCGACGGCTCGTAAGGGGTTGCGGTATTTTTTGGGGGATGAAGAGTACCCTTATTTATCCTTCCTAAAAATTTTAACGTGAAACTCGATCTATGAGTTAGTGAAATTTAAAAAAAAAGCGCTATAGGTATAATAAAACGTGTATTTCAAATACCATTTTAGGGGTAGTTTTTGAGGGTGTTCGACCGCTCGTAAGGGGTTGCGGTATTTTTTGGAGGATGAAGGGTACCCTTATTCATCTTTCCTAAAAATTTTAACGTGAAACTCGATCTATGAGTTAGTGAAATTTAAAAAAAAATCGCTATAGGTATAATAACACGTGTATTTCAGATATCATCTTTGGGATTGTTTTAGAGGGTGTTCGACGGCTCGTAAGGGGTTACAGTATCTTTTGGGGGATGAAGAGTACTCTTATTTATCTTTCCTAAAAATTTCAACGTGAAACTCGATCTATGAGTTAGTGAAATTTAAAAAAAATCGCTATAGGTATAATAACACGTGTATTTCAGATATCATCTTTGGGATTGTTTTAGAGGGTGTTCGACGGCTCGTAAGGGGTTGCGGTATTTTTTGGGGGATGAAGAGTACCCTTATTTATCCTTCCTAAAAATTTTAACGTGAAACTCGATCTATGAGTTAGTGAAATTTTAAAAAAAGCGCTATAGGTATAATAACCCGTGTATTTCAGATATCATCTTTGGGATTGTTTTTGAGGGTGTTAGACGGCTCGTAAGGGGTTGCGGTATTTTTTGGGGGATAAAGAGTGCCCTTCTCTATCATTTCTAAAAATTTCAACGTGAAACTCGATCTATGAGTTAGTGAAATTTGAAAAAATACGCTATAGATATAATAAAACGGGTATTTCAAATACCATATTTGGGGTTGTTTTAGAGGGTGTTCGACGGCTTGTAAAAGGTTGCGGTATTTTTTGGGGGATGAAGAGTACCCTTATTTATCCTTCCTAAAAATTTTAACGTGAAACTCGATCTATTTTAAAAAAAGCGCTATAGGTATAATAAAACGTGTATTTCAAATACCATTTTGGGGGTAGTTTTTGAGGGTGTTAGACGGCTCGTAAGGGGTTGGGGTATTTTTTGGGGGATAAAGAGAGCCCTTCTCTATCATTTCTAAAAATTTCAACGTGAAACTCGATCTATGAGTTAGTGAAATTTAAAAAAAAAGCGCTATAGGTATAATAAAACGTGTATTTCAAATACCATACGACTCGTAAGGGGTTACAGTATCTTTTGGGGGATGAAGAGTACTCTTATTTATCTTTCCTAAAAATTTCAACGTGAAACTCGATCTATGAGTTAGTGAAATTTAAAAAAAAATCGCTATAGTTATAATAAAACGTGTATTTCAGATATCATCTTTGGGATTGTTTTGAGGGTGTTCGACGGCTCGTAAGGGGTTGCGGTATTTTTTGGGGGATGAAAAGTACCCTTATTTATCCTTCCTAAAAATTTTAACGTGAAACTCGATCTATGAGTTAGTGAAATTTAAAAAAAAAGTCGCTATAGGTATAATAACACGTGTATTTCAGATATCATCTTTGGGATTGTTTTAGAGGGTGTTCGACGGCTCGTAAGGGTTACGGTATTTTTTTGGGGATGAAGAGTACCCTTATTTATCCTTCCTAAAAATTTTAACGTGAAACTCGATCTATGAGTTAGTGAAATTTAAAAAAAAAGCGCTATAGGTATAATAACCCGTGTATTTCAGATATCATCTTTGGGATTGTTTTTGAGGGTGTTCGACGGCTCGTAAGGGGTTGCGGTATTTTTTGGGGGATGAAGAGTACCCTTATTTATCCTTCCTAAAAATTTCAACGTGAGACTCGATCTATGAGTTAGTGAAATTTAAAAAAAAATAGCTATAGGTATAATAACACGTGTATTTCAGATATCATCTTTGGGATTGTTTTAGAGGGTGTTCGACGGCTCGTAAGGGGTTGCGGTATTTTTTGGGGGATGAAGAGTACCCTTATTTATCCTTCCTAAAAATTTTAACGTGAAACTCGATCTATGAGTTAGTGAAATTTAAAAAAAAATCGCTATAGTTATAATAAAACGTGTATTTCAGATATCATCTTTGGGATTGTTTTGAGGGTGTTCGACGGCTCGTAAGGGGTTGCGGTATTTTTTGGGGGATGAAGAGTACCCTTATTTATCCTTCCTAAAAATTTTAACGTGAAACTCGATCTATGAGTTAGTGAAATTTTAAAAAAAGCGCTATAGGTATAATAACCCGTGTATTTCAGATATCATCTTTGGGATTGTTTTTGAGGGTGTTAGACGGCTCGTAAGGGGTTGCGGTATTTTTTGGGGGATAAAAAGTGCCCTTCTCTATCATTTCTAAAAATTTCAACGTGAAACTCGATCTATGAGTTAGTGAAATTTGAAAAAATACGCTATAGATATAATAAAACGGGTATTTCAAATACCATATTTGGGGTTGTTTTAGAGGGTGTTCGACGGCTTGTAAAAAGTTGCGGTATTTTTTGGAGGATGAAAAGTACCCTTATTTATCTTTCCTAAAAATTTTAACGTAAAACTCGATCTATGAGTTAGTGAAATTTAAAAAAAAACGCTATAGGTATAATAAAACGTGTATTTCAAATACCATTTTGGGGGTAGTTTTTGAGGAAGTTAGACGGCTCGTAAGGGGTTGCGGTATTTTTTGGGGGATGAAGAGTACCCTTATTCATCTTTCCTAAAAATTTTAACGTGAAACTCGATCTATGAGTTAGTGAAATTTAAATAAAAATCGCTATAGGTATAATAACACGTGTATTTCAGATATCATCTTTGGGGTTGTTTTTAAGGGTGTTAGACGGCTCGTAAGGGGTTGCGGTATTTTTTGGGGGATGAAGAGTGCCCTTATTTACTTTCCTAAAAATTTTAACGTGAAACTCGATCTATGAGTTAGTGAAATTTAAAAAAAAAGCGCTATAGGTATAATAACACGTGTATTTCAGATACCATCTTTGGGATTGTTTTAGAGGGTGTTCGACGGCTCGTAAGGGGTTACAGTATCTCTTGGGGGATGAAGAGTACTCTTATTTATCTTGCCTAAAAATTTCAACGTGAAACTCGATCTATGAGTTAGTGAAATTTAAAAAAAAATCGCTATAGGTATAATAACACGTGTATTTCAGATATCATCTTTGGGATTGTTTTAGAGGGTGTTCGACGGCTCGTAAGGGGTTACAGTATCTTTTGGGGGATGAAGAGTACTCTTATTTATCTTTCCTAAAAATTTCAACGTGAAACTCTATCTATGAGTTAGTGAAATTTAAAAAAAAAGCGCTATAGGTATAATAACCCGTGTATTTCAGATATCATCTTTGGGATTGTTTTTGAGGGTGTTAGACGGCTCGTAAGGGGTTGCGGTATTTTTTGTGGGATGAAGAGTACCCTTATTCATCTTTCCTAAAAATTTTAACGTGAAACTTGATCTATGAGTTAGTGAAATTTAAAAAAAAAGCGCTACAGGTATAATAACCCGTGTATTTCAGATATCATCTTTGGGATTGTTTTAGAGGGTGTTCGACGGCTCTTAAGGGGTTACAGTATCTTTTGGGGGATGAAGAGTACTCTTTTTTATCTTTCCTAAAAATTTCAACGTGAAACTCGATCTATGAGTTAGTGAAATTTAAAAAAAAATCGCTATAGGTATAATAACACGTGTATTTCAGATATAATCTTTGGGATTGTTTTAGAGGGTGTTCGACGGCTCGTAAGGAGTTGCGGTATTTTTTGGGGGATGAAGAGTACCCTTATTTATCCTTCCTAAAAATTTCAACGTGAAACTCGATCTATGAGTTAGTGAAATTTAAAAAAAAATCGCTATAGGTATAATAGCACGTGTATTTCAGATATCATCTTTGGGATTGTTTTAGAGGGTGTTCGACGGCTCGTAAGGGGTTGCGGTATTTTTTGGGGGATGAAAAGTACCCTTATTTATCCTTCCTAAAAATTTTAACGTGAAACTCGATCTATGAGTTAGTGAAATTTAAAAAAAAAGTCGCTATAGGTATAATAACACGTGTATTTCAGATATCATCTTTGGGATTGTTTTAGAGGGTGTTCGACGGCTCGTAAGGGTTACGGTATTTTTTTGGGGATGAAGAGTACCCTTATTTATCCTTCCTAAAAATTTTAACGTGAAACTCGATCTATGAGTTAGTGAAATTTAAAAAAAAAGCGCTATAGGTATAATAACCCGTGTATTTCAGATATCATCTTTGGGATTGTTTTTGAGGGTGTTCGACGGCTCGTAAGGGGTTGCGGTATTTTTTGGGGGATGAAGAGTACCCTTATTTATCCTTCCTAAAAATTTCAACGTGAGACTCGATCTATGAGTTAGTGAAATTTAAAAAAAAATAGCTATAGGTATAATAACACGTGTATTTCAGATATCATCTTTGGGATTGTTTTAGAGGGTGTTCGACGGCTCGTAAGGGGTTGCGGTATTTTTTGGGGGATGAAGAGTACCCTTATTTATCCTTCCTAAAAATTTTAACGTGAAACTCGATCTATGAGTTAGTGAAATTAAAAAAAAAGCGCTATAGGTATAATAACCCGTGTATTTCAGATATCATCTTTGGGATTGTTTTTGAGGGTGTTAGACGGCTCGTAAGGGGTTGCGGTATTTTTTGGGGGATGAAGAGTGCCCTTATTTATCTTTCCTAAAAATTTTAACGTGAAACTCGATCTATGAGTTAGTGAAATTTAAAAAAAAAGCGCTATAGGTATAATAACACGTGTATTTCAGATATCATCTTTGGGATTGTTTTAGAGGGTGTTCGACGGCTCGTAAAAGGTTACAGTATCTCTTGGGGGATGAAGAGTACTCTTATTTATCTTGCCTAAAAATTTCAACGTGAAACTCGATCTATGACTTAGTGAAATTTAAAAAAAAATCGCTATAGGTATAATAACACGTGTATTTCAGATATCATCTTTGGGATTGTTTTAGAGGGTGTTCGACGGCTCGTAAGGGGTTACAGTATCTTTTGGGGGATGAAGAGTACTCTTATTTATCTTTCCTAAAAATTTCAACGTGAAACTCTATCTATGAGTTAGTGAAATTTAAAAAAAAAGCGCTATAGGTATAATAACCCGTGTATTTCAGATATCATCTTTGGGATTGTTTTTGAGGGTGTTAGACGGCTCGTAAGGGGTTGCGGTATTTTTTGGGGGATGAAGAGTACCCTTATTCATCTTTCCTAAAAATTTCAACGTGAAACTCGATCTATGAGTTAGTGAAATTAAAAAAAAAGCGCTATAGGTATAATAACCCGTGTATTTCAGATATCATCTTTGGGATTGTTTTAGAGGGTGTTCGACGGCTCGTAAGGGGTTACAGTATCTTTTGGAGGATGAAGAGTACTCTTATTTATCTTTCCTAAAAATTTCAACGTGAAACTCTATCTATGAGTTAGTCAAATTTAAAAAAAAAAGCGCTATAGGTATAATAACCCGTGTATTTCAGATATCATCTTTGGGATTGTTTTTGAGGGTGTTAGACGGCTCGTAAGGGGTTGCGGTATTTTTTGGGGGATGAAGAGTACCCTTATTCATCTTTCCTAAAAATTTCAACGTGAAACTCGATCTATGAGTTAGTGAAATTAAAAAAAAAGCGCTATAGGTATAATAACCCGTGTATTTCAGATATCATCTTTGGGATTGTTTTAGAGGGTGTTCGACGGCTCGTAAGGGGTTACAGTATCTTTTGGAGGATGAAGAGTACTCTTATTTATCTTTCCTAAAAATTTCAACGTGAAACTCTATCTATGAGTTAGTCAAATTTAAAAAAAAAGCGCTATAGGTATAATAACCCGTGTATTTCAGATATCATCTTTGGGATTGTTTTTGAGGGTGTTAGACGGCTCGTAAGGGGTTGCGGTATTTTTTGGGGGATGAAGAGTACCCTTATTCATCTTGCCTAAAAATTTCAACGTGAAACTCGATCTATGAGTTAGTGAAATTTAAAAAAAAAGCGCTATAGGTATAATAACCCGTGTATTTCAGATATCATCTTTGGGATTGTTTTTGAGGGTGTTTGACGGCTCGTAAGGGGTTGCGGTATTTTTTGGGGGATGAAGAGTACCCTTATTTATCCTTCCTAAAAATTTCAACGTGAAACTCGATCTATGAGTTAGTGAAATTTAAAAAAAAATCGCTATAGGTATAATAACACGTGTATTTCAGATATCATCTTTGGGATTGCTTTAGAGGGTGTTCGACGGCTCGTAAGGGGTTGCGGTATTTTTTGGGGGATGAAGAGTACCCTTATTTATCCTTCCTAAAAATTTTAACGTGAAACTCGATCTATGAGTTAGTGAAATTTTAAAAAAAGCGCTATAGGTATAATAACCCGTGTATTTCAGATATCATCTTTGGGATTGTTTTTGAGGGTGTTAGACGGCTCGTAAGGGGTTGCGGTATTTTTTAGGGAATAAAGAGTGCCCTTCTCTATCATTTCTAAAAATTTCAACGTGAAACTCGATCTATGAGTTAGTGAAATTTAAAAAAAAAGCGCTATAGGTATAATAAAACGTGTATTTCAAATACCATTTTGGGGGTAGTTTTTGAGGGTGTTAGACGGCTCGTAAGGGGTTGCGGTATTTTTTGGGGGATAAAGAGTGCCCTTCTCTATCATTTCTAAAAATTTCAACGTGAAACTCGATCTATGAGTTAGTGAAATTTAAAAAAAAGCGCTATAGGTATAATAAAACGTGTATTTCAAATACCATTTTGGGGGTAGTTTTTGAGGGTGTTAGACCGCTCGTAAGGGGTTGCGGTATTTTTTGGGGGATGAAGGGTACCCTTATTCATCTTTCCTAAAAATTTTAACGTGAAACTCGATCTATGAGTTAGTGAAATTTAAAAAAAAATCGCTATAGGTATAATAACACGTGTATTTCAGATATCATCTTTGGGATTGTTTTAGAGGGTGTTCGACGACTCGTAGGGGTTTACAGTATCTTTTGGGGGATGAAGAGTACCCTTATTTATCCTTCCTAAAAATTTTAACGTGAAACTCGATCTATGAGTTAGTGAAATTTAAAAAAAATGCGCTATAGGTATAATAACCCGTGTATTTCAGATATCATCTTTGGGATTGTTTTTGAGGGTGTTTGACGGCTCGTAAGGGGTTGCGGTATTTTTTGGGGGATGAAGAGTACCCTTATTTATCCTTCCTAAAAATTTCAACGTGAAACTCGATCTATGAGTTAGTGAAATTTAAAAAAAAATCGCTATAGGTATAATAACACGTGTATTTCAGATATCATCTTTGGGATTGCTTTAGAGGGTGTTCGACGGCTCGTAAGGGGTTGCGGTATTTTTTGGGGGATGAAGAGTACCCTTATTTATCCTTCCTAAAAATTTTAACGTGAAACTCGATCTATGAGTTAGTGAAATTTAAAAAAAAAGCGCTATAGGTATAATAAAACGTGTATTTCAAATACCATTTTAGGGGTAGTTTTTGAGGGTGTTCGACCGCTCGTAAGGGGTTGCGGTATTTTTTGGAGGATGAAGGGTACCCTTATTCATCTTTCCTAAAAATTTTAACGTGAAACTCGATCTATGAGTTAGTGAAATTTAAAAAAAAATCGCTATAGGTATAATAACACGTGTATTTCAGATATCATCTTTGGGATTGTTTTAGAGGGTGTTCGACGGCTCGTAAGGGGTTACAGTATCTTTTGGGGGATGAAGAGTACTCTTATTTATCTTTCCTAAAAATTTCAACGTGAAACTCGATCTATGAGTTAGTGAAATTTAAAAAAAATCGCTATAGGTATAATAACACGTGTATTTCAGATATCATCTTTGGGATTGTTTTAGAGGGTGTTCGACGGCTCGTAAGGGGTTGCGGTATTTTTTGGGGGATGAAGAGTACCCTTATTTATCCTTCCTAAAAATTTTAACGTGAAACTCGATCTATGAGTTAGTGAAATTTTAAAAAAAGCGCTATAGGTATAATAACCCGTGTATTTCAGATATCATCTTTGGGATTGTTTTTGAGGGTGTTAGACGGCTCGTAAGGGGTTGCGGTATTTTTTGGGGGATAAAGAGTGCCCTTCTCTATCATTTCTAAAAATTTCAACGTGAAACTCGATCTATGAGTTAGTGAAATTTGAAAAAATACGCTATAGATATAATAAAACGGGTATTTCAAATACCATATTTGGGGTTGTTTTAGAGGGTGTTCGACGGCTTGTAAAAGGTTGCGGTATTTTTTGGGGGATGAAGAGTACCCTTATTTATCCTTCCTAAAAATTTTAACGTGAAACTCGATCTATTTTAAAAAAAGCGCTATAGGTATAATAAAACGTGTATTTCAAATACCATTTTGGGGGTAGTTTTTGAGGGTGTTAGACGGCTCGTAAGGGGTTGGGGTATTTTTTGGGGGATAAAGAGAGCCCTTCTCTATCATTTCTAAAAATTTCAACGTGAAACTCGATCTATGAGTTAGTGAAATTTAAAAAAAAAGCGCTATAGGTATAATAAAACGTGTATTTCAAATACCATACGACTCGTAAGGGGTTACAGTATCTTTTGGGGGATGAAGAGTACTCTTATTTATCTTTCCTAAAAATTTCAACGTGAAACTCGATCTATGAGTTAGTGAAATTTAAAAAAAAATCGCTATAGTTATAATAAAACGTGTATTTCAGATATCATCTTTGGGATTGTTTTGAGGGTGTTCGACGGCTCGTAAGGGGTTGCGGTATTTTTTGGGGGATGAAGAGTACCCTTATTTATCCTTCCTAAAAATTTTAACGTGAAACTCGATCTATGAGTTAGTGAAATTTTAAAAAAAGCGCTATAGGTATAATAACCCGTGTATTTCAGATATCATCTTTGGGATTGTTTTTGAGGGTGTTAGACGGCTCGTAAGGGGTTGCGGTATTTTTTGGGGGATAAAAAGTGCCCTTCTCTATCATTTCTAAAAATTTCAACGTGAAACTCGATCTATGAGTTAGTGAAATTTGAAAAAATACGCTATAGATATAATAAAACGGGTATTTCAAATACCATATTTGGGGTTGTTTTAGAGGGTGTTCGACGGCTTGTAAAAAGTTGCGGTATTTTTTGGAGGATGAAAAGTACCCTTATTTATCTTTCCTAAAAATTTTAACGTAAAACTCGATCTATGAGTTAGTGAAATTTAAAAAAAAACGCTATAGGTATAATAAAACGTGTATTTCAAATACCATTTTGGGGGTAGTTTTTGAGGAAGTTAGACGGCTCGTAAGGGGTTGCGGTATTTTTTGGGGGATGAAGAGTACCCTTATTCATCTTTCCTAAAAATTTTAACGTGAAACTCGATCTATGAGTTAGTGAAATTTAAATAAAAATCGCTATAGGTATAATAACACGTGTATTTCAGATATCATCTTTGGGGTTGTTTTTAAGGGTGTTAGACGGCTCGTAAGGGGTTGCGGTATTTTTTGGGGGATGAAGAGTGCCCTTATTTACTTTCCTAAAAATTTTAACGTGAAACTCGATCTATGAGTTAGTGAAATTTAAAAAAAAAAGCGCTATAGGTATAATAACACGTGTATTTCAGATACCATCTTTGGGATTGTTTTAGAGGGTGTTCGACGGCTCGTAAGGGGTTACAGTATCTCTTGGGGGATGAAGAGTACTCTTATTTATCTTGCCTAAAAATTTCAACGTGAAACTCGATCTATGAGTTAGTGAAATTTAAAAAAAAATCGCTATAGGTATAATAACACGTGTATTTCAGATATCATCTTTGGGATTGTTTTAGAGGGTGTTCGACGGCTCGTAAGGGGTTACAGTATCTTTTGGGGGATGAAGAGTACTCTTATTTATCTTTCCTAAAAATTTCAACGTGAAACTCTATCTATGAGTTAGTGAAATTTAAAAAAAAAGCGCTATAGGTATAATAACCCGTGTATTTCAGATATCATCTTTGGGATTGTTTTTGAGGGTGTTAGACGGCTCGTAAGGGGTTGCGGTATTTTTTGTGGGATGAAGAGTACCCTTATTCATCTTTCCTAAAAATTTTAACGTGAAACTTGATCTATGAGTTAGTGAAATTTAAAAAAAAAGCGCTACAGGTATAATAACCCGTGTATTTCAGATATCATCTTTGGGATTGTTTTAGAGGGTGTTCGACGGCTCTTAAGGGGTTACAGTATCTTTTGGGGGATGAAGAGTACTCTTTTTTATCTTTCCTAAAAATTTCAACGTGAAACTCGATCTATGAGTTAGTGAAATTTAAAAAAAAATCGCTATAGGTATAATAACACGTGTATTTCAGATATAATCTTTGGGATTGTTTTAGAGGGTGTTCGACGGCTCGTAAGGAGTTGCGGTATTTTTTGGGGGATGAAGAGTACCCTTATTTATCCTTCCTAAAAATTTCAACGTGAAACTCGATCTATGAGTTAGTGAAATTTAAAAAAAAATCGCTATAGGTATAATAGCACGTGTATTTCAGATATCATCTTTGGGATTGTTTTAGAGGGTGTTCGACGGCTCGTAAGGGGTTGCGGTATTTTTTGGGGGATGAAAAGTACCCTTATTTATCCTTCCTAAAAATTTTAACGTGAAACTCGATCTATGAGTTAGTGAAATTTAAAAAAAAAGTCGCTATAGGTATAATAACACGTGTATTTCAGATATCATCTTTGGGATTGTTTTAGAGGGTGTTCGACGGCTCGTAAGGGTTACGGTATTTTTTTGGGGATGAAGAGTACCCTTATTTATCCTTCCTAAAAATTTTAACGTGAAACTCGATCTATGAGTTAGTGAAATTTAAAAAAAAAGCGCTATAGGTATAATAACCCGTGTATTTCAGATATCATCTTTGGGATTGTTTTTGAGGGTGTTCGACGGCTCGTAAGGGGTTGCGGTATTTTTTGGGGGATGAAGAGTACCCTTATTTATCCTTCCTAAAAATTTCAACGTGAGACTCGATCTATGAGTTAGTGAAATTTAAAAAAAAATAGCTATAGGTATAATAACACGTGTATTTCAGATATCATCTTTGGGATTGTTTTAGAGGGTGTTCGACGGCTCGTAAGGGGTTGCGGTATTTTTTGGGGGATGAAGAGTACCCTTATTTATCCTTCCTAAAAATTTTAACGTGAAACTCGATCTATGAGTTAGTGAAATTAAAAAAAAAGCGCTATAGGTATAATAACCCGTGTATTTCAGATATCATCTTTGGGATTGTTTTTGAGGGTGTTAGACGGCTCGTAAGGGGTTGCGGTATTTTTTGGGGGATGAAGAGTGCCCTTATTTATCTTTCCTAAAAATTTTAACGTGAAACTCGATCTATGAGTTAGTGAAATTTAAAAAAAAAGCGCTATAGGTATAATAACACGTGTATTTCAGATATCATCTTTGGGATTGTTTTAGAGGGTGTTCGACGGCTCGTAAAAGGTTACAGTATCTCTTGGGGGATGAAGAGTACTCTTATTTATCTTGCCTAAAAATTTCAACGTGAAACTCGATCTATGACTTAGTGAAATTTAAAAAAAAATCGCTATAGGTATAATAACACGTGTATTTCAGATATCATCTTTGGGATTGTTTTAGAGGGTGTTCGACGGCTCGTAAGGGGTTACAGTATCTTTTGGGGGATGAAGAGTACTCTTATTTATCTTTCCTAAAAATTTCAACGTGAAACTCTATCTATGAGTTAGTGAAATTTAAAAAAAAAGCGCTATAGGTATAATAACCCGTGTATTTCAGATATCATCTTTGGGATTGTTTTTGAGGGTGTTAGACGGCTCGTAAGGGGTTGCGGTATTTTTTGGGGGATGAAGAGTACCCTTATTCATCTTTCCTAAAAATTTCAACGTGAAACTCGATCTATGAGTTAGTGAAATTAAAAAAAAAGCGCTATAGGTATAATAACCCGTGTATTTCAGATATCATCTTTGGGATTGTTTTAGAGGGTGTTCGACGGCTCGTAAGGGGTTACAGTATCTTTTGGAGGATGAAGAGTACTCTTATTTATCTTTCCTAAAAATTTCAACGTGAAACTCTATCTATGAGTTAGTCAAATTTAAAAAAAAAGCGCTATAGGTATAATAACCCGTGTATTTCAGATATCATCTTTGGGATTGTTTTTGAGGGTGTTAGACGGCTCGTAAGGGGTTGCGGTATTTTTTGGGGGATGAAGAGTACCCTTATTCATCTTTCCTAAAAATTTCAACGTGAAACTCGATCTATGAGTTAGTGAAATTAAAAAAAAAGCGCTATAGGTATAATAACCCGTGTATTTCAGATATCATCTTTGGGATTGTTTTAGAGGGTGTTCGACGGCTCGTAAGTGGTTACAGTATCTTTTGGGGGATGAAGAGTACTCTTTTTTATCTTTCCTAAAAATTTCAACGTGAAACTCGATCTATGAGTTAGTGAAATTTAAAAGAAAATCGCTATAGGTATAATAACACGTGTATTTCAGATATCATCTTTGGGATTGTTTTAGAGGGTGTTCGACGGCTCGTAAGGGGTTGCGGTATTTTTTGGGGGATGAAGAGTACCCTTATTTATCCTTCCTAAAAAATTCAACGTGAAACTCGATCTATGAGTTAGTGAAATTTAAAAAAAAATCGCTATAGGTATAATAACACGTGTATTTCAGATATCATCTTTGGGATTGCTTTAGAGGGTGTTCGACGGCTCGTAAGGGGTTGCGGTATTTTTTGGGGGATGAAGAGTACCCTTATTTATCCTTCCTAAAAATTTTAACGTGAAACTCGATCTATGAGTTAGTGAAATTAAAAAAAAAAGCGCTATAGGTATAATAACCCGTGTATTTCAAATACCATTTTGGGGGTAGTTTTTGAGGGTGTTAGACCGCTCGTAAGGGGTTGCGGTATTTTTTGGGGGATGAAGGGTACCCTTATTCATCTTTCCTAAAAATTTTAACGTGAAACTCGATCTATGAGTTAGTGAAATTTAAAAAAAAATCGCTATAGGTATAATAACACGTGTATTTCAGATATCATCTTTGGGGTAGTTTTTGAGGGTGTTAGACGGCTCGTAAGGGGTTGCGGTATTTTTTGGGGGATGAAGAGTACCCTTATTTATCTTTCCTAAAAATTTTAACGTGAAACTCGATCTATGAGTTAGTGAAATTAAAAAAAAAAGCGCTATAGGTATAATAAAACGTGTATTTCAAATACGATTTTGGGGGTAGTTTTTGAGGGTGTTAGACGGCTCGTAAGGGGTTGCGGTATTTTTTGGGGGATGAAGAGTACCCTTATTTATCTTTCCTAAAAATTTTAACGTGAAACTCGATCTATGAGTTAGTGAAATTTAAAAAAAAATGGCTATAGGTATAATAACACGTGTATTTCAAATACCATCTTTGGGGTAGTTTTTGAGGGTGTTAGACGGCTCGTAAGGGGTTGCGGTATTTTTTGAGGAATGGAGAGTGTCCCTGTCTATCATTCCCAAAAATTTCAACGTGAAACTCGATCTATGAGTTAGTGAAATTTAAAAAAAAACGCTATAGGAATAATAAAACGTGTATTTCAAATGCCATTTTTGGGGTTGTTTTTGAGGGTGTTAGACGGCTCGTAAGGGGTTGGGGTATTTTTTGGGGGATGAAGAGTACCCTTATTTATCTTTCCTAAACATTTTAACGTGAAACTCGATCTATGAGTTAGTGAAATTTAAAAAAAAAGCGCTATAGGTATAATAAAACGTGTATTTCAAATGCCATCTTTGGGGTAGTTTTTGAGGGTGTTAGACGGCTCGTAAAGGGTTGCGGTATTTTTTGGGGAATGGAGAGTGTCCTTGTCTATCATTCCCAAAAATTTCAACGTGAAACTCGATCTATGAGTTGGTGAAATTTAAAAAAAAGAGCGCTATAGGTATAATAAAACGTGTATTTCAAATACCATCTTTGGGGTTGTTTTTGAGGGTATTCGACGGCTCGTAAGGATGAAGAATACCCTTATCTATCATTCCTGAAAATTTCAACAAAAAACTCATTCTACGATTTGATTACGTTATTTTAAAGTGTAAATATAAAATTATTCCATTTTCGGGGTGCTGTAAATAGGTGCTAACTTCACATTTTTGGGTTCTGTAAAATTGGATCGGGTGCTAACTTCACATTTTTGGGTTCTGTAAAATTGGATCAGGTGCTAACTTCACATTTTTGGGTGCTGAAAATGGGTGCTATCTTCACACCGGTTAAAATTTCGCCAAAAAATTAACGTGCAGGATTACTTTATAACAATAGGGAAGGACAAAATATATCCAGTAACCAAAGCGAGGAACGACAACTTTTTACGATTTAAGCCGCATATCAACAATTGTATAAGACTGGCATATATGAATCTTAAAAGCCTATTTTAAGTAAGGGAATTCCTTAGCTTTAACACAAAAAAGATCGTGTGTGATTCTTTAGTTTTGTAGAAGTTTAATTTTGGGGATGTAGTCTATGGTCTCTGCTTGGATAATACGGATACTTGCAGAATTCAAGTCGTCCAAAATGCCTGCCTACGTTTTATATGTGGCATCAGACGAAGGCAGCATATATCTCATAAATTGGGTGACCCTAGAATAAAATGGTTAAATATGAAGCGCAGACGTATTCTCCACTCATCATGCCTTTTCCATATGTTGATGTGTGTTAAAAAACCAAAATATTTACACAATAAAATTTTTTCTAGAAATATCAATCATCTATGTTTCACCAATAGACTTCAAATTCCTAGACACAATACAGAATTTTTTAAGCGCTCCTTCTCCTATCAGATAGCTAAGATTTATAGTCCATATCCTGACAGCCTAAAGTTAAAAACTATTAAAGGGTTTAAAAAGCATTTAAAACTTCAACTTTTTATTGAACAACAAAACTAGTTTATAAATTATTGGTTAAGTGCCCATATTAATTAACATAATAAATATTATATTATATAAACATATAGTTTTTCGATTTTGATTTATATATATAAAATAGTAGGTACCTCACCATTTTTTATATTTTATAAACATAAATTGTAATTATTAATTGTGATTATTAATTCGTATTATTTCTTCTCTTGACATACTTGAAGATCCATGTATAAATATATATTTTTTATTATGGAGATTACGTGAAAATCGATTTTTTTTTGTTAATTTTTTTTTTGTTTTTTTTTGTCGCTTAAGATGAAAAACAGAGGGAATTTTACTCTAGTGGTAAAATAACCACCTGATCTTCGGCGTTTTTCTAGCTCCAATTATAATTTTTTTTTATTAGCGCGTTTCTGCGCACAAGTCTGCGATCCATTTCGGCCGGCTTTGCGCCTCTGTTCCGTAGGTATATTACGTTATGGTATAAGTTAGTCAAAATTGGTCAGCAAAAGATGACCAAAAATCGTCCATCTTGAATCCGCCACATTGAATTTTCAAAATCTGAGTAGAAACTCGTTATCTCCATCCCCAAGTGCCCCAACACACCAAATTTCAACGAAATCGGGCGTACCTCAACTATACCCCCATCCACCCACTTAGAGTAGAGGGAAGCTGTCAATTTTATCACACTACATTCTTGTGTTGTCACCGCAACTATATAAGCATGCCAAATTTGAAGCCGATCGGATGTCGGGAAGTTGGTTAAAATTACGTTTCAAGATTCCACCCGAACAAACATATTTACATACATTGCAAGTTAAATAAAAGCTTGTAAAAAATTGTGTTTATAACTTGCGGCTAACGGTGCCGTTCTAGCGACTAGTTTAAAATAGTAGATCTACAACTACATGGACATGTTTTAGGTTTAAAATCCGATAAGAAATAAAATAGATGCGTTATTTTAGTCCACCCTATACATTCTGATAGTTGATATACGATCAAACAAAATAATACGCGCTTGAAACAATAGTAATTTAAAAGTAAAACGAGAACGGCTAAAATTTCGTTACAAAAATTTGTTACGTTCTATTAAGCGGTAATTTTTTAGTATAAATATAACCATGGAGAATATAATTTTTACAGATATGCTAATAAAACCAAAACCTAAAATTTGTATTACCTAAATTAAAAATGTTTTTTAATGATATTCGAAAGAGGTGATTTTGTACAATTTTGTGCAGACAATTTCAAGTGCGCACCCTTCATTGTCTGGGTCGGTTAGTCGAGAACCTTTCTGCGGGTTCCTAGGGCGTGTGCAAAATTGCCAATATGGTTGTGCAAAATTCGATTTTTCGAACGACGTAAAAACTTTTAAAAAATATCGTCTGGGGAGGGGGGCTAACTTCGTTACTTAAGAACCATACTGGCCGACACGTTAGCCCCCACCCCCAAATTACCATAGTTACTCGTGAGAGGGTGTGCAGAACTGTGTAAAATATATGCAAAATATTGGCATTATTTTTTTTCTTTAATGCCAACTGGGGAGGGGAGGCAAACTTGACCGACCTAGAGTGACTCGGTTTCAAAGCGGATAAACTGCTTTCTTAAACTGCTTTAAATCAAATCGATTTGGTGCTTAAAACGGTTTTAATGGTAATTATACTACAAAATTTCCTGACATAAAAGCATATTTTCCATTTTTTTTTTGAATAAAGGATTTAAAAAATAGTGTTTAAAACTCGCGGCTACACTGTACTTTTTTATTCGCGTTTTTAAATCACTCACGTTCATTCGTAAAAAAATACTATAGTGAGTCCTAGGAAAATAGTAGTTTTAGCAACTAGTCCAAGTAGTTTTTAAAACTAGTGGCTAAAATAGTGTTTTTTACAACGTCGTTTTAAATAACGAGCGCAGCGAATGACCTAAAAAAGTACAGTTTTTTCTTTCAACAAAAAAATTAAAAAAAACGGAAAAAACGTACAAAATAAATGGCGCCAGCAGGCACGTATAGCCATCAATAAAATCTTTTAAAAAAAATCTTTGTTTTTGGTTGAAAATGCAATTATCTATCTGAATGTGAAAACCGCGTGTCGCTAGCTGCTACGGTTCATGCGTTACAATTTTTTAAAAGTTTAACCCCCTCTCCTACCCTCTTGCCAACCCCCCCACGCCCATCAAAAACTAATTAGCTCTGCGTCTGGTGACAAAGAATTTTTGTGCCAAATTTGATAAGAATCGGTTTAGCGGTTTTTGAGTTATTGTGTTACAGACAGACAGACAGACACCAGCCCAAAATTTTGTGTTTATGTCTTTTTTCACATAAATAACTCATTTTTAGTGAAAATAAAAAACTCTTTTTTGCCCATCCCAATAGCCTTCATGGATGGCTAAGAATAGAACACAAAATCGTTTTATTTGTTATTGTAATTCTTGTTTTTTTTTGCTTTTCTTGTTTTTTTTGTTATTCTTGTTTTTTTTGTTATTTTTGGTTTTTTTGTTGTTCTTGTTTTTTTTTTACTTCTTATTTTGAAATGTTAAGCTTATACTATCAACAGAACTCAAAATCTTTTTACTTGCAAGGATTAGTATGTAAGTTTTCGTTTATTAGATTTCTTCGAATCTTAAAAAAAATCAAGCGATTTTTGATTTGATTTACTACCGGCTGTTTTAAAATAAATTTCGCACCATATCCTTCTGTTGGCCATTTAATTCTTTGCACTCAAAAAGTTATAAAAATAATTTTTGCACCCCTGAACAAATAAAAAAAATGTTTTAACCAAAAAACCCAGGGTTGTGTTATTTGCGGAAAGTAAGTAAAATCGCATTTTTGAAGAAGTTATAAAAAACTACTATTTTCAGTACGAATTGCCTTTGCCTGATGCTGCGCACGATTTCGAACATGCAGTTTAAATTTTTGTATTATTTTCTTTGTGCCGTCCGGACGCCAACTTTTAATTTATCCCTCTTGGGGTAAGACCCGTAGAACAGATATGGAGACCGCAAGGGAGCGACAAATTTTCTCTTCATTGTACACAATTTACCTGCGGACCACATTGCACGAGACATTAGGGCTAATTTTACAACCAAAAGGTAAAACTCCAGATTAAACCATAGTTTAAACGTCAGTTTAATCTTTGGATTAAACCATTGGTAAACAAGAGCCAAACCCAGCATAGAATTTGATAAAAATCAGTCCAGTCGTTTTTGAGATATCAGCGTTGGTTAGAGACAGACATACAGCCAGACGCCACAACAAAAAAATATTTAGAAATGAAAGATGAAAAGAAACGCAAAGATATAGAGTACTTATACTGGTGTGTGGGATGTTCCAACTCTTCTCAAATTTCCTCGTGCACAATTTCGCATGTCTCTGTAGATAATCTAAAACCACTTTTTAAAATCTACATCGTCGTACTCCTTCAAGGGATTTGTTCTACGACAAATAATTTTTGGTCTTCTTGGTGCTTCGACAATGTCAATAATTTCGTCATCAACTTCATCCAGTTGATCAAAAATAAATTCTAAGTCATCGATCATAGCGATTTTGCTAAATACTTACAGTTTTTTACCAAAAACAAATTTTAAATAAATTTTTAATAACTGTTTTGAGGTTAGAATCTTTCGGTAACTGCTAAACTGAAGTTTAACAAGCACCCAGACCGCCGGTAACGGTTAAACCGAAGTATGTTGGTAAACTGCACCTATAAAACGTAAAAAAGTTGACATCTGTGGTTTAAACTAAAGTTTGACGAACCATGAGTTGTAAAATTGCGTCAAAAAAAGGCTTAAAGCAACGCTTCTTGCGTATTTTGTAAATTGGTTAAGTAACTATAGTCGAGCAGAGGGCGATCTCATTTGCTTTGTTTTTTATAAGATAACCTAAAAATTGACGGGTTTTTTTAATTATTTTTTTTATATTTCAAAATTGGAAGACATTCTTAATGTCTTTATTTTTGATCATGACGATGAAAAAAATGATGACATCGATGATGCTATCATCATCGAAATTCTCCGTGGAGAGGCTGCTCTCGGGAATAGAGCAGCCCGATATGGAAGGTTCAACTTTAACGAGGCACCTATTTACATACCCATAGAATAGAAATTTTTAGGAAACTACACAACTTTGTTTTGATCTGGGGTTACGCATTTACGTACGATACGCGGTGTAACGATACACTGCGCGTAAGGGTGGTGTATCGTTACGTCGCATCGCCTGACCCATTAGCCGAAATCGCGTTAGTCGACCTAGAAACGCCCACCTCTGCCGGTTTTCATTTCATTGGTGAAAACCGCGGTGGTTTGGCTTTTAGTCCCGATTATTTTCGCGCGAATTGGCGACAAAAACTGGCGAAAAAATTGTCCTCATTTTGTCCCAGGATGATGCGGAACAGGTTAGAAAATTGATTAGTGATGATAAAAGGGTTCAAAAATTTTGAATAAGGACCTCAAAAATGAATTTTTTGAAATTTAGTTCACAGTTTTATGTGAGAAATGTTTTTCACCGATTTGGATGAAATTTTAATATGTTACTGTCGTAGCCAAAACACACAATTTCTTGCTTGCAGTAGTCTTTTTCCTTTTGATATGTTCAGAGTGAGTCAGAAAACATTATTAAAATTTAAATTAACTTATTTTGACGTCATAGGTAATTGGTAATCAATCTAAATATTTTTAATATTTACAAATGACATAATTCTACAATAATGATCTAAAAATTGTAGATTCATATTTCTGGAATGATAGTCATTATTATTGCTTTTTGGCTTACTCGGATTTCACTTACAGCAAAGAAAAATATTAGGAGGCATAATAAAATACTAAAAAATCATTGTATTAAAATACCACGATTATCAAATTTTGATCAAGATCACCCTGTATATATTAAAAGGTCGAGTGGAAGCAAGAAATTGTGTATTATGACTACGACTGCAATAACGTATTTCGAAAAATACATTTTTGAGGTAAGAAAACGGTCCTTAAGTTTTGCCAATTCAAATATGAGTAAATATTATTTCTTTTAGATAAAATAGTTTAAAGTTATCCATTTTAAGTTTTAAGATACTTGGCAAAAACGAAAACTTACTAATACTCTTGGTTTATTTAGGGAGATAATATTTCATGAAAATTTCCAGGATGCTTAAAAATAACTGCATTGGTTAAAGAGTGGAAGCGATAAGTTATTGTCCAACTGAAAACATATGGTTATAACTTTAAAACCATTTATTTTTTTTGTTAAAATAATAACAGTTATTTATACTGCCACACAAAGGGCTTAACTGCAAAATCGAAGAAAATTAAGATGCATCCGCAGTATATGAATATTTACCTTTTCTGTAAGTTTAATAATATTTGCGTCATATCTGCATTCATGCATAAGCCCTTATTTAATTGTGCCTAACTACATCAGTGGGCAACTGTATCAAAAAATATTTAAAAACCCCCTTTTTCCTATAAAGTTAGTAATTTTTCAGATAAGCCCTTTGTGCTTATGGCGGCAGTCTACAGGATAAGACCGCAAAACTCTGGATATGGCAAAATGCGTATAAAAAAAAACCGATATATGGGCATCGAGTAAGAACGACAGTGATAAAAAGCACATAAAATCGATGCGCGTTGTCGCCGCGATTTAATAATAATTGAAACTTGAATTTAGGATCCGTGAAGGTAGTTGTATCCTGACCTGCCAACATAAATGTGCTGACTTCGTCACAAATTCCTTTATCTTTAAGTTTGTTCTCACTCTAATTTTGTAGTAAAATGTCCAAGTGTTAGTTTTTCTTTTTTACCTATTTCATCAACTTTATGTTTGAGGTTTTGATATTCAGCTCTTTCTGAGAAATGATTTTCATATTTTTGTCCTTATAATTTTAAGGTGTCGTTTAAATACTCTTTCAGACGGTGATAATTTAAAAATAAGTCGTTGTGATACCACGGATGTCTTAACCTTAGAGCAAACATGTGAAACATTCTAAAAATAGCCTAAGCATATTCAGACTTTTGAGACAATCAAATTTTATGCCCATCGCAGTTTCTGCGAGTAAGGATATATCAACGTAATTATCAATTTCGTCTTGAAAAATTTCCAGCAACTCTTGAGATTTGACGTAAAAAACTTCGCAATACTTTTCTAAAATTTTAAATGAAACGCCACGTTCAGAAGTATTCTGTTAGTTTTCCAAAGGTCGCCTTCAGCCGTTATGAAAACGTTTCCTAACCACGGCGACACCAACCTGTATCCTTCTTCTTTATTTATGTTGACGGTATGTTTAAAAAGGATTTCTACAGTTTTGAGATAAAAAGCATCGGTTTGTTACCAGGCCAAAATCGCCATGTCGGTCGGAATTCCCCAAATAAGCTTTTCATAAGATCGAAAATCTTTTGTTTTCATGCCGAATAATCTCCAGAGAACCAACAACCGGGTACCACGTCTCCCCGGGAAACGGGACTATGTGTTCTTGTATATTTTTTTGTTTTGTTTGTTTTGAACCGTAATACAAAATAGCGAAAACCAACAACACGACAACTAAAATATTCATTTTGATGAAATAGTGCATACATATATGTTCACTCTTAATATGCCATTGCAGATAATATAACTTGTAATAGTAGGGACAGAATGTTTTACGAGATGTTTATTTATAAAACATAATATGGGTAAAAGTTTATAGTTTTCAATTGAAAAAATATCCAGGTTTGGTAATATTTGCCATAAAATAATATATGGTTATTAGCTCATACGTATACAGGGTGTTACACAACTTATGTATAAAAATGAGAGACGTGATTGAAATGACAATTCATTTTTTGTTCAAAAGTTGCCCCATAAAAATTTGCTAAAACTTTTCTTCGCCTTCGACTGTACATTAAAGCTTATAAACAAAGTAACTACCTAACAATAAATAATCATCAAGCAAGCAAGTGCGTTGCCCGCCCCGTTATTATCTCCGTATCGTACCACAGAAAGTAATAAGTTTTTAATGTCACGTCGCGTTTTGGTGCGGAGTATTAGTTTTTTTAGTGATTTTGTTTTGTGTTTTGTTGTAAAAAATGACATACAACAATTCATTTCTTGAGAAATTAAACAGCGAATTAGTGGAAATTGTTTTAATTTATAACGAAGCACAACAACCCGCCACAGAAGCTTACCGAATTTATTCCTGTGTTCCCTTACATTAATAGAGGTATGTCCTTAGAACTACTAGAAGGAGTCTAGTCTGTCTGGTTACACTGGTTGTTGACGGGAGGGGGAGAAAGAAATCTGTGTTGCCAATTTTAATAACAGAATTATGCAACAAAAAACTTATTAAATTTTAAGTTTAAGATATTAGGTTAGAATTCGTCATATTTGGCCATTCTTGGTAAACAAAGGCAGGAAATCTGTGTTGCCGGCTTATCTTTAATTTCAGTGTAAATAGGGATTTCCATAGCACCTTTTTCTTATTTTTATAGTTGTACATCCTACATAGAAACATAGATTTTTATTACTCTATCTAGACCATTTAATTAAAACGGAACTAAAAATTATTGAAGGTATTTTAAATAATATTAAAAACAGGGGAAAACGTATTAGGTTAACGTGACAACAATGGTATGAAGATGTTGAACTCAAACACCCTGCCCTATGTCTGAAAAAAAACTCCTTCTAGTAGTTGAATATCCTAAGGGTATGTCATTATTTGACTTTTTTATTTAGTTATGAGATTATTCCGCGATTAGGGCTTTTTTCACTTTATATGTATCATACTCCAACGAATTATTTGCATACTTTTAGTGCTCTAGAAGTTTCTCACATAAGTTGTGAAACACCCTGTATATCTTATGCATTTTATTAATGGAATATTATTTTAGACATTAGCAAAATAAAGTTGTGAATACAGCTACAGTTTTAACAAAAGATAATTTTAACAAAGATTATTTGAGTTTGGCTGTTTTTGGAAACTTTTTAAAGACCACAAAATATTAATAAACTGGAAAAAGAGTACATGGATTAAAAGAAAATCGTGCATATAACGTTGTTAATGCGTTGAAAAATAATCACTTATTTACTTTGTTTATACGGGCGCGGTTTGAAAATGTTTTCGTATAAAACCACTACTCGGATTTCATTTAAAACCGTCCTTATATAAAGCCGGTTTTAGGAGCGGATAAACGTAGTAAATGTTAAAACTTTGCATTTTGTTTTATGTATGAATTAAAACATCTTGAGAAAAAAAAATGTACAGCACAAGATTATGTTCCCCTACAATCTAGAACATTTATAGACGCATATTCCCGATGTATGTATGATTGAGTACGATAACTGAAGAAACACTCAAATGGAATGGTAAAAACAAGATATTGAAAATGGTTTGAGACTTTTAAGTAACTCAACGCTATAATTTGCGTACCAAGAAGCAAGTAGAAAAAGAAAAGGATGGAGAAACACTATACATTGTTCGACAGTTCTCGTCTAGGATTCCAATGCCGAAATGCATGTGTCTGACCAATACCTTCTCCACATAAGCCAATAAACTCCTACCGTTTTAGTGTCCTTTTCTCGACCTTCGCCGCCACATTGACAGAAAACTAATGGATTTTCTGTCACTTTTGAGTGAAAATGGCGGCGAAGGTGGATTAAAGGACCCTAAATCGGTAGGAGTTGATCGGCCTGTATGGAGAGGGCACTGGTCTGACTAAGAATTCAATTCAGATGCTCTGAAGAGAGATGCGGGCTAGGCAACGTTGTCAAGCAAACAGTTTAGGAAAACTGCTTTCAGCGCTTTAAGGCAGGTTTACCCAACTTTTCATATTGATAATTCATAACTTTAATTCATAGTGTATAAGCAAAATTTAAGTGTTAATACATAATTTAACAGCACCTGTTTATCCAAGAGTTTATAACTTTTGAAAATTGACATACCAAATTGACAAAAAAGAACAAAAAAATTGTTTTTCTTTACCTAACAGGTTGGGTATTCTGTTTTTTATTATCAGCTAAAATCAATCACTCCCATTTTGAAATCTACCAACCAAAATGTTTGCTTTGCTTTTTTCATATTGATAGTGCATAAAGTTAAAATTAATCAACTTTTAAATTATGCACTGTGCTTATGAATTGTGAATTATAACTATGAAAACTTGGGTAAACACTTCTATTAAGAATAATGTATTTCACATTATGACTATGAATAAAATTGTGCTTAGGTTCTAAATTATCAATATGAAAAGTTGGGTAAACCCGCCTTTAGTCTGTTTTATTCGAAGACGCGGGCGTGAAAGAGATCGTAAACGTAATTTAATTAAATAACATAATAATAAAATACCAGAAAATATTTTTTATGTAATACCTGAAGAGACATCTGAGGAGGGGAAAGGAGCCCCGTTTCCTCGGTAATTTTTGTAAAATAAAGAAGTCTACAAGAATCAGATTTTAAAAAAAAAAACACCTCTGTCATTAAATTTAATAACAGCTTTAAATTTCGTTCTAAAGTTAAACAAGACTAAGTAGAAAGAGTAGAGGGTTGCAGATTGAAAGGCTGCGGTTTAATTTTTTTTATACTTTTAAATTTATTTCAACAAGATATTTCGTGACAACGCGAGACTGCTACAATAAATTGTCTCGTAGAGTCGGGACTTTAGCTAAGCTGGTTGTGGGAGGTCAGGCTCAGACTTTTCGCAGCTTTCTGTTTCTGTTTTACGTCCTTTGAAGGCAACATTTATCGTTAAATTTTGTTCAAAAAGAAGAACTAACTTGGAAATCTTTTAGTTAATTGAGGGCAACAGCGTATCGGTTTCTCAAGTTTATTATCTCTTGCTCTAATTTACTAGCCATCGCGCTTCTTTTTCAATACACGCTATTTCGGCACCCTAGAGCTGTCGAACCCTGTATACTATCGTAAAAATGAGTTTTAATATAATTTGACGTCGAGTCGCCAACATTCAGAAGGGGGGAATATGAAAAATCTTTGAATCGTAAAAGTATTCAAATATTGTTAACAATTTCAGATAAATAATGTAACTTCCTCGTAATAACCAGGCTGTTCTTAATGAATCCTAATGAATCCAAAAATGTATTACAATTTCACAGAACCATAAAAAGATTGTTTAAAAATAGTGAAATGCACAGTGGAAAGGTAGTCTAGTAGATAAGGAAAGAATTGTAAAGCCTTACTTAGGGAAGAGCAAGAGAGATAATTAAAGAACCCTCTGTAACATCCGATGATCGATTTCCTCTTACAAAAACAGGACCTCAAGTCAGGATCGGGAGAAGTTTCATAAACGCGGTGGCTGGGCGTTATTATGCCCAAATGGGTATCGCTCTTGATTTTCCATCAAGTAATTCTCAAGTCGTTTTAAATTAATTTTAAATAAATAATTTTAGTAGAAAGTGTTTTTTTTTTTAAATATTAATTTAAAGTGTCAAAATGGTAAGTTTTTTTAAAAGGATTTAATTTAGATTTTTAGCAGTGTTTGTAACAGATTTTGGTTCATTAAATAAGGATTTTGCTTTTTGTAATTTAAATTCATTTTAGTCTTTGTCAAAATAAATTTATTAAACATTTCAGCGATTTCAATTTATTATCCAAGTAGAATTAAATCATTTTTATTTAAACTGATTACATTTGAGAGCAAAGTTATAAAGTTGAGTTTTTGCGAATATAATAAAAAACTTAAGTCGAGATCTAACCCCGTCCCGACAATATATTGGCCAGTTTCAGACCATTTTTAACATTTTTTGTTGCACCATCGGCCTATCTGTCTGTCTGTCACCAACAACACAATAAAAGGGTGGGGGTAGTTTTTCATAAATTAAAATTTTTAACTAAAAAAAACTTGAAAAATTCAGTTTTGTATCATTGAGCGAAAAGTCAAATAAAAAGTAGCCTATGTTAGGATCCAGATTACACCCTATTTTCTTACTAAATTTCGATTTACGAATCGATTAAGCCATTTTTGCGTGAGTGATGGACAAAAATCTTAGTGTATTGGCGCTCAAATTTTTGTAACAGATACATCCAGATATACCCTGGAAAAGTCTGGATATACCCAGGAAAAGCCTGGATACACCCTGAAAAACTATGGATACACAAAAAAGCCTACAGCTAGCCCGAAAAGTGTAAACTGGATCCTTCTAAAATGTTGATAAGGCTTTATACTGACTTGCCTTATAAAAAAAGAGATCCCAACATGAGCGGCACGACATTGGATGTGACGGGGGGTCTGAGGTTTATAGAAAAAAACCGCACGGAAGAGATCGAATATTCTCGATCTTTAAACCATAGTTTAATAACCGGTGTTATAAAGCTCCAAGTATTAGGTAGGGCAGTTGAGGGGAACAGACAGAAGTAACTGTGGGTCATTTTTCGCGCGTGCAATCAAAGACGGACGTCTACTGCATGTCTCAAATATACGGCGTTTATGACCACGATGAAAATGTTTTTTCTTATTATTTGTCGTAAATTATGTTAAAAAAGGTTGTTGGTGCATTTCAGATTACGAAAAAGTAATAAATCCTTTATTTTTTATTTAAATTACGTTAATTTATATGTAAAAGGCCTCCTTCATTTAAAGGGGTTATGTCCTTGCCCAAAAAGAGCGTGACCGCCGTAACTCAAACGGCTCTGAAAAAGTTCCAACCCAACACACAATTTATCAGAAATATTTCATATGAAAATGAAAACCAGTAAACAAATACATAGTGCATTCAAGGACCCATGTGTACCGGGTGGGCAATAAAAAATGGCACAAAATGTTTTTCCCTATTACTTCTACAGTACTTAACCGATTTAAACAAAATGTCCCTCATTTGTTACGTAATAGATGTAGCTTTAAAACAAGTGAAAATTTATGTTCACCATTTTTAATTTCAAGCTGGCGGACTCTATCAAAGGAAGCCTTCCAATGACGCTCGTTATTTCTGGTCATGCGAATTTATTTTTTTAATAAAATCTTAATTTTCCAAATGCCTTTACTTTGCTGCTTTTAATAAACCATCAACTTCTAAAATCGGTTGAGGAAATTTTGAGTTATGTTCTTTTTTCCAAATGAGCATTAAACAACAAGTCCTGACGATTCGTCCAAACTCAGCAAAAGTCTTTTTGCTCTTATATCTTTAAGTTTTATCCGCCATTTTAAAATCCAAGATGGCGGCCTTAATTAAAAAAATTACTTTTTTGGCGCTTGTTATTTCTGCTCTAGTTTCTTTAGTTTTTATCCAATTTTGATAAAACAACCACCATTGTGTGTGTAAATACAGGGGGGGGGGAAAGGGTTTACTCCAACCCCCCCCCCCTCTCCCAGTGCGCCACTGAATAAGGCATGCCTAAGGGCATTCCCTTGTTAAGGTACGACCGTGTGCAATAAGTCCCTATTTCAACTCTCTATGGTAAATACAGCCATTGTGCAAACTTGAAAAAGTAATTGCGATGTGTTGTGCATTGAAAATTTAAAAATCGACGCCGATTAATATTTGCGGTATAACGGACATAATGAAGCATTTAGGTCGAAATTCAAGTTGTATTGTAGCGGAAGTTGAAGTTATTAATTTATGCCTTTTGGAGGTAGATTTTGGGCGCATATGGATTAAATGAAATTTGCTGTTGGCATTAACAGTACGTGTTTAATGCACGATATTTAATATTTCCAAGTTGGCTGTACTTTGGCAGCATCTCTTTCAACTCTAAGGAATATTTAAATAAATATGTGCCTGCCATCTCGGGTTGGTTCTTAATAATATTTTTTGACATTTCGCCGACAACGAGGCCTGAAAGGAAATTTCTTTAGCTTTTTAACAAACTCTTACAACATTAAAATCCAACGAGAAATAAAAAATTACGTTTTTTCGACCACCATACTTCATGATTGTTGATACGATAAACCAAAGTTGCGTTTTTAGGCCACTCTGTATATTCTGATAGTTGACGTCCCCGGTACTTTTGTCCAAAGCTGTTGATTTTTTAGAAGTTTTTTATTTATTCTATTTTGAGCACATCCGTCCATCCACACTTTTTTATAATTTTTTTTTAACCCCAAAATATCACTACCATGGACTGCCCCTATCCCAGAATTTAATTTTAAAACATTTTTTTTACACATAAAAAGACTTTTGTTACTTTCTTTGTTAATATTAATATTAGAAAGAGTCCCAGCAAAGATGTAATAAAAACCATTCGTAATTATCCATTTCAAAGCAGTGGAAAGTTTGTCCTTAGGTTTTGTTGTCACTACCTGAAACTGCCTCGCTACGGGCTTCGCAAAAAAATATTTGGCAACATTGTTAAAGACAAGCTTTGCAGTTGTCGGGGAATTCTGGAACTGGCAGTATTCAAGAAGCCTGGAAAAAGATTAGACCACGCATTTTTGCCTAACATTTTTATAGGATGTCACTATCATCGACTCTTTGAGTCCCTTACTATTTATTTTTTTAATGCTTATACATTTATCAGTAAGCTTATAGTGGGGCCATTCTATTGATAATTCTGTTTTTTATTTATTATTAAAGTTATTTTTTCCATGGGCTTTACAAAATGTCACTATCGTGGACATTTCTTCTGGTATCTAATATTTTTTTAAGGTAAAATTATTTTAAGTGATTTGGTTTGGATAAGATAAAAGGTTTTGGCATCAAATTTAACTTATACGTATGTGTTAATCCTTCTAAAACTTATTTTATTTGCATCTGTAAAGTGCTGTATAATTAAAAATCGCACCAAATCAATTTAGGCTGCCCGCCGCGCGCCGTCTTAAATATCTATTATCTGTATCTGTAAATCTTAGTCTCTGAAAGACTAAAGCATCCGCTTTGCAGAAAATTCAAAATCATGCAAATCGAACACAGTGGGTGAAAAATTATGATCGATGTCCCGATCTTCCCTATAGTTCAATCCACTGTACATGGGTCCGATTATTTACCGACCTTCTGTGTTTGCTGGGGTATTTGGTTGTATACTTTTATTATAGCTTTAATCCTAATATTAAACTGTTCATACTCGTCTTTGTTATAGACATAACTATCACTGAAATTTTGACATTTTGCTTTTTTAATTTCGTTTTTGTGTTTTTTTAAAGAAAGTAATTTATCCTGGAACTACAAAACACTAAAACTACTTATTTTCGAACAACATGTTATGGCAACTGGCGCATGCGCAATTTCATCTGTTTAGTCATAGTCATAATTTTAGGTATAAAAGTTGAAAGTTCCCAACTTTTCCTTAGGACTGTGACTTAACTCACTAAGACTGCAACAAAAATTAAACCAAATACTAAGTCTCTATGCCTTGCATGAACAATGTTTTACTGAACTGCAGAAAATCAAAAAATTAAAACAAAAACAAACATTGGATATTGTGATAAAAAACATACAAATGTTGTGGACAAAGCAAGATTGTCCTGCGCTCTATTTTCGAACATTTTCTTGACCTGGTAGTATGTAAGTCACTGTGCGTCGTCTTCACAGGTTGAAAGATGAACGAAAAACACCCATATATGGACATCTCTCTCTATCCGTCATTGTATTGTTCTGTGCGCGTGGCTTCATTTTTTTTCTTTTTCTGGTATCTTACAGAATCCTAGAGATTAAATTCTGATTTCATGGGTTAAATTCTATGTAGGGTTCCTTTTTGGTTCTTTCATCACAAGAATATTACCAATTTAATTTTAATTTTTTGTTTTTACCTGCATATTTAATTTTCAATGTTCTCTGTTATGGGATAAAAAGTATAAAACTGAGAAAGTTGTTAGTCATAAATGTGATAAAGAACTTCTTATGTTTAATCACCATTATCTTCTCGGTTTTTTTTAATTTGTATTTTCTTATTTGTATTTTTTTGAACATGGTGCTCAGTGGACTATATATTAAAGAAAATGATAATAATAAAGAGCAAGGGAATTATTTTTATGTAATAAAAAATTGTTCCTTTTAATTTTTAGAAGGAGGAAGAGAGTAAATTATAGCAGTGGCACAAATACATAGTTCTTCTCACGGGACAGACACTCATAATATGGAGTTGACAGATGACAACATCCAATTAGTTTTAAATAAGGAAGGAGCCCGGATGGTATGATAACTAATCCGAATATAGAAAAAATCACCCCTTTAGACATTCCTTTGGGGCAGGTTCCTTCTCCACCGGAGGAAATAATTTATATTTTTGGAGTGGATCCCCTTGAACAAGCAACAAAGTCAAAAGTTATGTTGTTTGTTCTTATGTATTGACAAGGAGATTAAGCAAAATTTGATTGACAAATATCCCAGCGCTCAGAATTGTGAACGGCTAATTCCACCAATTCTCAATTCTGAGATTTTAGCATCACTTAAAGATTACAGCATCATAGACGATAAATTTTTATTAAGTATAGAAGTTACAATTGCTGCTGGTATAATGTCACTCTATAAGGAAATTGAAGTAGCTTTGAAGGAGAAAAGAGATATGGAACATTTGGCAACATCTGTAAACCTCAGCATTAAAACTTTTTACATCAAGATGGCTTTTCACCGCCGTTTTTTAATAGGACCATTTCTTAATCTCAAGTTTATAAAATTTATATAATGCTAGAAAAAATTAAGCAAGCGCAAGGCACACAGAAAGCAGCAGCATAGGTCGGATACATTATGAAACCGAAGAAACCAGCAAATGTAACTATTCAGTCTCCTTTTTTAAACAAGGAGGGTGTCAAAAAACGAAGATGAAATTCTACAATCTGGCACAGAAAACAGAGGGGAAGAATAAATGCATACAATCCATTCAGCAGGAACATTGCATTCAATTCGTCCAACAGAAACAATGCATACAATCCATCCAACCAGAAAAGAGCAAATGTGGACACGACAAGAAAGTCGGAAAAATACCGGAGAACCGGTCAGTGGAAAATGAAGAGATATTAACAAATAATGTAAGCAAGATAGCTGGTAGCATTTCATTTCGGAAACTGGTAAAAGATAACCTCCATACCAAAGGGAAAACCTAACGTCTTTATAAATAAAAATAAGGCAGAATTATATGAGTTAGCAGTTCTACAGCTCATAAAGATGGGTGCAATAACTCGGATTAAATATTTCACCAGATTATTAAAACCTCCTTTAAGAGATCTCAGAATTAGAGGCTATACATCTTTATGTTTTTTAGATTATTTATTGTTAATTGAGCCTAGTTTTGAATTCTGAAAGAAAAAAATAAAAAGGATGTTGTGTTGGTTTGTTTACTTATATTTTGTAATTTGTGATATATATATGTACGTTAAAACGAGTTATATATTTAGGTATAAGTCTCAAATTAATCTTTAGTTGTTAGTTTGAGATATAAAGGATATTATTATCTTATCGTATATTTTTGCTAATCTATTTATTAACTAATGATTAATGTTTTCGTATTTTGTATACACTAACCAATAATTTAGATTTGTTTTGGTATTTACAGTTTATAATAAAATATATTATAATTTATTTATAGTACATATTTTCTGTAAACAGCTCCCAGGTCAAGAAAATGTTCCAAACCTGAGCTAGGACAATTAATATTGTTCTTCCTTACAGATAAGTCGACCAATCTATTAATTTAGATTTGTATTAAACACTACTTAGTCATAAAAAAACTACAACATTAAACTTTACCTATACTATAAGAAATATAATCTTTGTTGAATATCAGACTTAAAGTAAATATCACAGTGTTTCTATTATCTAAATCTTTAATAAAATATATCTTTATTATCTTATTGAATCTTAATATTTTTCTGCAGTAAATAATTTTAAATAAAAATTATAATACTGGTCAGTATATTTATGTAAAAAGGTGCACATACACATATTAAAAAATTTAGACAAATGACATAAATGCCATTTAAACCTAAATAAAGCCAATAATTCAAAACTTGTACTGAAGTATTCTTGTAAATCATAGTAGGTCCCATCAATCAGTAATTTCTTGACACTTTTTAAAAAAACTTTTAAAGTACGCGAAACTTTTATAATGTAAGGTAGATGATTGAACATCTTTAAGCCATCATAACAAATAGACCTATGAACGAGAGTAGATTTTGGAATAGGGAGCATAAGAATGAGATTATTACGAAATCTTGTGCTGTGGCTAGCTTGAAGTCAACAGCTGTTTGCACTTTAAAAAAAATGAGGTTAAATTGTCGATTGCGACGTAGATCAGAATGGTCGTCCGACAAATCCCAACGTTCGCGTAGGTAGAAAGCGTTATCTAGCCTCTCTCCTATATCTATGGTTACAAGACCAGTTCCTTTGCGGCTTCCCCGTCAGTAACACAAAATTTCCTTTTTGAGGTTTTGAAACCAACTTAAAATTAATTTGAGTTTGAGCGTTTTAAGGCGGGAAAGCTACTTGCCTTGCGGCGTGACACAATTAAAAGCTGCTTTTTTATAGTTTTGAAAATTTAGAGATTTTCTCGAAAATAAGGAAAAAGTCAGGTCAAGTCAAAAAAGCTTTATTGTCTTTTCAAACGGAATCTCCCATTGACAAAGCAAAACTTAAACCTAGAGTAGTGAATACCTTAAGGCCCATTGATAAATGTAATGGATAGTATTTAATGCGTAATGTGTAATGCCTAATTAATAGAGGTGTTTACTCAAGTTTTTATGCACAATGGTTAATCACAAGGAATAATATTTTATGGTTTTATATGTTTTGTTTTTAAATAAATAAACAATAAATAAATAATTTGAAATGGCTTTGCTTAGTGCCAAAAAAAAACAGAAAAACGGTTGAGAAAGTGCAAGTGACCCGCATTTTATTATTTTGATTAAATTTAGTGCATAAAGTAAAAGTTGGCCAATCAATAATCAATTTCACATTAAATTTAAGAATACATTAAACATCCAGTAAACAATACCATTGGTTTCCATATATTTAATTATAAAAATTAACAATTAAGCAATTATCCATTGTGTTAAGTAACTAAACTAAACTAAAAAACAAACAGGTACTAATAGGACATTCATATATATTCGTATATATATATATATATATATATATATATACGATAATATAATATAAACAGGGAATACTACCATCAACAAGGGAATAAAAGAGAGAAAAAGATGAAACAAGACAAATTTAGTATTTTTTTAAATATAAGATTGGATCCTATCAAACATTTAACAAATTTTGATCCAAGGTATAAGCCCCAAGAATTTAACTACTGGTTTAGAATTTATTGTTTGGTTTCCTAAGTCAACAGAATTTAATGAAAATCGGAAAGACATTATGCATAAACAAAGTGAATTTTTGTGGCACCATTATTTAACTATTTTTATGTTGGAAATAATCTCCTCGAGTTTGTCTTTATTACCTGGCCATAAAATCGTATTAGCGTGGGCAAATACGAAGAATTTTCCCTTAATATTAAGAACTGTTACATGATTAATATAAGACTAACCCTTTTCTTCTGTATATTAATCACATCACACTTAATTTAAGGGAAAATTCTTCGTATTTGCCCACGCTAATACGATTTTATGGTCAGGATGATTTCTTCTTCTCCGGTATTTTTCCGACTTTGTTGTGGTGTCCGCATTTTCTGGTTGGATGCATTGTTTGCATTTTTCCTGTTGGACGGATTGAATGCAATGTTCCTGCTGGGTGGATTGTATGCATTCATTGTGCCGGATTGTAGAGTTTCATCTTCGTTTTGTTGACACCCTCCTTGTTTAAAAAATGAGACTGAGTAGTTTCATTTCCTGGTTTCTTTGATTTCATAATGTATCCGACCTGTGCTGCTACTGCTGCCTGTGTGACTTGCGCTTGCTTGAATCTCAGAATTGAGAATTGTTGGAATTAGTCACTCACAATTCTGAGCGCTGGGATACTTGTCAATCAAATTTTGCTTAATTTCCTTGTCAATACCTTTAGCAAGAGAGTTGTTCAAATGATTTGCAAAATCCGCCAACATAACTTGTAACTTTGTTGCTTGTTTAAGGGGATCCACCCCAAGAAAATCAATTATTTCCTCCGGTGGAGAAGGAACCTGCCCCAAAGGAATGTCTAAAGAGGTGATTTTTTCTATATTCGGATTAGTTATCATACCATCCGGGCCTCTTTCCTCATTTAAAACTAATTGTTTGTTGTCATCTGTCAACTCCATATTATGAGTTTCTGCCCCGTGAGAAGAACTATGTATTTGTGCCACTGGTATAATTTATTCTCCTTTTCCTTCTAAAACTGAAAAGGAATAATTTTTTATAACATAAAAATAATTCCTTTGCTTTTTACTATTATTATTTTCTTTAATATATAGGCCACTGTGCAGCGATCTTTAAGCACCATGTTCAACAAAATACAAATAAGAAAATGAAACTAAAAAAACCCGAGAAGTTAATGGTGATTAAACATAAGAAGTTCTTTATCCCTTTTATAACTTTAACAACTTTCTCAGTTTTACACTTTTTATCCCATATCAGAGAACATTGATAATTAAATATGCAGGTACTTTTTGTTTTTTCTATTTTTAGGATAATTTTTTGCTTGGTTTCAGTCACAGCAAGTACCTATCTATGCCTTAGGACACTACGAAAAACAGACCCTGCTAAAATAGGTATATATATATATATATATATATATATATAAAATTAAAATTAAATTGTTAATATTCTTATGATGGGAGACCCAAAAAGGAACCCATGATAACCTAAAATCTAACCTATATTTGGTAATATTTATGATGGGATACCCAAAAAAGGAACCCATTATTACATAGAATTTAAGCCATGAAAGCAGAATTTAATCTCTAGGATTCTGTGGGATACCCTTGCTTTTTAAGGTTAAAATGACCTTCATCACTACTAATATCGGCAAACACCTCACATTTCTCACGCAGTTTCTTCAATTTTCCCTCTAATTTTTCTAGTTTCCTCTTCTTCCTCTCAGCGTTCTTGGAAGATCAATCAGTCGGGACCTTTTTGGCATTTTTAAAATATTTAACTACACAAACTTGAAGAAAAAAAAATGAGGCCACGCGCACAGAACAATACAATGACGGTTACAGAGAGATGTCCGTATATGGTTGTTTTTCGTTCAACTTTCAACCTGAAGACAACAGACAGTGACTTACATACTACCAGGTGAAGAAAATGTTCGCAACTAGAGCGTAGGACAATTTTGCTTTGTAAAATATTGTTCATTCAAGGCATATCGACTTAGTATTTGGTTTATTTTTTGTTACAGTCTTAGTGAGTTAAGTCACAGTCCTAAGGAAAAATTGCGAACTTTCAAATTTTATATCTAAAATTATGACTATGACTAAACAGATGAAATTGCGCATGCGCCAGTTGCCACACCATAACCAAGGGCGTCGATAAGGGGGGAGGGTAATTACCGCCCCAAGATAGACTTTTCCTCATATATAAAAATATACATTTTATCCTCATGTAAAAATATATATTATTTTCTAGTTCAAAGCTTTTTTAAAAAAGGTTACTTTAGGAAGAATACAAGAATTATGTTTACTTTCATTAAATATTACCTAAGTTTTGTTACCTTATAATTATTTTCCTCAATATGCCAAGGGGCAAAGGCATACAAACAATAAAAGTGTTTTGAAAATTTATCTTGTTAATTTGTTACCCCCCCCCCCCAAAAAAAAGAAAAAATTATCGACGCCCTTGAACATAACCCTAAATGTTCGAAAATAAGTAGTTTTAGTGTTTTGTAGTTCCAAGGTAAATTATTTTCTTTAAAAAAACACGAAAACAAGATTAAAAAAACAAAATTTCATAATTTCAGTAATAGTTATGTCTATAACAAAGACGAGTATGAACAGTATAATATTAGGACTAAAGCTATAATGAAAGTACACAGCCAAATACCCCAGCAAACACAGAGGGTCGGTAAATAATAGGACCGACGCACAGTGAATCGAACTATAAGGAAGATCGGGACATCGATCATAATTTTTCACCCACGTGTTCGATTTGCATGATTTTGAATTTTCTACAAAGGGGATACTTTAGTCTTTCAAAGACTAGCATTAAATTTGAAAGATAATAGATATTTAAGACGTCGGGCATCCTAAATTAAATTGATTTGGTGTGATTTTCAATAATACAGCACTTTACAGATGCTAATAAAATAAGTTTTAGAAGGATTAACAGATACGTATATATAAGTTAAATTGGATACCAAAACCTTTTATCTTATCTAAACCACATCACTTAAAATAATTTTATTTAAAAAAAAAAACATTACTAGAAAAAATATCCACGACAGTGACATTGTATAACGCCCATGGACAAAAAACCTTTTATAAAAAATACTTCCCAAAATAACAAAAACCAAAACAATTATCAATAGAATTGCCCTCCTACAAGCTAACTGATAAATGTATAAGCATTAAAAAAACAAAAAGTAAGGGAATCAAAGAGTCGATGATAGTGACACCCTATAAAAACGTTGTGCGAAAATGCGTGGTATAATCGCTTCCCAGGCTTCCTAGATACTGCAAGTTCCAGAATTGTCTGACAACTACAAAGCCTTTAACAGTGTTGCTTAGCTTTTAGGAGAAAGAGCTATTTAGTTGTGTTCACCCCGAGTTAAATGACGAAGCCCAGCTCAGAGAAGAGTCCCGGAAGCCGTAACGTTAAAGCTTTCTTGATAGTTTACTTTGGTCCACACAATCGAACGCTTTAGAAAAGTCGCAGAGCTGCAACTTCAAAAGTGCGAAAATTGCATCCATGGGACTTTTGTTTTGTTGAAATCCGAATTGGGAAGGTTGAAATTTATTGAGATGTGTATTTTGTCAAAGATTTTTGAAAGAGAAAAACGACAGGTCGATAATTGGTTGGGTCATCTGTGTCGCCTCGCTCGTGAACGCCTAAAATTAATATTAACGATTCATAATATTCAGCAATTACAAAACTCCAAACAGGCCTTCACAAAAACTGGGTAAACTTTTTTTTCACATTACTTATTACTGTTTCCAAAAATTTTGCTGAAGACCCATTATTATTTATTCAAGTTTTATTGAGGTATTCACAAAAAAATCATTTTAAAACGACTGAAAAGAAACACCCATCGCCCATCAGCCGCCCTTGAGTTACAGTAGCTGCTTACAACCCGCGGGTAAATTGTAAAAAGTCGGGTAAATAGAGAATAAAACTCTTATAAACCTGCCGCTTTAGATGAGAGAACTTTTGCAAGAAAATAACTTAAAAGGGTAAAAAACGGAAATAATGAAACCTAATTTTCTAAAATACAGGCAATTAACTTCAGCTCAGCTTCAGATATGAAAAGGTAACTAAACTTGGCGTTTCAAACAAAATAATTTCGAACAAGTTCTACAAAGTTTTGAATCTTTGAAAAAGGGCGACTCCGGAAAGTTTATAATATTAGAAATAAAGTTTTCTTAAAGGCGTTTACTTTAAGTTTGATAGTAGTACAAATGGTTAAGCGCTACAGGGTGTTTCTTTTAAAATTAGGTTTATGTCCCCACTATCTTGTAAAAAAACATATTTATCTGACTGTCTTAAGGTAATTAGTTTTTAGAAACACTTCTCGCATGTCGGTAATTACCATGAAACGCCAGTAAATTCGCCAAATGGCCTCGAATCAACAGCGGAACAGTACTGCAATCTATATTACACCCTTGAACTACGCATTTCTCTCCCAAATTCAATGAAGAAGAAACGCTTATTAGAAAGTAACAATTATTATTGATCTTTGATATTCTTTTCCAGAATGCCCAGGCTTTTAGGAAAACAGAAATATTTTGAAACGTTCGCGAAAGATAACAGCCTTTTTTTGAAAATTCAGATATTTTTGTTATGAATTTGCAAATGAACAACCGTGCAAAATTTCAGCTAAGTGTGATGACTAGTTTTCCCTAGGCACACTGGCCAAGATTTAAAAAATTATGGAAAATGGCGTTGCCAGTTTTTTTTTAAAACACGTTCGCTGCCGTGTGTATCATTTTGAAGACAGCAGCTAGTGCTTACCACAGGATCCTAAATGATACACTGACTGACTACAATTGTTTCTAAATAGCGGTGTATTAATTTAAATACACCACCCAGGGCCCCTATTCTTCAAATGATAGAAATTCTGCTCCCAGGGAGTCGATTTCTCTCACTACTATGCTTCTCATAGGTCCAAATCTTCGGCTTAAATCAGTTTCTCTCACTTTTGCCCGATATTGATAGAAAGTAATTCTGGGAGCAGATTTTCTATCAGTGGGTCTATTCTTGAATCGAGACAAAATTTACTCCCAGGGAGTCACATTCTTTCTCGATTCAAGAATAGATCCACTGTTCGAGAATAAGGGCACAGAAGAAATACAGTGGCTTAGGATTTCTGTGGCCTGGCAGTATAAAGAGCAAATTAAAGTTTTGACCTGGGAGGGTGTTATGCGGACCAATATCTGGGGATAAAATAAGATGTTTAACCTACCATATAAATCATCTTGTAGATCTACCTTTAAAAAAATAGAATTTTAACTTTGGTTTTAATATACATTTTGAAATCTTTAACCTATATCTTTAAAAATAGAAATAGACTTTTAACTAACAGTTCGTTTCATTCATGAAACAAGAAATAGAAATAATTTGGTTGTACTGAAACATCGCCATGAATTTTTTTTAAAGTCACCAATCTACTACGGAAAAATCTTATTCAATTTATTGCCTATTTCAGTAGAGAATTGTAATACTGAAAATATCTTTAAAACTAAACTAAAGGGCTTACTGCTTTCTGAGACTTTTTGCACTATAACCGAATTTTTGAACTCTTTGAAATCGATGTGGGGACAGGAAAGGAGATCTCTGATCGTCTTTTTACTAGTGATGTGTTGTCCGTCTTTACACTATTACTATTATATTATATTGTGCTAAAAAACGAGTTTGCCTGTTAAACGATAGATAAATATATAATGTAAGAATTATTTTAGATATTATTTATTTTACCTTTGTATATTTTTTAACTGTATTTGGATTTTTTGACTTTTCCATTATGTACATTAAGTGTGTATATTTTGAGGATTTGAATAAATTGATATTGAAAAATACAAAAATATCAAAAAATATGAAGTGTAGAATAAGACCAAATAAGAGAAATGGATTCAAAATAAAATTTAAATTAATTTGCTCTGCGAGGTCACATTTCGAAGTTTTTGCTCGGCACCGTTAGTTATTCCTGTTTTCACGGTATTAAAAAATTCATATCTCAAAAAGTAGACACCCAAAACCAATAAAACTTACGACTCTTGTGTGAGTGGTAACCATCAGTTCTAATACATACCTGGAAACATGATCAGGTACGTAATAAAGGGTATATATTATTATTATGACCTCTATAATACAACACAAAAAAAATAGAGTTTGAAAGGATCATTGACGCAAATTAAGAAGGATTTTTACTGGCCAATAAAAAGTCTGAAGATCAGAGGTCACTGGTATAAATAATATGAAATACTTAAATGTATTACCCCCCGTATTACGATTTATTATTGTAAGTAGGTATAAGTTTATTTTATGTAATTGAATTATTACTATCGATCAAAAATATGAATACTGGCCTAGAGTATATTGTGAAAAAAACTGTAGGGTAGCGAGGATTGTACGGAAAAACTTTCGTTCAATTCCCTGACTTCCCTGTTTTCCCAATGTTCAAAATTTCCAGTCATTTTTTATAACAAATTTCTTAATCTATTAAAAATAATACAAAAAAAATAATTTATAAACATTTTTTTTCTGGTTGTGCATTGTTCTTTAATTTTTTCTGAAAGGCGGTTTTCCTCACTCTGCCTTTTTTTTTGTCAAATTCCCTGACTGATTATCGTATCATAGTGTTATGTAAGTAAAGAAAAACAATATTTTTAGGGGAAAATGCTGACCTTTTTTCTGGGTGGGGGAGGGGAGTTGAATAACAGCATAATCTCAGACAACCATTTCATTCTTGATTATTGAGAAAAATTCAATCTTTAGGAGGAGCCCCTAAGCCCCTCTGCGTAGTCCACTGAAGAATGTGCTTTTGCCAATAACGTTAAGTTTCACTTTGATATGCACTTCAATATTTTAGCTACACGACGACAATAATATCATATTATGCATATTTTTAAATCAAAAAACATTTTTTAAAAGTTAACAAACTAATGTAACAAAATTTATGAAAAAATATATTTTTTTAAATATAAGATTGGATCCTATCAAACATTTAACAAATTTTGATCCAAGGTATAAGCCCCAAGAATTTAACTACTGGTTTAGAATTTATTGTTTGGTTTCCTAAGTCAACAGAATTTAATGAAAATCGGAAAGACATTATGCATAAACAAAGTGAATTTTTGTGGCACCATTATTTAACTATTTTTATGTTGGAAATAATCTCCTCGAGTTTGTCTTTATTACCTGGCCATAAAATCGTATTAGCGTGGGCAAATACGAAGAATTTTCCCTTAATATTAAGAACTGTTACATGATTAATATAAGACTAACCCTTTTCTTCTGTATATTAATCACATCACACTTAATTTAAGGGAAAATTCTTCGTATTTGCCCACGCTAATACGATTTTATGGTCAGGATGATTTCTTCTTCTCCGGTATTTTTCCGACTTTGTTGTGGTGTCCGCATTTTCTGGTTGGATGCATTGTTTGCATTTTTCCTGTTGGACGGATTGAATGCAATGTTCCTGCTGGGTGGATTGTATGCATTCATTGTGCCGGATTGTAGAGTTTCATCTTCGTTTTGTTGACACCCTCCTTGTTTAAAAAATGAGACTGAGTAGTTTCATTTCCTGGTTTCTTTGATTTCATAATGTATCCGACCTGTGCTGCTACTGCTGCCTGTGTGACTTGCGCTTGCTTGAATCTCAGAATTGAGAATTGTTGGAATTAGTCACTCACAATTCTGAGCGCTGGGATTCAAATGATTGCATGATTTGCAAAATCCGCCAACATAACTTGTAACTTTGTTGCTTGTTTAAGGGGATCCACCCCAAGAAAATCAATTATTTCCTCCGGTGGAGAAGGAACCTGCCCCAAAGGAATGTCTAAAGAGGTGATTTTTTCTATATTCGGATTAGTTATCATACCATCCGGGCCTCTTTCCTCATTTAAAACTAATTGTTTGTTGTCATCTGTCAACTCCATATTATGAGTTTCTGCCCCGTGAGAAGAACTATGTATTTGTGCCACTGGTATAATTTATTCTCCTTTTCCTTCTAAAACTGAAAAGGAATAATTTTTTATAACATAAAAATAATTCCTTTGCTTTTTACTATTATTATTTTCTTTAATATATAGGCCACTGTGCAGCGATCTTTAAGCACCATGTTCAACAAAATACAAATAAGAAAATGAAACTAAAAAAACCCGAGAAGTTAATGGTGATTAAACATAAGAAGTTCTTTATCCCTTTTATAACTTTAACAACTTTCTCAGTTTTACACTTTTTATCCCATATCAGAGAACATTGATAATTAAATATGCAGGTACTTTTTGTTTTTTCTATTTTTAGGATAATTTTTTGCTTGGTTTCAGTCACAGCAAGTACCTATCTATGCCTTAGGACACTACGAAAAACAGACCCTGCTAAAATAGGTATATATATATATATATATATATATATATATAAAATTAAAATTAAATTGTTAATATTCTTATGATGGGAGACCCAAAAAGGAACCCATGATAACCTAAAATCTAACCTATATTTGGTAATATTTATGATGGGATACCCAAAAAAGGAACCCATTATTACATAGAATTTAAGCCATGAAAGCAGAATTTAATCTCTAGGATTCTGTGGGATACCCTTGCTTTTTAAGGTTAAAATGACCTTCATCACTACTAATATCGGCAAACACCTCACATTTCTCACGCAGTTTCTTCAATTTTCCCTCTAATTTTTCTAGTTTCCTCTTCTTCCTCTCAGCGTTCTTGGAAGATCAATCAGTCGGGACCTTTTTGGCATTTTTAAAATATTTAACTACACAAACTTGAAGAAAAAAAAATGAGGCCACGCGCACAGAACAATACAATGACGGTTACAGAGAGATGTCCGTATATGGTTGTTTTTCGTTCAACTTTCAACCTGAAGACAACAGACAGTGACTTACATACTACCAGGTGAAGAAAATGTTCGCAACTAGAGCGTAGGACAATTTTGCTTTGTAAAATATTGTTCATTCAAGGCATATCGACTTAGTATTTGGTTTATTTTTTGTTACAGTCTTAGTGAGTTAAGTCACAGTCCTAAGGAAAAATTGCGAACTTTCAAATTTTATATCTAAAATTATGACTATGACTAAACAGATGAAATTGCGCATGCGCCAGTTGCCACACCATAACCAAGGGCGTCGATAAGGGGGGAGGGTAATTACCGCCCCAAGATAGACTTTTCCTCATATATAAAAATATACATTTTATCCTCATGTAAAAATATATATTATTTTCTAGTTCAAAGCTTTTTTAAAAAAGGTTACTTTAGGAAGAATACAAGAATTATGTTTACTTTCATTAAATATTACCTAAGTTTTGTTACCTTATAATTATTTTCCTCAATATGCCAAGGGGCAAAGGCATACAAACAATAAAAGTGTTTTGAAAATTTATCTTGTTAATTTGTTACCCCCCCCCCAAAAAAAAGAAAAAATTATCGACGCCCTTGAACATAACCCTAAATGTTCGAAAATAAGTAGTTTTAGTGTTTTGTAGTTCCAAGGTAAATTATTTTCTTTAAAAAAACACGAAAACAAGATTAAAAAAACAAAATTTCATAATTTCAGTAATAGTTATGTCTATAACAAAGACGAGTATGAACAGTATAATATTAGGACTAAAGCTATAATGAAAGTACACAGCCAAATACCCCAGCAAACACAGAGGGTCGGTAAATAATAGGACCGACGCACAGTGAATCGAACTATAAGGAAGATCGGGACATCGATCATAATTTTTCACCCACGTGTTCGATTTGCATGATTTTGAATTTTCTACAAAGGGGATACTTTAGTCTTTCAAAGACTAGCATTAAATTTGAAAGATAATAGATATTTAAGACGTCGGGCATCCTAAATTAAATTGATTTGGTGTGATTTTCAATAATACAGCACTTTACAGATGCTAATAAAATAAGTTTTAGAAGGATTAACAGATACGTATATATAAGTTAAATTGGATACCAAAACCTTTTATCTTATCTAAACCACATCACTTAAAATAATTTTATTTAAAAAAAAAACATTACTAGAAAAAATATCCACGACAGTGACATTTTATAACGCCCATGGACAAAAAACCTTTTATAAAAAATACTTCCCAAAATAACAAAAACCAAAACAATTATCAATAGAATTGCCCTCCTACAAGCTAACTGATAAATGTATAAGCATTAAAAAAACAAAAAGTAAGGGAATCAAAGAGTCGATGATAGTGACACCCTATAAAAACGTTGTGCGAAAATGCGTGGTATAATCGCTTCCCAGGCTTCCTAGATACTGCAAGTTCCAGAATTGTCTGACAACTACAAAGCCTTTAACAGTGTTGCTTAGCTTTTAGGAGAAAGAGCTATTTAGTTGTGTTCACCCCGAGTTATATGACGAAGCCCAGCTCAGAGAAGAGTCCCGGAAGCCGTAACGTTAAAGCTTTCTTGATAGTTTACTTTGGTCCACACAATCGAACGCTTTAGAAAAGTCGCAGAGCTGCAACTTCAAAAGTGCGAAAATTGCATCCATGGGACTTTTGTTTTGTTGAAATCCGAATTGGGAAGGTTGAAATTTATTGAGATGTGTATTTTGTCAAAGATTTTTGAAAGAGAAAAACGACAGGTCGATAATTGGTTGGGTCATCTGTGTCGCCTCGCTCGTGAACGCCTAAAATTAATATTAACGATTCATAATATTCAGCAATTACAAAACTCCAAACAGGCCTTCACAAAAACTGGGTAAACTTTTTTTTCACATTACTTATTACTGTTTCCAAAAATTTTGCTGAAGACCCATTATTATTTATTCAAGTTTTATTGAGGTATTCACAAAAAAATCATTTTAAAACGACTGAAAAGAAACACCCATCGCCCATCAGCCGCCCTTGAGTTACAGTAGCTGCTTACAACCCGCGGGTAAATTGTAAAAAGTCGGGTAAATAGAGAATAAAACTCTTATAAACCTGCCGCTTTAGATGAGAGAACTTTTGCAAGAAAATAACTTAAAAGGGTAAAAAACGGAAATAATGAAACCTAATTTTCTAAAATACAGGCAATTAACTTCAGCTCAGCTTCAGATATGAAAAGGTAACTAAACTTGGCGTTTCAAACAAAATAATTTCGAACAAGTTCTACAAAGTTTTGAATCTTTGAAAAAGGGCGACTCCGGAAAGTTTATAATATTAGAAATAAAGTTTTCTTAAAGGCGTTTACTTTAAGTTTGATAGTAGTACAAATGGTTAAGCGCTACAGGGTGTTTCTTTTAAAATTAGGTTTATGTCCCCACTATCTTGTAAAAAAACATATTTATCTGACTGTCTTAAGGTAATTAGTTTTTAGAAACACTTCTCGCATGTCGGTAATTACCATGAAACGCCAGTAAATTCGCCAAATGGCCTCGAATCAACAGCGGAACAGTACTGCAATCTATATTACACCCTTGAACTACGCATTTCTCTCCCAAATTCAATGAAGAAGAAACGCTTATTAGAAAGTAACAATTATTATTGATCTTTGATATTCTTTTCCAGAATGCCCAGGCTTTTAGGAAAACAGAAATATTTTGAAACGTTCGCGAAAGATAACAGCCTTTTTTTTGAAAATTCAGATATTTTTGTTATGAATTTGCAAATGAACAACCGTGCAAAATTTCAGCTAAGTGTGATGACTAGTTTTCCCTAGGCACACTGGCCAAGATTTAAAAAATTATGGAAAATGGCGTTGCCAGTTTTTTTTTAAAACACGTTCGCTGCCGTGTGTATCATTTTGAAGACAGCAGCTAGTGCTTACCACAGGATCCTAAATGATACACTGACTACAATTGTTTCTAAATAGCGGTGTATTAATTTAAATACACCACCCAGGGCCCCTATTCTTCAAATGATAGAAATTCTGCTCCCAGGGAGTCGATTTCTCTCACTACTATGCTTCTCATAGGTCCAAATCTTCGGCTTAAATCAGTTTCTCTCACTTTTGCCCGATATTGATAGAAAGTAATTCTGGGAGCAGATTTTCTATCAGTGGGTCTATTCTTGAATCGAGACAAAATTTACTCCCAGGGAGTCACATTCTTTCTCGATTCAAGAATAGATCCACTGTTCGAGAATAAGGGCACAGAAGAAATACAGTGGCTTAGGATTTCTGTGGCCTGGCAGTATAAAGAGCAAATTAAAGTTTTGACCTGGGAGGGTGTTATGCGGACCAATATCTGGGGATAAAATAAGATGTTTAACCTACCATATAAATCATCTTGTAGATCTACCTTTAAAAAAATAGAATTTTAACTTTGGTTTTAATATACATTTTGAAATCTTTAACCTATATCTTTAAAAATAGAAATAGACTTTTAACTAACAGTTCGTTTCATTCATGAAACAAGAAATAGAAATAATTTGGTTGTACTGAAACATTGTCATGAATTTTTTTTAAAGTCACCAATCTACTACGGAAAAATCTTATTCAATTTATTGCCTATTTCAGTAGAGAATTGTAATACTGAAAATATCTTTAAAACTAAACTAAAGGGCTTACTGCTTTCTGAGACTTTTTGCACTATAACCGAATTTTTGAACTCTTTGAAATCGATGTGGGGACAGGAAAGGAGATCTCTGATCGTCTTTTTACTAGTGATGTGTTGTCCGTCTTTACACTATTACTATTATATTATATTGTGCTAAAAAACGAGTTTGCCTGTTAAACGATAGATAAATATATAATGTAAGAATTATTTTAGATATTATTTATTTTACCTTTGTATATTTTTTAACTGTATTTGGATTTTTTGACTTTTCCATTATGTACATTAAGTGTGTATATTTTGAGGATTTGAATAAATTGATATTGAAAAATACAAAAATATCAAAAAATATGAAGTGTAGAATAAGACCAAATAAGAGAAATGGATTCAAAATAAAATTTAAATTAATTTGCTCTGCGAGGTCACATTTCGAAGTTTTTGCTCGGCACCGTTAGTTATTCCTGTTTTCACGGTATTAAAAAATTCATATCTCAAAAAGTAGACACCCAAAACCAATAAAACTTACGACTCTTGTGTGAGTGGTAACCATCAGTTCTAATACATACCTGGAAACATGATCAGGTACGTAATAAAGGGTATATATTATTATTATGACCTCTATAATACAACACAAAAAAAATAGAGTTTGAAAGGATCATTGACGCAAATTAAGAAGGATTTTTACTGGCCAATAAAAAGTCTGAAGATCAGAGGTCACTGGTATAAATAATATGAAATACTTAAATGTATTACCCCCCGTATTACGATTTATTATTGTAAGTAGGTATAAGTTTATTTTATGTAATTGAATTATTACTATCGATCAAAAATATGAATACTGGCCTAGAGTATATTGTGAAAAAAACTGTAGGGTAGCGAGGATTGTACGGAAAAACTTTCGTTCAATTCCCTGACTTCCCTGTTTTCCCAATGTTCAAAATTTCCAGTCATTTTTTATAACAAATTTCTTAATCTATTAAAAATAATACAAAAAAAATAATTTATAAACATTTTTTTTCTGGTTGTGCATTGTTCTTTAATTTTTTCTGAAAGGCGGTTTTCCTCACTCTGCCTTTTTTTTTGTCAAATTCCCTGACTGATTATCGTATCATAGTGTTATGTAAGTAAAGAAAAACAATATTTTTAGGGGAAAATGCTGACCTTTTTTCTGGGTGGGGGAGGGGAGTTGAATAACAGCATAATCTCAGACAACCATTTCATTCTTGATTATTGAGAAAAATTCAATCTTTAGGAGGAGCCCCTAAGCCCCTCTGCGTAGTCCACTGAAGAATGTGCTTTTGCCAATAACGTTAAGTTTCACTTTGATATGCACTTCAATATTTTAGCTACACGACGACAATAATATCATATTATGCATATTTTTAAATCAAAAAACATTTTTTAAAAGTTAACAAACTAATGTAACAAAATTTATGAAAAAATATATTTTTTTTAATTTTCATTACTTAATTTTTTTAAATAGAAGTTTTCGCAAGTATCGTTTAAATTATATTTAATTATTAACATAACCTTTAAAGTCTACATTTAGTCTAATTTTTTCAGTAATCCACATATTATTCATATTTCTAAACACGTTTTCAGTTAGTACTGAAAGAGTATTCAGCCATTTTAACAAAATTTGCCACAAACAATTTGCTCGTTTCTAAAATGTTCCAAAATTTCCATCCATCTTTGGTCTGGGATAATTTTATTGTTATTCCAATGATTCCAAGTTTTTCTTGAGAAACATATTTTTTTACGAATGTATACTTGTCGTCTCATCATAATAATTATGTGGAATATTTCTATGCCTAACAAAAAATTTTTCAGTTATTTCTTTTTTCTCGATGTATGCCTGGGGGACTTTTCTTAGCAATGGGGGACATTTGGGGGGACACTTACAATGGAGGACGGAACACCAAAATTGGGGACTGTCCCCCTTAATGGGGGACGAATAGTCACCTTAGCTTAACACAACAAACAAAATAATTGGGTTTAATAAAAAACTCCATTATTTTTCAATAAATAATACTTTTTACTAAGAACACCCATACCTATTTTAAATTAATAAAAAAATAAAATGTAAGAAACTACAAGTTTTTTCTAAGTCGTGCAATTTCTAAATCAATTGCTGACATTTCATTAGAATCTTTTTGTAATTTAAGTTTTTTATTTTCTAAAAAATAGATTTCGCTTTCTGCTTTTCTTTTTTTGTTGCACATTATGGGTCTTATTCCCTGACTTTTAGGTAATTTTTGTTTTTTACTGACTTTTCCCTGACAACATACAAATTCCCTGACTTTCTCAGGTTTTCCCTGACCACTTTGAACCCTCTACACACATTTCAAAATAGGATTAAATTAAACAATTAGGTACTTTTTGATATATAGGCACCCATTAAGGCGCAATTACACAGAGAAACTGGTTCATCCAAAAGTTTGCGAAAATACTTGCGATCCTTTTGGCAAACTTTTTCAGAAACTTTTTCACGACTTCCAACACAACTTTTGCTCGAACAAACTTTTGGACAGACTTTTTAACGAACATTTCCTCGAGCATGATGGACTTCAAAATATTTTTGGTCTAGGATCACTGATTTCAATTTAAGAAAAATGAAAAACATATGGAAAAATAATATGTAATATATGTGGTAGCTATATGAAGGGTTGAATCCGTCCGGGTTTTAGGGGCGTCCAGGCGGGTTTTTATAATTCGCCCGGTTTTCAGACGGAGAAGGAGAGTCCAATATGTTCCTACAAAAATTTTTTGCTCGAACATTTCCGCGAGCTTTTTCACGAGCTTTTGAGAATATTTTGTTCGGGAAAATTTTTGGAAACATATTTTTAAAGGTGAGAATAAAAATGTTTTTGGTCTCACATCACGATCTTAAAATACCAAAACTTTTTTTTAATTTTTATTAAAAAAAGCCGACGGCAAGCGAAACATTATTAAGTACATTTATACTAATTTTAAACTTTTCCATCAAATTGTTTCTCTCTGGATGAAACAGAATAGAGTATACAGACTTTTCTAGGTTGTATCCAGACTTTTTCGGGGTACATCCACACTTTTCCTGGGAGTATCCAGACTTTTCCAGGATCCCTTCAGACTTTTCCAAGTCATATCCAGACTTTTACAGAAAGTTTCTAGATTTACAGAATGATACTAGAATGTGTCCATGCTTTTCCAGAACGTTTTTAAACCTTTTTCGGGATGTTTTCACGTTTGTTTTTGTTGGGGAACTTCGCCTCTGACATTATTTTTTTGTGGGGGTTAGGTTTAGGACCCCCCCCCCTCCCGTACTGTCATTCCTTAGAAACCCGAACAATCGTGAAAATGGATGAATAGGTAGTTTCAATAAAAAACTTATTTGACACTGGCACATACGGTCTTATCACCTCAACCTAAGCACCGTCTTTTTAATTGTTGCTGGTAATTATTCAATTAAATAAATCATATATTTATAATTTTTTATTTTTCTATTTTTAGTTAAGTTCTATCATTTTCGGCAACGACATTTCTTTTTATTATTTATCAAATTTCTCCAAACCAATTTTCGGCGAACTTTCTTACAAACTTTTGCATACCTGCCTAAAACACCGCATTAAATCCCCTAAAAAAACAAACCTGATTTTTATCAGTTTTTATACATTTTTGTGCGGTAAAATTTTAGGTTTATTGATGTTTGTAATAATTTATGACTTATGTCTTTGATTTTGGTAAGATTTTGTCCGGTTTCATATACCTATCTGTTTCTTACCTAATCCTATAATCTGACAGACTTATAAATATGTATAAAATTTTATAGCACAAACGTTTTATTTTCAAATATGTCATAGGTTTATAAAATAACCGTTTTCTAAGAGATTTGATAATCAAACAGACTCCTTAAACTTTCTATGATTACACCCTTATTTTTATAATGTATTATGGGTTTGTATGCACAATTTTTATGAGACTTTTAGGAGATTTTATGATCAGCCAGACTAGTAAAATTTTAAAGGTTTTTATGAACATCTTGGTTTATTAATAGTTTTCTATGGGTTGGTAAAAATACAAGTTTTTATAAGTCCTATGGATTCTATAGTCAAACAAACTCACAAAATTTTATATGCTTTTATGTGTCCATCTTTAAATAAATATACAGGGTGTTTCACAACTTATGTATAAAAATGCAAGACGTGATGATGTCGCTTAAATTTGTTCAAAAGTTTTTCCCAAAAAAACAACCAAAAATGTGCTAAAACATTTTCTTCGCCTTTGATTTTACATCAAAGCTTATCAACCTAACAAAAAATATAAGCATCAAGCAAGAAATTGCGCTCGTATCTCCGTCGTCGTGTTGTGATGCAGAGTACTTACTAGTTTTTGTTTTGTGTTTTGTTGTAGAAAATGACATAAAACTATTTATTATCATTAAACTATCATTTTTTGGGAAATTAAACAGCGAATTAGTGGACATTGTTTTAATTTATAACGAAGCACAACAACCCCTCGGAGAAGCGTACCGAATTTATTTATTAATTTACATTAATAGAGGTATGACCTTTTTATTTAGTTATGAGAATATTCAGCAATTAGGGGTTTTTGTACAGTCATGTCTTGGAAAAATGTTCCGTAATTGAAACATTTTTAAAGAGAATTTTGAAAACGGCGTACTCGATTTTTTGCAGTAAACTAAACACACTCTGAAAGTTTCTAAAATAAGTTGTTACAGACTCTGTATACTATGGGTTTGAATATATCCATAATTTTTATAGATTTTCCAGGGCATTTTATAGTCTAACAGGCTCATAATATTTTATAGGTTTCTATAATACATTTACTATTTAAATTATAATCTTACTTACTACATGGCTAAGGCCTTTGTAACAGACCTACCGTTTTTTTTTCGACCACCTAAAAACTAATTAAAAAAGCTATACTTAATAACTTACTTAGTTATATTATATCCTGTCGTAAATACTTTCAGAATTTTTTTTTGACTCATGCCTATACCTGCCCTAATCTATATGCCCTTTGAAACAAATATTAAGTGGTAAAAAAATTCGCCCAACTAAACCTATAAAATCTTATAAAAAACTATATAATCACATCATCTGTCGTAAATACTAATTTTACAAAAAAAAATTGTTTTGCTTATGAAATCTTGTAGGCTTTTATAAACAACACCTGAAACAATCTCATAGAAACTTCTCTCCCACAGCTTCGGCGAGTACATATACCAGAACAATTTTATATGTGGAGCTTGTGCAAGGCCCAAGGTGTATTATTATATTTTAGTAGGTTTAGAATAGCTTATAGCTTAGTTTGCCTGTATTAATCCATATTATATTGCTTCTACTAGTACCACTGCTAAAGTTGCGCCGTCATTTTTTATTTTAGAATGTTGCAGGTAGATCTTATACAATCTTTTAAACCTTTATGAGGAATTGTCAGATTAAAAATTATAAAATATTGTAAACTTTTAAAAACGAACTGGCTGATGAAATCCTATACGGGATTTGTGTTTTACTTTCACTGGACAAGAATTATAAAATATCACAAATTTAAGTGAGCATAGATCATTTTATGTTATTTTTTATAATCTTTTCTGAGGATTTTTTGGCAGGGCAGACTTTTCCACTAAATTTTTGCCATACAAGTTTGAATAAAGTTTGTACGCATTTCATCATCAAAGGAAAGTTTGTCAGAGTAAATGTCCCATTAGACAATGATGTACCTAACAACCTTTTAAAACAAAACGCATTTCTTCATAACACCCAACCGGAAAACGATTCACTGAAATTGTTTTGAAATACGAAATTTTCCACGAAATTATGTAAAAGCAGGAGTTGTATGGAAAAACCTTTGATGGTCCTGGCTTTTCCTGGTATTCCCTGATTAATAATTGTAAATTTTTTTTATAACAAAAAAAAACCAAAAATGTGGTTGGAGCCAATTATTTTTTGATTATTTTATTTACGAAAAATAATTTATAAACCCTTTTTTGTACGTACATATTTCTTAAATTTTTTCCACGAACCCTGAAAGACATTTGACAAATTAGTTTAGGAATTAAAATTAAAAAAAATCAATCTGGGGGGACACTCGCCCTAAAAGACAAAACATGTTAGGTTTGCAACTAATTTTTAATTTTTTTTTTGGAGCTACATTTTTTTTCGAATCATGGCGCACAAAGACAAAAAATATCGGATGACGTAGGGTGGGACCATAAACTTTAAAAAACAACCAGATTTTGCCAGAGTGCTTGAGTAAAAAAGGATTTTTCCTCAGGGACAATAGTAACTCATTTGGGTTACTTCTCATGACGTCACAGTTACTTTCATATCATCATTCAAAAACGTGAGATTTATAAAAGAAAATGAATACAAACAGGGCGCCCAGCAAAAATTCATTAACAAATTCCCGTTTTTTTCCCGGTAATTTTATACTATTTCCCGGTCCTTTTAGACTTTTTCCCAGCATTATTTAATATGCGCTTTATGCAAGGGTGGACCCGGTCTCAAATTTAGGGGTAAGGGCAATTCGTTTATGCGATTTTTTGCCCTTTCAATTGTTGCTGCCAAAAACTGCGTAAAATTAAACCAAAATTGTAGCAATTAATTATGTTATAGTGCCGCGGGCAAATTTTTTTAAGCACAAAATTCATTAGAAGGATCTCTTTTGCGTTTTTTTTTGTGAAATATTTAAGAACAAAGTGGTGCAAATTATAGATTTGTGGCCAAACTTCTACCATATATGCGCCGCAAACGAAAATTTTCAGAAAATTATATGTATATATATAAAACCATTAAAAACAAATGAACATTGTTAAATTTCTTTATAGTTTCCAACGGAATTTTCAATTTATTAGTTTGCATTTTCTTTTGGTTAGAAATTCCAAGGTTGGATGCAACTGGTATTATTAATGGCCAAGCTACTTTAAAACTTTATATGGGTCAGTTTGATGATTGGTTAAGAATAGTTTTAATTTGCCGTTTATAAAAAGAAAAATTAAAATTGGCACCTTGGTTGTTTTATCCCTTTTTTTGTTGTTTAATTAATGGGTAAAATTCCCGGTTTACTATAAAATTCCCGGTTGCTGGACACCCTAACAAATAAAAAACCATAAACATCAATAAAACGCACTTTAACCTCGCATTTTTCAAGACACCACATCCTCTAGGTTGGTAACAAAATCTTACTTTGCCAAGAAAAACTGAAAACGAGTAACCGGGTTACTTCCAGGAAAAACGCTTTAAGCGTATCATAAACAAAAGAGTGCATGCAGATGGCGCTGTTTATGGGGGTTAATCAATTACCAAAGACAATAGGAAAATAGACATAACCTTTGACCTGTATGTTTAATCTATTTTCGTTAGTGTCTCTGTAATCGCCCCGCCCTTTTTTAAATATTGTTTAATAACACACCCTCTCTTAAAAAACGGCTTTTGAGCTAATTTTTTTAGAGAGTTTAGTAAAAAAGTATAGCTACTAATTCAAAATTAAGCATAAAAATCAACAGTTCTTGTTAAGCACAAATACAATTCAAAATATACATACCCGTGTCATAAAAGCAGGTACATGAAGGGGGTGCCCCTTATTAAATAAGAGCTAACAAAGACACAGGTAAAGTAAGGTAGCTCCCAAAAAAATATTTTTTTGACTACTACCTGACGTTTGGGTTAAATAATAAACCCATTTGATTTTAGCAACCTGCTTCTTTATTTTTTAAATTTTATCTTGCTTGGATATAGAGGAATTCTGACAAATATTTTGATAATTTGTTTACAATACGTTTTAAAATTAGAACTTTATCATAACATAACACACGTCCAGCAGCATCTTTAGGTTAGGATTCCATCACCATAACAACCCGGAAAATGCGGGAAAATCGAACTTACCTTTCGCCTATCGAAAAATTCATCGTGCGAGGGTTGCGGGACACGAATTTACACCATCACTTATAAGTCACAATTGTTTTAAAAGTCCGAATTTTTCGTATCGAAACAAAACCGCACAACGCAACACATCTCACCAGTAAAACGCGAACCTGAACGTAAAGTATAAATATAAAACCAAATAGAAATGACAATTTTGACGTGCTCGGATGTCTCGAATTACGTCGAGCAGTCACGAGCGGCAGCACCGACCAAGGCAAAAGCAAACAAGAGGAGATTTCCTGTACTTTATTATCTTTTTCGCCTAGCAATATTCTCGTCTTTTGTCCGTCCACTGGCGTTGCCAAGTTTTATTCAAGAAAACTGAGAATGATCGTTGGATCATGGCATTATCATACACATAAAGTCTATGGTTGTTTCTTTCTCCCAGGGGCCTATACAAGGGGAGGGAGGCCTTCCCCCCTTTCTTTTGCAATGTTTGATACCACATGTGTTATCATTTTTGTTACTTTTCCAAATGCCACTTCTTGTTATTTTTCAAAAGTTAAGCACTTTTTACTTCTTTTAACCTAACTTTTTTAAAACATGCATTATTTAATTTTTTGTATTAATAATTTTTGCCTACGGCATTATCTGTTATTAAAATTAGATAGGTTCGATCATTTCATTCATACAGATAAATTACTTGTTGCCCCCCACCCCTCTTTTGGAAGAGCTGTCTCCGCAGCTCATTTTTAATGTAAGGGGGAGCAGTGCCACCCCTAGAATTTAAATAGGGAGAGTTGTCTTCACAGATAATCAGATCTGTTTTTCTAGCCATTCATACCAGTATGGAGGCTATTGGGATAGAAAAAAAAACTTTGTTTATTTAGACCAAAACTATTGGATGAAAAAAGTCAAAAATATAAAATTATGTAATGGTGTGACTACTCAAAAGCTGCTAAACCGATTTTTTTCATTGGTTCTAGGCGATGACCTGATTAGTTTTTGATGGAGGTGGGGGGGGTTGAAAAGATGGGGGTAAGAGTCCAAGTAACACAGTATGCTATGCTGTGAGACAGCACAGGGAAAGTTTCCACAGAAAAACAATAACAATAATGCTTTTGCTATTTTCTGCCACAACGTTTTGAAAACGTCATTAAAACGTTGCCACAGCTATTTTGAGGAATATAATGATGATGTTTAAACTACTATTCGTAAACACACATTTTGAGGACTTAAACCAGTGGTCAAATCTTTCGTTTACTGATGAAACCTGTTATGGTACCTCATTAAACTAACATGCCCCTCAAAAACTTGTGATCTTCAATGGTTTTATTTATGTTTCTTTTGAGGTTACATTTACTTTTTTCAAAGGTTATTTTTCAAATAAATGTTAAAACCATATAACTACAATGGCGGTCCCAGCCATTTCAAAAGGGTGGGGGGGGGGGGGGTTTCGATACGAAAAAAAAACTAGAATAAAAGCATAGCTTTTATGAGGCACATAGCAATATACGCAAACAAAACTTAGTACAAGCGCGGATTTGGTCTCAAATCTAGGGGGGGGGTACTCTGATTTTAAGTCGTTTATTTCATAAATTTTTTATTTAAAAAAATGTGTAAAGGCGCCGAAAATTTTTGAGGAAATTAAAAATTCAATTTTTGAGTAGAATTAACCTAAAATTTTTTAGGTACACACAAAGCACAGCAGGCAAAAATTTAAAAATGACACTACAAATGCCATTTTTAACACAAAATTAAATTAATACGGTAAATACCAAAGCGCCGCAATTTATGTCCCTACTACGTATAATTTTTTCAGTTATAAAAATATAGATAACAAAATAACCACAAACAACACCTAATAGCTAAATACTTTTTTTTGAGGTTTAAAAAGCTGTTTAAGTTGAAAACATTGCCTTTTAAAATGCATATCTCAAACATAAGATGCCTATCTCAAAAAGAAAAATTCGTTTCCGGTTTTATTTGGGTAAATCGGGCAATGACTCGCTCAATGTCAATTTCAATATGTCTGTTGATATGCAGCAACGCTAAGCCCGTCAGACGAATTTCCGTCATAGTGTTTTTAAGTACTTAAGTTTTCAATCATCTGAGGCATGAGAAGCTTCTTTCTGACAAAGCATTACTTACTGGCAAACATCCAAGAATGTTCTTATTAAGGAAAAAATATCGCCACACTTGTTCACTGCCTAGAAAACGTTATCAGATGTGTTTTGATTTAAGCTTTTGTCTACTTCTGACCAATATTGTTTCCAAATACTGACTTCTCCCAATAAAAGGTCAAGAATTTGTGTTTTGCATTAATCAAACAGTTTATAGTATTTAGAAACGACTTTAGTTAATTTTGCCTGGATTTTGGCTTCACGTTGTATAAAACTTGGTATGAATATGTTCAGGTCAAAAATACTTTTTTATGTCCGAAATGATTTTGTCTAAAACATGTTTATAAATAGAAACTCTATAATACTGTTCTGTATTTCCCATGGTTTTCGCGGTAAGTACGTCATGCGTTTGTGTTGCATTGAAGGTCACACTGACCCAAAATACTGTGGAGGAATTCTAGAAGGAACTATCTGCAATTTCTCGTTTTTTCTCCAAAGACTTCGATCGAGCCTTCCCCGCCCACCCCCCTCTGGGACCGCCACTGTTATATACCTAATAGTTATATGGTTAAAATACACATTTAATCGATCATCAATCAGTTTATGCATATGTCGTACTGTTTCTAAATGTTTTTTGATAAAATAACTGTAATAGCGTATTCGATAATTTCTGTTTACATAATATAAACATGTCAGCTCACAATATTTGATAGAAGTTTCGTGGGTGGTTTCGTCAGCTGTAATAGCACGTTCCTATTGCCACGGTTTTCATATTTAGATGAAAAATTACATTTAAAAAGTTTAACCCCTCCGTCTACACTCTCTTTTCGGCCCCCTCCCCCCATCAGAAACCAATCAGCACATCGCCTGGTGCCAAAAGTTTATTAAAAATTGGTTTTGCGGCCTTGGAGTTATCGTGGCTAAAAATATTTTGGCAAATACAAAAAGTTGATATTTTATATTTCGTTGAGTCAGCACCTACAAAAAAGAATATTTAAAAAAGTTTACTCTTCTATATTGTATATAAGAAAAACGGGTAACATTGGCAACGCGGTGTTCTTGGACGATGTTCTTTATTGTTGGCCATCCTTGGGCAAAGGTCCTGAGGTGAGCCATTCTACAAAGGTAAAAAAATACACCCAAGAGGCCGTTCAAAAAATACGAAACATCTCTACCCTTTTTGTAACGCTTCTCATGACCACCCTTGTAATTATGTAACAGGATTATTAAAATTGTAATTATTTGAGCAAATGTTTTTCTTAAAGCGCTGGTTCAATAAAAGCGAAAAATGAAAACTCCAAAAAATTCCATCTTTTTCTAACTCCCGTTGTTGCGGTTGACGCATTAAAAAAGTCGCGCAAACGATAGGTACCTCAAGTAGTTTTTTATAAATACAAATTTGTTTTTGAAAAAAAAAATTATAAAATGGAATCCCGGCGAAAAATTAATGTAAGAAAGTCCTAAACACGATCTTTGGTTACCTATGCAAAAAAACTCACGGGTGCCAAAAATTTTACCATCCATCCCAAGAAGAAAATAGTGCAAAATGGTAATATTTATTTTAGAAAATCTAATTATTTTTACTTATATAACTATGAGATATTATACGGGAGAACAAAAAAAATGCAACACCATGTATATCGATAATTATTTAAATGAAAATTTTTGTGTGTATACCTTATCTTAAAAGAAATATTTGATACATTTTTTGTCTTCTAATCTTCCTTTTTTCACAGATCTTTTCTATTCATTTTCAAAAACAATTAACACATAAAAGACCTTTTCTGAAAATTTTAAATAATTTTTCTCGTAGTTTTTGGTCTTTTTGGATTGCTTACAGTTTACTTAAAAAATAAAACTACCAAGAGTTCACGGGCGCCAACAATTTCATCATTTAAACGACTTCGAGAAAGGACGCATCGTGCGCATAAAAGAGGGTGATTTTGGTTTACGGGAAATTGCAAGAAGGGTTAATGCCAATCCATCAACAGTGTTAGGAGTTTGGAGAAGGTGGTCCAATGATGAGACTTAGATTATTACAAGGTCGTGATTTACGGCATCTCATACTTCTTGATCTCCGAAATCGACGGGACAGTATACGCCAAGTAATACAGGACGAGTGTTTTCAAGGACGACAGTTAATCGAAGATTGCTTGGTTTGGGCTGAGGGCTTACCGTGCGCTTTTGGTGCTACCTTTGACCCCACAACATAAGGCTCGCCGCTTCGAGTGGTGCAGAGCTCGGAAAAACTGGAATGACGAATGAAATACCATAAGCTTCAGCGACGAATCCAGGTTTTGTTTAGGCGGCCACGATGGACGCATGAGGGTTAGGCGATTTCGAGGTGAGAGACGAAATGTAGACTTTGCTATTGAACGTAATACAGCAAGACAGCAAAGTATCATGGTATGGGGTGCTATATGTTTAGGAAGTAGATCACCTCTGGTCCTGATCAACGGCAATCTGACTGCTCGGCGATATATCGATGAAGTGCTGCAGCCAGTTTTACATTTCTACCTACAAACTAAAAACAAACATATTACTCGTGAAACAATGGACTTCTTGGAGCAAGATCGCCTGACTTGTCGCCTATCGAATACGTTTGGGATATGATAGGGCGCAATCTTAGTCGATTACCACGTCCCCCTGGTAACTTAGATGAACTCTGACATGCTGTAAGGAGGATTTGGATGAGTGTTCCTCAATATGATATAAACCATCTTATTTTGTCAATGCCCAATAGAAAAAACGAGTGCAGAGATAACCATGGAGGAGCCACTCATTATCAATTTTTTGATGATTATCATGGAGGAATCTTCTTGGAAATGTAATCAATTACTAAGAGCATCCTAATGTATTAATATAGAAATAAATTACTGTAAAAATATTTGTCCTTTCTGGTGTTGCATTTTTTTTGTTCTCCAGTTTATAACAGCCCTGCCCTCGCATTTTCCGAAAAAAAAAGCCGTAGCGATATTAACTCTCCCAATCAAGTTACTCTGGAAAAAATGCAGAGCCAAAAAATCCTCTGAGCGCGAGCAGATTACGTTAGGCATGCGCAGTAGATTTTTCGATTTTGGCCTTGGCCATGGCCACCCTGATTTTTAAATTATTTGCTTCAAAGTTAATATTGTTACACATTTTGCGACACCTGGGCCATTATAGTATTTCATAGTTATATCCCAGCAAACACGGTTCCCTCGGACCTTCGTCGGTCCGATTTCGATTGCCGAATTTGTCGTCATCGGCACGACGTCGATTTACGACATCGGACCAGCAGTATTTTTTGTCCGCTTTGTGATATAGGCCCAATGTATGTTTGCCGCTGCAGCATTAGACTGTGGCCCGTCGTCGGACCAATGGTAAATTTTACTTCTGGCTGACATCGGCATACCGTCGCCGTACGATTAAGGTTCGATATGGTTTAACCACATGGTACCGACCATGCGCCCATAACTGCTTAATTTGGTCAGTCTAACGTAGGCAAGCTGGTCTCGGCCCGACATCGGTAAACTATTCAAGTCCGACATTGGTTTCCTAAAGCGGCCCAACGTCGACGATTGACGGAGATCCGTCGGTGGTAGCTTAAAGCGGCCCGATATTGGCAAACTACAAAGTTTCGATAATGCGAGTGCTTAACCAGTCGGGCTGGTTTAAGTGGCAGAAGAGGTGATTCTTGTAGAGAAGTACCACCATCTTGTCAAGTCCGCATTCTAGTTTTGAAATATCTTTGCTCATTATATATATAATATTATCTTCCACTGTACAGGGAACATAGTACATTAGCGCAATCTCTAAATACTAGGAAGAAAGTTCCAATCGGACCATCGTCGGTCCTAAAGTGGTGTCGGTATAAAGTCGACTGTAGTAATGTGGACCGCCGTCAGTTACCGATTATTGACCGAAAACTGAAAATCGCAATCTGACTGATGCCGACACACTGCCGACGTTGTCGACATTGGCCCGATTCGATGCCGATGGTTTGTGTTTGCTGGGATGTTTTTACCTAAAAATTAAGCTCTTTCCTCAAGCTTCCTCAGAGAAGAAACGCAATTAGAAAATACCATTTTTGTATCATCCATTAACCTTGATTTATAGAGGTAGTATGTGTTCGAGTTTTTTATAAGTATTTTCCTGGATTTTTTATTTATAGTGTTTGCTCGCGGCTAAACTCTGCTTTTTTCACTCGCTTTTAAGTTTTTAAATAACTCGCTCTCGTTATTTAAACCGTAAAACTACTATTTTGGAAAAAAAAAATTATGTAAAACTGAATTTTGACGAAAAATGTTAGACGGTCCTACTAAAGATAAAAAATGTTGTCATAATAGAAAGGTGACATGACCCCACCCCTGTTGTATATGTCATAATAATATATGTTTGGTTGGATCCCTGCGAGAAGCCTCTCTTCTGTAAACGTGATTTTTGAACGACCCCCAAGTGCGACAGGTAAGCTAGATCTGAACTATAGCAATCAAATTGCGTAGGCATACTCCCTATTGCTGCACCTAGTTATTTGACCAACCCTAATGGCTTTAAATGTCGATCAACTGTTATTCCGATTTGCTTCCCATGTTAAACTTATTTAAATATCCACTTATATCAACTACATAGTGTAGGGACATAAGTCGATAATTAAAAAAAAAATGAATTTGTTCTCCGTGAAAACTAAATAAAAAGAGAGGTTCATGGCATATCGGACACACATTTTGCTTTTCAATTCATTACGACCAGGCCTCCAAGATCTAATGGATAGTCCAGAAACCTACAGGCCTGTTTCATCCTTGTTAGGAATCATCAGGGTAACATAGGACTGTACCTGGCGTATAAAGCATAACATAACCAGCCACACCCAGAGAATTTAAACAATTATCGTCGTCAAACAACGCCAAACACGCAAAAATGACAGGGAGGCCATCAATTCTTGTTGAATTGTCGCCGCTTTCTATGAAAAGAAAATTTAGTTGGTGCATGACCTTGATTGACTTTAAAAATACCATGTACATGTGAAAAAACCAGCTTTTTGTGTTGTTTTTTCCAATTTACCACTACGCAAAAACTTTAAGCGCCGAGGATAAAATTAACATCTTAGCCATAAACAAACACTTTATTTTAATCCTCCCTACCATTTTTTTATACCCCGTTAAAAATGACCTATATGCCTGTCTTTTTTATTAAGTTTCGAAACTTCTACAGGGATGCGGTGGCACATGAATGTGTGACTAAATAGCTGTTAAACCCTCATCCTTCAATTTTATTATGAATGATAATAAACAAGTGTAGTCATGCCCTACTGGCATAATTAGAATGTTTTATGCTTTTTCGATCGCCATTTTGGAAAATGGCATCTAAAACCACTGGTCCAGTATATGGTAATAAATATCTACCTTCTGCTAAGTCTCTTATAGGTTATTTAAATGACTTTGTTGGCAAGACAAGTGAGTAGACCATGAAATTCACAGTTCAAAACTTAATAAAAACCACAGGCATATAGGTCATTTTTAACGGGGTATAGCATAAACATTGGGACGCCATATCAAGAAAAATGGTAGGGGGTTTAAAATGAAGTGTTTATTTATGGCTAAGCTGTTAATTTCATCTCCGGCACTTAAAGTTTTTGCGTAGTGGTAAATTTGAAAAAAAAACACAAAAAGCTGGTTTTTCATTTGTACATGTTATTGTCAAGGTCAATGAAGGTCATGCATCAACTAAACTTTTTTTTCATGGTGAGCGGCGATAATTCAACAAGACTTAATGGCCACCCTGTCGATTTTGCTTTTTTACGAAATTGGATAAAATAAAATGTGGTTATAGGTCGCCATTTTGATATATCAGCCGCCATATTGAAATGCGTCATAGCTGAACCAAATTTTTTCAACAATATTATTGGACTTGACCTTCTTATCTTTCTTACCAAATTTGGTCCTGTTAGCTTTAATAGTTGATGAATAGCGCCCTTTAGTATGTTACCCTGATAATTCCTAACAAGGATGAAACAGGCCTGTAGGTTTCTGGACTACCCATTAGATCTTGGAGGCCTGGTCGTAATGAATTAAAAAGCAAAATGTGTGTCCGATATGCCCTGAACCTTTCTTTTTATAAGTCAATAATTTCTATCACGTGGGTTTTGTGACTATCTGGGATTGATAGCTCCTTAGTCACAGAATCAAGTGTTAACGGGTGTTTTGTTCGCATCCGTGTAGAAGAAGTTGATATGACGTCATCTTTCAAGATGGCGGCCAAAAATCATAAAAGATACAACTTTCGTAATCGGGATATGATTATACTCGATTCCATATAATTCGAAAACGAGGAAACCAAAAAATTCACTTTTAAGGTTATCCGACCTTAAATGACCTTGAAAATCGCAAAAAACAATATTTTTGTCATTTTCTCTTCAAAAAATCTTAATAATTCAAGATTTTGTGAGTCCAACTTCCAACCTACCTTAAACCATTAGGCATGTATGCCAAATTCGATCCTTGTTTAAAGCTTCATGACCTTGAAAAATATTCTAGTAAAATTAACATATTTTAAAAATAAAATACTAAGGGGCGCTATTAATCAACTATTAAAGCGAAGAGAACCAAATTTGATAAGAAATATAAGAAGGTCAAGTCCAACAATATTGATAAAAAAAATTTGGTTCAGCTAGCGTTTCAATATGGCGGCTGATATATCAAAATGGCGACCTATAACCACATTTTATTTTATCCAATTTCATAAAAAAGTAAAAATGACAGGTTGGCCATCAATTCTTGTTGAATTGTCGCCGCTTTCTATGAAAAGAAAACTTAGTTAATGTATGACCTTGATTGACTTTAAAAATACCATGCACATGTGAAAAAACCAGCTTTTTGTGTTGTTTTTTCAAATTTACCACTTCGCAAAAACTTTAAGCGCCGAGGATAAAATTAACATCTTAGCCATAAACAAACACTTCATTTTAATCCTCCTTACCATTTTTTTATACCCCGTTAAAAATGACCTATATGCCTGTCGTTTTTATTAAGTTTCGGAACTTATACAGGGATGCGGTGGCACATGAATGTGTGACTAAATAGCTGTTAAACCCTCATCCTTGAATTTTATTATGAATGATAATAAACAAGTGTAGTCATGCCCTACTGGCATAATTAGAATGTTTTATGCTTTTTTGACCGCCATTTCGGAAAATGGTATCTAAAACCACTGGTCCAGTATATGGTAATATATATCTATCTTCTGCTAACTCTCTTATAGGATATTTAAATGACCACAGGCATATAGGTCATTTTTAACGGGGTATAGCATAAACATCTGGGACGCCATATCAAGAAAAATGGTAGGGGGTTTAAAATGAAGTGTTTATTTATAGCTAAGCTGTTAATTTCACCTCTGGCGTAGTGGTAAATTGGAAAAAACATTACAAAAACCTGGTTTTTCATTTGTACATGTTCTTGTCAAGGTCAATCATAGTAAGCGGCGATAATTCAACAAGAATTAATGGCCACCCTGTCGTTTTTGCTTTTTTACGAAATTGGATAATATAAAATGTGGTTATAGGTCGCCATTTTGATATATTAGCCGCCATATTGAAACGCGTCATAGCTGAACCAAATTTTTTCAACAATATTATATTATTGGACTTGACCTTCTTATCTTTCTTACCAAATTTGGTCCTGTTCGCTTTAATAGTTGATGAATAGAGCCCTTTAGTATGTTATTTTTGCAATATGTTAATTTTACTGGAGTATTTCTCAAGGTCTTGAAACTTCAAACTGTATTAAACTCTAAGGATCAAATTTGACATATATGTCTAATAGTTTAAGGTAGATTTGAAGTTGGACTGACAAAACCTCGAATTATTAAGATTTTTTGAAGAGAAAATGGCAAAAATCTGGTTTTTTTGTTGCTATTTTCAAGGTCAGTTAAGGTCGGATGACCTTGAAATTAAATTTTTTCCTTGTTCTTGAATTATATGGAATCGAGTAGGTATAATCATGCCCCGGTTGCGAAAGTTGTATTTTTTATGATTTTTGGCCGCCATCTTGAAAGATGACGTCATATCAATCCCTTCTACACGGATGCGAACAAAACATCCGGTAACACTCGATTGTGTGACTAAAGAGCTATCAATCCCTCATAGTCGCAAAACTCCTTCATTCAAAATCCCACGGACTTACACATGCCCCTTCACTAACATGCAAAATCGTAGATCTTCTTGCCCTTTTACTTTCTCGATTTACACAGAATTATTGAAATACGGCCGCACTGGATAGTGCCTACTTATAGTAGAGCAGCTTAGGGCATAGAAAAGGGGTTTGACTGCTCCAAGGTGATGAGGGTTGCCAATAAACCTGTTTCTGCGGGGTTAATACAGCATACCGGTATGGCGAAATTAATGACGTCACGATATGTTGTTGCCAGACTTAATTCGCCTTGTTGCCACATTGCACAATAAAAACGTGGATATTACAAACTGTTTTCAATAAAATGCGTTTTAATAAAAAAAAATTCGGCCTATAGTTTAAATTTGACACATTTATTTTACATCTGCAAGGTTAATTTTAAATCCAAAAATACAGTTGTAGCAGTCACGTGACATATCTGGTACTGTTGCCAACATAAAAACAAAACGAATTTTTTTTTTAAATGTCAGATAGTTTGCAAGTAAAAATGTATGCATTTATATGTTACTTTAAAGAGGCAATACCAAGAAATAATTTTTTTGGCAAAAACACGAAACATAGTGAACTTTAAAAATATATATTTTTGTATCGTATTTTTGCGAGAAACCATGAGATACCAGGACGTCAGGTATGACGTTTTACATACCATACTATCTAACTACCTTTCGAAGGTAGTTAGATGCTCATGGTATGTTATAATTTACGTTTATTGTACTTGTTAGAACTCTTATGAGACAACACGAGTACAATTAATAAAATATTAAATGAATAGTAATGATGAAAGGTTCTCAAAAATTGAAAAAAGGAAAACTCACGTGACCTCTATATCGCACGACCACCCTTTCTCATTATCCAAACTTCGCTGGTCCGCCAGCGCCAGCATTTGATTTAAAATCATAGGTTAAGGAATCATTTTTCCATGAAAATCTTTTATGTTTCAGAATTTGAGAATAATCTGGAAACCATTATTATACTCTTTTAAAAGATCCGTTTGATTAAATGATTTTTGTTTTATTTGAATTACAGTTCCTAGAGCATGATGTTCATTTTGTAGTCTTTTACTGTTTACTGAGGTTAAGAAATAAGGGAAATACATTAAAATTCATTTTTTCTAAATACATTTTTAAAAGACTTAAATATTTTAAATAAAACATCATTAAAACTCTAAAAAAACACTAAAATTAATGAAAAACCAAGAGTTTTTTGTACTTCAGTGCAAAATGAACTTCCTGTATTTCGATTGCTCACACAGAGGGTGGAATCGAAATACAGGAAGTTCATTTTGCACTGAAGTACAAAACACTCTTGTTTTTCCATTGCCGCAGCCATCTTCCGTTTGTTTTTTACTAAAATTAATATCTATACCTAATAAACCATGTGTATTTACTTTAGTACAAAGTCAAACTGTTTCTAACTAGTTATAGTACCTAACGCCCAGTTGCCACCTATGCGTGCTCACCCTGACTCAAAAAACGCACCACGTTACAGGACATAGATTTGCAGTTGTTGTAAATGTAGAGTCGCTTGAGCATTTTTTGAGTCTGGGTCAGCACGCATAGGTGGGAACCACATGTAATCCTACTGTCAAGTGAAGCACTGGTATTTTTCTTTGTATACAAATAAATTTATCCATTAGTCAACTTTTTAGCCGATAAGGTTTTTCTGGCCTCTACAGTAACTCAAAATAAACAAGAAAACATATTTTATTTATTTATTTTTTTATTTTATTCTCTCTCCATATGATACATTTTGCATATATTAGATGTGTCGACCCGGCAAATTAATGCACAATTTTTAAATTTAGTGCCTAATTCTATGTTTCTATCTTTTTCTAACATAGCATGAAAAAAAGACAGAGATGAAAAATTAAGTACCTAATTTAAGTTGCTGCATAAACCTGCACTTATATTATATCAAATAGTAACCCGGTCAACTAAAACAACAAAAATAGATTTAAGTACCTATCAAAAAAAAAACTAAAGGCGAATTCAGAGTTCCGTAAGATAAGCAGTATGAGGTATGCGGTAAAACGCAAGGAAAATAAACTATAGCAAACACATGCTGCTGTTTATATTGTTCTGTAAGCCGCAAGTGATAAGCGGTAAGAGCATGTGTTTCCCATTGTGCCACTCATGTCTTTTAGTAGCTTTTAGTTACTAATTTTTAACAATGTCACTAGTGTAACCAGCCTTAGTTTTAGTGGGCACTATGTGACGAAACAAAAAAGTGTTTTTGTGGTAGATATATGAACACTGTTTCTTTTAATAAGTATAAGGTCAAAAATTGATAAATTTAAAATATGTTTAGCCCAGTTAAGTTTGCTTTGTCAACGATTTTTTTTGTAAAATTTCGACAACAAAGCTTTTTTTGATTTGATTTGATATTTTCCTTGCGTCTTACCGCATACCTCATACCACTTACCTTACAGAACTCTGAATCCGCCTTTAGCTGTCTGGTGTACAAACCTACTAGAAACTGGTGTTGGTCAATTTGTTGAGTTTTTAATTCCTGTCCTCATTAATCTTGGAAGTTTTACATTTTCTGTGAAAGATTGGGCTCAAATTTACGCACGTAGTGCTCAAGGGCCCCCTATTAATGTCCTGAAAATACCAGAATCAACTCTGTCACAAACCATATGATATTCACTATATTAAATCGCTCTACCTTTGTTGTCAGTTGACAAAACACCCATCTGTTTGAAGCCCAAGTATCCTCTTATCGACTTTCTTAGAGCTGGGCCACACTTTTTTAGCCTGTAAGTTCCATATTTTCAATGGTTTATACAACAGGTTTGGTCCACTTCATCGTCGGGTTATACATATTTTAAATGTAAGTACTTTACTTCGTTTGCATAAGTGAGGCAGACATATGAACTAATTAACTTGAGGTTGTGTGTTTCCACCACAAAACTTTTCAAACATTTAACAAAAATTACAAAATATTTTTCAAATTCAGGATTGCCAACCAAAGAAATAAGCAATTTAACCATGACGTCACACCCAAGTTAAGTGTGACGTCATGGTAAGGTGTAGTTACTCGCAAAAATACCGGTCACCCTGATACTATTCATACCGGTATGCTGTATTAACCCCGCGAAAACGGGCCTAATGTATATTTTCGGAATCTGGGGAGCATCCTGACAGCCAAAATCTATCTTGGCCGCCCACCCCTCTGATCATTCTCCCCTTACCCCCCTTAAATATTTAATTTTGAATCTATCATATCTCGGCAACAAAAAAAGACAGACAAAAATTTTTTCACTGTTGTATGTGTTGACAAGTAGATTGTTCGATAAATTTACATTATTTGCATATCTCGAAAACTAAAGAAGATATTTAAAAAAACTGCATTTAAAAAGAAACGTTTCTATTTTTGCCCATATTTTGTAAGTAGATATGAAAAAACTTCAAATAAATGTTTTTTCGCCGTTTCCGTTCTTTCCAAAAGGTATATAGTTATAGACTTTTGCCCACCCAACACCGCCGTTTGACTGGTGCCAACACGCAAAAGCATTTATGAATGATGATGATGGTTTCCGTGACCATAATATATTTTTAAAACATAAATATAGCAGCCTCACAATATTTTCACTACCTCCATTTCAGGTTCTCCCCCTCGCCCCCTCTCCTCCAGACCCACCCCACCAGTACCTATGGTAAAAAAAATAATAAGCAGTAGGTACCTAAAAGGAACCAATGAAGATGATCAATACCAAAAAGTTTTTACTGAATTATAAGGTAAAAACATTTTTTGAAATATTTCTAAAAAAAGTGAAAACAAAAAAATATATCCAAATATTGCTTCAGACTAATTTTCTTATTTTAATAGTTGCCGACCAACTTTAAAATTCCTATATTAGAAGTTATAAAAACAGCCAATAAAATTAATGTTGTCTTGGCGGTCTACTTACAAATTAGGCTCATCTTAAAGTTTTGGCGAATTGCGTTGGTATTACTTTTCCAAGTTACAAATGGAAAGCAAACAATTGCCACCCACCAAAGGCTCACTAGTTCCGACATTCCTTCGGTCACGTCAGCAAACTTTTATATGGGTTAATGCGTATTCCCTATTCACAATGCAATGCAATGACGAATTTATACCGATATTATCAGCGTGGGAAAATGTCGCTCCCAAAAATTTTTTTAATTAATTAGTTGCAGCCACCGGCGATCTTTGAGGGGGGATGGGGAGGAGCCTCCCCTCCTTAATATTGATTGCAGTAGGGCAATATAAAGGTTCAGTTAGTTTCAGTTATTTCTAATTTCTTCAAACAACAATAAAAAAAATCTAAAAGTTTCAGGTAACTTGGGAATCACTTTTAATACCTATTTAAACTAGGTGGTCCCACCTCAACAAAATCAAAAACCGATGGTGTCAGAATTAGGTGCTCTTTAGGTGGTAATTTGGTCCCCAAACTAAAAATTAAGTGCTCTTCTAGTTTTAGCACAAATTAAAAAAAAAAAACTGTAAGACCGCTAGGTTAACGTTAAGCTAGCGGTCCCATTTACAATCCTTGGAGAAAAATTTAATGTTACTATTTCCAAACTAATGTCCATATCCAACAACGTGAAAATTCTCCGATTAAGCTTTAATCATGATTAACACTAATCGGAGATTTGAATGAGTCTTGGTAAACAAATCTGCAATGTAAAAGACCAGATTCTAAACTCCGATCAGTAACTAATCACGATTAAAGCCTAAACGGCGAATTTTTGCGTTGGTGGATAAAAGCATAAGTGCTTCCCGAATATTAAATCAAAACTGTTAAAAAACATTTTTTTTTTGTATTTTCGCAAAAAAATAAGTAGTGACTGCTAGCTTAACATAAACCTAACGGTTCCACAGGTATTATTTTATTTTTTAAAAATAAAAAGCAATTTAAGTGCTAGTTGGGTCCATCTTTCGAAAATTAAATGCTCTTTTTGTTGTGGCGAAAAATGGAAAAAATGCATGCAGATAATAAGCATAAAATGATAAATTCAATTTGGGAGTTCAATAAAAACGCAAACCCTAGGTTGGTTATGCCGGGAGGGTTGGGTTGGTTATGTTGGGTTAATACAAGGCTCAGTATTGGGTCATGAATAGGGCTTAGTTTAAAAAAAAATATGCGCGAAAACTACGATTTTCGCATTTTTATTGAACTCCTAAATTGAAGATATTAATAATTTCATGCTTATTTTCTCAAATTTGAATGAAATTACCAATGAAATTGCATTTTTTCCATATTTCGTCACAACGAAAAGAGCACTTAATTTTCGAAAGATGGTCCAAATTAGCACTAAAATTGTTCTTCTTTTAAAATAAATAAAATTTGATTTATCTGAAAGGGTACCTGTGGGGCCGCTAGGTTTATGTTAAGCTAGCGGTCGCTACTTATTTTTTTGCGAAAATACCAAGAAAATGTTTTTCTTCAGTTTTGAGTTAATATTCAGGGAGCACTTAAATAGCAACTATTGCCGCCAGCTTAACGTTAACCTAGCGGCATTTTCTTTTTAATTTTCCGCTATGCTAAAACTAGAGGATCACTTAATTTTTAGTTTGGGGACCAAATTAGCACCTAAAAAGCACCTAATTCTGGCACTATCGTTTTTTGATTTTATTGAGGTGGGGCCGCCTAGTTTATATAGGTACTTTTAAAATTAGTTGGGAAAATGGCCCCAATACAATGCCTTCGGATCGCCGCACTGTGGAACGACCCCATGGAATAAACAAAATATTGTAATCTTAAAACAACTTTAACTATTGAATAGTATTCAGTAAAGTCCAATCTATTTATTGGCATATAACTTTTATTTTATTTTTATTTTTTTTTAGTTAAAATGGTTAACAAATGTGATTATGTAGAAATTGCATTTTTTACCAAAAAAAAAACACTTATTTTAAAAATATATATTTCTGTGAGTATTACCAGTGTTAATTTTTTTTTCTCCCAATATCTAGACTGATTCTTGTTAAATAAGCTTCTTTGCCCTACAAATAGCATAAATTTAGTGACCTTATTCTTTCTAACAGTCATTTTATTTCAAATAAGCATAAAGTAGGTTGAGTATTCGAAGAGAAAAAAAAGTCATGTATTATCATATTGGTTAGTTCATAGTGATCATGTCTAATGTCAAGATCTGCCCCACCCCCACTCCGCCATGAGAAATAAAACGTCATATATGTATATATGTACCCATTTTTTGTAGGGTGCAAACAACGGACACATGTGCAGATTATGCAGACGTAGTCTTCCTATTACTTATAGTAGAGCAAACACTAAAATAAAATTTTGAAATTTGTTTTTTTGAAAATATACTTTTTTTTTAAATATCTTGTTTAGTTTTTGGGATATATGCAATATAGTGTAAGCACATCATATAATCTAGAGGTCAATGTACAAACAACATTGCTAGTTGCTGAGATATTGAGGAATTCATTTTAAGAGGTTTAAAGGGGGGTGGAGGGGGCACGACCGAGAGGGGGGATGACCAAGATATATTTTCGTAGTCGTCAAACCAGTGTCAAAAAATATACCTTGGCAACCAACATCATTTAAGTGCAGTCGAAATGACCTAAGCGTCAGTAAACACACTTGTGACTTTAACCTAATAGTTTTATAAATCTAAGGTTCATATATTTATGTAAAATGGTCACGTTATATTTACGTAAATCTCACATAAAAATATTTTTATAAAAAAAAATTATGTAAACATTACGTCAAAACTTTGACTGTAAATTTAATTCATCATAAGCAATGTTAATTTTACGTAAATAATATGACTTTATAAATAAATTCTTAAAATTTACGTAAATAGTGCGACCTTAATAAAAATTAAATTTACGTAAACGTTACACAAAATGATCTACTTTAAATGAAAGTAATAAAATTTCTATAACTATTATGTAACAATTGGGACATTACGTTTACATTTAAAATGTTACATAACTATTATACAAAACATTTTATTTATATTTATATCAGCTAAATTACGTAAACGCTCCATAACATGATTTACGTCACATTAAAATTTTGAAATTTACATAAATATAATGAAACAGTGTCACCGTTAAGTTTACATTTAAAATTTTACATAATTGTTATATAATTTTTTTATGTATTAATTATGTCATCTAAAATATGTAATTTCGCTGTAAAATTATTTACGTCAAATTAAAGTCCTATACTTTACATAACTAATATATAATCAATTGAACCGTAGGTTTACAATTGAAATGTTACATAACCATTATATAAAACATTTTACGTAGGATTTATATCAGCTAAATTACGTAAACGCTCTATAACATGATTTACGTCATATTAAAGTTTTGAAATTTACATAAATATTATGAAACAGTTTGAACCTTAACTTTACATTTACAATTTTACATATTTGTTACATAACATGTTTTATGTATTAGTTATGTCATTCAAGTTATGTAAATTCCCTGTAAAATGATTTACGTCAAATTAAAGTCCAAAATTTTACATACATAACTATTATGTGAAACATTTTATGTTATATTTATATGGTCTAAATGAGGTAAACGCTCTATAACGCAATTTACGTCAGTTTAAAATTTACAAAAATATTATGAAAATTAAAAAAATTACCACTGCTTAATAGTTTCTTCCTAGTAGGTGGAGATGGCGCTAATGTCAACAGGTTCCCTGTACAGTGGATAATAATATTATATAATATAAAGAGCAAAGATATTTAAAAACTAGAATGCGAAATTTGAGGTATTGATTGACAAGATGATGGTACTTCTCTATCAGAATAACCGCTTTCGCCACTTCAACTAGAGATGGGTAAATCGATCATTTTGTACTGAACGAATCGATCAGTGATTCGTTTCTAGAGTGATCGAATCTTTTGAATCGATCATTGAATCAATCATTTGAAATTAAATTAAAGAAAATGGTGACCAAAAAAAAAGGTCTATGCACGATGCAGCTAAATACGACATACTCTGCTGACCAAAAAATTTATATTTTCATACAGATTATCCCGCGCGCAGGAATTCGAATCAAAGGAACGAATGAACGAAACGATCGACCTATTTCCAACTGATTCAGTGTATCGCCACAGTGGGTCAGTCAGTCGTTGATCCGTTCCGATTTGATTCACTCGTTTGATTCATTCTGTCTTCGTCGGTCATTTGACTGATTGAATCATATTGAGCAAACATGATTCGATCACTCAATACTCGCAAGTGATTCGATCATAGTGAACGAATCGTTCACGAATCACACATCTTCTAACTTCAACCAGCCGGTCTGGTTAACTATGTAGTTTGCCAATGTCGGACCGTTTCAAGCAACCACCGACGGACCTTCGTAAATCACCGACGTTGGCCCGCCTCAAGCTGCATGCTCATGTTGGACTTAGATAGTTGACGCTTTGCGCATGTCATGCAGATTAATATGACTTAAATTTGACCTTATTAATAACTCACTGTGACCTTAAATTTACATACCAAGGTAAACCTGTTATGTAAAATATACGTAGTTCTTACTTAATTCTCACGTAACATGGATATAATATTAGTGTAAAAGGTATGTCATTTTATTTACATCACATTTATGTAAGAATTAGGTGCGCTCTGCGCATGACCTTATGCAGTGTTTTCGCACATTAATGTGACTCAAATTCTCTATGTGACGTTAAATTTACATAGCAAGGTAAACCTGTTATGTAAAATTTACGTAGTTTTTCCTTAACTCTTACGTAACATGGATGTGATATTTATGTAAAAATTATGTCATTTCATTTACATCACATTTATGTAACAATTAGGTGGGCTTTGCGCATGGCATTATGCAGAGTTTTTAATGTGACTTTTACCTTATTGTGACCTCTGAGTGACCTTAAATTTACGTAACAAGGTAAATCTGTTATGTAAATTTTACGTAAACGGTGTTTACTGCGCTCTACTATTAGCGCCGACCTTAACACAGGCTGTGCCCTAAAAAGTGCAAATTATAGAATTATTAAACGTTCCTCTAGCGAAACGTTGACGACACGACTTTATTTCCAATCTACAAATATATGCTGCCTGTTTTCGAAATTCTGTGTTGTTTTTTTTACATTTTCATATTTAAAAGTATTTTTGAATGATTGAAAAGTCTGGAAGATGTGATGGAAGCAGTGGTATTGGTGGAGGGTACATGGATATGAGGACCTCGAATTTGTTATTTTAAATAATATGAGAAACGAAACCCAGCAAAGAGGCCGCAATTTTTGCTTTATTGGCCGTCACAACACAAAAAAATGCCGAAACTAGGGGTTAAGGTAAATAGTTGTCAACGTCAAATAGGGCCAGACATATCCAAGATACGGCCCTGTATAATTCCTCCACAAATAAGTGCAGGCCCTAACCTTATAAGTGTCGGCACTAAGTCGTTCTTGCGCATGCCTATCCTTGAAAAAAGCAAAGGAAGAAATTTTAAACCAGATAAAATTATCATTCAAATGTGGTATTTTCCTACAAAATTTGATTAAAATTAGCGAAGTTATGGGTACAACCCAACCCGACGTCACTGGGTTTTACTCTCAAATACTAGTTAGTAATAAGTTTTTCATTTATTTTAAAGCAATGCTTTAAGCAATTTTAATAATTTTTGAGACATACCTTGTATGATCTTTAAAGCGCCATGTGCCGAAAATCACGAATGTCCAAAAAACGTACCAGACTTCGTGAAAACGATGATAGCTTTTTGTTGAGATTCTATCATATAACTATGAATTTTGTGACAGCTTTGCATGTCAAAAGTGACAAACAAAACATGAAAACAAAATTAAAAATTAGATGAAAGTTGAGTGTACAAAGAGGGCACTGACTGATAGTTTTCACGTGCAAAGCTGTCAGACAATTTAGGAGCAATAAAATGACCCCAAGTTTATAGTTGTAGCCTCCCCCCCAAAAAAAATAAGAAAATATAGAATTTTATGGAAATGGTAGCATTTAATTTTCTTGACCATTTAGACCACCCTACACCACTTTTCTGGACCATCCTAGCACGGTGCATCCGTAACGGATAGCTAGCAGTGCAGGTCAGATCTTGGAAACCACAACAGCACAAAATGTATGTACAAGAAGCTAGCAGCGCAACTTGCGATTTTTTTATTAGAACCTATGTAACTAATTAGAGCTAGTTTAGTGCTAATTTTGTTCTGGAAAAATGCGCGCTTGCGATTGCAGTCTATATAATTAAGAGAATTCAGAAAACAAAATTAGAGTTAATTTAGTGCTCCATGGTTTCATAATTTTTAAAAAATATATAATACGAAAATTATACCTCAAATATTATATTGTTATATAGAGAAATTTTCCCGAGGAGTAGTTTTTTTTGATAAAAGTGATGTAATTTGTTACGTAAGAAAATAATTTGTAGCTGCTGCCATTTCTGATATATGTCTTTTTAAGTATGTCACGTGACCTAAAAATGGAAATATTTCATGAACTAACCAGAGGGTCACAACCTTTTATACCTCATCGGAATAAGCTTGGTTGTTAGTAAGTTGTTACGGAAGAAAATAATTTGTAGCTATTGCCATTACCGAGATACGGCTATCTGGGCACTCGACACAAAAAGTAACATGTCTCAGAAACTAACTAGGGCGTCACAACTTTGTATACCTCATTGGAATAAGGTCGAATGATGCTAATTTCTTACGTAAGAAAATAATTGGTAGCTGCTGCCATTACTAATATATGTCTCTTTAAGTAAGTCACGTGACCTAAAAATTCAAATTTTTAGAACAGTGGTTTTGTCTAAGGGTATAATGACGAAATAGTGGCAGGATTTAACTTCATGAAATATTTCAATTTCTATGTCACGTAACAAATTAGCACCAACCAAGCTTATCCTAACGAGGTAATAAAAGTTGTGACCCCCTAGTTAGTTTCTGAGATATATTACTTTTTGTGTCGAGTGTCCAGATATCATCAATATCTCGGTAACGGCAGCAGCTACAAATTATTATTTTCTGTAACAAATTAGTACCAACCAAGCCTATTCCGATGAGGTATAAAAGGTTTTGACCCTTTAGTCAGTTCATGAAATATTTAAATTTTTAGGTCACGTGACTTACTTAAAAATTCATATTTCACTAATGACAGTAGCTACAAATTATTTTCTTCCGTAACAAATTAGTATCAACTAAGCTTATTCAGATGAGTTATAAAACGTTGTGACTCTCTAGCTAGTTCATGAAATATTTCAATTTTTAGGTCACGTGACTTGCTTAAAAAGACATAATTCACTAATGGCAGCAGCTACAAATTATTATTTTCCGTAACAAATTAGTACCAACCAAGCTTATTCCGATGAGGTATAAAAGATTACGACCCTCTAGTTAGTTCACGAAATATTTCAATTTTTAGGTCACGTGACTTACTTAAAAAGACATATATCAGAAATGGCAGCAGCTACAAATTATTTTCTTACGTAACAAATTAGCAACAACCGAGCTTATCCTAATGAGGTATTAAAAGTTGTGACCCCCTAGTTAGTTTCTGAGATATCTTACTTTTTGTGTCGAGTGTCCAAATAGCCATATCTCGGTAACGACAGCAGCTACAAATTATTATTTTGCGTAACAAATTAGTACCAACCAATCTCATTCCTATAAGGTATAAATAGTTGTGACCCTCTAGTTAGTTCATGAAATATTTCAATTTTTATGTCACGTTACTTAGAAAAGACATATTTCACTAATGGCAGCAGCTACAAATTATTTTATTACGTATTAAATTAGCACCATTCGAACTTATTCGAATGAGGTATAAAAAATTGTGACCCCCTTGTTAGTTTATGCGATATGTTACTTTTTGTGTCAAGTGCTCAGATAGCCATATCTCGATAACGGCAGCAGCTAAAAATTATTTTCTTCCGTAGCAAATTAGTAACAACCAAGCTTACCCCGATAAGGTATGAAAGAAAGAAGATAAGATCAAAAGATTTTGGGAGGAAAGAATGAAAATTCAAAATTGGATGAGTGTCCCACAAGGAACACACAAAAGACCAAAGCGAAAGGAGAAACAATTAAACGATGTTTCGCCCGGGGTGACCAGCGTGGGCTCGTCAGTGGATTCACTAGCACACTCTGACTTCCAACTCCGAATCACTCACAAATAGGCCCATTTCGAAGTCAGAGTGTGCGATGTTCCTTGTGGGATACTCATCCAATTTTGAATTTTTGTTCTTTCCTCCCAAGATCTTTTGATCTTCTCTTTTTTAGATTCTTTTCGGTTGATGTAACTGATTTGGAAGTTTAAGGTATAAAAGGTTGTGACCCTCTAGTTAGTTCATGAAATATTTCAATTTTTAAGTCACGTGACTTACTTAAAAAGACATATTTCACTAATGGCAGCAGCTACAAATTATTTTCTTACGTATTAAATTAGCACCATTCGAACTTATTCGAATGAGGTATAAAAAGTTGTGACCCCCTTGTTAGTTTATGAGATATGTTACTTTTTGTGTCAAGTGCCCAGATAGCCATATCTCGGTAACGGCAGCAGCTACAAATTATTTTCTTCCGTAACAAATTAGTAACAACCAAGCTTATTCCGATGAGATGTAAAAAGTTGTGAAGCTCTAATTAGTTCATGAAATATATCAATTTTTGGGTCACGAGACTTACTTAAAGAGATATGTATATATATTAGTAATGGAAGCAGCTACAAATTATTTTCTTACGTAACAAATTAGCATCTTCTAAAGGGGTACCAAGAGTTCAATCAATATACATTTTTTTCATAGTATTTTTTTGTTTTGGCAGATTAGTGCTCACCCACAAATTATAAAGTTTCATTTATCTGTCGCTGTTGAACAGACTTGATTTATAGGGTGATGCCCTCATTTTAATTATCCGTAAAAAAAATATTTTTTCTTCTTAAAAAAATAATGATTTTTATACTTTTAAATTGGCAGTATCAAATTCAAGTAAAGTATTTGCAACATGCTGATGTTTTTAATGTATCATTTAAACTTATAAAACGGGATTAAGATACGTAAATGAGTTTTGTCAAAATAAAAAAAAAATCTATGTTATTTTTTGTAATTTTTTTTTCAGTGCAGATATACGATTCGAGCTACAAACTATGGTATATGACTTATTATCCTACTGTTGCCCAAACGGCAGTTATGGGGTGGTCCCCCTAGCTTAATGGTTAAGTTAGAGAGGTCTCAGTTTTCTCGGTGACGGCTGCCGATACAAATTTTATTCTTCGGTAAAAAATTAGCTACAAATTATGGCATAATTATTTTTGTGATCCTTTGTTTTGGTCACCCATAAAACAGAAATTAGTAAATAACTCTTTTCGAAATAAAAAAAAAAATCACCTCCATTAACCTAGCGACCCCACCTCAAGAAAATCAAAATTTAGTAACACCATAATTATGTGCTAATTTCGTCCCCAATCAAAAAATTTTGTGCTCCTTTGGTTTCTGAGATAATCGAAAAAGAAAATGGGGTAGCTAGGTTAATATTAAGTTCGATATTAACTTAGCAATCCCACGAGGAAAAATGGAGATTAACTAAAATTTTTTGGTTTTAAAATTATGTGCTAATTATATACTCGACGAATATATGAGAAAAAAAATCGATTTTTTTATTTTAAATCATGTTTTTTTTAAAAAAAGGGTCGGGTAGCTAGGTTAATATTAACTTAGCGACCCCACATGTTTATGTATCACGGAATTTAAAAAACCAGCATTATCTGCATATTATGTGCTAATTTTGTCCATAATCAGAAAATGTTGTACTCGTCTGGTTTCCGAGAAAATCGAGAAAGAAAGTGGGTTAGCTAATTTAATATTAACTTAGCAACCCCACCAGGAAATATGGCGCCAAACTAAAATTTATTGATTTTAAAATTATATGATAATACTTACACATATTCATGGAGCACATAATTTTGTAATAACATATTTTTACTTTGGAATCGTACTTCAGATTGCGAATGCTAGGTTATTACAAATGATGTAATGTAATATCCTTTATATTGATTTTCTCGGAAACCAGATAAGTACAAAATTTTCTGATCATGGATGAAATTAGCACATAATTTGCAGATAATACTGGTTTTTAAAATTTTTAAATTCCGTGATACCTAGACATGTGGGGTCGCTAAGTTAATATTAACCTAGCTACCCCACCCTTTTTTTTTAAAAAAAAAAAACATAATTTGAAATAAAAAATTCGATTTTTTTCTCATATATTCGTCGAGCACATAATAAGCACATAATTTTAAAACCAAAAAATTTTGGTTTGTTTCCATTTTTCCTGGTGGGGTTGCTAAGTTAATATTAACCGAGCTACCCCATTTTCTTTTTCGATTATCTCAGAAACCAAAGGAGCACAAAATTTTTTGATTGGGTACGAAATTAGCACATAATTATGGCATAACTAAATTTTGATTTTCTTGGGGTGGGGTCGCTAGGTTAATGGAGGTAAAAATCTATGTTATTTTTTGCCATGTTTATTTTTGAGGGCAGATGTACCCTTCGAGCTAAAAATTATGGTGTATGACTTATTCTCCTACTGTTACCCAAACGGCAGCTATGGGGTGGTCCCCCTAGCTTAATGGTTCAGTTAGAGGGGTCCCATTTTCTTGGTAACGGCTGTAGCTACAAATTTTATTCTTTCGCATTGGTACTTTTGTGATCCTCTATGATGGTCCCCCCAACTTAATGGACGTTTAAAACAGTCCAAATTTAGTAATCCGTAAAAATTAATAAAATCTGGATAAACAAGAAATCTGAGAACCGTCAAAGTGACACAGGATGTCGTATTTTGAGTAAAATCAACGTATATTAAAATAAAAAATAAAAATTTAACCATTTTAATTAGAAAAAAAAACCAAATTCCAAGACTTTTTTGCTTCAATTGGGTATTCCAGCGCGTTTTTTAAGTTAATGTGACGTCCCTAAAGTTAGCAGTACGAAGTCAGCAGTGCAAAGATTTTATGATGGGAAAAATTAGTGCTAATTAAGTGCTAATTAAATGCCAAGTCGCAAAATTTTGTACCCTTGTAGTTTCCAAGATATGACTTGCACTGCTAGCTACCCGTTAAAGATAGCAGTGCACATGCTAGAATGGTTCAGAAAACTGTTAGAGTGGTCTAAATGGTCCAGAAAATTAAATGTTAATTAAATGCTGCCATATCAATAAGAAAATTGTATAGTTTTTACTTTTTTCTTCATATTTTTTAAAATTACCTTGGTGCATTGCTAACTTTAGGTCATACACAAATTTGAGTTCTCATGAAATTTTGTGCTCTTGTAGTTTCCGAGCTATGGCCTGCACTGCTAGCTACCAGTTAAAGATAGCATGCACCAATGGTCCAGAAAAGTGGTAGGGTGGTCTGAATGGTCCAGAAAATTAGATGCTAATTAAATGCTGCCATTTCAATAAAAAAATTGTATATTTTTGACTTTTTTCTGCATATTTTTTAAAATTTACAGGGTGCACTGCATATATCTGAAACTATAAGAGCACAGAATTTGGTGAGTTGGCATTTAATTAGCACAGCACTAATTTATTCCAATATCAAAAACAGCACCAACGTTTTTTTTCACGAGAACTCAAATATGTGTACGACCTAAAGTTAGCAGTGCACCACGATAATTTTAAAAAATATGCACAAAAAAGTTAAAAATACAATTTTTTTTATTGAGAACTGAACAATTCTAGAATGGTGAACTGCTATCTTTAACGGGTAGCTAGCAGTGCAGGTCATCTCTCGGAAACTACAAGAGCACAAAATTTTGTGGTATTGCATTTAATTACCAGTAATTTTTCCAAACATAAAATCTTTGCACTGCTGACTTTGTACCCCTAACTTTAGGGACGTGTTAATGTGTAGGCCATGGATTTCCTAACCTCTTAGGTTAAGAAATCCATGGTGTAGGCACGTATGCAATCTCACTCGAATCTCACTTTAAGCTGATTCAGAGAGATCACTTACTCTCTTAAATCATGGTATCTTAAATCAAGAAAAAGCCTTTTACATACTGGTTTGGCCATTTAAGAGGGTTCACCTGGATTTTAAAGTTTACCTCTCAAAGGGGATGCGCGCTACAAAAATTTCAGCATTTCCTCCAATTCTTTACAGTCTTTGAAAAAATCCAGGTGAACCCTTTCAAATGGCCCACCCTGTATAAGTTTAGAATTAATTTTAAATAATTAAATAAAAACAAAGATTTCTGGCGTACATAGACATCTGGTTTGTCAATAAATAGGTAGAAAATTAAAATGTTTTAATTTTTGCGGTACCTGGTAGCGTGCGGTATCTTAAAAGGGGTAGAAATGCTGCGGTATAATCGCTGTGTGCTGTTATTTTTCAAGCAAGCAAAAAATGTGCATGCCATTACCGACATAATCCCAAATCGATCATAACGTGACCATCTTCGCCTAAATGGTAAAGAGCAAATTAAAGAATAGCGTATATAAAAAAATACTAATATAAAAAGGTCCGCGGCTTTAACCGCGCAGAATGTACCGCTAGCAAAAAAATGCATTTTTGTATTGTTGGGGATGTGTCTATTTTTTTGTGTTGGTGGTCTTGTGATTTTGTGATTTGTGCGGTGATGTCATATTACGCGCCGGTAAAACTCTTCCGCGGTAAATTTTTGCGCGCTAGGGGCCGGAAAAGTAACGTGATTTTAGCAATTTTTATGACAATTCTGAGATTTTTTGCAGAAGCTGGGACGAGGGGAGAGCAATTTCCCACTCCCATTCCTCCCTGCATTTCTCCCAGACCTTGCCTTACGCCTAAAGTCTACATTACAACTTCTTGGTGGCGTCCATAAATTAAGTAACGGCGTGGGGGAGTCATAGAAATCCACAGACCTACACCATGGTCTGTGTAGAAATCAGACCCCTCTGATTTCTATGCGGGGGGAGTAGGTGAGTGTTACAAGGAGGGAGGGGAGAGTTCATAACTCCGTTTCGTTACTATTTGTAGTTGAAAATGACAAAGAAAATAATAGAATAACAAAATACTTCAAAATTAAAAATATTTGTTACCTTATTTAAAGAGGGGGGGGGGGCGAGGGAAGAAAGGTATAGAAAATGTTATAAAGATGGACGAAATTAAAATTTGGCAAAATGGGTGTTGCTCGCGTTTATACAGGGTGGATTCTTTAAACGGAACGGTGATTCTAGCGGGTTAGAATTTGGTTGAACAAAAAAATCCAAAAACATTTCAACTGAGATTTTTAATTTCCTTTAATTGTGCTATGGCAATTTTTTATTTTTTAAAAAATAGTTCATCCTGTATATTTTGCAATTTTTGAAATCTGCAAACAATTCTCTCTTCAGCAATTCCCCACAGTAGGATCTATCTTTGACGATAATCAAGATATTTTTATCTAAATCTGTATGGAAAACTTCGATATTCATTCAAATATCCCCCGTAAAACAGGGCATAGACAACAATTCCTCTATCTTGGAAACCATAAGAGATAGAGTATTAGTATGTGGTATTGTCAAAAAGATAATTTTTTTTAGAATTCAAAAATGTCAAACTATACAGGATGTCCTATTTAAAAAAAAACATATTTTTTTTCCGTACCTCGTAAACAAAACGACATAAAAAAATCCATGATAGCACGATTAAAGAAAATTAAAAATCTCAGTTGACGTGTTTTTGGATTTTTTCATAAAACCAAATTCTAACCCGCTAATAGCGTTCCGTTTAAAGAACCCACCCTGTAGATGTAGAAGTAGAAAGCTTTTTTTATTTCAGAAGGTACGGTTCTCGTCCAAAATGAGCAAAACGTCAGAGAGCGAAACGTCAGTTAAGTGTTTTGACAGTTTTTTATCGATAAAAATATATCAATTAGACATTTTATTTTCATTTTCTCATCATATTGATTATTGAAGATGTGTGGTGCGAGGATATTTCTTCTTATATGGACTTCTGCAAATTTAGGGATAAAAAGCGATAAAAAATAAGAAAGCGAGAAAACCTGTGCTTTTTCCTTGCGAAATCAAACAAGTTTTACTCAAGTTTAAAGAAAATCGCAAAACTATTAAAATTACATGCGTCACATAGTCCTAAACCCTAACCCATTTTAGTAAATATCGCCCTTATTGTCTGTACTATTACTAGGTATGTGAGTTAAACAAATATTTACACACGAAAAACATAATTTCAAATTACAAATATCAAACTTTCCCCCTATATCTTTGAAACTAAACATAAGTGTGATCAGTAGGTCGAGATCTACAATATACCAAAATTTCATTAAATTCTGCAATCAACCAAAATGCCATGTATTCCGTGAGGGGTTCTTTTGTTGCGAATTTTGTCGTGAATTTTTTCGCGATTTTATCGTTAATTTTTTCTCCATGTAATACAAGGAAGTAAAAATAAAGGTGGAATGATAATATCCCCTGAGAAATCTCACAAAAATGACAGCCATATGTAGGTGACAGCTATGAGCCTAAAAGAACGTAGTCACATCAATCGAATCGACTTGAAATTATTATTTTTTTTTTGATGTGCCTTTTCCACAATCAGTTAATGGTATTTTTGACCATGATTTTTCGTAATATATTAAAATTTTGTTTTCAAAAATTTTTGTTAATGGAAAAAGTAAAGTTATATCATTTTTAGGTGGGTTTCAAGTCCCCCTGTAAACATGATATATATTTGCCTGCTTTTTTTATTAGCCACACACACTGAACCAAACCAAAAAGTCAAAATAAAGTGTTTTCGTTTTTTTTTGCGTGTTTTTACTAAAAATATAGTGTTTTGATTTGTTCAGTGCTGTTCTCCAACCGGAATAACTAGTTTTTTGCCTTTCATAAGTGCTGTGTACCCTTTTTATTATTAGCCTCAGTTAGGGGAATTTTGTCAATACCAACTGATTTAGGCTCACGAATGTAAAGTACATGCGGCGGTCATTTTATTTATAGGATATTATCATTCCACCTTTAAGTTTGTCATCTTTTTCTTATATCAAGTTATCCCAGCAGTCCCATAAAATGAACTCTTATTTTTTATGTTAGCTTAAGGCCCTGTTCTCACTACGCAACTTTTCCATGCATCAAATTTTCTAATAACGGGTTAAAACAACACACAAGTAGATTGTGTCTTCTTTTAATCTGTTTTGTGCTCATCCACTATGAATTAAAGTTATGAATTATCAATATGAAAAGTTGGGGTAATTATGCAGTATACGTTTTTCTGCCATTTTTGATTTTTTTTGAAAAATTCTTTATGGGGGCACCTTCTAGGGTCCCTAGGACCCCAAATCCGCCTGCGCCCGATTTTTTTTTTTTTTTTAACGAGAAAAAAGGGTGCCCAGGGGGGGTTGTAAAGTGTTTTTTTAATTGTTTTGGGTTGGTTTGGATTAGGTTGGGTTGGACTGTGTTGATTTGGTTTGTTTTAGTGAAAAAATTAAAAAAAAAAAAACAAAAAAAGGTAATTATGCAGTATACGGTTTTCTGCCATTTTTGATTTTTTTTGAAAAATTCTTTATGGGGGCACCTTCTAGGGTCCCTAGGACCCCAAATCCGCCTGCGCCCGATTTTTTTTGTTTTTAACGAGAAAAAAGGGTGCCCAGGGGGGGTTGTAAAGTGTTTTTTTAATTGTTTTGGGTTTGTTTGGATTAGGTTGGGTTGGACTGTGTTGGTTTGGTTTGTTTTAGTGAGAAAAAATTTAAAAAAAAACAAAAAAAATAAAAAAAAAAACCAACCGGCGCAGACGGATTTGGGGTCCTAGGGACCCTAGAAGGTGCCCCCATAAAGAATTTTTCAAAAAAAATCAAAAATGGCAAAAAACCGTATACTGAATAATTACCCAAAAAAAATAAAAAAAAAAACAAACGGCGCAGACGGATTTGGGGTCCTAGGGACCCTAGAAGGTGCCCCCATAAAGAATTTTTCAAAAAAAATCAAAAATGGCAAAAAACCGTATACTGAATAATTACCCAAAAAAAATAAAAAAAAAAACCAAACGGCGCAGACGGATTTGGGGTCCTAGGGACCCTAGAAGGTGCCCCCATAAAGAATTTTTTAAAAAATATCAAAAATGGCAGAAAACCGTATACTGCATAATTACCTACGGTTTTCTGCCATTTTTGATTTTTTTTGAAAAATTCTTTATGGGGGCACCTTCTAGGGTCCCTAGTACCCCAAATCCGCCTGCGCCCGATTTTTTTTTTTTTTTTTTTAACGAGAAAAAAGGGTGCCCAGGGGGGGTTGTAAAGTGTTTTTTTAATTGTTTTGGGTTGGTTTGGATTAGGTTGGGTTGGACTGTGTTGGTTTGGTTTGTTTTAGAAAAAAAAAATTAAAAAAAACCAAAAAAAATCAAAAAAAAAACCAAACGGCGCAGACGGATTTGAGGTCCTAGGGACCCTAGAAGGTGCCCCCATAAAGAATTTTTCAAAAAAAATCAAAAATGGCAGAAAACCGTATACTGCATAATTACCAAACCGTATACTGCATAATTACCTATTGTTTCTTTATAGTGAGTGGCTAGGTAGATCCTAAACAAAAAGTTGATGCCTCACGTACCTCACTGTATCCTTCTCGCCATGGCATTCACGGCAGTCCCAGTCCTCTGCAGAAGATCCAAGAAGAAGGGAAATAAAAACAAGTTCACGAGTTGCCTTGAAAATGTCCAGGGATTATTTCACAAGTCCGAAGGCGCAAAAATCTTACGATTCAGGAGTTCTGGCAGGCAAAAAATTAAAAAAAATAACAACAAAAATGGTCCCGTTATTTCCTGTGGCCTTTCCGGTTAGTTTTCATCACATTTTTCTCTTAAAAAGTAAAAAAAAGAATAGTTTTTTTCCAACAGACGCGACCGAAACGCCTAGCGGCCATTCGTTTTTTAGGCGCGTCAACTGTTTTTAAATTTCTGAGAATTCTAAGCATGCCCGCGGCTTCACAAAAATTTTCGGAACCAGCATCAGGCAGCTCCGGATTAAGTATGGTTTTTTTTTAATAGCAAAGAACATAATAATATAAATAAAAGGGAGTTCAAAAATGTACTCCAAAAAGTATAAAATAAAATAATAATTTGTTTGTAAAGTCTATTATAGATGTATTATAGTTATAGAGGTCTACTGTAAGTGGTCTCTACGACGCCGCACAGTGGAACGAAATGGGTATTTTTTTGGACATGTGCTAATACTCGAAAACTATTTATCGGAATTTTGTAAAATTTGGTGAGCTGGTAAAGTGTTAGGCAAGCAAGAGTATACAGCAAAGATATAAAAAATTTAAAATATATTGGATCATAAAACATTGAAAATAAAGAATAGTAAATATAACCAATGTGAAAAATTCAAATGATAGTTTACTCATTAAAATGATAATAAGTGAATGGTTAAAAATTATATATACAGGGGGGGTATAAAAAGTACTAAATTTCTATTACTTTTTGATAGTAAACTTTGCAAAAATTTTTTTTTCGCATGCTTAGGTGAAGGTGGCAGGTATTTTTAACTTCCTGATTTTTCATTATTAGTTTATTTTCATTTCATTAAACTGGATACGTATTAACTGGTGATAATAAAATATTTTTAAATACTTATCAATAAGAACAATAAATAACGATAACAATAAGACTAAGCCTTAAGTACCAAAATAGGAGGAGCTATTTTAAGCCGATATTTGATGATTGGATCAGAAGCAAGAAGCAAATGATTAAAGACGTCTTCATTATTCGAAATTCTTGATGTTTTTCTCGCATGGTTTAAGCGATATAATCTGAATAACTTATGATTTGCTTCTTGAGCTTCCTCGCTTAATTGCCCAATAGGTACCAATGCATGTTAAATAATATCTCCTCCATGAACAAGTATTTTATGCACAGTTGCCGGCATCAAATACCAGCCATACAACTGTACATAAAGGTTTGCGGTTTCCGTACAATACTTTTTACAAAATTTTTTAGAACTGATTTTCTTTCCAGACGCAATGGATTTTAAAATAACCGAAAAGCGAAAAACTAGGTTTTTATCAAGCCCTATTATTTCGGCAGTAAGGGCAGGATCGCTAAAAAATTTTCGAGCAGTGTTGCCGGTATTTGTTGTTCCCTTGCCTTGTTTCACTACATCTATTAATAATCCAATCTTCGATCTGAACTTCTGTTAAATTTCAATTTATTTTTCATTGCGAAGTCGTTTTTGCTCCTCGGTTCTTGCAGTCCATGTTTCGAAAGGATTATTCATTCGTAGCACCTTCATGCATGCAGCGAAGATAAACCATAACAATAGTTACTTTCAAAAGATCTTGGGTGTTTTTAGATTCTTTTCGGTTGATGTAACTGATTTGGAGTTTTTTAACTTCTTTTTTGAATAGTTACTTTCATTGACCACTTAATTTCTTACTTTTTCGAGTTGGTTCATTTCCGTAGGTGCCGCGTTGCAAATAAAACACCTAAAAAACGAAAAAAATTAAACGTAAACTATTTGATGTTCCAAACAATTTTAAGATGTATAAAATTTACTTAAGATGTAAGAATCTATTTATGTATAAATCTTCTGTTTTTATTGCCGTTTAACATAAACTGAAAATTTAGCTATTTTAACTAAGTATATAAGTATACTGAAGAATACTAGACTTACCTCATTGCAGATTTGGTGTTTGTTAAAATATTGATAATTTTGACATCAGCCATTGTGAAGAGCATCTTATAGTCAATTTTAAAATGTTTATATATAGTGGGTCTTAACTCTGCGATTTCTTTATCAATCTCTTCTTTAACAGTCTTAACTAATAATTCACTTTCTTTTGCAAAATGAAATTGAATCGGTCGACAAAATCTAGTCGACGATGGAGTTGGGTTTTGCCATAATGCAGATGTTTCAGAACAAATTTTAATGCGTACCAGATTAAAATAAATATACTACTATCTTGATTATTTTCATTGTCAAACCTCATATTATATTCAGACTGATCTGATGCCCCGTCACAACCATATTTAACTACAATAGTATAGGTTTCCTCCGTTGACTTGGTTTTTTCGATGTCTAATGATTTTACATCTAATAAAGCTTGAAGATCTACTTTGACTGAATTTTCAGATACTTTAACTTGGCATTCTTTTTTAGCCTGCTGAATTTTATAATAGCTGGGAAAAACTCTTGGAGGCACCGCGTTTCTTATTATTTTATATTGTTGCTTACTTAGGTCAGCACCAACTAAAACTGATAATGCCTGCTCTTTTGATAAATGTTCTTTTTTCGATGTGTTTTTCAAAGTTTCACAAAAACTTTTTACATCTTTGAAATGTGTCCGAAACTGTTCCAAAAAATTACCAATAAACTGAATGTCGTTGTTGGTACGCTTTTTCGAAACAAAGTCAAGGTGATCTTTGGGAATTTCTCTCAAGTACTCTGTTAGTCGCCGTTTCTCTCTATCGCTAAGAGTGCTAAACTTTTTTGAAAAACCCTCAGCTTCAGCCAACTTGCTAGTGCTTCCCTGCGGAACATTTAAAGTCTTTTTGTAGCCAAATCTTGTGCTCACTTAAAAACCGAGTTATTGTTCTATTTACTTTTTTCCACTTTGTGCTTAGTTGCAGCGAGAAATGATTTATCCTTTTTTCACCTTCATGGCCTTTTTTAATTTTGATATATGTAAACAATGCCATTTTCACTACACCGTATTCACCTAAATTTATTTTTTTATTATATAGTTCGTAAAAAAGTGTATCATTTTTTATTACTTTATCCATAACTATTACTACAGAAACTACTCACACAACTATGTTTTGGAAGAAACTGGAAAATGCTTAGTCATGTTTTAATAACATGTATCTTAAGAAAAATATGAATATCAAATCAGCACCAACTAGATCCTTTTATCAGCGAAAATCATAACAGCTAGAAAACACTTTAAATTACAAAACTTTTATAATTTTTCTAGGCTGTCAGATGATGCTTTTTAGATGTAACATAATAATAATAATTTTTGTTTTTTTTTCTAACTTCGCTATCAGCAATGTTAGTTGTAATGCTAGGTTGTAAATTCAAAATTTCAGAAACTGGTCATTATAGGCTTCACATTTTATATATACTTTTGATATTAAAAGATTTTTCAAAAATTAAACCATATACATGGTGTTTTCTTTAGTTTAAGAATCTTGACACGCATCATCTGACAACCTAGAAAAAGTTAGCCAACTTTTGTAATTTTAAGTATTTTCTAGCTGTTTTAATAATTAAGCTGTACCTAGCAGGGACGCATGCCAAGAAAATTCGACACTGGTCAAAACGTGTCACATGCCATTTTTTTAATCGTTAAAAACTTGATAATTGTTGAAACTGTTCAAATTGAGAGTAACATTTAAGTAGTATTTTAAGACCAATTCCGGTATTAAAATAGTCTTAAAATCATTAAAACTCGGCTGCTTCTCTATATTATAAATATCAAGCGCCCAAAAATTTAAAAAATATATTTTTCTAGGTTCGGGCAAATTGGGGCAGTTTTTTTTTAGGATTTAGTAATCAAGACTTACAAGCCTACCAGAAAATATTATGCTAATAGTAAAACAATGCTAAACTTTTTTTTTCTAGCCCAATATAACTTTAAAAAAATTCCTTATCCTTGTTAGTTGCAAATACCTTAAAACCAGAGATTTAATTATCTTTATTTATTAGCAAATTTAATTATCTTTATTTATTAGCAAAAAATTGTCAAGAGTCTATAGATCTGGAAGACATAATTTTTTTTTATTTAAAAAAAAAATTTGCTCATTTTTTTGAATTATAACTTTAAACCTCTCTAAATAAAAAAATAGACCAAAAGAAAAAAAATCAAGAGCATTTTTTTAATCACCAGACATTTCTTTGCAAGACCACATATTTATTTTAGTTAATTTCTTAAAATGAATTTTGAGAAAATGTTCAACATTTTATATGGGCTCGTTCCACTGTGCGCCGACTTCAAAAAAGTGCGGATTTTGCATAAAAATAAAAATTATTTTATTTCATACTTTTTAGTGGTGAAGGGCTTTTCTAATATACCGCTGCTTAGAGTATTTTATATTGTAGATTTTTTCAGTTTTGTTATAAAAGTGCGAAAAAGGTATTTTTGTCATAAAACGGAAGCAAATGGGAGCCTTTTTGAGTTGAATAGAAAAATAATTTTGGAAAAGAAAACTGGTCGAGCAGTTTAAAAGCTATGCTGGGGCTGAATTTCCTGAATCTCAAGCGCACTGAACGTCCATTTCTGTGAAGTGAACGCTCCCCGGTGAAGAAAAACCAAATTATTAAAAATAAATTGAATACATGAATATAAAATAATTGAAGTGGAGAGATTTCAAATAAATGAAAAAACATTCTCTCAGACTCATAACTCATTCTCCACAGTTTATTAAAGATTCACCTATGTTTCAACAGTATAGACTGTCATCTCCAGGGGTTTACTAAAAGAAGCCAAGAAGACTTATTAAAATAATGACATTCTCTGAATATAGAGCAGTGCTTGGTCTACCCATCCATCAGGCGCAAGCCCGGCCGCAGCCACCCGTGATCCTCCACTGTTTATTAAATATTCACCCAACATGTTTCAACAGTATAGACGATCATCTTCAGGGGTCTAACTCCCGAGGAACAATTTTTCGACGTTTTAACCTTGCCAAAGGCGACTTAACGTTGCGTGAAAACTGCGTATAAACGTTTTAGCAACTCGCTTTTGCACCAATTTGGCGGAGATTTCTTTCAGTTGTGTTTTACACGCTCTCTGGATATACTGGAGAAAAAAAAATACAACACCATGTATATGGATAATTAATTGAATAAAAATTATTTGTGTATATACCTTGTCTCAAAAGAAATATTTGATAAATTTTTTTATCACACATCACATTTTTTTCTATTCATTTTCAAAAACAACCAACACATAAAAGACCTTTTCTGAAAATTTTAAATAATTTTTCTCGTAGTTTTTGGTCTTTTTGGATTGCTGACAATTTACTTAAAAATGCCGAGAGTTCGCGGTCGCCAACCATTTCATCATTTAAACGACTTCGAGAAAGGACGCATCGTGGGCATGAAAGAGGCTGGTTTTGGTTTACGGGAAATTGCAAGAAGGGTTAATGCCAATCCATCAACAGTGTTAAGAGTTTGGAGAAGGAGCTCCAATGATGAGACTTATAGACGTCGTGCTGGTTCTGGACGCCCTAGATTATTACAAGGTCGTGATTTACGGAATCTCAGACTTCTTGCTCTCAGAAATCGACGGGACAGTATACGCCAAGGAAGAGATGTTCGAGTTGCGGCTACAGGACGAGTGTTTTCAAGGATGACAGTTAATCGAAGATTGCTTGGTATGGTCCTGAGGGCTTACCGTCCGCTTTTGGTGCTAGCTTTGGCCCCACAACATAAGGCTCGCCGCTTGGAGTGGTGCAGAGCTCGGCAAATGGAATACAATAAGCTTCAGTGACGAATCCAGGTTTTGTTTAGGCGGCCATGATGGACGCATGAGGGTTAGTCGACTTTGAGATGAGAGACGAAATGTAGACTTTGCTGTTGAACGTGATACAGCAAGACAGCAAAGTATCATGGTATGGGGTGCTCTAGTCCTTATCAACGGCAATTTGACTGCTCGGCGATATATCGATGAAGTGCTCCAGTCAGTTTTACATCCTTAACTACAAACTATCCTAAATGCGATCTTTCAACAAGATGATGCCAGACTACATATTGCTCGTGAAATAATGGACTTCTTACATGAACTTGGCATAGAGACTTTGGAATGGCCAGCAAGATCGCCTGACTTGTCGCCTATCGAACACGTATGGGATATGATAGGGCAGTCGATTACCACGTCCCCCTGGAAACTTAGATGAACTCTGGCATGCCGTAAGGAGGATTTGGATGACTGTTCCTCAATATGATATAGGTAGACCATCTTATTTTGTCAATGTCCTATAGAATAAACAAGTGCATAAATAACTATGGAGGAGCCACTTATTAATAATTTTTTGAGGATTATCATTGAGGAATCTTCTTGGAAATGTAATCAATTACAAAGAGCATCCTAATGTATTAATATATAAATAAATTACTTATATGTAGCTAAATGGATATTTTAACTTTAAAAAATAAGCGGACCTTCAATCTTTTTTATTTTTTTGCTAAATAATTTTTTAATTTAAATACTGAAAATTTTAAAAATTATTTAAACCTATTTTAGACTGTAGCCAGTAATAGGATACTTAAAAATTATTAAAATTAACTAAAAAATCATCAAAATCAGCAAAAAAACTATTTTTTTTTTAACGATTTACACAAATGGCGCAGCGGCGCGAATCAATAAAAGAAAACTGTATGGCGTCAATAATCATTTCTTGGTTTACTGAAAACCTAACCGTTTTGCGACTAAGTAGGTGCCCTCTATAGTTGTCAGATACAGTTATATTTTGAAATTGGCCGCAACTGCACTGATTTTATTTGGCTACAATTGTCTCGTAAAGAGAAACGTTGAAAGAGCGTAAATTAATTAACTCTAGTTAATTATCAACGTTTTGGCGTCGTTGATCCGTCGTTCGTTGCGGTCGGTAAAAACCCCACAATATTCTAGTAAAAGTAAACGTTGTTAGAGGGTTGCCAAATTTATCCTAGTTAATAACAACGGTGTGGCGTGGTTTTCTCGTCCATCATAACGGCCGTTGCACAAATGACTAGTTTTTGTACTTTATGCAACGTTAATTTTGGTGTAGTGTTATTTATTTATTTATGTCTATTGAAAAGTAGGAAAATTTTTAGCAGCTGACATAGCTTATTGTGTTAATTGGAGAACGAAAGTTTTATGAAGAAATATGTAAAATTATAAAAATAAAACGTAAACAGCTGGGAGAGAGACCTGAACCCCATGTCTCGGGGTCAGGTATACCCCCCAAGTTTAAATGGGACAATCATGGAAAAATTAAAATAAAATTAATAAACTAAAATTGTTCATTTGGGACACGTGTCCGATTCCAGAACAATATAAAATAGTTATTTATACGCATACCTCTCTCGTAATGAAGCCAAGCGATCAAGTCGGTTTCCGCTGGTTCAAGAATATTACAATTTTAATCCGTGTGCGCATTCACATGCGTTCACAGGTCAAGAATCCTGCCCCTGGAAATAAAACCTTTCACAGGGTACAACAGGAGAAGCAGCCCAAATATCCAAATCATTTACCACGATACACCTAATACGGTATGCCAGTGCGCAGGGTCTTGCTATCTCTCTCGCACAATGTGACGTCACTTTGGAATCATAATTTGAAATCTTCAATATCAAGTTATGTTTTATATGATCTTTTATTTGGAAATTAGAATATTTTGTAACCAACTGGATTTTAATGCACTACACATATTTTTATTGAATTTATCAGTTAAAATCTCACGTAAGGCAGGGAGTAATTTACAAGGAAAATAAAATGCTTACTCTGTTGAGTATATAAAATCAGATCTTTTAAATATGATTAGAATGATTGGATTTAAAAATATTATTTGAAAGATCAAAGAACCTATCACATGTATACAGCGTAACTTTTGAGTTGAGACATTTTTTTCAACAGCAGTCAGCGTGTAGAAATCCATTAGACCAACCTTATATTTTCAGATTTATCAACTCAAAAAAAAATTGACAGGAAGACTACTGGGAACCAGTGGCGCCTTCAAATTAAGTTTTTTTTATTATTTATCCTCAACTTCCCCCCCCCCCTCTCCCGAAGTCAATTTCTGGGTGCGCCACTGTGTGAATTATGACATTTTCCATCGTTCAAATTTTCATGTTTGCACAGCTTTAATTATTACTGAGTTTTGATTTAAAAAAAGCTGAAATATTGTATTTCGATATTCGATTTCTAGATGCTGATGAAAAAAATGCCTCAACTTAAAACTCAGCCTTTGTTTACTTTTTTTAAAACATATAAAGACAGTATCTACGTAAATAAAAATGCTCTAGTTCTATTACCTTGTTATAAGAATCCACAATATAGATAATTTCTGTTAGATATATGGAGTGTTTTTATTATTTATCCTCACCCCCCCCCCACCCGAAGTCAATTTCTGGGTGCCCCACTGTGTGAATTATCACATTTTTCATTGTTCACATTTTCATGTTTGCATAGCTTTAATTATTAAGTTTTGATTAAAAAGAAGCTGAAATATTGTATTTCGATATTGGATTTCTAGATGCTGTTGAAAAAAATTCCTCAACTTAAAACAGATAAAGACAGTATCTCGGTAAATAAAAATGCTCTAATTCTATTACCTTGTTGTAAGAATCCACAATATAGATAATTTCTATTAGATATATGAAGAGAAATGAAAAACGTTAAAAATAATATACTCTAATAATAATTATTAATATCAAACTTTATTCAGGAATTAGGTACGTATATTAATCTGTAAGTAAGTATACAAAAATATATGAATATTATTCATATTTGATCCCTGTATCTTTGGCATACCGATTCGTATTTTTTCTCGTAGCCACGGCACAACCCGGCATTTTGGTCTTTTAATTGATATTTCACTGTTATAAGCGAAAACTATTAGTTAAACTCTATGATAGTCCTGAACAATCATAATTATAAAAATACGACCGAAAAATCAGTGAAATCACAAAATACTTCCAGTTCTCAGTGGTAAACAATTCTGATTCCAGCGTGACGTCATGCGCGGCGCGTGTAGGTGTATCGCATGATACAATCACATAACACCCGCTCCCGATGTTCTGTGGATACAATAAAAGAAAGGTTTGATACGTAGCGGTTCAAAATCGTCTAGATTTTTGTGGCGCGAACAGAGAACTACCTACGCACAGCTGATACCAGTTCACCTACAAACATGAAAATTTGAGGATAGTTTGGGTTAATAACGGAGGAGCTCACCAAGAAAATATGTTTTATCATTTTGCTCCTGAAGGGATAAAAATAGGGGTTGAAATTTTAAAAGGATATTCTGTATCTCAAAAACGAAAAGCAACATAAGTTAATAATTGGTATGTAGACTCTACTAATAAAATTAGTAAACACGAACAGGGGGTTGAGAAATAGAGGTGAGTTTGTTTTGAAGGGGGTACAAATAATTCACAATTACTTACAGTTCTAAATGTACACGGCAATACTCAGACCTAGGATCCAATATGGATCCATTGTCTGGTGGTCGGCAGTGGAGAGGACCACCATATCCCAAAAGCTCAGAAGCCTGCAAGGGCTAATGTGCAGGGGAATAACCGGCGCCATGAGGACGACACCAATCCAAGCACTCGAGACCATTCTGGGACTGCCTCCGCTACCGACTTGGATCAAGAAGGAAGCGATGGCGACCCATTTGCGTCTGAGAGACTTGGAGAAAGAGGGGAAGCCATTGGACACGTAAGGGTCGCCCAAATGGTCACCAGGGAGATGCCACTTGCGTCCTTTGAGATCAAGGCAACCCGAATTCCCTGGAGATTCAATAAGAGGTACAAAGTCGAAATTCCTAATAGGGAATTCTGGCAGAGGGAGAACCTCCAACAACAGTTCGAGAGGAACGCTGTGATATGCTACACCGATGGCTCCAAGCTATCGGAGAGGCAGACAACAGGGGCGGGGGTCTACGTGCAAGACCGAGAAGAAGTTCGGATAAGCTACCCGCTCGAAGAGCAAGCTACGGTCTTCCAAGCCGAGGTATACGCCATTATAATGGCGGCAACACTAGAAGAGGTTCGCAATGGTCCGGAGGAGCATGTGTACATATGCTCCGACAGCCAAGCGGCCCTAAAGGCACTCAGTGCGCCAAAAATTGTCAATACTCTGTTGGAAGAGTGCGTAGAAGCACTGGAAGAGTGCGTAGAAGCACTGGAAGCATTAACTCAAGACAAAAGAGTTACAGTGATGTGGGTACCGGGACACACGGGAGTGTCGGGCAACGAAAAGGCGGATGAATTCGCTCGGATCGGGGCCAGCACTCAATACGTGGGGCCGGAACCACTCTTAGGTATAACAAGGAGACAACTGCAAAGTCGACTCATTAAGTGGGCTAACGATGCACTGGCGGACTCCTGGGAGAACAAATTAGGATGCAGACAGTCCAAAGAATTCGTCGACGGACCGGACGCGGCCAGACTCAAATGGCTCCTGGGAAGGACACGAAAAGATATTGGACTACTGACAGGGATACTGACCGGCCACAACCGACTCAGCAAGCATCTGACTCGCATCGGGGTCGGGAATGACTCCATCTGCCGTGCCTGCGGGAGGGCGGAGGAGACATCCCGGTACCTCGTTGCGGAGTGCGATGCATACCTAAGGATGAGGCATCAGGTACTCGTACAACCGAACCTGGATGCAGAGGACCTGCGAGCTCTCAGGTGGGCCAAATTACTGGACTTCGTGAAGAGAACAGGAAGGCCCGGAGATCCCACTACCGTACAAGCAGTACAGGTGGTGGATTAGGGGGCTGGGCTGGGGTAAGGTAAAAAGGGACCGATTGGGCCTACTTGCCAGGTCTTGGCCCGCCCCCTAGTTACTACTACTAGAGTTCTAAATCAATGTAGAGCTAAAAATTCGAATTTAGATTCTTCTTGAAAAAATAACGAATAGGTGTTTTTGGATTTTAGGAAAATTTGAATGGGTGTTTCAACCACTCCCTTGTATCCTATAAATATTTTAATCTGTTAAAGTATGGATTGTATCAAACTAAAGAAAACAAAGTCAGGAATCTAAAACAATGTTTTTTTTTTCAAAAGTAACAATATAGAGTGGGGGAGGGGGTTACAGGTAGAAAACAACGAAGGGCTGAGAGATTGTATGACGAGGTAAAACGCAAGGGAAATAAATTACAGGGTGGGGACTTTAAATAGAATATTAGCCCTAGCGGGTTAGTAATTTGTTTTTTTATAAAAATCCAAAAACACATCTACAAAGATTTTTAGCAGCTAAAATTTTCAGGAAAGGGTCTATTCACATACAACTTTTTTTTCAAATTAGAAGGCCCCGCTTGTGGCATTTTGTTCGAAAGCTTATCGAAGAGGAAAAACTATCATGTAAGTTTTTTTACATTTGTGAATCCATGTGTCAAAAATCCGCAAAAAATTATTGTGTAAGACTTCAAATGAAATATTGGCACTAGCGGGTTAGAAATTATTCACGTTAGAGTTATTATCCCGTCCACAAAAATGCTTCCATATACCTTCCATTTTCTTGTCTTTTGAAAATCTGAAAAACTTAATGTCAGGCGAAAAAACTTTTGTCTGATTGTCGACACACCACATCCGTGTACACAGCACCTCATTTTGTTAATTTTTTCCACTGAAAAATTATTAAAACTAATTGTAAACAAACGACCACCTCGTAATAAAAATGGTGACTGAATGCTGTCCCTCAAGTCTCTGACCAGGTGACGTCAGTTAGCCACGCCTACTCCTGCGCGATATCATATCTGTTTTACTTGTATCATGGGTGTATTGTATCATTTACACAGTGTCACCGCGTGACTCAGTTTAATCATCATGAATTTTCACAAAATGACATTTGAAGATACTTTAAATAAGTCAGTTCCACTATTTTTCGGTTAGAGGTCAATGTGTTTTTCTAAATAATCACATACATACACATAAAAACATAGTGTATTTTTTATAGCTTTGATAACACTTATATTATATAACCGCTAAGTAAAAAAATGGGGTCAATCAAAGTTGGTCCCCGCCCTGGATAAATTGAAATTTAGTACACCAAAGGTAATATTTAAAAAAATATTGTTTGAGGTGTGCAAAATTAAATCTAAAAAATCGTTTGTGAATTGAGGAGGTGCTAATTGGTAACTTGAGAACCTGTTTTAAAATAGGTGTGCAAAATTAAACTTTTCGAATAATATAAAAGTATTTAAAAAATATTGTCGCCCCCATAGTAAAGTTTAATTTTTCGTGTGCAACTGTGTAAAAAATGATGACATATAATTGTCTAAACTAAATGGGGAGGAGGGGCAAACTTGAGAGCAAAAAAAATAAGTTAAGTACGAAAGCGTAGAAGGGCCACAACCTAGTTTTTTTTTGAAATTCAGGCTTTTTTAACGAAATTTCGTAAAAAGATTGTGAATTTACACTTTTTTTACGAAATTTTGCAAAAAAAGTGTAAATTTCGTAAAAAGTTTTTGAATTCACACTTTTTTTACGAAATTTCATAAAAAATTTTTGTGAATTCACAGTTTTTTTTACGAAATTTTGAAAAAATTTTGTGAATTTCGTAAAAAGTTTGTGAATCCACACTTTTTTTACGAAATTTTGCAAAAAAAGTGTGAATTTCGTAAAAAGTTTGTAAATTCACACATTTTCAACGAAATTTCGTAAAAAAGTGTAAATTTTAGCTTTTTCGTAAAAAAAGTGTGAATTTCGTAAAATACTTGTGAATTCACAGTTTTTTTAGGAAATTTTGAAAAAAATGTGTGAATTTCGTAAAAATTTTGTAAATTCACACATTTTTACTGAAATTTCATAAAAAAAGTGTAAATTTTAGTTTTTTCGTAAAAAAAAGTGTAAATTTCGTAAAAATTTTGCGAATTCAAAAAGTGTGAATTTCGTAAAACGTTTGTGAATTCACACATTTTTAACGAAATTTCGTAAAAAAAGTGTAAATATTAGCTTTTTCGTAAAAAAAGTGTGAATTCATAAACTTTTTACGAAATTTACACTTTTTTTACGAAAAAGCTAAAATTTACACTTTTTTACGAAATTTCGTTAAAAACGTGCGAATTCACAAACATTTTACGAAATTCACACTTTTTTTGCAAAATTTCGTAAAAAAAGCAGAATTTACACTTTTTTACGAAATTTCGTAGAAAAGTGTAAATTCACAAACTTTACGAAATTTACACTTTTTTTGCAAAATTTCGTGAAAGAAGTGTAAATTTCAAAAAAAAGTAGGTTGTGGTCCTTCTACGCTTTCGTAGTTAAGACACTACAATTGGTGAAATACAAAACGAGGAAGTTTTCTATTTTACAAAAAAACAATGTTTTTCCTGCCTTCAAACAGAATGCCTATTTAGCAAAACAATACAATGTAAAAACGTACTTTCCCAAAATTTACAATAACAAATCAGTACTGCGAAAAAATTTTAAAATGAAAACTATGTAGCGGCAAAACAGAAACTGGTGAAAACATACTGGCCTAAAACCTTACAATAATAAAATGTTACTAGGGCAAAACCGTACAAACGTAAAATAGTGCAACATCTTGCCGCTAGATGGCGCTACGGTGTGACGGACACCGTTTGATTTGTTAGCTTGACTGCCTTCTGTATTTTAGGTACAGAGGGCGCTGGCCTCGCCTACAGTCGGCGAATTGAAATTATCTATCTATCTATCTACCGGTTGGGCCATAAAAAACCGGACAAAATGTTTTCCGTTATAACTTTCGAACCATACCACCGATTTTTAAAATCTAAGATAGCGGAAAGAAACAAACTTTACCCTTCAAAGAGCCACGTTTATTATTATGTTACGGAAGATTTTTTATGAATTCGTAAAAAAGCTCTATTTCTGCCACGCAGAACGAGGTACGAATCATTAAAATTGGTTAAGTGGTTCCCAAAAAATATCAATCAGTGTTTTACGGATTATGTGATTGCCGTCTCAGTTCTGCCTGCATACATTTTCTCAGAAATTCATTATTACTAAACCGATTTTGATGAAATAAAAAATCTTATGGCGAAAATCGATTGTTCTTTAACCACTGCTACTGAAATTTGCTGCCATCTTGAAATCCAAGATGGCGGACAGAATTAAACTTGACCCTTCAAAGAGGCTCGTTTAATCATATGTTCTGTAAACTTTTAAATATTTTTTTTAAATTTGTACAAAAGTTCTACTTTCGCCACGCACAACGAGGTATAAACTCAATCAAAATCGGTTTTGTGGTTCTCCAAAAATTAATTTTTGTTTCCAGCACTGTTTTCCAGATTATACGATTGCCTTCTCAAATTGATACAATTTCAATAAAATAAAAAGCATCATGGCGAAGATCAAAAACTCTTAAAAGATCCCTATCGAAATTTGTCGCCACTTTGAAACCCAAAATGGCCGACACAATTAAATTTATCTCTTCAAAGAAGCTCGTTTATTCTAAGGTTTCAAGCGCATAGCTAGGTACGAATCATTAAAATCGGTTTAGTGGTTCTCAAAAAATTAATTATTGTTTTAACCAACTTTTCCTCATAAACTTATTATTACTGAACTGATTTTGATAAAATAAAAAACATCATGGTAAGAAAAGAAAAAAAAAGAATCTCTTTAAAGATTGCCATTGAAATTTGCCACCATTTAAAGAAGCCGCTCTTTTTTTTGTTGCGAGTAATTTTTTGACCCTTTTTTATTTTTATATTAATTTTTTACTAACCACTAAACCGTTTTTAATGATTTGGAGCTAGTTATAAGCGGCGGAGACAGAGCTTTTTTACGAATTTAAAAAAAGTCGAAAAGGTTCTCGAAACATAAGAATAATCGAGCGTCTTTGAACGGTCAAATTCGCTTTCGTCCGCAATCTTGGGTTTTACAAATTACGACAAATTTCAATAGTGGTCTTTAAAGTTCAATGAATATTTGTCATAATGCTTTTTATTAAATTAAAATCGGTTCAGTAATTATGAATTTATGACGAAATTAGTGCACACGGAATTGAGAAGGCAATCGTATAATCTGGAAAACAATGTTGGAAACAAAAATTAATTTTTTAAGAACCACTACACCGGTTTTATTGATTTATACCTCGTTGTGCGTGGCGAAGGCAGAACTTTTCTACGAATAAAAAAAAATAAAAAAGTTTTTAGAAAATATGAATAAACGAGCCTCTTTCAAGGGTCAAGTTTGATTTTGTCCGCCATCTTGGATTTCAAGATGGCGGCAAATTTCAATAGCAGTGGTTAAAGAACAATCGATTTTTGCCGTGAGGCTTTTTATTTCATCAAAATCGGTTTAGTAATAATTAATTTATGAGAAAATGTATGCAGACAAAATTGAGACCGCAATCGCATAATCCGTAAAACACTAATTGAACATTTTTTTTTGAGAACCACTTAACCGATTTTAATGACTCGTACTTCGTTCTGTGCGGCAGAAACAGAGCTTTTTCCGTAACATAAGAATAAACGTGGCTATTTGAAGGGTAAAGTTTATTTTTTTCCGCCATCTTAGATTTTAAGTTGGCGGACAAAAAAATATTTTTACTCAAAGTCTTGCTCAATTCCCTGCAAAGAGCAGTTGGTTGCATTAAAATCGGTGGTATGGTTCGAAAGTTATAACGAAAAACATTTTGTCCGGTTTTTTATGGCCCACCCGGTAATAGTCCTTCCTTGGAGGGGGCCAATCGAACCCAACCCATTCTGTACAATAAAAAACAAGCGCGGCAAAAGCCGTTACGAAAAGCTTGTCCACTGTACACTGTGTCGCTATCTTGCGGGAATATGTTACACTCTCGGTAACACTATTTTACTTTTGTACGGTTTTGCCCTTGTAACGTTTTAGGATAGTCCGTTATGATCTATTTCGATTTTGTGATGGCACAGTTTTGCGTATTTATTGTTTTTACATAGTACTGTTATGAACTTGTACTTTATCATAATTTTCGTTTTTTGTAATGCACTTTTTGATAAATTATGCGCACCGTTCAAACATAGATTTCACACCCAATTGTAGTATCCTACCATCAATCCTTTTAAGATTAGGAATGACCTGAGCATGGAATTTTCCATTTTTTTTCATTTAGATACCTACGTTCATTATGTTACTTTGTACATGATTCATAAATAGGAATATATTCTTACATATTTATAACTTTGCATATCGTACGATACACTCAAACACGGTATGTCATTGCACATCGCGCCTTACGTCACACTCGAGAAAATCGATTTTCTACGCCCGCTGACAATCACGTGACCATTTTTTACAAAATGCTATTTTATAATATAACGTGCTTTTTAAAAAAATCCTTTTTTACAAATGATAGGGACTCAGTTAGTCATAGAAATTTAGAATACAATAAATCTTGATTGGACTGTACCCACCATAGATTTTGTTTTTATATTAGATACATAGCTGCAAAGATTCGTACAATTTATTATTGTTTTTATAAAAAATCATTCAAATGATTTGTTACCCGTATCCCTTAAAAAACGTACAAAAAAGGTATTTTCGATTTAGAATTTGGTCCCGGTTTTGGTTGACATTATTTTGACATTTTGACAATGGTTCTAAAACAATGACGTCATATATAATCTTGTAAAGAAATCTTTGATCTTACTCAATAGAAAGAATACGTATAATTTAATTTAATAAAGGTTATGTTTACAGCCAAAGAACCAAACCAACCTCCAGGCTGGTTCTAAAATTTCATTTATGCGATCTTGCCACAGATCGTCATAAAATTATCTCATTCTTTGTCAGGCTACGTGGAAGTTGTTGAGGTCCAAACACATAGTAGCAGACCGTGTTTGAGTGCATCCGGGTAGTATTCCTTTTCGGAAAAAATAATAATAAAAAATCGCCTAACAAAAAAATTTCCTTTTAAAAACGAATTATTATAAGGGATGGGTAAAAAACAGGACTTTTTTGATAAAAGTAAAAAAAAAAACATGATCAAAAATCGCTTAACAAAAAAATCTGCCTTTTAAAAACGACTTATTATATAGGATGGTTACAAAATAAAGGGCGTGTTTCGTAAAAGTCCAAGATGGCGGACGATTTTAACAAATCTTTGACTCCGCGGCAAATAAAAGTAAAGTTTCGGTTGTGAAGCTTAGCCTTACAGTATACTGACGTGATTGTTTGCACTTGGTGATGGTGATTCGTAATAAAAACAGATAAACACTAAAAGTATATAATCAAACAAAAAAGTATATTTTTGGCATGACTAAATGTGGTTTACCAAACGCACTCATTCCATCCATAATTTTAATACTTCTTACCCAATGTCAACAAGCAATACACGCAAAATTATTTTTTTTTCTTCCTTTCCTATATTAATCTTAATATCAAATTCTTAAAAGTTTTAAAAGGTTCAAAATTATTAAAATTGGACAAATACTTTTTAAGTTATAGGCAAACAAAAATGTTTTTTGCCCTCCCTATATCTAACAACTGAAAAAATATGATTTACGAAGTTTCACCACAAAAAAAATTACGCGTGGGAGAGCACAGCTGGTCTTTTTGCAGTGAAATAGCACAACTGCGCAATACTAAATCTGCGCAAGCAAAAGCCTTGCCCACTAAGCGAAACCCAAACACCCCCAAACTTAGATGCGCAGACGCGGCTTTGATATTGCGCACCGCAAATAAATGCGCGGTGGTGTTTGCGCTCAGCTTCGTAAACCATAATATACACTTAAGTACTACAAATATTCTCTAAGTAAACGCTTTGATTATATAATAATCAAAGGTGAAAGTCGCAAAACTTGACTAGATTACGAATGACTTGACATTTTTTTTTTACAAATTTTGTGCATTTGAGATCGAGCTTTTTGAGTTAACATTCTAGTATTCACAGCTCACTTTTTGATTTATTCTGAGAAAAAAAAATAGAATCCTTTATATACAATCTACCTAGTAATACCCCAAAAGCCTGTGAAAAAATCACCACATTTTCTCAAAATAAAAAAAAATGCTTTTTTGATTTTTACTTAAATAAAAAAGCACTAAGTAAAAAAAAACCAAAATGAATATTAAACACAATTGAAGTAAAAAATTCAACCTCAAATTCAAAAAAAAAAAAATTGCACAATAATATTACTTAAAATAATTAGTTCCTCAAAAATAATCTAGTTTGATAATTCTATAACAGTTTTTTTTTGGCCTTTTATTGCATCAAGATTCTAGGGCAGTTTTTTTACAAGATTGACGTGGATACCACAACAACATGTAATTCAAGATCTATATTTTTTTTCTTAGAACCGATCGAAAAATGAACTGTGATTTGGGTAATTTTGAGTGGTAAAAATGTTATTACAATGTTACAAAATTTTTCTTAGTAATATTATATTCATTTTTGAAATCAGTACTTATTGCACACATGCACATAGAACTGTACTCTAAAATTATTAATACACTATTCAATGCTAGGCATCTCATCTTCCATTTAAAAAAATTATTATTGTGTATAACGAACTTGAGCCAAAAAAAGTACTTTAAGGCACAAGAATATTTTTCCAAAAGTATTTCTTGGCCTTCTTGTATTGCGGTAAGTTTCAGTCAAATTAGGGAGTATAAGCTAACACCTAAACGTATCCGTATACGTATATCTAACACGGTCAGCTGACTGCCTTCGTTGCTGCCATAGGGGAACCTGTATGGTAAACAAACCCTTTTAATCAATTTAAATCAAAATTTGGAATAAATTAAAAAGGATCCTGTTAAAAAGTTATAATCTTTAAGAGTAATCCTTCCTGACTTCTTAAAAGTTTAAAAAATAAATACAAAAAATAGCAGTTAAACAACAAAATGTCGCTATGTCGATCTCTATCGCACCCGTCCCAAGTAACATTTTAGGGCATATTGGGAAGTTGGAAGGTTAAGATAACCAATCATACGTCAAAACATCCCCCGTTTTTCTTCAGAAAATTACTTTTTAGTCTGAGGTTTGAAAATAAGTTTTAAATTGGAACAAATAACTTTAAGAAACGGTCATTATATACACGACATTATAAAGGTTTTCTTTTAAGATATTTTGGGCCCCCCGTCTTGTTTGGGCATTTCTTGGTCAACATTGCTTGTCAAAAGTTTTTAATAATGTCCTGAAGAAATCCCTCAATGTTAAGAACTTTTTTGGTTTAAAACTGAACTGAAAATTACTTATTTTTGACCTACAGTTATTTCTCAAAGTTAGGGTTTTTTTTTGGAACAAGTTTTAGGGCAGAAATTTGGTTTTTTGACCAAATAAGTACAACCTAAAAATATGTTCGAACTTTATGGAAAATTATTCTATTTTATTTAACCATATGGAATATTAAGATTTGATTAGTCTAATTAAAACTTCAGTTTTGTTTTTCTTGATGGGAAGAAAGTAGTTCTGGTAGAAAACAAGAAAACTCCTTTGCGTCACGTGTCCTCTAACGAACTGTCGTGATCACCAGTTTAGATTAATCAATAATCATAACTTTCATGTTTCTTCTCGGTATTTCCAAATTATAAGATATTTCCTTAATTACTATTGTATGTTCAACTCTTGTTTGGATTTTGGGCTATTAGATACCTACCCTCCTATCATAAAAAGTGATAGGAAAAACCAGATGGAAGCTCAAAATTCAAACAAACAAAGTAGAGGTTTAGGTAAAATTTGGGTTTAAGGAAGAGAGGACATTTACGTTTTGATTGTCAAAAAGGATACTCTGTGTTAAAGTACCTACCTAGTAGTAGTGATCCTGACAGTTTTGTGTTTTAACATGCCAAAAGAAACAAACCTTTCACAGCATCAAGCAGTTTTTACAGAAAAGTTAAAGAAATTAAGTGATAGTGGGGACCCAACAAGTCCTAGTGGATCTCTACAAGTTCCGAACACAACCAATGGGAATACACACAATCGTTTACGCTCGCAAATATCATATGATGGAACTTTTTCGAATTGTTTGCTTGCTTAATTGCTCACCAGCGTAAATCCGCCTTTATGTCAACAATCAACATGACAACCGCCCTTGATGCAAAATTAATGAGACATTTTGGCTTCAACATTGGAAATTTTGTGTTTGAGGGAAAAAACATGGTTAACACGACTTTTAGGGCACGGTCGCCAAAAAAAGGTAAGGCGCCATGTTTTTTTCTCTTTTTTAACAAGTTTTTATTATTTTTATTGAAAAAAACTACAAAATCTTCATGGAAATGATTTGCTTACACTTGTTTCATACCCAAATATTAAATTATGATTACAAATTGGAAATAATATTTAATTAGTGGTTTCCCGAAGCATAATTTTGGTGATTTTTTTGTTAAACCTGCATGTTTCGATGGGCCCGTAAATTTTATGGAAGTAAAAGTAAACAATTCAACAAAAAATTTTTCGGCCCATGTCGGTTTCCTCCCATTAATAGTTTAAAATAGTAGTTTAACCCATATGATTCACATATAACTATGATTTTTCATCACCATTTTTTATTTCCAACGTTGTTGTAGGCCATGGACATAAGTAATTATTATTTTTCCCTTTTTTTATTTTCATTTAAAAATGTTTTCATCTCCTTCTATTCTGACACGTAGAGGGCGCTTCAGTCACAGAAAAACAAGAGGGCACTGAGAGGGCATTGTGTACAATAGGACACAAATTAGGTTGAGCATTTATGCAGATGTGTACATGTGTCCCAAAAGTTGGTAAAAAGTGTCTTCTGGGCAAATTCACCTTCAGGAAAAAAAATTTAATTACCTATTTTATCCCACTAAATTACCTTGGTTTTTGTCCCCACTTTGGTAAAAAGGCGGAAAATTTCCCTCTTTTTTGACCTCCCAGTTTTTTACATTTTTTTTCATCAAATTTTAGACAAAAATGTTACTTGGGGTGTAGTTGTAGATACCGTCATCTCTGTTAAATAGGACGGCGCAACTCCCTCTTTAAGCCGATCAGGCTGAACTAAGAAAGACAATCCTATAAAATAGTCGCTTTGTTTTGCAACTTTTCCCGAAATTTTCATTTTTATTACCATAAGTCTTATAGAAAATCGCTTTGTTTTTAGCTTACTAATGGCTGACTTTGATAATTTGTTAGATACCCCTATCCCTGTGCTACGTACGCAACGAGTGAAGTCAGCTGATTGGAATTCGTTCAAAACATGGCATTGTTTGTGCCATCCTTTGTCAAAGAAAGGTGGTTTTTTACCAATTTTAATTTTTGCGGAGACTGCGCAGCCAGACCATTTTTTATAGAAATTGTCAGCGTGAGAATAATTCACTTTAAGAAACGTAATTCGGCAAACCCTCAGACTAATAATTAAGGAAGAGACCAAACATTCCGTATAGAAATCCTCTAATGTTAACAAAAATTGCTTTTTCCCATTACCTGAATTTTGATTTAAATATATAAATATGAAAAACGAGAAATATAAGGTTGGGTTGGTAGCGTACCACGCAATACTTTGGATTCTCTTACATTTGAAAGAATTAAAATAAACAAAAATTAAATTACTGCCAGAACTTGGATAACCACAAACAAATGGTTTATTGTAGGACACAGTTTAGTTTGAGGAATATAGGTATTAAGGAACAGATGAAAAGTTTACCAAAGTTTACTGGAAATGTTTTTTTAGATCAATTATTCAAGATGGCTGTTATATTTTTTTCTAAATTATACTGTATAAACCTTATTTATCAAATTAAAAGAACATTTTCTAAAATAAAAAATCTGGGTAAATTTCAAGCAAATATCAAAGATCTTAAAAAGTCTTTATATTGTTAAGTGACAAAAACTTTGAGGCCAACAAATTTTATTAGATGCATGTTAATTTCTACAAAACACAAGGTGAAATTTTGGGAAAACAAATAAAATGAGGAAACCTGAGATCTCTCAAAAAATGAATTATTAGTAGTTTGCTATTTTATTTAATTTTACAAAAACAGGAGTCAAAATAACAAAAATAAGATTGGCTCATAGAGTAAATATCTGAGAAAGGGTTTTGCGGTTTCTCGTGGTAGATAAAAGATACCCATTAAAATATAAAATATACATGCCTGAGTACATGCCTATGAGTACTTGGGCATTGCCTTCCTTGTTATGTATAAATTATGATAAATAAGTATTTTACATACTGCAAAAGCAGCAAAATTATCTGGTCCTTTTGTTTCTTACAAAAGGTTAGTATTATACTTAGATTTTTGAGGTATTAATAATTGCATTATAAGCTTTTTACCGAGCTTTTTACCTCGCAACTACGCTCATGATTAACCTAAAATGACATGATCTTTCTTACCTCCGAAATATTAATTCTGGGCTGGAATATCCCCTTTTATTGCATACCACGCACTGGTAAACCATTTTGTTGGTCCTCAAAATGGTTTTATTTAGTTATTTTTTCACAAATAGTCAAAATAAACTTCAAAAATCACCAAACACCACCAGCTCCCGTTAGCAACTCAACCCCGTTAACAACGTTTGCCGGCTTGTGGTCCTTTTTTTGCGAATCTAGAATTTTTACTCATTAAAACTTTAAAAAAGGTAATTTCCGGGATTAAACATTAAGTTATTAACCTAAGGGTAATTATCTTATAATATTTAAAATAGTCAATATATTACTAAAAGAGAGTCGAGAAGGTTATGAATTGTTTTGTTCCTAGAAAACTCGGCGGTGAATTGGCAACCACGCATTTTATGGAAAAACGAACCTTGTGGATGGTTGATCGTGGTAGTATTGTTTACTGTTACCTCTTTTTTTTTATTAATCTGAGGGCAAACCCAATTTTAATCAAAATCGCAATTTGTATAATCAATTCTTCGTCAGACCATTTTTTAACAGAATCATCGTAATCCATCAGAATGAAACAATCTTCTCCCTAAAGGTCATGCGGATCAGTACGCATGACCCTTCTATGTGTCTGCCTCAACGAGGTCACGTGGTTACTTTGACCCCTTCCACAGCCTATTGAAAAGGCGGTCCCAATTTAGAAGCCTCGCTTCGCGATTTATTGCGGTATGTTCAGTTTACGTTGGTGTGGAAATAGATACGAAACAGTTTCTTTTGAAAACAACACAATCTAACCAACCTGATCCAAGTCAACCCAGATCCTTAGTTTTTTTTTAATAAAACGTAGGTATTTCCATAAACTTTGTTGTAAAACAGAGAAGGACGGGGTCACGTTTAGCTGATCCATATCAACTATCTTCTATCAATTACGATTCTAATAAAAAATGGGTTGGGTTTGGTTGTTCTGGCATTTAACGATTCTGACAAACTAAGGATTCCCTCCAGGCTGATATGTTCCTAACTTTTAAACCGTGCATACTGCGCTTGCTTATTAGTCATAGTGTCAAAACTAATACCGAATCAGCCCATGCTAAATTGACTTGACCGTTCCGGTAATTCACTATTAGCTTATACTCCCTATTATTACAGGGTGACCCAAAGAAAAGTGTCTGCCTTTTTCGTTGGGCCACCTTGTAAAAAATACCGCTAAAATCCGTGTGTAGGCATACTACCTTGAAACTTTTATGGCACGGTAATGATATTTACTTTTGACGCATCAGTTAACCTCAGTTTGGCACCTCAGCAGGCCTCTTCTTTTAAGATGCTTCAATGCGCACTTCGCAGCGGTACATTTTGCGATTCTGTAGTTTCTTCCTATACCTTTGAATACGCCTTTACCGAAGACCTAAAAACGAAAAAAAAAACAGTGATTCTCTAATGATAATGATCTATACAAGGTGTCCCAAAAGTTCGAGTCCCCGTAGTATCTCCAAAACTAAATGAGGCAGAGAAGTAAACTTTCACATACTTATTATGGTGAAAGGCGGAGCTAGGGCGGCGATGTTGCTGCTTTTTACTCCCCGTATATTTCGGAAAATTTCAACAGAGCGTTTCTCTCTGATATCAAAAATACCTATTTTATGTTACGGTTTTTTCGGTTAAAAATTTTCCCGGCCGTCCGAATTTGGCAGTTTACGGCTCGAGTTCCAGCAACTCTCTGATAAGCGATTTCGAAACCTTGTTCGAGAACTGCTCGATCTGCTGTTTTATGCTTATAGGTTCCCGGAGACCGTTACAACAGAAATGTGACAAGTTATCGGTCCTCGGGGAATCGTACCGCAAAGATAGGGCAGGCATTGGCAAAATTTAACAACAGGTACGTCAATACCGTAACTGTCACTCTAACTCTATGTCGGTCAGCCAATTTTTCCGGCCGTCCGAATTTGGCAGTTTACGGCTCGAGTTCGAGCAACTCTCTGATAGGCGATTTCGAAACCTTTTTCGAGAACTGCTCGATTTGCTGTTTTATGCTTATAGGGTCCCGGAGACCGTTACAACAGAAATGTGACAACTTATCGGTACTCGGGGAATCATACCGCAAAGATAGGGCAGGCAGAATTTAACAACAGGCACGTCAATACCGTAACTGTCACTCTAACTCTACGTCGGTCAGCTAATTTTTCCGGCCGTCTGAATTTGGCAGTTTACGGCTCGAGTTCCAGCAACTCTGATAGGCGATTTAAAAACCTTGTTCGAGAACTGCTCAATTTCCTGTGTTATGATTATAGGTTCCTGGGTGATTCTGGGTGGCTTATGGTCATTTGCACCAACCAATTTAGAGTAGCCCTAGTACTAGGGAGCCCCTAAATTTAAGTAGGGGTCGGTTTTCGTTTGCTTGAGTGTTTAGGTGACCCTTAAACACTGTAGGTGATCCCTAAATCTAGGGAGTGAATATCGTTCCCCTAACCCTTACTTACGTCTACCTGCACTAAACCTAACCTCAAAAAAAATTTTTAAGAGAGTATTTCTTTGTGTAATAATCAACATTTGGAACGACATGAAGGGGTTTGATGATGACCTCTGGTTATTTTGAGATTGTAGGTGACGGATTTTATTGACAAATCCATACCGTAAGCAGGAATAAACTATCTTGCCGTTCAAGATGATTTTTTAAATCTTTTATAAGCCAGTTGTTTTAATTTTCAATATGCCCTAGATATTAAAAAACAAATAATATTGCTCATAGATAGTCGTATTGCTTCTTACTGTACTGCATACCATACGGAATTTTAAATCCACCATAAACCCTTCACTTGGTGCTTTATTCCAATGTTTTTGATTCTCGAATAACGGTAGGGGCGCAGAACACACACTCAGTATAAATCGACCTTCCAATCGTGGCAATTCTTTTGTCCAAGAAGTCATAAGCAGAAGTAAAGTGAGGAATACATAATTATACAACTTTATTTCTACAATACAATTAAAAAGAAAGGTTAGTTGTATTTGCCGGGATTTGCCACTCGTTAGTCACAAAAATGCGACGATGCCAAATGTAAATCATACCTAACTAGGGATATGTCAGAAATTTCTCCAGCAAACCATTTCGAATTAGGGGGCACCCGAGGGGGCACCTTAGGGTCTACCTAGAATTAGGGTGATGCCTAGTAAGGTCAATGCTAGGGGCTTGGTTGGTGCAAATGGCCATTAGTGCCATTACCATGGAGTAAACCGAGGATTACCCTGGAGTAAACCGAGGAGAGCTGGCAAATTGTCTTTCTAAAAAGACAGCGCCAATAACTAGAATTGAACTATAGGTTCCGGAAGACCGTTACCACAACAGAAATATGACAAGTTATCGGTCTTCGGGGGCCTTACCGCAACGTAATCCTTATGGCTCATCATGTAAACGTAATATTAATAAAGAAGGCACCAACTGGTTTGAGTGCCCGGCACTTAACTACTGGAGAACTCGGCACCTTCTAGAAGAGGCATCTTTTCAGTAAGGAGGCTCTCAGATAGGGTTGCCAACTTTTAATTTTGATTTATCTGAACATTTGTTCTAAATTATCAGGACATTTGATGCAAAATCGGGAAATTTTGAAAAACGCTTAGAAAAGAAATATTTTTTAGGTTTTTTAATTTTAATTTACAAGCTAGCTAAGAAATTTCAATCGAAACAAAACAAAGTAGTAGTATATTACATAACAAGAAAAGAAAGTGACAAATATCACATGAGCGTGAATATAGTGAACGACGCGTTAGCCGAGTAAAACAACACGCGAGTGTCAGAAAGTTACTTTCTATCGAGTTGTGTACGCTACTTTTCGTATGAACATGTATGTTGAATTGCACTAATTTTTATGTGCGCAAAAGATTTCTGTACACGGGTGAAATTTAACGTTTTCTAAAGACGCAAATCGTGCGAAATCCATTATTTTCATATGTGGTCGAAGGAAAAAATAGTTAAACTACACAAAAACCTGTGGCCCAGATGGTTTACCAGTAATTTTCATAAAAAAACTGTAAATTTTTCTAGTTCAGTATTTTGACTAAAATTTGTAATAGATCATTTTCTACAGGAGATTTTCCGACAGCAGTTATGTTACCCCATTATTCAAAAGCGGAGATAAATCAAACATTAAAAACTACAGAGCTATTTCAAAAATGTCTTGATTTCCTAAATTGTTTGAATCAATAGTGACAGATAAAATTGCACCATATTTTCAAAACATAATTATAAACCAACAACACGGGTTTTCAAAAGGTAAATCATCAATTACTAATCTCTTGATATATGAAGAAACTGTGTTGGAAGCCTTGGAGGGTGGGTATCAGGTAGATGTCATCTATATCGATTTCTCCAAGGCTTTCGACATGGTCGATCATAATCTAATACTTGATAAACAAGTCATGAGTATCCATGGCTCATCTTTCAACTGGTTTCGGATTAATCTAACTGAAAGACGCCAGGCAATAAAAATAGAGAATGCTGTCGCCAGGCAATAAAAATAGAGAATGCTTGCCAAGTTTTAACGTTTTGTCAGGTGTCCCCCAGGGCGGAAATTTGTCTCCATTGTTATTTAAAACATTTATACATGATATATCTTCCGCAAAATCCGGACATTTGTGCTTCTAATTTTCTAAAATTCTTTAGAATTATAATAAGTTTGGAGGATTGCCATATTTTGCAACAAGAGTTGAATGAGTTTTCAGCATGGTGTGAATATAACCATTTATCCCTGAGTGTTGACAAATGTAAAACTGTAGATTTGTATAGAAAATTAAACCATACAGATTTTACTTATTAGTTGGATAACTCCAATTTGGAGCACCTTGGGTGTCTTTTTTGATAGAAAATTCAGTTTTATGGAACACATAGATATTATTGCAATAAAGCTATGAAATTGATAGTATTTTTGTTTAGAACATTGAAAGACGTAAACCACATTTTTACATTGACAGATGCTTACTTTACAATTGTAAGGTCAATTCTAGAATATGGTTGTACTATTTGGTCTTCATATTATGAGATTCGTAAAGATCGTTCGGAAAAAATACAAAGAAAGTTCTTGCGCTTTATATGCTATAAATTACACATACCTATTGAGTCAATTGATTATGACCACCTCATCAGTTAAAATTAATAAATCTAGACAATCGTAGAGAGTACTATGATATTGTCACTCTGTTGAAAATACTACATAATGAAATTGACTGATTGAGTTACTATCAATATTCAAGTTTCATGTGCCATCACGGAACACAAGAAATCATAAATTATTTGCAACTAAACATTATCACAGTAACTATGGTGTTAACTCCCCGATCAACAGACTCTGTAGGCTCGGTAATGAACTGATTGAACAAACTGTCGTCGATTTTTTTAACACTACATTGCCAATAGCCAAATATTTCAAACGCGGCTAAAAAAAAGAAAGGATTTATAGTTAACCACTGGCCAATAGATATGGGATTGTGATTTTAATTGGAAACTTTTAGGGCCGATTTCGCTGAAAACTTTTCATCGGGACATTTGGCGTACTGACAAGGGTCTTGTCAGTACGCAGGACATTTTGCTCCAAATCGGGACAGTCCCAACAAATCGGGACGGGTTGGCAACCCTACTCTCAGACGACACTTGTAAAGAGGGTGCTGAACCTAGCGAAGGCTTCGAACCTCTTTTAGGTGAAAGTATACAGCAAGGGATATCAGCTACAGTGTCAGGGAATCCCTCATTCTTACCTTGCTGTATATATTAAATCAATCAACTGGTTGAAACTCGCATTTGAGATTTAAATTTCGTGATCATTCAGAAAGTTACCGCAATAGAAAGATGACAAGTTACCGGTCTTTGGGAGGACCATTGCTGCACCAAAATATGACAAGTTATCGGTGTTCAGGTCACCGTTACAGCAAGGAGAATGCAGGCGTTGCCAAAATTTAATAAAAAGTACATCAATACCTGAACTGTCACTCTAACTCTTCGTCCGTCCGCCAATTTTTCCGGACGTCCAAATTTGGCGGTTTCCGGTTCGAGTTCTAGCAACTCTCTAATGGGCGATTTGGGGACTTTGTTCGAGAACTGCTCGATTTCCTGTTTCATCATCCGATGGTAGACCTTCCACACCGCGTCCAAGGACATCTTTGAGTCCAGGAAGATGGCGCCGGCTATCGACTCGAAAACGTCACCTGAAATGTCATTAGTTTTCTCATTTCAGTTTTCGCATGTGAGAGTAGCACCCATTGACATATTAGCCAGGAGACAAAAGTAAGCATCTCGTAAAACGTATATCTCGGAAAAAAACAATGATTCTTATCACTTATAAAAGCGCGATTGTCACGTTTTGTATAAAATCGATTTAATTATTAATATGTAGGGTGGGCCCGGTTGTTTTGGTATTTCTAAGAGAAATAACGAAAAACTAAAAAACATGCTGTGGGCTCGATTTTGAGAAATTAGTAAGGGTGAAAACCGCATGTCAGTATGTCAACCCTTTTTTGAGCTACGGAGGCTTTTTGGAAAATATGCGTTTTAGAATTTGGACTGTAAATTTTTTATCAATGAAAATTTATTTTTGGTGTAAATTGCTTTTTATAGATAATTTAAAGAAGAATTTATTTGTCAAACTGGATTTTATCTGTAACGCTTCTATGTGTAAAGTCGGAAAATTTGCTAAGAATCCTTGAACTTTTCAGTATTTTTGATCTGGTTGAGATTTCCTTGTACCTATAAAAAATTTACATATAACTTTTTTCCGGCCTCTGCGGCGCAGTGGGTAGCGTATTTGCCTGACGCACGGAAAGTCCTGGGCTCCAATCCCGGATAGGATGAATATTTTGTGTTTGTTTTTAACTCTGCAAAAATACTTTGCTACATTGAGCATTGATCCTACTATGGATGAAAAGTCCCAGTATCACAAAAAAAACATAAATTTCAATGAAATTTTCTTCTGCAGCGCTACCTTTCGATTTATAAATAGAAAACATATTTTAATAAATAATTTAAAAATTTACGGGTTTTTTAAATTTTAAGTATACAATATTACAAACTACTTTTTGTAAAATTTTACACTGCGTAATTTTTTATTAAAAATTTTTTTCACTTCACAACAAAATTTGCTTTTGGCGCTCGCTATAATGTCATTAATTGTTACAATTTTAGTTGACAGTTTTTATCAACAGTTTTTAAACATGTAAAAAATAGCTTTTTTAGTATAACTTTTTCAAAATTTTTGCCTGCGGGCATTTATGACATTTCACCCACACATATAAAATTCCTCCCCAACTCAGCGTCTCTTAACCCAAATTATTAAAAATAATTACGAAAAACTTGTAAGACATCTTATGGGTAGGTACTGCAAAAATTTTTGTCTGCGGCACTATATGATTGTTACAATTTTAGTTAAATTTTAAGCATACTTATTGCAGGATTTTGGCAACAAATCTAGAATTGAGACCGGATCCCACACCAAACCAGCATTTTCTGCTTAAACAGCAAAAAATTGCCTGCAGCGCTATGAAACCGCGATTTTTTAAAAATAATTCGGGAAAAAGTCGGGAATTTTATCTAGCGAATCTTGTGTCAACCCTGTAACACTTAGTTAATATTTTTCTTATGGGATTACCTAGTTTTCACTCGATTTTTGAAATCACCATAAAATTTCCTTTAAAATGATGTATCGCACAGGAAATTTATTTTTTGTTTTTTTAATACCTTTTTTGATTTTGTTATTTTTTTATTTGTATTTATATACTTATTTATTTATTTTTATAGTATAATTTTTGCCAAAAACGACAATTTCATAAAATAAAAAACAAAAAAAAAATATGATAATAAAAAATAACAAATATATAATAATAAATAATTTTAAAGGATATTTCACGCTGATTTCAAAAATCATGTCAAAAATAGGTTATTTCATAAGAAAAGTTAACTATCAAAAAGTAGTAATTTACACAAAGACAAAATTCATCAACAAAAAATTTTAAGAGGTCAAATTTTAATAGCTCAAAGATGGGTGGACATAGTGACACCATTATTAATTTCTCAAAAATCGAGCCTATAACACGTATATTGGTTTTTCACTATCTTCCTTAACATATAAAATAGCTCATGATGCATAATTACATGTAATGTAGAAAAGAAATTTAGAGTTATAAATAATGAAGGTTAATTAAGAACTACAGAAAAATATTTTCTGGCGGAAAGGCCAAGTGGGGAACCCACAAAAAAGCCGAATTTACAAAAACCGAAACACAATTGAACAGAAAATAAAACATCCGAAACGAAATATGAACGAAAGTAAAACACCCAGGAAATAATGGATACGAATAACCGATTATAATTTTCCCGAATTTTTAAAATATCAGAAGTTTCGAAAATAATTTTCTAGAAACGAACCACAAATTGATAAGCACGATCCATCCGAATCGCTATTGGGCATGCGTCAAATTTAACAATTTTCTCTATTTAGATGATGATACGGGGATTTTTTTTATTAAAAGATTTTATTTAACTTCACAGTTTCTGGCTGTCTAACTCTCTATCAAATCTTGCGATTCATTTTTGACACACTTCCCGTGAAGCGATTTTAATGAAATATGAAACAGTAATGTAGGTCCGATGACAATACAATATTATGAAAAAAATTGGGGGATGTAAAGGGGGTAAATTAATACAATATCCCAACTTACTTCGACTCTTCCCTACCGTAAGCCTGGCAACGTAGCAATTGAATTCGTGGCTATCGGTTCAAATCATTCTGGACAGATTGGGGTTCTTGAATTTTGTGGCTCGGCATTATTATGTTTCTATTAAATTGTTTTCGTTAAAAATATTTTCTGACATTTTGTGTTTCTATAAAAATATGTTTCGTTTAAATTTAATTCTATGCATATATTTTCTAGCGATTTGATTTTCACGTCATTTCATTTTCGAGACAATGTTTTTCGGACCAATTATTTTCTTTTCTTTTAAATTCTGAGAAATTATGTTTCTGCCAAATTTGGTTTTGGGTTTTTTATAGGGACCCGCCAAGTGAAGGTAATCAATCGGAAAAAAGTTTCTCAATCCGGATTTGAACCCAGAACCTCTAGTCCAATTGAGTATTCGCCTGATGACGGCTATAAATATATATAAGCAATCGAAACTCTACTTTAATCTCTGCCATCTTCAAAGATGCTTTGTCTGAGAATGAAATACTTTAAATAAACACCTATTTTTACAAGCGATAAAATGTACTTTTTACTTACCCAGGGCTTTAGGGACTTCGACGTCCTCGACTTCTTCACATTCCGTCTCCATCACCAAATACAGTTCGTCCACCAAACTATGACCACTTTCTTCTTGCAACCTTAAATAAGTTAAAATAAAATAAAGGCAAGTTTCATGATTTGATTCAGGTCTAAGTAATTAAAATTGTTTTTCACCCCAGTATGATAATCCAATTCCGACGTTTTTTTATCAACCTGCTCTGCCATTTTCTCTCAAAAGTGACAGAAAAGCCTTTCGTTTTGTTGTCAATATGGCGACAAAGGTCGATAAAAGGGCACTAAAACGGTAGGAGTTAATCGACCATTAGTAGAGTCGGTTGTGGATAAGCCCTTTAAGGTATAGAGATAAGTGTTAATCAAAACATTAGCGCCATCTATCGTACTCTCGGGAAGCCATAGTAAAAAGTGGGAAAGTGTTTGCATTTTTTGTTGTCAACATCGAGCATTTTATGTTTTCTTGTTCCCAGGACTTGTTAGGGCTAAGGTTTGCCTTAAATATGTTGGTGCAAATATAATAGGGACAAACACGGTCGTGCCTTAATAGATTTTCTTTAATCCAGGCACTATTATGGCCGAGCAGTATTTTGACACTGTTGACAGATACGCGTGTCAGATTTAACGCCGGCCGTAACAGTGTTCCCGCCTGACTTTATTCGTAAATTTATAGCTTAAAAACACACCAGTAATCAAGGCTAAATTCATTTACTTCTAAAAAAGTCAAAAATTTCCAGTGAGAACCAAAATATTTACTATTTCAATTTTTAAGATTTTAAAAATCTGTTATTTATTTATTTGAAAAATGGATAGTTTATCGAAAATACATAGACCGACCTAGTTGGTAAAGTGGGTACATACCTGGTCTATCACCAGGAGACCCGGGTTCGATCCCCGGGGTCGAGTCTACCTGGACTTTTTCTTATAAAATTATATCATTTTGTGAGATTAAGGAAAAACGCCGTATGGAGGTGAGTAGGCCTTATTAGCTAGAAGGCAGGCTAACACGATTCCATACCGTCCCTCTTAGAGGATGATAAGAGGACGGTAACGTGTGATCCATATATTGATAGTGGAGCACGTTAAAGATCCCGAAAAAGGGGTTTAGGTCTAAATCCCTCTAGAAAAAAAAGAGGGTGGGAGGGGGAATCCAAGAAAAGTAAGTGTAAAAGGTATCTTAGGTCCTACCCCTCCATTCACGTCGGTAATCAGACCAGATGGGATCGGATATCACGTGGAGGCGGACGTAGTTACACGGTAGACTACTGGACGACAAAAGACCTGGTCTGGGGTTCGAAAGTAGTTGATGACCCGTCCGATTAGGTTAATAGTGCCTACGGGACTCGAAAAAGTGACGGTAAACAAATTTGAAGAGAGAGAGAGAGAGAGAGAGAAAATACATAAAAAAATAAAAAAGAAAATAACCAAAAACAGCGAAGCGGTGTCAACTGTCGGGGGTTGTTCCTTGTATCTGCTTAATTACCTACTCTATTTGTGATTTTGAGTTTACCAACGCATTGGCCAGGACTCTAATATACGTACTGGTGTTGCGATTTATTTAATTCTAGGTAGAAATATTCTGTTTTTTTTATATCACGCATTGTGCTGGTCCTCATAAAGACTTAATGAAGTTTTTTTTAAATGGTCAAAATAAAAGTAAAAAATCACAAAAAACCACCAAATCCCGTTAAAAACACTGCCGAATCAGCTGTGAACGAAAAAGACCGAGGGGTTGTCCACCTTGGCCGTAGGTGTACACATTTTTGGCAGTACTGGCAGTATTTGGCAGCACTCGCACTACTGCAGTACTGGCTTTATGTAGAAATCCTGAAAATAAATCCCTATAATTTTGGCAGTAGGTGTACATATTTTGAGAGGGTGGATAACCCCTCGAAAAAGACTTGTCATAATTATTCGCCGTTTATCTTCGATCCAACGTTGCCGGTTTGTATTTTTTAAAATTAATTAAAATTTTAATTATACTAATCACTCAAATTAGAAAATTTAGTTATTAGTCCGAGGCTAATTACCTCGTATAAAAATGCGTAACATAGTAAATATAATTAAAAAAGCGATTCAAATTTTTAGTTTTGTTCTTACAAAATCCCGCGGCAAATTTTATGGGAAAAGGAACCTTATGACTGGTTGATCGGGGTAGTATTGTTTACTGTTATATATCTTTTTATTTTTTAATCTGAGGTCTGGCCCCAAAACCTGCAAATATATTCTGCCTGTTTTCGAAATACTTACTTACTTCCACCATGTCACCCGATTTCATAAAAAAAAATAACTATTTTGTGCCCAATTTTTGCCCTGTTCTCAAAAAAAGGCCAACTAACCACATTTAAAATTATGATGATTGTTATATTCTGTTAATAGAAAGTTGTTTAGTTTAATTTTTTTGAATTATTTTTAATCATCAACAAAGTTTATATAAATCAAATATAGTGAGTACGAGGCAGAGGGGCACCACATAATTTTAGCAAAAGTGATGAACTAACCTTATGAATCGTTCTACAACGTCGTTCAGGGCAGGTGACAAATGCTTGAAGTACTTGTGGAACCCGTTTCTAACGGCCAAAGAGGCAAATATGGTGTTGTTGACAAGAGCCGACCTTAAATCTGTCAAGGCGCCCGGAGAATGCATGCGATGATCTTCATACAAATGCCTGTTAAAAAGTAATGTTCATTAAGAAACTTTTTAACAAAAGATTAAAAGATCTTGGGTGGAAAAAACGAAACTTCAAACACAAAAAGGACGAAAGCGAAAAAATAAATTATTAAATGACACCATCATACACTTTGATTTCCAACTTTGAATCACTCACAAATATGCATCGTTCCGCACTGGCACTTATCTAAGTCACCTGATACGGTTTCGTCCTGGCGTGTTAATCTTTCCAATTGGGTTACGCTCCTAAGGCGATTAAAACAAAAAGAAGTTAAAAAACCTCCGAATCAGTTACTTCAACCGAAAAGAAACTAAACACAAATTATCAGGTGACTTGGATAAGTGCCAGTGCGGAACGATGTCTATTTGTGAGTGATTCAAAGTTGGAAATCAAAGTGTATGATGGTGTTGAATGATGTTTGGGGAGGGTGACCAGTGGAACCACTGATGAGCCCACGCTGGTTGCCCAGGACGAAAAATTATTTGATCATTTCTCTTTTCGCTTTGGTCCTTTTTGTGTTCCATGTGGGATACTCATCCAAGTTTGAATTTTCGTTTTTTCCACCCAAGATCTTTTGATCTTTTGTTTTTAGTTTCTTTTCGGTTGAAGTATCTTTTTGCTACGGACATACTGGCAGGCCATTTGTTTTTGCGATCGCTTTTTCATCGCAAAATCAGAGAAAGAGAATCCAAAGTTCTCCGGACCACTTTGACAAAATATCCGATGTTATCAAAAATCAGTTGACGAGAAGAGTTTTGGTTATTTTGTTTTACTCCAGATCAAAACTATCTATTGTTTTGTATTTATTTATACACTTTTAAATCAAACGAGGGCTCGAGGATTTAAAAAAAAAACAGAATATAGGAAATTAAAATTGATTATTACAAATTACAGCATTAGCATGGTTTTATGTAAACAAAACATAAAGGTATAACTTAAATAGAGACATTATGTTTACCACAGTTGCGATCAGACATAAGATAAACAATTTGGCGACAATGCCTGATTGCGTTGAAAGTTGTATCGCCACACGTAAAATGTTTTTCAAAACATATTATTTTTATAACTTTATCATTTACATGCAATTATGCAAATTCTCCGGTTTGTTTTTTTAAACATGGAGAAACACCTTATTATTATTCAAATATATAAAGAAATTTAGGTATATTATATAGTTGCATTTAAATTTCCTTGAATCTTCACAATTTTAAATCAATAAAAAATTTATAATATGGAGGTACATGTTATGATACTTGAAATATACCTCATTTATTCGATCGAAATATCGTATAAAATACCTGATATTTTGGCCGAAAGAATAATTCTTTTTATTTCCCAATATATATCGGGAATAAAACCTACAACAATGTGACAACCTCGGATTTGTGGCGGGTCAGCCATGTAAACGTGTGTACTCTGCTCCATTCATAATTTCTCTACGGCGTTGTAGCTTTAGCATAATCGAGGTTTTGGTATATTTTACAGATTAATCGATAGTTTTTTAATATTTTTTCAATAGATTTTTAAGTGTTTGTGGCAAAAGTGATGTGACAAAGTGCGTAGTGTGACGAAAACTGGATATTGCAGGTGAAAACCAAACATTTCACAGGTTTGTTATCATATGTTTTTTCGACGCCATCTTGTTATAGGCCGCCATAGGCGTGCAACTAGTGTTGCAATAAATACAAAATGTAATTAATAAATATATTAATAAATGAAGGGAAAATTTAGCGCCCTAGGAATTTACAGACAAGATTTGTGGCGTAGAGGGCAAAGGGTGAGGAAATAAATCGGAAAAAAATTTCCTCGACCAGGATTTGAACCCGGAACCTCTAGAATACCAGTCTAATGCTCTACCAACTGAGCTACCGAGGAACTGGGATTTTAACTGGCTATTTGGAAATCCTTTCGTCCCATTCATTTGTTAGTAGTCAAACTTTCAAACAAAACGCTATATGTCGTGTATCGTTAGTTGATAGATTGAAATTTCGTACAACTAATAATCGTGAATGTGTACCTCCTTGTCTTTAAAACATTTCTAGGTTTTTAAAGCCGCAGTAGGCTTCAAAGATCTCCCCACTACTAACAAATGCATCGGACGAAAGGATTTTCAAATAGTCAGTTAAAACCCCAGTTCCTCGGTAGCTTAGTTGGTAGAGCATTAGACTAGTATTCTAGAGGTCCCGGGTTCAAATCCTGGTCGAGGAAAAACTTTTTTTCGATTCCCTCACCCTTTGCAATGCAATACATGCTGCAAAACCATCGACAATAACACGCACGAAACTTTTAAAAAGCGTTAAAAATTTCTCGAAAACGCTCCGTCATTCTGACACTTGTCGGACATTACTGACAAAGATCTTTTAAGAAATGACGGGTGACCACACAACTGCTCTTTTAAATCGATTTAATTTAGTAGCCTTATTCTCTTTTTTTTTTATTTGTATGTACAATTTTAAAAGAAATTATCTATTTAACAAAACATTAAAATTGTAAACTTTTTTTTTAACTAGAATTTTACATATAATAACATGTTATATATAAGCTTTAAAAATATATTAAAAATCTCGTCCAATCCAAGGGTCCTCCCCAATAGTGCCCATTACCGAGGCCGCATTACCTCTTTGAATCGCCAGGCTTATTTTTTGAGTGATGAAGCTCTGAGACTGGTCAGATGAGATTTTTGATGCAATGTCTGAAACCAAACCCTTCGCTCCCTACACTTGCAGTGTTTTTTGTTTTTAGCAATGGAAGCAGCCGATCCAGGAGACTTGCATGTTTTTGAAAAATATGTGTGGCAACATGTTGCGACCCAAATCAGTTATTTTCCACACTTCCATGGAATCAATGTCATTAATGTCAGTAATACAGGATATTCCGCAGATATTAGAGCCCGTTTAAGAACATCATTGATCTAACTGTGTCTGGAAGTTTTTTTTTCTTTAGATTAAAGGAGGAGGCACAAATAACATCGGCGTTGGGGTTTGGTGAAATGCTTTGGAACTCACTTATGTTGTAGATGAGGTCCTCTTGTACAGGATGGTCCAAATTCGAGATGGCGAAAAACTAATATACATATTATGAGCTCGATTTTTGAGCTAATATTTTTGATGGCCCTCAAATCATTAAAGCAATAAATGGTTGTCAATTTCATGTGTATGTGAGCAGCGGCGTACCAAAAAAGATTTTTCTTGGGGAGGGGGGAAGGATTTCTACTGACTCATACGAAAATATGAACTTTTCTTTTATCTAATGGAATAATAAGTAGGTATTTTCAGATACAAACGTTACGTAATATTTAATTCTTACGTCATACTGTTACATCACTTACGTCTTAAATTGTTTTATGCTACCGTAAAAAAGACATGACTATACCCGGTATAATTTAAAAAAAAAACACAACAACAAGTTCGCTATGGACTTCCAAAAACATTAGCCAAACTCATTGTATAATATTTTTCAAAGGAACCCAAGTTTAACCAGAGATGTTTTTCAAACGAATGTAGTTGATGCCATAAATCAAAAACACATTCACGTACACATGAAACAAATATTTATTGCTTTAAGGACCATCAAAATATTTCAATATTTCAACAAAGGTGTAAATACAAAAAATGTTAGTTGTGGTACTTGAAACTCACTTTTTTTCATTACATAGTTTTCATAAAAACAAAGATTGAGTGAGGTACGAAATAGTCAATTTTTCACATTATTTTCTGGCTCATCCTGTACTGGGGGGGGGAGAAATGACAAAAAAAAATTTCTGACCCTCCTTTATAACATATTATTCAAATTTGAACAAATTGGCGGGAAAATGGGGTACTTAAAATTCATGTCCTTTCTTTATTTTTAAAATTCTTAGAAAATTTTATTAATACATTTTTAAAGGTAAGAATGATTTAATAGCGCCTCAGGCGAAAATTTTTGCAATTTAAGCATTAAGTTCTTTAAAATGTTTGCTTATTTCATGTTTAAAAACAACTTAAATTTAAAAAGATTTAGCGACGGTTAATAAATAATAAAAATCAAAAAATTGCGAGCTTTCTCTTCAAAAAAGGAAATTTTAACCGTGGACCCGGGTTTCGCACTTGTGGTTCTCATCAGTATGGTGCTAGGAATTAATCTGAAACAGGATTCACGTCAAAAACAACAATCTATCAAATTTTGGAATCGGCAGGTGTACCTTCAATTTGAAGGAAAATTAAGCGTCTCTACGGAGAGATATATAATTGTGTTCACAGATATCCTAAGCTCTGGATTTAATAAATTTATCAAATTAGCACATTAGTGATGAGCACCAAAAGGAGGGAAAGCTCGCTATTTTTTGTAACTTAAATTTACATTAGAAGAGGCGGTAATCATATTGCATGTTGTTCGTTTAGTACTTTAAGTACCATTTTTTCAATTAATTGTTTTTGAACGAGTAAACCTTATTAAAAACCAAAAGAATAAAGAGATCCTTTAAGGTTTTTTTTCGATACAATGCTGGCTGATTGAAATTATGTAAAATTAAACTAAAATCGGAAATAAGAGCGCCGCAGGCGAAAAATTTTGCAACTATCAAAATGGCGGCACTCTATAGCCCCTCCGATTTCTAGACCAGTGACGGAGAGCTCTTACCTAGTTATAAGGTAGTCTAAAACAGCATCTCCCAAAAACTCCAATCTTTGATAGCAATCCGTCAGTGTGTTTGGCGAATAAGAGGCATGAGTGAACGCCTGGAGTAAATAGGCCCGGTCGTTGAACTTGTATCCAATGTGACGTTCGAACGCATCGTAGCCGTCCAGAAGTCGGCTTAACTCTTCTTGGGTGTTGGACACGTAATGTAGGAGAGGGCTTTTCGGTACTTCCAACTAAAAAAAAACAGAACATTTTATCATTACAGTAACAGTTTCACAAGTACAGTAACGACTTCTTGGTAATAATTTTAATAAGGAGTTATTAAACAAACCCATAATTAAGAAAAAGGCCGAACATGTTTCATGTATTTCTAAGTTTTACATCTTGAGCCAACAGAGTTTTTGAAAATAAAAACTACTCCATTTTTTTTGTCTTATTTGATTGTCGGGGTCCGAATATTAGCCTAAAAGCAGTTTTGAACGAAAACGAAATCGATAGGTTGGTTTCAAAAACCCAAAGAAAGCGGGTGACGTCATTCAAGATATCTTGGTTGGCCAGTTGAGTAAACGCGTTGAGGCCCGTGAAAGCTGTCAAATTGCTATATTGGTTTACGTTTAACTTTTATTTTATTTGCTTTACAAACCCAAAACATGATTTTTTCGGCTGAAGCACTTTTAAGAAAATCTCCAAACATTCGATGGGTAAATTCCTGGCCACTACCTTTTTTTTGGTAATTAAAGACACCCTGAAAAACGTAACGTTCTACAAAAATTGGTAAAAAAATAAATAATGTTTTACCCATTTTTTTTTGAAATAATGGTTCAAAACATATTTTATTTAATTTTTTATACTCTAAATAGTACCAATCTATAAGCATCGGTAGGTAAAATGACGAGTTTTTATTTAAATAATATTTGATGTAGAGATTTTTTATGTTTTGCAGAAACTGTTAAAATAAAGATCCAGGGAATCTTTTTAGTATTATTGCGTTTTAATTAAATTGTCCAATGCATTTCATCAGTATACAAAGCGGTAACACAAAGCGTTCAGTAAAGTACCTTTTCATAATTTAGAAAAACCCATTTCCAGGGGACTGAGAAATTATCTGACACAGCGTTTTTGAGTCTATTGATTTGTAAAGCCCAGAGTTTTTTAAAAATACATTAAAAAGACATACTTCTTTCTTTCGTAGGCTAATCAGTGTTCGATATTGACAAAAGAACTTTATTTGTTTGCCATGTTTTATTGCTTTTCTTTTAAATACATGACGCACAGGGGACTGATAACAAAATAGGAGGAGGAGGAGACAATTGTTTCTAAATTTCTTTATAATTTTTTTTTTCTAAGTTATCTTATAAAGCGTAAAATGAAAACATTCTTTTGATTTTACAAAGCTATATATTTCTTTTTGAATAAAAACTTTCAATATATATTTTTTTACTTTGCTATTGACACAAGAAAAACTGAATATTTTTTCAATTTTTAAATTTTTGCCCGATGATGCATTCTTACTTTTCAAGAAAAAAAATAATTGAAAGTTGTTAGTTAAAAATATATTAAAAGTAAACACGAAGTTTACCAATTTCTGTAGAATTAATCAGGTAATATTTTCCCCTATTTTATCCACTTGATTTTACCAACATCGCGCACTTAAAACCTCCAAAGTAAATACAAAACTTATGGAATTATTATAAGTTCACTAAAATAACACTTAAGTTAAATCACTTTGCATTCGATTGCAAGTAAACAAAAACAACAACAAAAATGGCAAAAAGCGTCAAATCCCTAGATCTGGTAGGCGTTAAATAGCCTGTTAGCCAAATAAAATATGAAGTTACATGTATTTTCGCACTTGTGGATTTTTTGAACGAGTCAAGAATTTAAATGCCTTTTTCTCCGTTAATATCAAGCTTTACGCAAATTTTTTGTCTATATTTAAAAAATCGTACTTTTAAAAAATGAGTAATAACCCCAAACTATTTAAATGCATCTTTAGCAATATCAAACATCAAATCCGTTTAATTTTCGAATCTTGGACACATGGACTTCGTAAAGATCGACCTGACAAAATTACATACCTCTCCAAAAACACACTTTTCGCTATCGTAAGGCAGCACCTTGATCCCAAGCCACGCCATGAAGAGCAGTGCCCCGCGGGGGCCGCACTCGATCAGATACGCCCCAATCAGGGCCTCCACACAATCGGCAATGCTTTTGTCAGGGATGCTGTGTTGCGTCACTAAATTGTAGGGAATGATGTTGGTCAAGGAATGCGTGGTCCGTTCCTTCACCATGCTACATATCTCGTCGATGTCCATGTTACGGGTTGCAGCCATATCTAAAAAAAAACTCTACAAAATGTATACTGTTATTAACAATAATTACTAAATGCCGTAACTTAATTTGAAACCTTCTCTGTTATAATTTTAATCAAGCCGCCCTAGAAAGATTTCGTAACTAGGCAATCGTTCGATTTGAGCGAACTCTGTTGAACCAACCCAGCCGTAAAGTTTTAACAAACAAACTTTAACGGGAATCTAAGTGCATTACAAGATCGCAAGCGCGCCTAAGCACTTACTAGCGCAATAAAACCCTCGAGACCGGGACATGGTGGAGGTGCCAGGGAACGAAAAAACGTGCAAGAACCACATTGAACACAGCGTTTTCGATCTACGCTCAAAACCGCTCCCGAGCGATCCGAGATCAATCCAAAAAAGATTTGCGTATTCGATTTAAGAGCGGATCACCGAGCGGATCACGCTCCCGCCGAGAGTTGCGTGATCTCTGGCGGATCGCTTTTTCTTGCCCCGTCAATCTTGACGGATCAAGGGGTTGGATCAAAACAGTAGACATAACCTTGATTTGTTATTTCTTGTTCCTTTTATTTTTAAACGGTTATGGCATCGTTTTTGAAAAAAAAAACGGACAGAAAGTCGAGTTTATGAACATTACGTCTCTAATGTACCTCAAAAAGGGGCAAAAACTATGAATTTTGTGTAAAAAGTGGTGCCCGAATATACAGACAAACTGGCAAAGTAAAGCTTTGTGTTGAATTACACTACTACAGTCCATTCCATTTTTATTTAGACAAAACATAACCTCACTTTCAATAGAACAAAAACCAGATTTTTAAGTTGCCAAAACCAAACGCCCTAGGTTTTGGTAATCGACATTATAACTACCCTGCTAACCTTAAATCACTCCGCATAACCCCTTATATTACGCTTTCGTATCAATCAAACGCACCAGAATGAAACAACATGATGCCGGAGATACTTTATGGATGAAAAATGAATATGCCTGTTAAAGCGGCTATGATATTCGTTTTTATTTGTACACCGAACATGACAAAAAGAAAACGCCAAAAAAACGGAGACCCAGACTGGTGAGAGAAGTCACCCAAAAAATAATTAATTCAAATTCAATTTAGACGTTTAAAAATGCAGGACCGGCTTTAAATTTTGCGTATTTTTTCTTTTTTAACTTACCTCTAGATGTCCGATTGAATCCAAATTTGGTTTGCGATTATAGTTCCGGCGACAATACAATAATATGGTATTATTAGGCACCCCCTAGGGGGAAAAACGCCTAAGTTTGTCCGATTTCAACCAAACTTGGTATACGGAGATTTTTGGGGATAAGGAATACGAATTTTTGATCAGATTTTATTAATTCAATATGGCGGATTCAAGATAAACGATTTTTGGTCATGTTTTCGTAACCAATTTTAACTGACTTATAGACATCCTATTGTCTTCAAATTTGATATGCGTTTATAGTTCCGGTGACAATACAATAACATGGCATTATCATGTATCAGCCTCCCCCCCCCCAACAAGTGAAGTCGAGGGGGGAAAAGATTTAGTTTGTTCGATTTCAATTAAAATTGGCATACAGGGGTTCTTAGAGAATGGGATTATGAATTTTCGATCAATTTGAAAATTTCAATATGGCGGATTCAAAATGGACGATTTAAAAGATTATAGGAAGTTTGGGCATGTTGACTCGATAAATTTAGGTTATTGAATTATATTATGATTGTTCGCAAGAATCTGAATTCACTATAAAGCAGAAAAATGCAAGGGTAAGTAAATTCAACCCAACTCGATCCAATCTAACATTTCTCTGATATAAGGATGGACATTGTTGGTTTTAATTTACGGACATCGCTTTTATTATTATGATATCAGAATACTAAAGCTCTATTTATATAAAATTATTATTTAATATTTAGATTTGTACTCTAAATCGTCCATTTTGAATCCGCCATATTGAATTCTCAAAATCTGATCAAAAATTCATAATCCCCTTCTCTAAGAACCTAAGAACTAAATCTTTTTCCCCCTCCACTTCCCTCGTTAGGGGGAGGTGGGTACCTAATAATACCATATTGTATTGTCACCGGAACTATAAACGCATACCAAATTGAAAGACAATCGGTTATATATAAGTCAGTTAAAATTGGATAGCAAAACATGGCCAAAAATCGTCCACCTTGAATCCGCCATATTGAATTCTCAAAATCTGATCAAAAATTGGTATTCCTTATCCCCACAAACCCCCGTATACCAATTTCAGTTGAAATCGGAAAAAACTCAGGTGTTTTCCCCCCTCCACTCCCCTCGTAGGGGGAAGGAGGGTGTCTAATAATACCATATTATTGTATTGTTACCGGAACTTTAAACGCATACCAAATTTGAAGATAGTCGGATGTGTATAAGTCAGTTAAAATTGGTTTGCAAAACATGAACAAAAATCGTCCATCTTGAATCCACCATATTAAATTTTGAAAATCTGATCAAAAATTCGGATTCCTTATCTCCAAAAACCCCCGTGTACCAATTTTGGTGGGAATCAAACAAAATAAAGCATTTTCCCCCCTCCAGGGGTTGCCTAATAGTACAATATTGTCGTGAAATCAAATTGAATACGACAAAAAATTGTCTACTGCTGGTGGTCATTTTGTTTCTCCTATTGGAACAACAAACATTGAAATAAAATTTGGTTTTTTAAAATATAGAATAGCTGCTCTTGTTGTTGATAAACTACCCGTGTGGTTAATCCTAGGCACATCATTTCTGAGTGAAAAGAAAGTGGTTATTGACTATAGCAAAAATAAAGTATCATTTGAAGACGATTTTTCAACTTTTTTTAGTTGCCACGAAATTAATTATCTAGAATCATGTCTTTCTGTCTCACAAAATGATCGTTGCATTAAAAATGTATTTTTAATGTCCCCAAAAATGTATTCTTTAGGGTCAAATCAAGTACTATCTATAAAATTAAAAAATAAAATTTCAAATCGAATTGGAAGATGTCATTTTAAACTCACTAAAGGCCTTAGAAGAAAAAATTTGGAGCTCGTCTCGGAGCCGCAAATCTCACAAGATTGTATTTCTATGCAAATTTTATCAAGAAATCATAAGCTTGTCAAAATTTATAAAGGTGCCAATTTAGGCTTTTTTGTAAAAGGTACTAATTTTAATTCTAATTTTCAAAACAAAAAATGTATTTTAAAGAATAAAAATAACAGCAAAAGTCAATCACATTCTACTAAAACTTTTAGTCATACGAAACCATATGACATTGGCCTTAAAAATAATCAAAAACAAAACCGAAAAGTAAACGTTCGACCTAGTAGTGTTACGATTTCGCAGCGGAATCAAAATGTTTATCAACATAGTAAATTAAATTTCATAAATAAATACAGGAGCGAACAAAATTATTATGACCAATACTCTTCATTGCAATTTTTAAAGAATATAAAAGTAAAACATCATCAGGAACAACCACCAAAAGGAGATATCAATGACTGTCCCCAATATTTAACTCCCCGCTTTTACCTTAACTAATGTTTTTATTGCCATTTTATTGGTTGGTGTAGTGTTTATATCACGCACTAAATATGTTGTATTATTTAAATAATGACATCTATTCTGAGTTTTAGGTAATTTTAGCACATGTCACAGAATTAAAAAGGCCTATCTATGAAAAATAGGACATGCCAAAAAGCATAATTTGGGCCTTATGATCAATCTAAGCAGGTGGTATATTTTCATTTTTAATTTAAATGTGACTTGTTTTTAATTATTGTTACATTTTAACAAAACTTGTAACTCCATGGCGGAATAGTATAATTCTCACGTTAAAAAAAAAAAACAATTTAGGCAAAGAAATTTGGGCGTTAAACGCCTTTGCCATCGACCTCCTATAAAAACGGTAAATACAGGACAATTTACAAAAGGAGAGCAATGCATTGCGTCAAAAAAAAAAAAAATATTGGGTTTTCTAAATGTTCGTCATCCGCACGTGCTAACTAGAGAAATTGTTTTTATGAAGACTTATGAAAACACAAATATATAGTACTTTTGAATACCTTAGATTTGAGGAAATACTCTCCCCGTAAGCACCCCATGGTTTTATCTTTTTATTTACGCCAGTGTCTGGGCCCACTAAAAGACATTTGGATAAATATTAAGGTACATCCGTCTGCTATAAAGTGAACAGGGCATGATCATGCAAGGTGCTAGGTTCACCTAAGAAAAATAGTGTTAAATGTTAAGTAATTGTGAAGCCTGATAAATGTAAGGAACAATAAACAGTATATATATATATATACCTATGGTTTTAGTTATAACTTTGAGCTAAGTATAGTAAAGAGGCTAAAAGTAAAGAAAAATAATAAGTATAGTTTTGATTATTGAGATATAGTGAGAGAATGTAAGTGCAAATCAAATAAACAATAATAAGTATTTTGAGAATATGGTTACGATCTAGTGGCATATAAGTAGTAGAAATTAGTATTATTATTATATTTTGCCAGTATTAAAAAGAGGTGTTTTTGAAATCTTTCCACTTTAGTATTATCATAGTTACCTTATTAGCTCATCTAGGTAGCGTAAAATTGCAATATGTAAACAGATTTCAAAACATTGAGTATTTTTAACATTTTTTGGGTGTGCAGACAAAAACAGTAAATAGTGATATAAGTATGCTCTACCTAAGCATATATATATAAGTTTAATAGCTACAGCATAATTTAGAAAAAAAAATGTATTCCACAAAATCACTATTTTCTTGCGAATTTAAGTCAAAAATTAATTAATAGTAATATAGTATTTTGGTATTTACGTTAAAATCTTCACATACCGTAAAACCTTATTAAATGAGGGTTAATCATTTTAATAAAAATCAGAACATCAAAATAAATATTCACTTATTTTTTTTTCTCTCGGTTACCAGAAATTCAGATTTAAAATCCTTTTGGGGTTAAATATGCGCAAGTAAATATTACTATAATGTTAGATTTTTTAAGGAGTATGTTTGTTTAATTTTTTTAGAGTCGCCGGCACCGCTTGCTTCCCAAGAAGATAATACAGGAAGAGACCAATGATGACCAACAACTCCAAGGTCTTGCATAGTCAGAGGCATAGCGCAGGAAAACTCACAACATGATAATAAAAATTATAGTGGTAAAATGCAGTATCACGTATGGAGATCCAAAGGAAATTCTTTAGAAACACAAGGGTTACCATTCAGGCTGTATCAGCGAGAGATGTCTCATATAGATCCACACATCTTTGAAGAAAAGGCACAAGTATTATTCATCACACTCCATTTGGAAAATATAAATTTATTACTACATGGTAATGGGAATGATGTATTCAAAATGACTATAATGGAAGTACCTGTTGAATGAAATTATGAGCAAGTACCGCAAATCCACTGACAAAGCAAGACCTAAGTTAAAGGCACAAATCGACACAAATCACGTACTATGCTTTCCGGTGAAGAGAAGATCATCAGTGAAGAAAGAAGAACAGGGAGCAAGTGGGTCGAGCGAATTATGTTTTTGATTTGATGTTGTGTATTTTTTTTAAATTGTAATTCAGCTACAATTCCTTTATTTTGTAAAACTTTAATTTTATATAACTGTGGGTCCAGTTTTATTTAAAACGGGGGGATATGTCGTGAATGTCCTTTAGTCATTCTATGTTGCCCTTGCTTGGTTTTTAAATGTTAACGATTCAGGTTATGAACCTAATTAGGAAGTATGTGATGTTTTAAGTTCAATGAATAGATGTTTTTGTAAACTCACGTTTTGTTATCACATATATCCTATAAAACCAATCGAGAACAGCAAGAAGGGGTCAGTAAGTTTAGTAAGTTCACTAAGTCAGAAAGTTGTGATGTATTTCTCAAGAATAAGATAAACTGCTGAACCACGACCTACCCCTAAGATAGAACTGTGACGCTGCTGTATTAAGACTGTTGGATGTTAATTAATTACAAGTAAGTAACGTTTTTATACTTTGTTATAATAAATTCATTAAAACCCGGTACGGTTGGTTTATTAAGTCAATTAATAAAAACAACCCCGTCACGAAAACACCTACGTGACAATATTATGGTATTGTCACCGGAACTATAATCGCATACCAAATTTGAATTCAATCGGACGTCTAGAAGTTAAGGTGCAAGATTTGTTAAATAAAAGCTTGTAATAATAAACTTTCTAATTTTGAGAAAAAAATAATTTGGGGGCTTGTTGTGGGGGTTGATATATGTTGATAAAATTCATACGTTTTGATCCAAAGCTGCGGTTTTATAAATTTAAGCTTGGTGAGGGTGTTGATGTAATCCATAACAACTAAGGCTGCTACGAATATGCAGTTTTTAGATTTTAAATCACACACAATGGGCGATATTTCTATACCGGTGACCTAATTTTTAAAGCAGTGCCCTGGGTCACTATTAAAATATAGTCGCAAACTGATCGTCGTCTACGTATAATCTTTGTGTAGTCACTGTTGACCAAAAATTCTACCCTAACTGCTTCGTTATTGGGTGTCAATCTAACCGCTGCTTGAGTGCTTGCTGGGCAGTGACTGTTGTTGTTAACACAGTAAAACAGCGACCTCAGTCACTGTTAAAAGAAACAGTAATTTATAAGTCACCATAACCGGTATACCGGTGACCTAAAAATGACTGATACGCTCATCAATATCACAAATTACTTCCTAATATTACAGGAAATTGTGACGAAACAGATTTCTATCGATCTTGTCACTCTTCCGGCTATATGCCTAATGTGCCCCTCAAAATGCCTAATGTGCCCCTCAAAATGACCAACGCGTGCGTCCACCACGCCTGTGCCCAAAACCATATCTGACCTTCATTTATTTGAGATTTCATAACCAGCCCCTTCTATGAGGTAGAGTTCGCACTATTTACATTTTTGTATTGAATCAATACTTGGGGCCCTGGCCATATCTAGTTCACTGTGATCATCTGTCTTACGATAACAATAACAAAAAACCCTCTATTATAATTAATACTCATGATAAAATTTAAACTAAACGAAATCGAAAATTTTCTGTTCATATGGCCAGGATTCAAGGGAGAAACAAAAAAATAAAGTCAGACCGAAAATTCTCGTTGACAGTTGACGTCAATCAATGTGTATCGGGTAGAAAATACTGTAAATACCCTTTGCATGAACCCCCTGGGGGGCCACACGAAAATATATAACGAAAAGTAAAAAACAAAATCTGGGGTAATGTTAGGGTGACCAGATTTTTTAGGCTTCAATACAGGACACTTTTAAAAGGTATGCACTTATTTATTTTTAAACTTCCACTTACATTTATTTACAAAAAAATGATAAATATTTTTCCGCGGTGTGTTTATTTTTTTATTAAATTGTATTATTTTCAATTTTTTCATAAAAATCACTGCAGTTTCCTTTTAAATTCATTTTTGTAACTATATTAGTATCTCACAATTTACGCGCGGACCTGCCTCAAATCTAGGGATGAATATCATATTTCAAGCTGTAGGTAGAGAATACCTACCTTAAATTTGTCGGCGAAAACATGTATAAATGCGCCACTGGCGAAAATCTTGAAGAAAATTACACTAAAAATGCAATTTTTCAGTCAAAATTGTAAATATAAATAGTGCTATAGCGCCGCAGGAAAAATGTTTGATAAAATACACTAAAAATGCATCTTTAACTCAAAATTAAACTAAACTCGTAAATATCAATGATGTTTTAAATTAACTCTGTGTTTCGGACTTCCATTGTCTATATTTTATTTGTACACGACGTTCCGATCAGGACAACCTCTGATCGTCTTTAGGTGCTAACTACAATCTATTCCTAAGGCTACGTACTTATATACTATGGGAAATCAGTCAACCGTGAAGTTTAAGAAGTTGGCTCCGCCCAATTTCAACACTTGATTTACTGAAAACACCCTGATTCTGTCCAATAAAGGCAGCTTCAAGGAATTTTCGTTTCTTCCAGTGTAACTCATTGTGCAAAACCTTTGCTTCTGTCCACTTCATTCGATTCAATTATTCAAGCTCTTGCAGGCAAGAGCGCTTCATTTGTAGAAAATTCTAACCATTTTGTTAATATTCTTAAATCTTTTAGGACCAAAGCATTGTGAAATCCTAAAGTTTATACACCAATGTTCCGATAAAGGAATCTCTAGATATTATTAGACAGAGACTGGTTGATGACGAATCCCTTTATGAACGTACCAGCCTGCCGCTGGAGGGAGTGATTTTAGTAAAACAAAACCGGAGAACAAACAAAATAAGGAATGCATTTACCAAGTTCCTTGTATTGACTTGTATAGACCACTATCTGTTAGGCTTAAAGAACATCAGACGAATACCCAAAGAGGTGAAACAACGAAATCAGGAATCGCCTAACACGCATGGTCAAAACAACACCGAATGAAGTGGAGTCACACTGGAAGAAACGCCTTTATTGGGCAGAATCAGGGTGTTTTCAGTAAACCAAGTGTTGAAATTCCAAATATTTGTAAGCCCCTCCTTGGGCGGAGCCAACTTCTTAAACTTCACGGTTGAGTGATTTCCCATAGTATATAAGTACATAGCCTTAGGAGTAGATTGTAGTTTGAACCTGAAGACGATCAGAGATTGTAATGATCGAAACGTTGTGTATAATAAAATATAAACAATGGAAGTCCGAAACACAGAATTAATTTCAAATACATCATTGTCTCAAACATCAATGATGTTAGAGAGTGTAGAAAAGTGGAAGGTGGACAAACGCGTTAGATTTACGATCGCAAGTCGAGGGCTCGTATTCGGAATCGTCCTCAGATCACTCCCGGACAGATTTGTGACGTCACCGCTCTGGCTGGGGCGGACGCTATTAAGTTTACCTGCAACAGTCCAACAATTAGCAGGAAACTGGGCATCAATTAGAGCGTCTTCAAGTTTCTTTGGCACGTAAAAGCACGGCGGTAGCCAGTTATCGTGCGGATCGAATTTGGTGGCAATCATGTATTCGCCCAGGTTTTGCCTTTTGCCCAACTTGTATAAATTCAAATTGCTGACTTGCTTCGACCTCAAATGACTTAGTTTTCCCTCGTGGACGTTTTCGTATTTGGTGTAGAGGTAGCTGGTTATGGCGTATTTCAGGAACGAGTCGCCTAAATAAAAATAAAAAAGTATTAATCGGAGTACAGGTTCGTGAAGTCATCTGAAATTCGCCAATGTTAAGTTTGACCTTTGATTACATAACCGCCATAAGATACGCATTCTAATGCCAATAAACGACCCACATTTTTTCCTGCCCTCAGTCATGCTCTCAGGCCGTGGTGATATGCCGTGGTTAATCATTAGGACAGGAAAAAATGTGGGTCTTTTAATAGCATTAAAATCCCTACCGTATAGGGGTTATCACTTAGCTGCTTCCACTTCCACCTCAACAACAAATTAGCCAGAGAAGAGCTTAACATACGATTTGATGGTACCAAACTAACCCACAACAAAACACCGAAATACCTGGGAGTGACTCTTGACAGAACACTATCATTTAAAGGACACCTAACTAAAACCGCCGAGAAGATGAAAAACAGGAAAAACATAATCCAGAAGCTATGTGGTACCATTTGGGGAGCATCGGCTTCCACACTACGCTGCTCCGCTCTGGGACTTGTCTTCTCGACAGCTGAATATTGTGCCCCAGTTTGGCTTAACAGTCCGCACGTCCGCCCATCTGAATAATACCATGAGGATGATCGCTGGTGTCATTAAGTCGACCCCCACGCAGTGGCTCCCAGTATTAAGCCAACCAACCCCAAAGCTGCGACGGATAGATGCCCTCACACGAGAGTACAAAAAGATTATGGAAAATAGAAATCTGCCAATCCACCCACTAAAATGGCAAGTGCAGCAATGCAAGAGGAGTTCAACCTGACCAATGCATGGACTCAAGAATGGACCACTCAATAAGGCAATAATATGTCCGGCATTAACCAAAAGCCCTCAGGGTTTGACCTACCACGCAGAACCTGGTCCACACTTAACAGAATTAGAACGCAACATGGCAGATGCTCATACCTCCTGCACAATTGGGGCAAACAACCATCACCATACTGCAACTGCGGAGAATACTAAACGATTAAACACATCACGGAGGAATGTCAAGATTCTACAATGGTAGACCTGAAGACTTTCTGCTGGCAACCGCCGCGCGCCGGGTCGATACATTTTATTAACCCACTTGATATTTGTTTGTGAAATCCTAAAGTTTGTTTTATTAGCTTATATGCGTAAATTAGCTTTTAAGTTTACTGTGTCTGAATTGCCATACGATAAATAATAAATGTACATTCATCAGATGTTTTTCAACGATGTCATCGGTTTTTTGACAAATGAAATATGACGTTAATCTGACTTTCCATGTCGTTGAGTTTGATAAGCCATCGAAAATTAAAAATCCGCGATAAAATTCAGTCAGAATTTAGCTACGGCCCAGATTTTTTTTTTATTTTTTTTTTCCAATTGAGAAATTTGTGCTGTTTCGAAAAAATCCCGTGTATTACAATAAAGAGCAACGAAAAATAAAGAGCAAAAGCGATTGATCAAACGTGATCATGTGGTCAAAAGTATTGTTTTTCGATTGGGTGTTATTGTTCTTATATTATTTTATTATGCTGAATAAACCCAGCATTAGTTCTCGAAAATTGTCTTTCAAATAGTTTTAACGCGACTTCTTTTCAAGTCGCCAAAAAATCACCAAATAATTTTAAAAAACAATAACAAGAAAAACCAGATTAAATGACGTTAGTGACATCCAGCCGGACCCTCTTTTTTAAATTTTACAGTTTTACACAAAAAAATTATGTTTGTTGGTGTGGTGAAATTTTTGGTTTTTGATTTGTACAGGGTTAGCCAGAAATCGTAATTAAAGTTGCATTTAAAAAGTTTGACTAACGTATTTAGAGAGTTTTCGTTTTTTACGAGTTTTAAAGCTACAGCAATGGATGCAATAAGCAAACAAGTTGCTGTGTGAGGTTTAGGCGATAGTCAGCACTCACCAATAGTTTCCAGGCGTTCCAAATTGATCCCATCGTTCGCATTGGACATGGTAAGAGCTTGTAAAAGCACGTTGGGACTGGGTCCAGGATGATTAGTCAGATCAGGTTGCTCGTCAAAACTAAACGTCAATTTTTCTGGGTAGTCATATTCAGTGTCATGGGGTAACTCTATGTTGTAGCTGGGCGGTTGGTCGGGCAGTTTTTTAACCAACAAGCCGTCGAAATCGAAGACTAGGGAATCTTCGGTGGCCGTGTCGTCGGTGGTGGGCGTCGTGCCGGTTTTTTTCTGGAACTCTTTTTCTGGGGGAATCTGATATGAGGAAGTTTTACGGGCAATATTTAGTTAAGGAAAAAAGAAAAAATACAGGGTGTAAAAGGTATGAGTGCAAATATTTTAATGAGCGACGAGAAATTAAAAAATAAGAAAAAAAGTTCCTACATCGTAGGGCTCTAAACACCTTTGTTTCCAAGATATTTGGTTTTTACAATTTGAGGAGTGGGGGAAAAAGAACATCCCAAAAACTGAAAAAATTAATAGCGCCAAATGTTTTCTCAATTTATTATGTTTTAAAAATATCCTATTCAGTTTTTTTAACAGACAGGTTACGGAGATAAAAGGGGTTAAAAAATCCTCTGCAATGGGTAAAAAATACATTTTAATTAGTTTAATTAAAAAAAAAAACTTAACATTTAGAAAAATACCAGGATATGTAATGTATACCTGAGGACCTCGCTTTAATACCAGAAAAACGTCGAGAAAAACCCTTATTAAATTTCTTTTTTTTCTTGTTATTTCTATAAACAAGATATAATAAAAGGAACGACTTTTTTTTCTTATTTTAGCCTTTCCTAACACTCACGAAAATATTTGCACTCCCAAGTAGCATTTATCCGTCTTCCAACCTAATCTGTCATAAAGCGACGTCGCATTAGGTAAAAAATAAAGTTGTCTACCAGTAACTCAAACGATAAACGTCTTTTGTAATAAAATTCGACATTTACGTAGTCAGGCACGCATATGCGAACCTTAAACGACGTCAAAATAGGCAACGTAATTTGTACAAATATTTTCCCAGACTGATTCACATGAGTTTACGTTTCAAAGCCGACTGTTTTAGGGTGGAATTTATAGTCGAGCCTTGAGGCTCCCTCACGCCTTAAGGGTTCCTTCGGCACAAAATGCATTTTATGGTCGTCGAAGGAAAGCTTAAGGAAGAGTGAAGGACAAGGTAGGTTGCGAGCTACCTTAAGGCTTCCTTGTAAGGTTTTATAGGTTAAAAATTTTAGTTTGGTCGATTTTAAAGTTTTACTTACACATTTTAATTATTAGTTATTTAATAAATATTATATACATACATATATATATATATATATATATATATATATATATTTCATAGTAAATCGACCAAAGGTTTTTCCCTCACATTTCTTTGATGATTTTTGGTGTACATACCTAATTGTTTAATAAAAAAATTAAAAATCCAAAATTTTAATTGACATACTTAGTTTTCCCAGGTACCTTCTTACAAAAATGGCAATTTCTCAAAATCTACAGTAAAAATCGAGGCTAGTGCTGGATTTTTTAAAGATCTTTAATTTTTTTTATGACCTATCGTCTCTAAAAAATTTAAAAAAAAATTTTTTTGGGGAAATTATTTATTATATTTTTAAATTTATTACTAACAAATCAGATTGACCATCTCTCTCTTATTCAAAATTTTAGGACACCAGTTTAAATTTTAGGATATAAGGTCATTTGAGGACACTGTAATTGTAACACATGAAAACCATTTTTACATGTTTAATAACTAAAAAATAAACATTACTTCAAATAATACTTTTAAAAATAAACTAAGCAAATGTCAATTAACATTGCATAACATTTATCAAATCCTTTTCACTATTTTGAGATCAAAATAAAATATCAGAGAGGCATACAGTATTTAGAACTAATATTTAAAAAGTCTAATTTACCTGCCAAACAAACTTAAATCTGATACCATCTAAAATGATCAACTTATTACTAGGGCCTGAAGCTGACAAATTTTCTAGTTGTGTCTTAGGATTGATAAATTATTGTACACAATTAATACTAAATGACGTTTTTCCCCATGACTGATTGTTTATTACGTGCAGTGCGTAAATTGACCCTTTAACTTTGTACTTTATTAACAAAAACAGGCTAAACTGGAAACAAAAAATTCTCCTTATAGTAAAACAGTCTAAACCTAAAACAAAAAACTTAAGTTTTTAGGTAATTAGTACTAAATACCCATCTTTGCAAAAGCCCTAATACATAAAATCAGTGAAACCAATTTTAAATCAAAATCAGATTGAAAAAGTTTTGTTTTTCTTCCCAATATTTCTTTTCTGCTTTTATACAGACAACTTTCAAATTATGGAGTTCTTCTTGTTGCTCCGTAGCTCTCTACAGCTTTTCAACTCTTACTAAGGCTTAAATAAATAAATAGCTCTTGATTTCCAACAGTCACCCACTTACAGGAAATATAACAAAAAATATTAGACGTATTTTTTCAGATAAAATATAGAAAAAATAAAATTAATACAAAAAAAAGAGTGCAGATTATTATTGCACCTACCGAAAAAAAACAAACATAACTCTTTCGTAAATACTCAGTAACAATTATGTGGTATATATTTAATAGTATATATTAACATTATTATTATTAAAATTCCCTTCTGACAAGGGTTATTCTGAGACCAATTATAATAAAACTATAAACAAAATAAACAAGTCGGTCATTTTAATTCAAGGTCCAGTTATAGATTAGTGTATTCTTTGAAAGTGGAATAACCCCAAAACTTTGAGGCAAGGGTATTCTCTAGATGAGTATTTTGCACAGAAAGAGCACAACACAGGTCCTTTTTGTTCACTTTGAAAAGCATAATGTAGCATTATTGTCAATGCGGCACAGAATGTTCGACAAACAAGAAGCAAACAGCTACCATCACTGTCCCTTGAGCAAGGGGTGAACAAATTCCCAAATTTTATATACCTCCCACTTATATTCTACGTCCTGCCAACTATTTTGTATATCCCCTGCTAGATTGGTTCACCCCACGCTCTTAAGGGTGTGGTGTTATGCTGGAGTATATTACCTTTGTTTTAAATAATCCCATAACTTTTTCAAATATTGTTTATAGGCGTGCGACTGTTGAAATTGGCGTTGAAATATCCAGCGATTTCTTCCCAGGTTCTCTGTTTTTGGGCCAAACTACCACTATCGCTTTTTTTTTTATTCCCGAATCGCAAATCTTTGGACCAAACTACACAAATATTGTTTGCTGGTTCGAATAAGGAGCTTTATTTTCGTTTTTTTGGCTGCTTACTGCTCTCAAACGTAAAAAAAAACGTAATAAAACAAGAATAACCTCAAAATTAAACGTCGCTGTCAAAAAATACAATGTTGCCACCTATTACGCTTCCTCCACTCGTCCTTGGACAAAACTTCCTTTACGAAGGCTTTATAAAATGGACTCAACGAGGAGCCTCCGAGGCGGCCTCAGCTAAGGGAGTCCTCAAGGCTCGACTATAAATTTCACTCTTAACGCATATATCTAAATCGACAACGTAACATCGTCGGCCTTGTTACCTTAATCGACGTCGCATTTCAGGGCCCTTATTTGGATACCTACCAAAAAAGGAACGAAGAAAAAGAAGAAGAAGAAACATACTTAACCTACAATTTTGCATCTGGATTTTTTATGAAAAATACCGAAAGAAAAAAAAACAAAAGGCTTTCGTCTACGTTTTATAAAAAAAAGGCTCGAACTTATATTTCTTCCAGCCCACTTTATCTAGAGCATTAGTCACACTGATATTGTTTTATGTCGTTTTTTTTTATGGGGAATCAACAATTATTATCCTCCTCCCACCTTTGCGGGACAGGTTCGAGCTCATTCAGTGCTTTAATAAATACAATTTTAAAATAATCCATGTTTTTAAGGTTTTTAAGGTTAGGTCGGATGGAATGTCGTATGGAATGAGATTTGTAGTCTGCTTGCCAACGTCGAGATTTTTAAGCCAATGAGTAGAGGACGTAGTTTCACCTACAAATGCTACTTAGGCTCATACCTTTTACACCCTGTATATTTTGGAAGCTTTTTTTCTATATAGAAAGACATTGTGAAACCTTACCAACATTCCGCTGGACAAAATATGCTTTTTGTTCCTTGCGCAAGCCTCGTGGAATGTTTTTCTTAATTCTACCGTTTGATGGCTGTTGTCTCTAATAGTCCAAGCGTTTATGTCGTCCACCAACTCTGGTATTTCACAATTATCATTGTCTTCGATGGCTTCGGCCTCGTGATCACCTAAATAGAAGCGAATTTGTTAATATCACATTTTTTGAAAATAACATTTTTAAAATTTAGAAAAAAAAAATTGGCTAACCAGCTATTCAACGCCCACTAGATATAGGGAACGGATCGTGTCAAGTTATTATTTTTGACGTTTTTCGTCATTTGGCATTTTGGTTTAGTTTGATTTAATGCAAAATGGTTTAATTAGTGTTTTGAAGAGTGAACTTATGATAATTCCAGAAGATTTTTAGCTGCTGTGAAGGTTTTAAGGGCGCCATGAAGTTGGAAAACTAGGGGTAAATAAAAATATTACTTCTATTTTTTAGAGTACGTTTAAACGCCAAAAAAATAATTTTTTTCTTACTCCAAAGCTGGTTTCATACAGCAAATAAAATAAGAATTAAACGGATGATCATAAACCAATAAACAATTTGACAGCTTTTACGCACACTTCATTTTTTCGTCGATTCGATGTGTTTTTGTGTGTGTGGCATCCAGGACTATAATTTAAGATAAAAATTAAATTTTTAATTTTAATTTTTGTATCACATGCAGTTTTTTAAGGAAAATGTTATAAATTCTTTTAAATTGACAAAAAACAAATAAAAAAAAACGTGAGATTTGTATAGGATCATATGTTAAGCAAAAAATGGCATTCAAAGTTTTTTGCAGCATATACAGTTTTCTCGCAAAAAAAACGTCTAGTTTGAAAATCCTACAAAAATGGTCATTTTTATTGGCCTGTTTTGCACCAAGGTTTTACCAGGTATTTGGCATTTAAAACAAATCCAAGAAATGCCAAAGATCACTTTGTTCTTTGTTTAGCAACTAGCATTTAAAAAATTTATATATTAATGTCCACTTTGTGAAAATTACAGGTTTTGCCCATAAGGTTGGCTCGAAATGGGTTATTTCCTTATGGGCAAAGCCTATAATTTTTACAAAGTGGGCATTAATATATACATTTTTTTAAATGCTAGCTTCTAAAGAAAACCCGAAGCTATATTTGGCATTTCTTTTTCTTTAAATTGTCCATTTTTGAAGAATTTTTTGTGAGAAAATTGTAGGCGCTACGAAAAACTTTGTATTACACCTTTTCCTAAGAATTTGATTCTATACAACCCCTAAAAATTTGTTTTTCAAAACATAGAATTTTTAAATCGATGTGTTCAAAATTCAAAATTTTCAATTTTTCCCCAATTTGAAAATTTTATAACCTTTTCCTTAAAAAACTACTTGTGATAAAAAAAAGTTTATTTAAAATTTTGAACTTAAAATTAAATGACTTCTTACCAAAAAAAAAATTTTCTTTAAATGTTTATTTTTAAAATTTTGAGAAATGTTGCCATTTTTTAAACAGGTTTTTCGGGTATAAAACTCTCTAAGATGTGTATGGAGGATTTCGATTTTCATCTTAAATGATGGTCCTGAATGTAACAAACACAAAAACACATAATTCCAGAAATGTGTTTTCTTCTTGGAATCGACCAAAAAGTGAAGTATGCCCGGCCGCTTTACTTTGGGAATTTGAAACCAACCTTCCAATTTAACGATTTTAAAAGAACATTAATAGCGCCAGCAGGCACGTATAGCCATCCATAAAATCTTTTTTAAAAAAATTATCCTTCAAAAATTTTTGTAAACATTTTTTTTTTTGGGTAAAAATGCAATTATCTATCTTAATGTGAAAACCGCGTGTCGCTAGCTACTACGGTTCGAAAGGTACAATTTTTTAAAAGTTTAATCCCTCTCCTACCCTCTTGCCAGCAGCTCGCGATACGCGGTTTTCACATTAAGGTAGATAATTGCATTTTCAAACAAAAAAATATATTTTTTTCCCCCTTGCCAACCCCCCACCCCCACCAAAAACTAATCAGCTCACCGCCTGGTGCCAGAGAATTTTTTTGCCAAATTTGATAAGAATCGGTTTAGCGGTTTTTGAGTAATCATTTTACAGACAGACAGACACCATGACAAAATTTTGTATATAGGTCTTTTTTGACCCAAATAACTCATTTTTAGTGGAAATAAAAAAACTTTTTTTTTTGACGATCCCAATAGCATCCATACTATGTATGGATGGCTAAAAAAGGGGTGATGTAGAGGCACAATTCAGGTTAAAACTGCTTTTAGGGTAATATTTGGACTCCGACGATTGAATAAGAAGAAAAAATGGAGTAGTTTTTATTGCAAGAATCACATTGATTTGTTTTTTTAACCTACCAAATTCTATTCTTAGTCTTCCCCACTCATTTTCGGATTCTTCGGATTCGATGTAGGAATCTGTCAAATCCTCGTCGGAAAAATCGTCGTCGTAGTCTGTTCCGTGGTACCAACCTGTAAAGTACCAAAAAAACTAAAATTATTTTCGAAATATAAAAAAACTATCAGGCTGCAGAATCGCCAGGAGCACCTTCACTCTGAGGGAAAGTCCAAGCGTCTCCAGGTAGGCAAATAAGCATTGCGAGGGTAAGTAAAAAGAAAATTTCTTTTTCATACCTCCTATTTCCATTAGGTAGCACACTACTGATGAGCACCACTAGAGCGAAACTCGAGTGTGCGGTAACCATTACCTTTTTAAGGGAATACTCGCTAATCTATTGTTTTTGTTGTCATATGGAACTTGAGTTTGTGACGGTAGAGTAGTAGTAGTAGTATTGGTTATTTTTGCACAAAGTTACATCTACAAAAATATTATAACATCAAAAGATTCCTTTGAAAAAGGCAAAAAAGGAGCCAGCAGGCAACTTAGAAACTATAATAAGACAAAGTTAATGTTGAGTTTAATAAAAAGCACTTTTGCAGGTAATACTAAAATCTTCTCTTATAAACATTAGCCCACAATCGGACCCAAATATAAAACAAAACAAAAACAAGTACAAAAGGAAGAAAGAACGGTATATAAGGTGATTTTGGCAAGCTTTGGTATATGGTTTGGTACCCTGTTTGGTTTGTCAAATGCTTACCAACCGATTTAGGATACAAAAATGATGACGTCACCGTGACTCTGGTATGCTTTTTGTCGTGCTTTAGAAATGTAAACAAATAAGTTGGATTTTAATTTTTTTGTTGTTTTCAGTTGTAATGGATTTAAACGACCGATACGGGTAACTTTTTTCCTAAATGGAATATCGTTTACTTTTACCGTAGATAGAAAATACTTAAGATATGTAACTGATAAGTGGAAGTGAGAATAGTCCGTTGCACTTCCACTCGTTATAAACCCTGATCAGGCAAGTGGTGCCCCCCATTTACCTTGCGGAAAGTATGGAAACCAAAAATGTTGTTTTGCCGAGTAACTGTTAGAGGGCGCTAGCGGAGACCGCAATAAATAGGTAGTGCTGGCAACCAGGATACATGCTAATATCCGACGAAAGCCGACGGTATCCGAACAGCCAGCCAAGCCATGAAAGGGGAATTACCGCAAGTTTTTGATTCTTTGCTGAATACCGGTTTATCAGTGGCGTAAATGAATGAACTTGTTGCTAAGGGAATGGGAGCTGGTAGAGAGATCATAATATAAATTCATGAATATGCTGAATGAAGCAAGACAGTTTTTATTATTATTAAACGATTATATTTAACTTTACAGTCTGCCTGGCTATCATTTTGCGATTCGTTTTTGACACACTTCCCGTAAACCGATTTTAATAAAATTTGGTACAGTAGTGTAGTTCGGATGATAATACAATATTATGAAAAAAAAAATTTGTCGGTAGGGGGTGGTTAAGGTTTAAAAATAAGGGGCTAAATTCATTGACACACTTCCCGTGAACCGATTTTAATGAAATTTGGCACAGCAAAGTAGATCCGATGACAATACAATATTATGAAAAAAAGGGGGGGGGTAGTGGGTGATTGGGGGGTGTAAATGGGGTAAAGTGGTCTAAAGGGAGCAAATTCAGAACTTTGAAATGAAAACAGATACGAACATGTGGTTTTCAGATTTATTATTGAATCTGCCCACTAAGAATCAAAATCGTATTAAACGTCAAATACATGTTGAAAAAAAAATGTTTTTTTTCAAACACTAAAATGTGTTAGACTTAAGTCATCTTTTGGAATTTAAAAAAAATGTAGGAAAACTTACCTCAAATTTAAAGCAAAAGCATGACTAAAAATATATGTTATAAAAAACATTAATAAACAAACATTTAAAAGACCTTAATTTTATTAACATTACAGAAAATACCATCAATATATGTTTATTTTTGATATGTCATTAACCACTGAACATTTCTAACGTGAATTTAGGATGGAATAAAGTATAAATATAATTGTTTTTTTAACATTAAAAAGCTACCATAAAAATTTGTTTATTTAATGAATGTTTTTTTGACTTTACACCTTTTAATACATTTTGTTTGTTTTTGATTAGGAATATGTGAAAAATAAAACAAATATTTTTTTTAACTTGAACGATTTTATTAAAAAATTGCATTAAAGTAAAAAATATTTTGGCAAATCTCTGTTTACTACAGCCGTAAATGACACATTATATATTTTTAAGTTCGACATAAAATCATGGTGCATATACACTATTTTATAGGTATCTTTAATAATGTTTAACCATTGTATAATACTTCTTTATACAATGGTTTAACATAATATTTTGTTAAAATTTAAAATTATATCCTCTGCGACCATTGAGCATAATTTCCACACATAAAATCGCCATGACGGTCCGCGTAATGTTTTCGACCTTCCCTTACAAAATTTAAAATTTTACTAGCTGCATGATTACTAAGTTGGCAGTACAAAAATCCCAAAAAATTACCATTATTTTGTTATTGAAAGTGGGCAACAAAAAATAAACAGCATGTGAGCATGGCTGCCCAGAATATTGTCGATTGATCAGTTTTCAACTAATTATTTTATTTCGCATTTTGAGTTGGGTTGCCTGGATAGAAATACAGCGTGTTAAAAATGGATAAAATTTAAAAAATAATATAGTTTTTAAATCGTGTTTTTTGCAAGCTTGGTTTTAAAGAACAAGCGCGAAGCGCCTTGATTTATAGTGTAAAGATGGCGTGTTGCGAGAAGTGCTGTTCGTTCGAGATTTTTAAAAGTATTTTCCTGTTTTTCTTGGATTTCTTGATCAAGGAATTAAAAAAATAGTGTTAGCAACTCGCGGATAAACTGATGTGCTTTTTTTTACTCGCGTTTTTAAATAACTGCTTGCTGCGTTCGTTATTTCAACCAACGCTTGTAAAAAAAGCACTATTTTATCCACTAGTTGTGAAAACTACTATTTTACAACAAATGGCAAAAAGAGTGTTTTTTTTACGTCCGTTGTTATTTAAAAACCCGAGTAAAAGAAAACAGAGTTTAGCCGCGAGTTGTAAACACTATTTTTTTAATACCTTTATCAAAAACTCCTAAAAAAACAGGAAAAAAACTTGCAAAATAAATTTCAATCGACGTGATTTTGCATTTTTTGCATTGCTGAACAATATAAAATTTGGGGCAAAATGTTTTTCATAAATGACAAAATTTTTCAGTTCTTCCTCGGTTTTACAAAGAATGTTTAAGCTTCCCGAATGTTTCTTCCATTTTTCCAATATTACAATGTCGTTAATTGGAAAATAAAAAAAGCAACATCTTCGTTTTTATTTTTATGGTTGGGGAAGTTCCAATACGAACAACACCTTGTTGACATTCTGTAATTTATTTCGATTACTGTCTGTCTCTCTTCAACAACCTTAAATATTTTTCATTTTAACAGAGAAAAATGGTTTTATTGCTGTACTTTTTTAAAGCTAAAAAAAAAGTGAAAACTTGAGAAAACTGAGTGTTTTATTCTAAAAATCGAAAGTTTGGAAAGAAGGCTATACAATGGGAACAAAATCTTGGCATAAAAATTTCTTAAACAAAAACGTTACCCCTTTAATTATGCTAAAATATCTTAAGCCAAATTTATTTATATTTAATATTTTGTTTATAACTGAAATTTTCTAAGAAATTCCAGAACTGCCCGATGTTTTTTTTTAAATAGTTACTACCTACTTAATTATTAATGCGAAAAAACGGTAATTATGCAGTATACGGTTTTCTGCCATTTGTGATTTTTTATGAAAAATTCTTTATGGTGGCACCTACTAGAGTCCCTAGGACCCCCAATCCGCCTGCGCCGGTTGTTTTTTTTTATGTTTTTTTTAAAAATTTTTTTCACTAAAACCACCCAATCCAACACAGTCCAACCCAACCCAAAACAATCAGAAAAACATTACAACCCCCCCCCCCCGGGCACCCTTTTTTCTCTTAAAAAAAAATCGGGCGCAGGCGGATTTGAGGTCCTAGGGACCCTAGTATAGGTGCCCCCATAAAGAATTTTTCATAAAAAGTCAAAAATGGCAGAAAACCGTATACTGCATAATTACCGAGAAAACATTTACCAACAGTTTTTTGTTACTATAAAACAAAAACATGCAAAATAACCGTTAATAAATCACAAGAATAAAACTGTTTTTGTTTCAAAAATCACAAAATCAACAAGATAATATTCTTTTTTTTCTAACACTAAAAAAGTACTGATAAGAACAAGACGAATATTCTCTATGTCGTCATAAAAAGTTAATTTCAATGATATACGGTTCGATTTCCACCAAATCTAAACAATGGCAGTGATATTTCTATTTTCTACACTATCTAGCGCAGGAGGAATGTTAATGCTAAGTTAATAGCGCCACCTATACGAAGTCAAGTGAAACATTGGAGAGTTACAGTTACAGATTGCAAAGGAAAATTGATTATGTCTTCTATGCTTACAGATTTCGCTGCGGCGGAATGCACTGGGTTGATGACAGTCGAGTTGTCCAAAAGCGACTATGCGCGCTCTGGGGAGTTATCCACGAACGAAATTTTTGCTAACATTTTAGCCCGTAAGGTTACCTATCTTCAGTATTTCCTCTATCTACGCTTTTACCGAAAACGCCGAGTTAGCCTATAGGTTACAGGTGAATATTTCTGTCTGATGAAGGGAAAATTTAGCGCCCTAATAAATTTACAGAAAAGATTTGTGGCGTAGAGGACAAAGGGTGAGGGAATAAATCGGAAAAAAGTTTTTCCTCGACCAGGATTTGAACCCGGGACCTCTAGAATACCAGTCTAATGCTCTACCAACTGAGCTACCGAGGAACTGGGGTTTTAACTGGCTATTTGGAAATCCTTTCGTCCGATTCATTTGTTAGTAGTGGGGAGATCTTTGAAGCCACACATTCACGATTACTAGTTGTACGAAATTCTATTTATCTATCAACCAACGATACACGACATATAGCGTTTTATTGAAGGTGTCAGATGGAGAATTTCCAACTAATAATTTCAGCCAAACATATTTACAAAATGAAGAGAAAATTTAGCGCCCTAATAAATTTACAGAAAATATTTTTGGCGTAGAGGGCAAAGGGTGAGAGATAAATCGGAAAAGTTTTTCCTCGACCAGGATTTGAACCCGGGACCTCCAGAATACCAGTCTTATGCTCTACCAACTGAGCTACCGAGTAACTGGGGTTTTAACTGGCTATTTGGAAATCCTTTCGTCCGATTCATTTGTTAGTAGTGGGGAGATCTTTGAAGCCTACTACTACTAATCTTTGAAGCCTACTACGGCTTTAAAAACCTAGACATGTTGGAAATTCTCCATCTGACACCTTCAAAAAAACGCTATATGTCGTGTATCGTTGGTTGATAGATAAATAGAATTTCGTACAAGTAATAATCGTGAATGTGTACCTCCTTGTCTTTATAACATGTCTAGGTTTTTAAAGCCGTAGTAGGCTTTAAAGATCTCCTCACTACTAACAAATGAATCGGGAGAAAGGATTTCCGAATAGTCAGTTAAAACCCCAGTTCCTCGGTAGCTCAGTTGGTAGAGCATAAGACTGGTATTCTAGAGGTCCCGGGTTCAAATCCTGGTCGAAGAAAAAATTTTTTCCGATTTATTCCCTCACCCTTTGCCCTCTACGCCACAAATCTTTTCTGTTTCTATCTGATGTTTACATTTGTTGGAGGGGTCAACAGGTGATGAAAAATTTGGACACCAACTGACAAATTTTCTTGTATATAATAGATTTAAAGCTACAGCAGCTTTTCTTTTAGCCATTTATTAAATCTTCTTTAGCAAGATAAACCACTTAAATAGAAAAATAATCACAAAAAACAAACAAAAAAGTTTAGGTAGGCTCGTTTCTGTTGGCCTACCGAACGAATTCGGAAAAAAGTGGTATGTTACATCATTACTATGACGACACCGGTACCAATTAGTTAACCAAATAGTATACCGAGGAAAGTTTGCCGAAATCTTCCCAATATTTTGGTGGAAAAGATATTTGCCTATTATCCGCAAACTGATAAACTGTACCCATTTTAACACATGTGTCAATGTTGCAAGTGTAAATGGAAAACAAAATGGGTCCCAAAATGGCGCCCTGTGGTACACCGTTCTTTATCTTACTCTCCTATCCAAAAAACACAACAAAACCTAAAATCGCAAGAAGCAACTTGTAACTGATAGTGTCAAATGCTTTGGAGTAGTCCAAAAGAATCAAAGCTGGTGTGTTCCCTGGTCATTGTCTTGGCATGTAAGTAAGTAAGAAATCTCCGAAAGGCTTTTCTTTTTTCTACTGAAACAAACATAAGACGATTTCGACAAGCTTTCCTTGGTATACCATTTGGTGAACCAATTGGTACCTGTGACGTCATAGTAATGACGTAACATACCACGTTCTTCCGAATTCGTTCGGTAGGCCAAGAAAAACGAGCCTTAACCACTTTTTTGTTTGTTTTTTTATGTTTTGTTATGATGTTGCAGTCACAAACTTTAAATCTATTCTATTTAATAATATTTGTCAGTTGGTGTACAAACTTTTCATCGCCTGTTGACCCCTTCAACAAACATAAACATCAGACAGAAATATTCACTTTTTTGAGGGAAAGCTCGCAATTCATTGATTTTGTTATTTATTCACGCTTACTAAATCCCTTTTCAGAAATTTTCACCTTCGAGTAACCTATGGGCGAAGAATCGGTCGTTTAAATCCATTACAACTGAAAACAACAAAAATTTCAAATACAACTTATTTTTTTACATTTCTAAAGCAGGACAAAACGAAAATAGAGAGAGATAGCACTATACAAAACACAGAACCGTGCTTATATTCCACGGTATGCAACTTGACATACCAAAAAGGATACCAGAGTCACGGTGACGTCCAAACAGGGTACCAAAGCTTGCCGAAATCGCCTATAGTTATTGATTATTGTAGTTGCAAAATTAGTTTTATTCCAAAAATATATCAGAGTTTTCGTAAAAAATGCTCTAAAACTCTTGCTTAAGACTTATATTAGCCATAGTGGATGCGCGAAAAATTTTAAACCACCTGCAGAGCTGGGTTTTAATTTATTGTCCCCAGAAAATACTTGGGTGGGATAAAGAGAGGTTCTCTGATGGGGGATATCGAAAAGGGCTCGCGTAGAGCCTGGTCGCCTCGCCGGATCGAGAGCACCCCCCCTCTTCAATTACTACTAGGGGAAGCTGAGGTGATAAGAACATGGAGTAATAAGAACGAAGGCAACTATATAACTACGTATTATAAGAGTTTAATTTTTTATCAGGAAAACAAGTTTTTAATTGCTAGTTGAGAGTTTGGAATTTTAGAATTTCTTTAAAAATGGAATTTTGTGTAAACTATTGCGTTTTTTTTATTTTAATAATAACAGTGAATTGTTGATTTTTTATTTTAAAAAAAATTTCCTAATAGCCCCGCTTTGTTTTAGATTAGTTAAAAATAGGGAAAAACATTTGTAAAGGTCGATATAAAAGCTAAATTTTTAACAATGTGACAAAAAATTATTTCTTTGTATTGTTAATATTTTATATTAGAAACAAGTTGGTCGCTTGTTTTATTATTCTCACTATTAACCATCAACAAAAAGAATCAGACCAGTGTTAGCACCTTATACTTTACATAAAAATTAAGTTTAAAAATCAAAATCGACGTAACTTTAAGATGTTATGATATTATATTTTTTTTACTGTAAACTTTTTCTGAAAACTTTTCAGGTTTTCTGAAACCTAAATGAATACTTAAGCTTACCTCCTAGTAGTATAACCTTACTGTCACTATATCGCTACATAGTAATGTTTACTTATAGTCCACTGAAATTAGCGAAAAAACAGGCCTTACCTTGAACAAATTGCAACACTAGCGGTTTTAACGGTTTTAATTGTAAAAAAGCCTACTTTTTAACTTACCCAAAATCGGACATAATCGGACTTGTGGAACTTCGTTTTTTTTGACATTTTTTCAAGACGGTCGCCAAAAAATTAATAAAAACTTGCATTTATATATTAACATAAAAACCCATAGCCCTTTTGACCAATGGCACTTGTGGCACATGTTTTTGGACCAATTTTTACCGTCAATTCCAAATATCTTATCATTTTTTAGAAAAAGACAGAACTATAGCCACGAAGTAACAAATCATATGCTGTGTTTTGAAGCAACACGATCTGTTTTAACAGTTTTTAACTTTAAAATATCTACTTTTTAACATATCCAAAAGCGAACAAAATCTGATTTGCAGAACATCGTTTTTTTTGACGTTTTTTCAAGATACAGAAAAACTTGCATTTATATATTAACAAATAAAACCATAACCACTTTACAAATATCACTTGTGTCTTTGGAATAATTTTTAACGCTAATGTCAAATATTTTATCATTTTTCAGAAAAAGACAGAACTATAGCCCTGAACCATGTTTTCCCTCTCTATCCCAAAAAAAAGGTTCCCAAACACATAACACATCATATTATTATGCACACATCAGTTTTTTACTCTCAAGTTGATCTTGAAATTCATAAAAAAGGTTGAAAAGAGACTGCTTACATTGGAATTCGACATATTTCATAAAAAAAAACATATGCTATGAAAAAAATTGCTTCTTGTTGGTTACCTATAAAAAAAATTATAAAATTAAATCATTATCTTCCTACTTTTGGTAGGTAGGTATACCTACATATGTAGGTAGGTAGGTAGGTACCTACTCAATTATTGTTTAAAATATAAAAGTAAGTTATAGGAAATTTTTCTTAATTTCCTAAAACTAAACTGATGTCACATAATATGGAATGAATACCTACCAACTATCTACCTATTAAACTTTCACTATGGAATAGAGGGCCAGTGGGCACCCAGGAAATGAATTCAGGGGGGGGGGGTAACTGTAGAGGGCTATGACAGTAAACAAACGCAAAACGAAATCAACATATAGAAGATAACTGTCATCTTTTACAAATTAGGACGAACTAACACGTAATTTCAATTATTTTTCATTTGAAGAAATAAAAATCTGTAATATGACCTTCTATCGATCCCAAATAACAGACAGTATTAGTATTAAATGATTATCATTCTAAAGTGTACCACCAAGCGTGAATAATTTTATGGTATAGGACTGAAAGATACATCATGGGCGAACTACTATGTTAAAATCAACGTTATTTTGATCCTAAAAGTTTTTCTCATGAACATGTGCCACACACGAGAGAAAAAGAAACCGTTGTAACACCCATTATTTTTATTTTTATTCTATCATTTTTTTTAAAGCAAATTCCATGTAGGGTAAATAAGTCATCATTTGCCTGTAAAGGATAGACAGAAAAAACTCGACTATTTTCTTTCTATTTTTTTTTAGAAAATACCACTATTTTTGAAATGAGCAATAAAATTTAGCCCAAAACATGTGCCGCGACCCCCCCTCCTAAATGAGCTACAATGTGTGTAGTTTTTCCTACGTGATAGAGAGAGAAAGCATTAATAATGACCGTATCTCTATCTTTTTTTGATTTTTTTCAGATTCCCAGCATTCAAAACTAGTCTAAAAACATATATCACACGTCTTAGTTAATGAAGATGTTGGCCCGGAGAGAGAGGTGCAGCGGAAGTAGGGCATAGGGGTAAGGAACGGGGTATGGCAGAAAGAGCCTATGAAGAGGCCTAATTGCCAGGCCCACTACTATTAGTACTACTACTACTACTACTACTACTACTACTACTACTACTAATAAAGATGTTTTTTTGCGATTTTTTGGACTCCATTTTGAAAAAAAATCAAAAATGACAATGTTTGCATGTCCGATTTTGGATAAGTTAAAAAGTAGGCAAATCTAATCTGAATAACGTTAAAACCGCTCGTGTTGCAAGTTGTTCAAGGTAAAACACTAATTTCAGTTGACTATAAATCTTGTCATTTTTTCTTTAGTCTCACAAATAACACATCGCTCTGCAGTCTTTAGGATAATTTTATATTGTACATATTTCATGTTCAAAGTCAAATTACCCCAGCTTTCCCTACTAACATAAACCAATATTTACTTACTTGTCGGGGAAGCATATCTCACCATCGCGCCCTCGTCTCCCGTACCAGCCGCCATTTCGTTGGACCAAGTGCCGATTTCCAATTCGTCATCTTTATCTTTCTCATCGTCATCGTCGGGTGACATTTCATCACTGGCATCATCCCCCGAGTCGTCTTTAATTTCTTTAATTGTCAGCTTTTGGATTACTTGGCGTTCATCCAGACTCTCTTCAGTTTTCTTTAAAATTAGTAAATTTAGCGAAATTTTTGACCTGATTCCGACCAATAAGTCACAGTGTTCGCGAAAAAAGTCAAGGATTTTGGAAAAGCTAATATATTTAGGATGGACTATACTTCGATTACAGTGTTCGACGGTTCTTGTCTAGGGTGTCGAAATAGCGTGTATAAAAAAAGAAGCGCAATGGCTAGTAAATTAACTAAAAGATCCCGAGGTAAGATCCCGTGAAATTTAACGATAAATGTTGCCTTCAGGGGGTATAAAACAGTGATTATGAGTATTTTCTTATTTCAGTTTGAAATTAGAATCCGCAAAAATTAATTAAAATGCCCATTTATCCACAAACTTTTACTACCGATTGACGTTGCTCTCTCATTTTAAAATTCTCTCTGTTGCTCGCTTATATATATATTTGAGTTACTTTGCTTTGTTAGAACTACATGACATTCAACAGCTCTTTACTAAAAAGGGGCTTATTATAACAGCTGTCAGTTATTCAATGCTTTACATAATGACATCAAACTGTCACCATCTTACAGTATATTTAAAAATAAAATTAAAAAGTTATTCATTGACTTATGATATGCCGACTTTTTAAGAATATTTAATAATTTTAGAATGTTCATTACCTTTGTATGTTCATTTATGGAATGTGTCTATACTTTATTGTAGCATTAGTAAGGTTATATGTTTTGTATTTGTATAAAAGTAATTTTAACAAATACTGAAAAAGTGCAAAATATTTCTTACGTTAGCTAAGTGATGAAACAATCATAACAATTATATTTTAATCATAACCGGAAAATTAATTCTTAGTACTTTTTTTTCTTTTTCCGTTAGTTTCAGATTTTTTTTCTCCGATTCAATTTCTATGTCTTATTGCATATGACAATAAGGACAATTTCTTTCTTTCTACGTTTACATTTAAACGTATAAACCTTTTGGATCCGTTTGATCGAATCGCGCAAGTACTGTCACGAACTAACCGCCTTTCGCGGTTTCGAAGGCGCAGCAACAAAAGCAAAAATCGATAATTACAAAAAAAATACATCGGTCATTGTTTTTAGATAAAAATTCGAATCTATTTTCAACCTGCTGAAACAGTAAATATAAACATATTTTTGAACCTTTTCACCATATTTGCAACGTTTGGTGGAATGACGTCAAAATTTTCATCGCAAAGTTGCGGAAAAAAAACGCAACTTAAGTTTTCTTTGTCGATTAATCGCTAAAAGAAGGGTTCTGTTGAAAAGTTCACAATTCTTACCTGCTGAAAAAGAATCAATCTTTCTTCCTGTTTACGTTGCTCTTCTTCTCGCGATTTTCTCAGTACATCTGACAGATTCCATCCAAAATTTAAGGATGGCCATTTGAAATCTAAAAAAAAATCAAAAGTATTTAAAGGCGCGTTTTTAAAACCAAGCTTTTTCGAGTTCGGTGGCATCCGACTGATAGTAGACACGTGAATAGTGACGTCATCACCGACCGAATGTCAGATTGGCCATCGCCGAATAAAAAACGCCCCGGTACTTGACATTTCACATAACCTTAATTCTTTTTGCAGTTTTTTCGTAAATCAAACTCAGAATAAAAAATAGCTAGCCAAATAAACAATAAAAAATGACCTCGCAAAGAATTGTAGTGCTTCTAGGGCACGATGGCAGGTTACTTCGGGTTGAGCTGGCTTCTTGAGAAATCTTTATGGCGGTTTGTGGAGCCGCAGCTCCTTTTAAATTTACTCCATCTCTAGTTCATAATAAAAACAAAAAATATGATAAAAAACAAAAAACTAAAAAACAGCTGATATTTAGTGAGGTTAAATAATCAATCAAACCAATCCCACTTCATCTTCAGTGAATCGGTGGAATCCAACAAGGATTTTGTAACTCTACCGATGGACAACATAAACTCTTGTGAACTAACTAATCATTCTAACCATTATTTTAAACATAAGAATCTCTCTCTCTCTCACTCAATAGACAGTGGCGATCGCCCCCCCCCCTTTGCTCCAGAAAAAAATTAGACACCAAAGACGTCTTTGGAGGAAAAACGAGAAATAGCAGAAACTTCCTTTAAAAACATTCTAGAATCCCTCCACAGTATTTTTGTGGACAGTTTGACCTTCAATTCGTCACACCAAGAATAAACAAACGCATGACGTACTTACCGCGAAAACCATTGGAAATACAGAACAGTATTATAGAGTTTCTATTTATAAACAGACAAATCATTTCGGACATAAAAAAGTATTTTTGACCTGAATATATTCATACCAAGTTTTATACAACGTGAAGCCAAAATCAAGGCAAAATTAACTAAAGTCGTTTCTAAATACTATAAACTTTTATTGGGAGAAGTAGGCAAAAGCTTAAATCAAAACATACCTGATAATGTTTTCGAGACAATGAACAAGTGTGGCGATATTTTTCCGTTGATAAGAACATTCTTGGATGTTGGCCAGTAAGTAATGCTTCGTCAGAAAGAAATTTCTCATGCCTCAGAAGATTGAAAACATAAGTACTTAAAAACGCTATGACGGAAATTCGTCTGACGGGCTTAGCGTTGCTGCATATCAAGAGACATATTGAAATTGACATTGAGCGAGTCATTGACCGATTTGCCATAAAAAAACCGGAAACGATTTTTTTTTTGGATAGGCATCTTATGTTTGAGATATGCAATATAAAAGGTAATGTTTCAACTTAAAAAGCTTTTTAGACCTCAAAAAAAAAAAGTGTTTAGCTATAAGTTTTGTTTGTGGTTTGTTTATTATCTATGTTTTTTATAACTGAAAAAATTATACTCAGTTACTCAAGGGCGAATTTTCGCCTGCTGCGCTTTGAAACCATTGATACATTTACAATTTTAGTTTAATTTTAAATAAAAAAATGCATTTTTTAGTGCAATTTTCCTAAAAATTTGGGCTTGCGGCGTTATGATACCGTTAATATCTACGATTTTAGTTTAATTCGACTCAAAAATTGCAGATTTAGTTTTGATTAAGTTTTGTTTGCATATATTGATATGTTCCTGATAAAAGCTATGCTTTTATTCTAGATTTTTTTTTCGTATTGAAACCGCACCCCATTTTCAAGTGGCTGGGACCGCCACTGCAATAGAGGAGGTTTAAAAATTAAAAATAATCTATCAAGAAAGTGACTATAATTGGTTATAATGTTAGATTTATATAAAGGGTGGGCCAAAAAATCTTGTACATTTTTGAATTTCCTATAACTTTTGATCCAATCGGTCGATTTTAAAATTGGAACCACAAGACATCAGACTTTTCCCATCCGGTCCAAAATTTGACATTTCCTGAAAATCCAAGATGGCGGACCGTTTTAAATAACGGGAAATTTTCACCCCCCCCCCTGCAAAAAAATATGTGCGGTACTGGAGAAAATCTAAGTCATTGTTACAAAAGCCTTATGTATTCTCTCTATACTAAGACATTACAATTAAATCGGTTAAGAAATAAAAAAAATACGGGCTTTTATATTGAGTGGAGTTGTTTGCTGTAACGTTAGATAGAAGTACAAGACTTAAGGATTTTATGTTGTGGTTCAAAATTTAACAATTCTCAAAAATCCATGATGGCGGACATTTTTAAATAATGGCTAATTTTCACCCTCCCCTCTTCTTCGAAAAAAATTATGTTTGGTACCTAATCTGAACAAAATCTAAATTAATGCGACAAAAGTTCCCTCCCTGCTGCATATATGAAGGTATCACTAAATTAAATCGTTTAAGAAATTAAAAATTGATCATCAAGTATGGTAACATAAACTAAATGTCCATTTGCTTAAAATTTGCCTACATACAGAAAATGTCGCAGATTTTATTAGGCCCTTAGGTGGCCTGTTAACAGCCCCGATTTGAATCTGGTAGACAGCCATTATGGGGGAGATTTAGAAAAAGAAGTGTGCATTAATGGCGCAGCTACGGCGAAATTAACGAACTGTGTCAAGACATCACAGACGCCCATCGAAGTTTGCCCCATAATGGCGTAACGATTTGCGTACTGTCTTAAGAACACATGGGGATCAGCTTAGAAAATCTGAGTAGCCTGATCTAGATTATTATACGTTAACTAATGGTTATTTTTATTTAAAAGTATAAGGGTGCAAAAAAAATTATAAAAAATATAAGTGTTTAATAACTAATAACAAAGTAAACTCAGCTTAAGCTCGGTCAAAAAACCACGCCACTCTAGCTAAAAAATCATTAGTTTAAAACCACTGCAATTTTTTTAATTTTATTATAAGTTACAATTTTTATTGAAAACGCTGGAAATGATGACACTAACTTGTTTACTTCTTAACTGATTTAAGCAAGTGATAGCTCCATATACCTAGCAGAGATGGGAGGTAGATTAGCCTTGATTTTGTTTTGTTACTTTTTTAGGGGAGTGAAATTAACCAATGGTTAAAGCGTGTTAAAGCTGTCCGCCATCTTGGATGTTCGAAAAATGTTCACTTAAAAATGTTTAAAATCAAGTAATCCGATCAAAAGTGAAAGCAAATACAAAAACTGCGATTTTTTTTTCAAATGACAAAAATCACTTATTTCAGAGGTTTATAGTTTTCTTATCTCTTAACCGACTTAATTAAGTAATGCCTTGGTATGGAAAGCATACATCAGGCTTTGTATTTCTTTTTGCAGGGGGGGGGGGGTAAAAGTTACCTGATATTCAAAACGGTCCGCCATCTTGGATTTTTGCGAAATGTCAAATTTTCAACAGGATCGAAAAAGTTTCAGTTTTGTCTTTCAAAAAAGTTAAAAAAATTTAAAATCGAGCTTATCAATCAAAAGTTAAAGAAAATTTAAAAGTGTGCAAGATTTTTTGGCCCACCCTATATAAGTGTTCATAATGAAACATAAATTTAAGGTTGATCTTCAAAATTAATGACAAAATTCTTATTTCCAAATTCCCTGACTTTTCCAGGTTTTCCCTGATCATTTTTTTTAAAAATTCCAGGTATTTTTTGGATATAATTGTCTACCTGGAAACCAAGTAAATTTAGACTTTTACCATGACAATTTTTGAAAGCTCAAATTTAGCAGGTATTTATATTATCGAGATAAAAAGGTAAAAAGCAGATAAATAAGACGAGAAACTTTGTTCTAAACTTTAGTTGAAGACAAAAATCACAGGAACCGAATTCTTTAAATCCTAAAAAAAATCACGTACTTACTTAACAGTATTAAAAATAAAAGACTAATTTGCCTAGTTCTACCAACGTATTTTTGCTTCATCTAGCAAGTTATAAAACTAAATTGCACGAAGTGTTAATATATACAGGGTTCCTAAGATTTTCCTTAGGGATAGGATTTCAATAAACCAAACAGAAATGGTGCCAGTTTGTTATTATCTCCGGACTGCTTTCATGAGAAAAAATTGTCGCCACTCTTTCATTGTGAGCATAAATCATAGTTGCAATAATAACCGTTGACAAGATGTCTGCAAATTCCGCTAGATGGCGGCCACACCATGAACATCTAATCTAATTAAAAATTAGATGTTTTCAGGTCCAAACCACAGCTTTTTCTTGCTTAAAGCAGGCGGCCGGGTCCATTATTTACGATACTGAGCGATAAACTCGTGAGGTTGTTAACATTAGAAAGAAATATCTTCGCTTTTAATTAAATTTCTTTCCATTCTGTTCTACTAGTGACATCTATCCGAAAACGGCCAAATCATGCAGCTAGCACTAGCAGCCAAAGAAATCAATAAACGGCGCTGTTTTTCCTGCAGAGCTTTTTGCTTGCGATATTATTGATTTTAAATAAAGCTGGCCCTACACTACATTTGATATTTTCGAAGTGTTTTATGACATGATCTCGAAACATGTAGCGAACCAATTCTTCAAAACTAGCGGGACGGTAAAAGCGAAAAATAAGGGGTGAAAAGATTTATTTTGCTCTGTTTCTTTACAAAAAACGTTTTTTTTTACGAAAAACTTGAGATCTGCCACTTTTTTTTATTTTTTCCTTCAACTTTCTCGAAATTTTCGTCATACCGTAGAAAAAAATTATTTCCCCCATGGTCATACTCTACTTTTATTCGAAAAAATTTAGAAACAGAGACGGGATCAGTTTTCTTAAAACGGGGGATCTTGGTTTCGAGTGAGAAGATAAAGGGCGCCGCAGGCAAAAATTTTTCAATTAAATTAGCCGAACGCAAAAATGTTAGAAAAACAAAGCACGAAATAAAAATGGCGCCGCTTACAATTTTTTTTCAAAAATTACGTCATTTCGGGAACGCAAAGAAATAGGTCTAAAGAGTATAATTTTTAAGAAAAAAATAACAATTTTCTCGCCCTCCTCCACTGGGACTACAGGGGCCGTGCACAAATTACGTAATGGTCATAGGGGGGAGGGGGGGGGGTTACAAAACGTTACGTAGGGGGGAGGGGTGTTTTCGACAGCGTTTGCATTTGTGTGAAACTAAGAAAATTTGGAATGAAAATAAGTGAAAAGTTTTTTTTTTGGGGGGGGGGGGTAGTGGTCTTGAAATCGTTACGTAATATTAGGGGAGTGGCGTGTCAAACCGTTACAAAACATTACATAGGGAGGGGGTCAAAAATTGGTAAAATCACCGTTTCGTAATTTGTGCACGGCCCCACATCTGACTGTTCCTCCTTTTTGATTTCGAATCAAAGTGCAAAACCCGGGTTGGACGTTCGAAGACGTCAACCCGTCCTATTTGCTTGATAAAGTTTCTACGGAAATATCTCAGTCGACTTCTCCGGCCGTGTATGAACGCTTTAGGTTAGGCATTTGCATGTATCTTAGTCCCCAGCCTGTAAACAGTGCGCAAGGACAATGGCTACAAAATGAAAAGCCGAAAAATCTTTTTTTTACGATATCTTTCATCAGTTTGGTATTAAAGTCGAGCAAAAACAATTTTTATTCCAGTCCTAAAGGTATGAAAATGGAAAACATTAGAAAACAACAACCTGGAATGGATTTACTACGTGTAAGATGTAGTGACAACATCGCCCCATGCCCATCCTTTTCTGCCTAATGTGCTTTTCCGTTTGTCTGCGTCTTATACACGGCTGCTTAGGAACCCTGTAAAACAAACACAGGAAATATACCAGAAACCAACCAACCAACACCAATTAGGGTGGCTAGTCAAGTGCTCGACAAAAAGAGAAAACAAAGAAGGAAGTAGTTTGATGACGACTGTAGTAGAGCGACGGAAAGACGAAATATGACCAGGAAAAAAATGCTTTAACACATCTAATAGAGAAGAGTATAAACAACAGAGATCTGAAGCACACAGAATGATATAAAGGAAAAAGAGAGACCACCATCTAAATATAATAAGAGAAATGGAGGAAAACAGACAAAACAACATAATAAATGAATACTTTCAGGGAATAACAAAGCACAAAACATGACACCCACCCAGAACCGGAAACTTCCTCTCAACAAATAACGGACAACTGATAACCAACGAAAGAGAGATCCTAACCACATGGAAAAACTACTTTTGCGAACTACTCAACGAAGAGGTAAATACCAATACTACACTCATAAGCATATAGACCAGATTTTCAGCATTAGACAAATAAAAGAAAAATGCTGGGAATTTGACAGAGAACTTTACCAGATGTTTATTGATTTCAAAATGGCATTTGACAGATTATGTAGAGCAAAGTTGTGGGAAGCAATGCAGGAACTGGGCTTTTAAAAGCTGCCCTGGTAAAAATGTGTACGGAGGATACAGGATGCAAGATAATGGTGGAACAGAGCTACTCTGATTTCTTTGGTATCAACAATGGGCTTAAGCAGGGTCGTGACTCTCTTTCACCCCAACTCTTTATGATAGCATTAAGATATGAAATTAGGAAAGCCAAGATTGAGACACCAATGGCTATATTCCACCAACCTACTACTGGCTTTCGCAGATGATGTGGACATAATTGGCAACAGCAGGATTAATCTTAAAGACTCCTTGCACCGTAATATTTCTGCATCCATAACTGATTGTTTAATAAGAAAATATTACAAAAAAGGAGGAGAGGAGTGGCAGTGGACGCAGTTCCTGTGGAGGTTCCTTCACTTCCAGTAGTTGGTGTAGATGTAGGTCCATTGTCATTTTGGGCCAAGACTGATACGGTATCAGTTTTCTTGATTAACAAAGGCAATTTCCTTGAATTTTTTTCAGCCTCCACGTACTTTACATACTTAGCTTACAATATGCTTGATATATTGGTTTTCACAGACTGTAGACACTGCCACTCTGGTGCACTTATGGAAGGACTTATCCAGTCTAAATTAGAAACTGTTTTTTCGACATTTTGAATTCTTGCTCTTAAAAAAATTTAAAATTCTTGAAATCTCGCATCGCAGTTGCACCTCACATCATTTAAAGGTTAGGAATAAAACCATATTGTTGGACTATTTCGAAAAATTAAAAAAAAAAATATATTGTTGGATTAGAAAAAAGTTGTAATAGAAGATAGCGCGATGTGTGCTTAGAACAAGGAGAAATAATACCAGGTAATATTTATTATTTCGAAACGAAAACCAAATATGTTCAATAAACACAATCTGCCACCCTGGGTAATAATGCGGTTCTTGTCCTACACGTTTTAAAAAGATTTCCTCTCTTTTCTCTTGCTCTTTTAGGTGGACTAGAACCAAAGACATTCAAGTTATACCTTTATGACTGGAACTGATTGAGCGCGAAACAGATGTTGAGCTTACATACGAGGTGAGCAGAGAAGAATTCACATATTTTTTACAAAGTTAGTTTAAAAAATTGGTTGAGAAAGAGAAATTCCAGGTTTTGTGTGCCAATTCCCTGACTTTTGAGAATTTTTTGACCATTCCCTGACTTTTCCAGTTAGCTCTCAAAATTTCCTGATTTTTCCAGGTTTTCCAGGTCAGTGGGAACCCTGTGACTATACACATGAAACCCGATACCTGGAAAATAGTTTTCATTCCATTTGATCCCATTCATATAACTATAAGATACTATAATGGCCCAAGAATCGCAAAATGTGTAACAATAATAATTTTGGATAACAAAGAAAATAATGAAAAAATGCCTGAGGCAGTCTGTTCACGCCCAGAAGAGTGTTTTGCTCTGCATTTTGTCCAGGCAACTTGATTAGGAGAATTATTATCGCTACGGATTTTTTTCGTAAAATTCAAGGGGCGGGCCGTTATAACAAAAGGTTTTGATGGAGAATTTGGAGTGTCAGGTCTGTGAATGCTCTACAAAAGTGCGTCAAAATTAGGAGATATCTTAAAAAAACCCTCAGGATAAAATAAGTACATTTTAAGTCAGTAATTTTTCAATAGGAGTTGTAGTGATTGTGAGAAAATATATAGGATAAATATTTCGTCTAAACTGATGCGTCAGGTGCTCTACCATAATATCCCAAAAAAAAATTATTTTATATTATAATGATGAATTTTAAGGGACTGATTATTACAGTTCCAGATCTTACATATTCTGTGACACTGTTTGATCGACATACATCTATTCCGTCCGTGTCTGTACTCGTTTATTCTCGGGCGGGGCCGGGGCTGCGTTTTGGATGCTCGGTCGTTATTAAGAGTGGTGGGGATTATGCAAACTTGTGCAATTATGCAAACAATAGTGTTAGTACATTAAAGATAATAATATAATAAAAGGCTAATAAACTAAAGCATTCAGCTTATTTAGCAAGGGGCAACAAACTGTTATTTTAATATGTTGTGATTAATATAACCAACTAAGCAATATTGTAGTATATACTTTTGTAAAGTCGAATAATCGAACAGATTGAATACAGATCAGTTAAGTAAACCTGGCGCATAATTTATGAAAACCTAAAATATTAAAAACTCACAGATGGGCAAGATGTCTGCAGTTTCGCTTTGCATATTATACACCATATGGGGATAGTATAGTGTTAGTTCTTATTAGATTGATCTCATTTTTTTAGCATGATTTGAAGAAAGATAGACAAGGTGCAAATGAACAATTGTCAATTAATGCGTATTCATCCATGTTGCAATGAAAAGTATGTATGGTAGAACAAATTATATTTAAGCGTTTGTGTCTAGGATAATTTTCTGTCGATAATTTCCTCCTCACGTATCGATAATATTTTTTGAAGTACCTGGCAATTATCTGAAACTGTTAAAATTTGTAATTATTAATAAAAAATGAATATAAAAGCTTAGAAATTGTCAGGAATTATAAAACTATAAATAAATAAAGACAAAGGTCCAACTGCCAACAGTACATTGTACTCCCCAGTGCTAAACAAATACATTGTTAACTTCGTCCACATTTTTTTGATAGCCTTTTATCTATGGGCTAACTATAACTAGTTAAATCCGTTGACTCACCTATGTCAAGGTTAGGCTTTCCCAGATTCAAATCTTGGGCCACCTGGTCTCGAATTTGATCGACTAACAACAAAGCTTTGAGCCTGTAAAGATTGGCGCACAACTCGTAGCTCTCACACCAATTTTTTAACTAGAAAACGGTGGAACACACAGTTAAAGGCCCTGCTGAGGTCACAGAGCGTTAGCCCAACGTTCTCTCCCCTCTCAAGACCCACAACTCTATTTACAGTTATGGATTCTGGGAGATTTTTTTGCAGATATTACTATTACTAGACTAACCATTGTCTAGGTTAGGACTGCCCAATCTTAAATCCTGAGTCACCTGGTATCTGATTTGATCGGCTAATAACAGAGCGTTGAGCCTGTAAAGGATGTAAGGCAAATCCACCGCTTTTTGTCACAAGGAGGCGGGAAAAGGGTGAATGGCACATAACTTGTGACTCTCACACCAATTTTTTAATTAGAAAAAGGTGGAACACACAGTCAAAGGCCTTGTTGAGGTCACAGAGCGTTAGTCCAACGTTCTCTGCCCTCTCAAGACCCACAACTTACAGTTATGGATTCTGGGAGATTTTTTTACAGGGATTATTATTAATAGACTCACATTTGTCTACGTTAGGCTTGCCCAATCTTAAGTACTGAGCCACTTGGTCTCCGATTTGATCGGCCAACAACAAAGCTTTGAGCCTGTAAAGATTGGCGCATAACTCGGAGCTCTCACACCAATTTTTTAACTAGAAAAAGGTGGAACACACAGTCAAAGGTCTTGCTGAGGACACAGAGCGTTCGCTCAACTATGTGGTCCACAACTTTCTTACAGTTATATGTTTTGATAAGATTTTTACTATAAGTAGTTGACTAACCTTTGTCAAGCTTAGGCTTGCCTAGATTCAAATCTTGGGCCACCTGGTCTCGAATTTGATCGGCTAACAACAGAGCATTGAGCCTGTAAAGGATGCAAGGCAGAGCCACCGCTTTTCGCCACAAGGAGGCAGGAAACGGGTGAATGGCGCATAATTCAGGAACTAGAATCTGTTTCTGTTCGAGGTTTTCGCGCTTGGCGCGTTTGGTTTCTTCGCTGCTCGTGGGTAGGGCCACGCCCTTTCGATTGACGTATCTCGGCGTTAGGAAGTTCAATCTGGCAGAAGTGTGGTCGACATCTAAAATATAAATAACTATTAACGTGACATTTATGTCGTTGGATTCCAAGGTTTTTATTTTCAACGGACAGCGCTGTTTTGGAAAACAGGAATAGGCTATGCAAAATTGTTTAATAAACTATTTCTTCTTAGTTTATCTGAATACTTTTCCAAAATTTTAATTATTTTTTGAAAAAAAAGTCCCAAAATTTCATGTTTTGTATTTGAAAATTGACAGGATATATATATATATATATATATATATATATATATATAGATTTGTAATATCATTTAAAAAAATAATTTAGGAATATATTTGACTTTCTAAATAATTAGAACATCCTGTAGATAAAATTGAATAGCTTTATATAACTCTTCTAATGAATTTCCTCAAATGCCAAAAAACATGCAGAAATGTAAAAATATGGATCAGACACTGACCAAAAACTAGTACAGTACTATCCATTTTATGTGGAGACCCCATCTAGAGCATTTATTTTTAACTGTAGGACTTTTAAACTAAAAAACAATAAAGTAACATCCCCTTAAAATTTTTAGACCCTAAAACTATTTTGCCTGATGTCAAAAATAAACCAAATATCAATCACGTTCTTCATTTTTTTAAATTGGTTGCCACGCTAAATAATACAAAAGCAATTACAAAATTTCATCCATTAGTATATTATGTTTCAAAGTTCAAACAACCAATATGTCAAGTAAAAAAATCACCTGTCCGAATGCTTTAACGAGCAGAGTAGTTGCAAATATCTCTGAAATATACTATGAGATTACTTCATTACTTTATTTTTACCAAAATTTTGAGACGTAATATCTTAAAAAGTAATCGGTGACATTTTGTATTTTTTTGTGTAAAGTATTTACATAATTTTTCTAAAAATCAAATCAAATAAAACAATTAAACATTGATTGATACTTGGATTATTCTTTTTGACATTGGGGAAACATTTTTTGGTTTCTTAAAATGTTAAGGCACTATTGTTTTATTAATTTTTTTTTCTCGAGTTAAAAATAAATGCGCTAAATAGGGTGTCTACATATAATGGATAGTACTGTACAGGGTGATCAGTTATAACTGTTTCCTGGGATAACTTTCTCTCTAATAGCCTCAAAGTGATAGAAAAAACTGTATTAAATTAATCAATTCCAATAGTATACAGGGTGCGCCAACAAGTTATGTTTTTTTCCTAATGAAACACCCTGTATATTTTTTAATTTTCGAATTCCCCAAAAATTAGATCTTTAAAAATACCATATAGTATACGTCTGCATGTAACCGTTTTCGAGATATTTCAAATTGAATTATTAAAGAATTTGTATTCATTACTGAATATAACAATATGATTTCTTTATTACTCAGAAGATGACAAAAAAAACCAGAGATATAACGAGTGGAAGAGGGAGTACTAAACGAGTTTATATTATCTATGATATTTTTGTTCCCTTCAAAGTTTTTTGCAAAAAATTGGCTCAATTCAAGAGTATTACTACCATGTATAAACAAATGAACATTACACACATAAACATCGCTTTCTTACCTAACAGATGCTGGTCTAAATTTTGGATTTGTATATCGTATTTCCTTAGGTAGTACTCTTCGAACGATTTATAACAAGATCCCGGGAACGCCGAGGTCGGATTTAAAAACGCGCAAATTTCCGCCACGTAGAAGTACTGCGGCTGGTCCTGGTTGCGGTACCAAGGCATGACGACCGCGTCTTTGTAATCGTCGGGATTGAACTTGTAGTCGGTTCGATCTTCGTCGGGTATCACCGCCGGTACGAAGTTTAGGTTCTTGTAGATCACGTCAAGGAAGTTCCAGTCAATATCTACAGTTCCGCCTCCTAAAATATACAAAAACGGGTCGGGTCGAGTTGTTAGGATTATTTATAATACTTACAAGTCTTACATATTAAGATCACAAATCAGGTTTTCTTTATACCTCCAACCAACAATAGGTGTGCGCCGAGACCATCAGATTTTTTAGAAATTTTAATGTGATATAGACCCATGTAAAGACATCATAACAAGCTGGGTTAGAATATTGTAGCGATAGCCCCCACCGTTTAGACACAGGGGCGTATCATAAAAGCGCTGAAATACATATTGTAATTAGATATTGACCCACAAAATGAAAAAAATATTGTGTTTTCGAGACTTAATCAATGCTCATCTGTTATTTTTGTGCAATAAATATGACAAATTTTGCCGGTTTTTCAGCAGCCTACACCGAAAGCGAAAGTGAAACTGCGAGTAGAGAACCCTAGTCCTAAGCTTCGTTCATCAAGTAAAATGGGTCGGTTAAGTTTGCCGTCTCCCCTGTACAGGGTGTTCCAAATTGGACACTTTTGGGGCTATACTTCCAGGGGAGATATAAAAAAACTTACCCCCACTAATTTTTAAGAGAAGTTTAAAGATGAAAACCGCATGTTCATATGTCAAACCATTTTTGAGCCACGCGGATTTTTTTGAGAAGTCTTCATTTTGGGATGGGGTTTATAACTGTTTTATTTGTGAAAATTTTTGTTTGGTATAAATAGATCTTTTGTAGATTTTTTAAAACAGAATCCGACTGCCAAACTGGATTCTCTCTGTCTCTTTTAGTTTTTGACAACACAAAGTTGGCATTTTTCTTATGCAATGATCCATTTTTAAGTCCACCAATATGGTATGGGGGACTATTAAAATCGCGAAATTTTTACTTTTCTTAATTTTATCAAAAATGAGTTACTAAGGTTCCTGTTTCCTTAATCCTTAATCGCCGAAAAAAAAAGTTGTCTGTCGGTCTGTTGTCTGTCTGTATATACGATAACTTAAGAACGCCTTAATCGATTTTAACGAAATTTGGTACAAAAATCCTCTATCGGCTCACCATGAACTGATTAACTTTTGGGTAGGAAAGGGGGGATAAAATATTTAAAAAAATTGTAACTTTGGAACAAAAGCAAGTAGCGATATACTGTGTTTAGATTTAAGTTTCCATGAATATGGACTACAAATTTTGTTATAAAGTCGAGATTCGTGAAAGCTTTAGTTTCCGAGTTATTTGAAAAAACGTTAAAATATATAAAAAAAATCATAACTTTAGAAGTAAAGCAGCATTTTGGTTTTCGTAAATATTACCAAAACATTTTGTTCAAAGCTAAAGATTTCCAGATATTTTCATTTCCTTTCAAAACCAATTTTTTATTTGAGTTTTAAAATCAGCTTAAAATTCCCTTCAAAATTATTTTTTTTTTTAATTAAAATTGTCTTTTATTTTTTGTATTTTTTAGATTGAGAATGATGTTTTTACTTACGAGTAATCGTGGGGACAATCAAGTAATTCATGCTGGAAATTTCGGGGTTAAAAAGCATCAAATATTTTTGCAACCTAAGGACACTGGTAAAGGTGTAGTTTACGAACTCCTCGATTTTCTTCAGGCGATCCTTGTTGACTGATACCTGCGTCGCTCGCAGTACCAAGTCGACGCTCACTTCACCGGAGCGGGTGAAGATGGGAAAGGCACTTATCTGAAAAAATTGAAAAAGAGAATTTTACCAACACAGAAAACTTTCAACCTACTCCACTAGATTTACCACTAATTGCTTGGTCCTTTAACCAGTCTGACTTTTTACTGCGACTTGATGTAACTAACAGAGCTTTCGGTTTACATACTCTCAGATCCATCCGGAGTAGAGTAGTAACGTCACGAATCTACCCGCGGGTGCTCTGAATCCCAACCGGAGTGCTCGCGCAGAGAGTGATTATCGAACACGCCATTTGCTCCAAAAATGACATTTTAACCTCACTTTTTTATTTATTTATTTCAGTTTCAATATTTTTGAAATGGGACAGCCGAGCCGATTGAAAAAGACGTGAAGAGAAAACAAAAAGAATATTAATTAAGACAAGTAAAAGTAGTCTAGACATTTGTAACTAACCTTAAAAAATATTTTTATTTTGCTTAAGTAGTGTGACCATAATTTTTTAGAGCAAAAAGAGTACATAGGTATACCAAATTTCAAAAACGATGGTTAATTTTAAAAATAATACTTTATAATTAACAAGGGCGGTCGCCGCTTTTTTTAAAGAGAGTTTGGGGGCAGTTTGTGAGTATTGGGTTGTATACGTATCTACGTATAAAAAATACTTAAAAAACCACAAAGTAAATCTCGTGTCCGCAAATAAAAATTAAACTACCCCTCGTGGCATATCGGACAAAGCGTTTTTGTTTCTCACTTCATTACGATCAGGCCTCCAATGTCTAATGGAGAATCCAGACACCTACAGACCTGTTTCATCCTTATCAGGAATCATCAGGGAGTCATAGGATTGTACCTGGCAGTTGAATCTACACAGGTACCATACACACCACTCGAATTTAAAACAAAAAGTTTGTAATCCGTGGAGACGTAGTACCTATGTGCGCCACCTGTCGAATAAACCGAGAAACAAAAACATCAAAATTCGAAAGTGCAGAAGACGATAAATACCGCCCCCAATTGGAGTTATATTTTAGCAAAAAGGTGAATCCTTCGGCAGATATAATCTTTGCAAAATAATGTCTTAAATGCGCCGCAGGCGAAAATTTTGAAAAAATTGTGCCGAACGAATGCTTTTTTTACACGTTTTAAATGTTGACAAAAATTCCTAAAGACTAGAAACTAGACTAAAATTGTAACAACCAATTAATGATGTTATAGTGCCGAAAGCAAAATATTTTGCAGTTTAAGCAGAAAATTATATACAAATTTTGGTCCTTTCAACGTTTTTTGTGAAATATTTAAAAGCAATTGGGCTGGGTAAGTAGCCAAACCATTCTTGTTTTCAGTTTTTGTTTTAGATTTGTTGCGAAAATCTCGCACTCATGTCATCAAATAATTTATGCAGGAAGTACTTTAAGATTTTTGATTTTTTTAATGTTATTTTTAGGGTTTGATATGCCTTGATATTAGGTGGGTTGTCTTAAATCATAGAAATAATTAACAAAAACTTATTGAATATTGTTGTCATATGGGAAAAAAAAGCACCAGTTCTATTGTAATAGAGTATAGAGTACAAAGCTTTAAAAAAGAGTACTGTACTCTCAAAAAGAGTATAAATGGTCATTTAACCAACTCATAATTATGCTTAAGCATAAATTTACAGCTAATTCTGCATGTCTGCCTTTCTTCTTCCTTATCAAAATCAAGAGACAGGCATACAGAATTAGCGCTAAATGTATGCATAATAATGAGTTGGTAAACCTCCCATTACTTGCTCTTCATTATAATCGGGGACCACCTCAGACACATCATTGCGTATTTTGGCTCGCTTTTGGATACCCCTATCGAGTACAAGTTGGACAAACATTTCTTCCTCCTCGGATGAAGTAGAAGAATTGAGGAACAATTCATCAATTTCAAAAATTGTTAAAAAAGTAAGGTATTGTCGAGGGTATTGTTTTGCTCTAAATCCTCTACTCTCGCGATTTTGCGGGAGCAGAAAGATCATATCAGAAAGAGTACATAATCGAACATCCAAATCCTTTTCGGATCGAACTTGGAGTACGCGAAAGTGGTTTTAGAGCAATAAACGAAAGCGCTATAACTAATGGCGCAGTGATGTATCATTAATAAGGGCAAAACGCATTTCTGCGACTAGTCTTCAAGTCGCTTCCTTATGGTACTCTCCTGTATTTGTATCCAGGCCGGGTGAGCATAATGGATACTTTCGATTGATCTCGGTCCTGTCCGGTCCTGGTTGACAGCGGTCGTAAAATTGTCCAGAAGTATAAACAAAAGAAGGAGGCGTCGTTTGTGTAATATCTTTGAATATTATTTAAATTTAGAGATAATTGTTTATATTTAAATATGAAAGTATTCAATTCTTTTATTTTTATGAATTTCGGGAATGTAATTAAATTTTCAGATCAATATTGATATGATATCAGCTGGCAAAAACAGACAAAATCTATGTAGATAGCGTATCCTATGATGTTTCATGCCTTGGGAATCGGACCCAGCCTTTTTTGAGTGAAAGCCATTGTATCGGCGAATTAGAATAATAAATAACGGCCAGTGAAGATTTTAAGAATTTCACGTATATTGGTTCGTTTATACAATAAAAGTAAAGCATATAAAAGGGTACAATAATACGTGCCAGCGAAACCCGAGGTTCTTTTCGTGCGCCCTCTTATCAACGGGTTTTGAATTGATTAATTTGTTATAATCATCTAAAAAACACTCGATTTGTAACATTTTAATCAGAAAATTTAGGGATCTACTCAAATCTTGTTTCGTCAGGTGCCTTCCTTTTAAACGTATATGCTTTGGTTTTCTGCAATTGTCAATAAAACGAAGCATGTAAGCAAGAGTACGTTGAAGGGATACAAAATCAGAAAAACTAGATATGAATTCAGAAAAATTTCTTGTCAAACTGACGAAGCAATCGGTCGAAGTCGCGCCTAACTCTGGCAAGTTAGATTTTTTTATTTGAATTGGATAATCAGGACTGAGGATCTAATCCTCTTCTAAGAAGATCTGAAGGATTATCCTGAGTATTAACGTATTTCCAGTCCTTTGGCTCAGTGAGTGTTCGAATTTGTGAAACTCTATTTGCCACAAAAACTTTGAGCTCATCAGGTGATGTATTTATCCAGGAAATGGCAATGGTTGAATCACACCAGTAAAATATTTTTGATATTTCAATATTGATTGAATGTTTGAGCTTCTCAACTAACTCACTAAGCAAAAGACATCCAGACAATTCTAATCGTGGTATTGTTACAATTTTAATAGGAGAAACTCTTGTCTTTGCACTAAAAAGATTGAAAACACAGTTTCCAAGAGAATCCGTACATCTTATGAAGACTGAAGCACCATAAGCGGCTTCAGAAGCGTCTGAAAATCCATGAATTTGGATTGAAACAGGATTAACTGACAAAACATGTCTATCAATTTTAAAGTCATTAAGAATGTGTAGTTGTGATCTATAGTTTGACCAAATAGTGTGTAAATCAGCGGGAATTGATTCATCCCAAGAAATTTTAAGTTTCCAGAGTTTCTGGATAATGATATTTGCTGTGATAGTCACAGGTGAAAGAAGACCTAAAGGGTCAAAGGTCTGTGATATGGAACTCAAAATGGTTCGTTTCGAAATTTTTTTGTTCGTGTCGAGAGAAGTAATTCGGTATTCCAGAGTGTCACAAGAAGAATTCCAGACTAAGCCTGGTGTTTTCTGCTCTTCGTCAGTGCCAAGTTGCATGATGTTTGATTCGTAAGTTTGAGTCAAAGATTTCTCGTTAGACTTCCACTTTCTAAGATGAAAGCCGTACATTTGTAGTAGGTCAGAAAGTTCAGCTTTAAGCTGTCGTACCTCCTCTACAGATTGTCCTCCAGTAAGGAGATCATCGACATAAAAATCTTTAAGTATTACAGAGGCAATCTTAGGATGGGTAGACATGTTTTGATAGGCGACCTCCTGTAGAGTGCGAATGGCTAAAAAAGCTGATGATACCAAGCCGTAGGTAATCGTAGATAAAGAATAGTTGAAATGTCGTCCGTCGGGTTGAAGCGCCAGATAATTTTTTGTAAGTTTCGTTGCTCTTCTTGTAAATAGACACAACGGTACATTTTGGCAATGTCTGCTCCAAGAACAACGTTTTGAGTACGAAATCGTAGTAAAATGTTAAATAAAAAATCTTGTATGGTTGGTCCAGAAAGCATGAGATCGTTTACAGAGACTCCAGATGTGCTAAAAGAACTGCCGTTGAAAACAACTCTAAGTTTAGATGTGGTTGAAGTTTCCTTTTGGACACAGTGGTGTGGAAGAAAGAATCCAGACTCGTCATGAAAATCAGCAAGAACCATGTGATTCAAGTCGATATATTCCTGAATGAAGCTGTGGTATTGCTCCTTCAAACTAGGATTTTTCTCAAGTTTTCTTTCCAGGGAAAGAAACTGATTTGTAGCATTAGCCTTAGAGTCTCCTAAAGTTAAGGGTGATTGTTTGAGTGGCATTGAAACTGTGAAACTGCCATCTGGATTTCTGAATGTGGTGTCTTTGAAATGTTGTTTACAGAATAAATCGTCGTCAGAAATGAACTTGGTCTTAGGAAACTCCTCCATATTCCAAAATTTTGTCAGTTGTTTTTCAATTTCAGTAGACGAAACCAGAGAAGAGAGATAGTAGTTGGTTTGTTGTTCGGAATTTTCAAGAATAACAGTATTTAAGCAAGCTTTTTTATTTTGTTGTGGTACAAGTATAGGCCCAGAAATAATCCAACCGAGTTTGGTTTTCTGTAAAATAGGAGAGTTATGGCCAAGTTTTGTTTGACCAATTGACAGCAAATCCCAGAAAAGATCTGCGCCAATGAGTAAATCGATTGGTTTCGGCTGGAAAAATTCATGGTCAGCTAGTGTGATGTTTTGTGGTATGTTCAAGAATTGAGGGTCAAAAGTGTAAGATGGTAAATTTCCAGTTATATCTGTGGAAACAAGACATGTAAGTCGAGCTTTAAAATTGTTGATTCGTGACTTTATGTCAACTGACACACTTTGAGTGATCTTGTGACATGACTGGCCAATTCCTGAAACTGTCATGTCGATCTTATTTTTAGGAAGTTCTAGGATGTTACAAAGGCGTTGACTGATAAAGTTAGTCTGACTTCCATTGTCCAGTAGAACTCTACAATCGTGAAGGTTCCCATGTACGTCATAAATTTTGACAGTTGCAGTTGACAGTAAGCAAGATTTTTTGCTAGTTGAATTTATTAATAAGCTTGTGTGAACTAGTCGCAGATTCAGAATGTTGAGAAATGTCAGAACTAGTCTCATTTTGTTTTGGATTGACTTCAGTCACGTGGTGTGCAGTTCCTGATGGCGGCGCTATCTGAGAAGCAGTACGAAAGCATAAAAAAGTGTGATGGGGACCTGCGCATTTTCGACATCCAGGGGATCTACAGTCTCTAGTAGAGTGATTCCCACCAAGACAGTTCACACAAAGACGCATTCGTTTGGCATTATTTAGTTTTTCGTGAGCGCTCAGTTTCACAAAGGATTCGCAAGTGTAAATTGAGTGATTTGTAGATTGACACATTGGACACGGTTTTGTCTCAGAAATCAAAGCTTTTGTGGAAAATTCTTTTTTGTGACTTGGGGGTTTTTGGTAAAGTTGTTTTTGTGAAGATGGTTTTTCTGAAAAAAGATCTTTTGGTTTTGCGTCCAAAGTTTGTAATACGCGACACTTTTCTTTAAAAAAATTAAGTAAATCTTTTTGACTAGGAATTTGTAAAGCACTACTTTTAGCCTCCCAAGCACGGTATGTGACGTTGTCAAATTTATTCTAAATTAAATAAACCAAAAGATCGTCCCATTGGTCAGTCGGCCTACCAAGGTTTTCTAATGCGCGTAAATGCTTTTGCACTCCATCAAGAAGTTGCCGCAGACCCTCATACGACTCTTTTTGCAAAGTTGGCAAGTTGAAAATCGATTTTATGTGAGCCGTGATAAGAATCTGTTTTTTGTGTGTTCCTTGTGGAATACTCATCCAAGTTTGAATTTTCGTTATTTCCACCCAAGATCTTTTGATCTTTTGTTTTTTAGTTTCTTTTCGGTTGAAGTAACTGATTTGGACGTTTTTTAACTTCTTCTTTGTTTTTAATTGCCTTAGGAGCATAATCCTACTGGAAATATTAACACGCCAGGACGAATTCGTATTAGGTAACTTGGATAAGTAAGTGCCAGTGCGGAACGATGCCTATTTGTGAGTGGTTCAAGGTTGGAAATCTAAGTGTATGATGGTGTTTAATGATGTATAGTGGAGGGTGACCAGTGAAACTACTGATGAGCCCACGCTGGTTACCCAGGGCGAAACATCGTTTATTCATTTCTCTTTTCGCTTTGATCTTTTGTGTGTTCCTTGTGGAATACTCATCCAAGTTTGAATTTTCGTTATTTCCACCCAAGATCTTTTGATCTTTTGTTTTTTAGTTTCTTTTCGGTTGAAGTAACTGATTTGGAGGTTTTTTAACTTCTTCTTTGTTTTTAATTGCCTTATGAGCATAATCCTACTGGAAATATTAACACGCCAGGACGAATTCGTATTAGGTAACTTGGATAAGTAAGTGCCAGTGCGGAACGATGCCTATTTGTGAGTGGTTCAAGGTTGGAAATCTAAGTGTATGATGATGTTTAATGATGTATAGTGGAGGGTGACCAGTGAAACTACTGATGAGCCCACGCTGGTTACCCAGGGCGAAACATCGTTTATTCATTTCTCTTTTCGCTTTGATCTTTTGTGTGTTCCTTGTGGAATACTCATCCAAGTTTGAATTTTCGTTATTTCTACCCAAGATCTTTTGATCTTTTGTTTTTTAAGAATCTGTTTGTTGTCGTATCGTTCCTCTAGTAAGGACCATGCAATAGTATAGTTGTCATCAGAGCAACCTAGCTGTGATATGACGTCAGCAGCAGCTCCAGTTAATGCTAGGCGCAAATAGTGAAATTTCCTTATGTTTGGTATGTTCTTGTCGTGCACGAGAGATGTGAATGTATCGCGAAAGTAAATCCATTGATCTAGTGATCCGTCAAATGTCGGTACATTCAGTGAAGGTAAATTTTTATCCTCCTCGGTGGGTTGGGCAGTGGAGCCATTCAATTGTGACGCGTTCAGACCTGCTGAATTTGGTAATTGCGATTTTGATTGCAAAAAATATCGCGCAGTCGAGATTACAGCGTGGTACTGTGTCTCAAATGCTTGACGTTCTGGTTCGTGAATTCTTGAATAGTTTGTTTCGCAATCACCGTCCAAAAGCTCAATGTTTTGTTGGATAACCTAGTATTCATCCAAAGCTTTCTCACCTTTGAGAAATCTACTGCGCAACTCATCCAAGTTTAGAGCGTTGTTTCAAAATTTTTCGTTTTTTCTTTTCTTGTTTTAATTCTTCAGCCATGCTGAGTTTTCAACAAAAATCAAAATTAAGTCGCGAAAAAACTGGTCGTAAAATACGCAAACTCAGAATTAAAACTCGTTCACAGAAAAGCTTGTAAATTTTGTCTAGGAAGCGCTTGTCAATCAGAAAAAAAATAGTTGCCTAGTGGCGTCAAAACAACAAAACTATCATGTTAAACAGAAGCCTAGTGGCTCAAAGCTATTAAAACTGTTTGCCTGGTGGCGTTGTATTTTGTAAAAATAGTCAGAAAAATGCAGAAAAGCTTGCTTGTGAACCGAAATACCAAATTTTGGCTATAGGAAATATCAAAAAGGAACGCACTGACCTTGTGTCTCCAAAATGTAGGTACTCCAGGTTTGTAGCTTGTAACTGGTTCAATAGTAGTGAAAGTGTTTAAAAGTTCATAAAAATACCGCACGGAAGTTCCCGAATATACTGCACAGGTTATAAAATTTCCAAAAAAATAGTGTCTGTCCATTTGACGAATGCCCGAAAAATGTCCAAAAATATTATTCTCGTTTTTCCAGTTCTCGATTATTATCATGGCACGAAAGACCAAATTTTTATGTATCGGCGAATTAGAATAATAAATAACGCCCAGTGAAGATTTTAAGAATTTCACGTATATTGGTTTGTTTATACAATAAAAGTAAAGCATATAAAAGTGTACAATAATACGTGTCAGCGAAACCCGAGGTTCTTTTCGTGCGGCGTAAGCTCGTGTCAAAATTGAGATCGAATCTGATTGCATCATCCTATACAGGTTTTCTTCTTGCTAGATCGCCGCGCTTTCCCCACTTAGTGCGCGAGCATCGCGTTGCAGGTGCGCTGGTAGATATATAGCAATACATAATGAGCCATATACACACAAATGTCTCGTTCAAAACAGCGGCGTAACATATTCGAATAAAATATTATAGAATAATATGAGAGGCACAAACAGCCATTGTCAATAATGACCGGTCATATTTGGTCAAGACCAATGCATCTAAGTGACACCGGTTTGAACCAAAATAAGGGAAATTGTGACGTCATTGATCAGCTGTTTTACTTTTGGTCTTAACGGCCATTAGTTTTGGAGCGGTTAAGTATATATAAATTATCTGGGGAGAACAACTATGGGATTATAGGGCTGCGCCCCATTTATAGACTATACTGTGTTACCGTTGAACTTAAGAAGTTGGGTACGTCCCAGGCCGAAAATTCTTGCCTTTGGTGCTATTATTAAAATTTTCCAACCAATCAGTTTGACCGTTATTGTGAACTGCGTCCTAGTGTAACCTCAAAATAAATGACCAAACGAATAACCGCGACTAAAACCGCTCCTAACTGGTCAATGGCTTATAAATCACTTTGGTTGAGAACGTTTGCGGTTCTCAAGGTGTGGATCATTATAGGATGCGCAATCTACGCCCACTTTTTCTGTTCATCTCAGCTGATAGCTGACGCCATAGCAATATTGATCTGAAAATTAAAGTACAATCCCGAAATTCAAAAAAATAAAACGAAAAAACAGTTTTTTGTACTTCAGTGCAAAATGAACTTCCTGAATTTCGATTACTCACACAAATTACGGCTCAAGCGGAAGAAATCCTGACAATGACGCCCTCTGTGTGAACGATCGAAACCAAGAAAATACCTACTGTAGTTAGCAGTCGGTGTGCCAGCAGCCATCAAAAAAGCAGCCATTTAAAAAGAGCAGCAATTTAAAAAGATTACATACATGTGTAAGTATAAACAATTATCTGTGAATTTAAACAATATTTAAAGAAATTACACAGGTCTCCTTCTCTTGCTTATACTTCTGGAAATTTTAGGACCCCTGTCAAACAGGAACGGGCAGGACCAGGATCAATCGAAAGTCTCCAATGAAAAGCCCGACTGGGTGGTAGACTGTGTCTGAAACCAGTTAGTGCTGGAACTAGTGCAGTAGGTTAAAAATCCAATTTTTCTCTTTTGGAAGAATTCTATCTTTTTTACAACCTTTTAATTAACTTTACACGCGTTTCTTTGCGCAAATTAAATTTTCAAAATTAACTCTTATTAAAGTAAATAATAATAAAAAGACGCTCATCCGAGGGGTCATCAGATGCACACAGTAGGTATACAAATCATTGAAAATACTTTAATAATACTTGACAATACTGGAAAATACTGGAGACAATATGGGACAATACTTAACAATACCTGAAAATAGTCGAGATAATACTTTCAAAAAAACCAAAATATAAACAAAAATTCTTGTTTTTACCTCGGTTTTTATCAAAAATCTAAATATTCGAGTGCTGCTCTGAGTCGAATATGACCAATCGGGACCGATCTAGGTTCCCGCTAATATTTGTTATGGTCGAGGTTAGTTTGAGTTGACCCCGCAAGTCCAGAATCTATCTTTGTTTACAATGACCTTGCATTGTAAATAGAGGGAGAGAGAGAGACAGCGCTTTGGGTGTCAACTTAAATGCACTCTTTATTTACCATGCATAGCGCGCGCAACCGAATCGCCGCCGAATAGTCGAGTTTCCGGCCAATATTTTATTATTATGGTCGATTTTGGTTTACCGAATTGACCGCGCAGCTAATGTGATTTATATGTGATGTAAGATATTTTTAGATTATTTTTTTTTTATAATAAAGGTTAAGTTTAAACGAACACATTTAGCACCATTTCTCTCTAGTAGATAGATAGACTGTTAAACAATTACTCCTTGGCCTTAACAGGTAGATATTTAAATACAGCTCAAAAATGTCGAGGCATTAGCCAGAGGAGTAGTTGTTTAAAAGTCGTCTGTATTTACTAGATTGTGGTTTGTTAAATCTTACCGTTTTTATCTTTAGCGATGTTATGATCATAGATCAAGGTGCAGATAATCTTCGTTCTCTTATGTCTTTACTTTTATTGTTTGCAATTTTTCAAAAATTATAAAAAATATTCATGACAATACATTAAAAAACTTTCCAATACTTGACAATACCTAACAATACTGGACAATACAGGACGAGACAATATTGGACAATACTTCACAATACTAGACAATACTTGACAATACTGGACAATACTTGACAATACTGGACAATACTTGACAATAGTTAACAATACTAGACAATACTTAATAAAACTGGACAATATTTAACAATCCCGGACAATACTTGACAATATTTCAGTTCTTGACAGTAGGTGTATAAATTTTTGGCCAGCTGTTGACCCCTCGCACTCATCACAAGTTTGGTACTTACGAAGCTTAAAAGGCAAAATTTACTTAGCGCCCATCGCTTTCATTATGGTTCAGAAAGCTAAAAAATTGTTGTTAACTTTTTAATGCCTTTTATAAAAGCTTGTTATTAAAAAACTAATTTTTCCCTTAATTTATTTATATTTAACTCCACCATGGACATTGGGAATATATTCCTTATTTTTTATGAACAAGAAAATCTATCACCTTTTTGAACAACCATCTAGATTGAAACCCGCACTATAATTTCTCATTTTATGTTGACAAGCAAACCTTTAAACAGGGTAGGACAGTTCTTGTCTAGGGTGCCGAAATAGCGTGTATTGAAAAAGAAGCGCAATGGCTAGTAAATGAGAGCGAAAGAGATAATAAACTTGAGAAACCGGTACGCTGTTGCTGATGTCACCCACAATTAACTAAAAGATTCCCATGTAAGATCCCGTGAAATTTAACGATAAATGTTGCCTTCAAAGGGCGTAAAACAGTGATTAGGAGTATTTTCTTACTTCAGTTTGAAATTAGAATCCGCTAAATTAATTAAAATGCCCATTTATCCCGAACTTCTACTACCGATTGACGTTGCTCTTTCAATAAAGCTGTGAAAAGTCTGAGCCTGACCTCCCACAACCAGTTACGCTAAAGTCCCGACTCTACGAGACGATTTATCGTAGCAGTCTCGCGTTCTCACGAAATATCTCGTTGAAATAAATTTAAAACAAAATTATACCTACTTAAAGAATAAAAAAAATTAAAACAACGTAGCGCAGTCTTTCAATCTGGAACTCTCTATTCTTTCTACTTAGAACACTTTTTGTAATGATGTTTGTAACGATTTGTCAGATGTACAGAGTCGTGAGGGGACACCTGCTCTTCAGGTCTTACATAAAAATATTTTGTATTTAAGTTGCATCATTTTGGTGTCAAATAAATAAAAATAATCTTAAGATCTTCTCAGTGATTAATTGAGAAAAATTATGTCAACACACTAAAGCGCTGTTTGCTTGACAGCGTTGCCTAGCCGGCATCTCTCTTCAGTGCATCTGAATTGAATATTTCGGCACCCTAGACGAGAACTGTCGAAGACTGTTTGTATAAGAAACCCTTGTAAATAAAGGTGTTTGAATTTAATTTTCTGGAACGATGTGGGGGTTTCTATATAAAGAAAAACATTCTACCTTCGATATTATTGAGTTTTTGCGGTTTTAAAACCGCGAGGAAAAGAGTAAAAGCGTTCTAAAAAAAAAGAGTGTTTAGATTCTCCAAAAGTAGAAGTAGAGGCAAAAAAAGTTTGTTAAATGAATTGGATATGAATTAGAAGAATCTCTATCAAATGTAATAGTTAAGTTTTTTTTTATACCGGGTGTAACAAAGATAGGTACGGCAACTTATCGCCTTTACTTTTAAGAATAGAATTCTGACATTTTAAAATTTTACAGAACTGGTAAAAGCTCAAACTGTCTCCTATTGACTCATACTGTTACAGTTTCTAAAATGAGGTTAACTTTTGATTTTTAAATGAAACACCTTGTATATGTAGATTCTAAATACGTTTGTGTCATCCATATGTCATTTTGACAAGTTTGAAAAAATATTTTTTTTTTACATTTTACAGTTTTTTTCCAATATGTTTCGATTGACAGCAGTAAAAATATCTACTAATACCTACGGCTTAAAAGAATCTTTAAAATACAGAGGATATTAATAGCTTAAGGTCTAATTTACATTTTTCCATTGGTACACCTACTTTTTCTGAAACGACATTTTCTTTCACATCAGATTGGGTTTTTAATTTAAGTTACAATAAAAATTGCTTAAGTTATAAAAGGTAAAATATGTAAACTTGTTTAATTTTTAACAAGTAGACAATACGGCACTGTCACCAAGAAAGAAAGAAAGACAGTGACAATTTTTAATTCGTCAACCTAAAGTCATGTCATCTTGAATTCTGGCAAGAGAGAGTGTCTTTTTTCTGGGTGACAGTGGCGTGCTACCTACTTATTCAAAATTTAATTAGTTTAAATATTTTATCTTTCACTACTCAAGTAATTCTTATCATAAGTTAAATCGGAAAACTCTAACTGATGTGTAACAAAATGTCATTTCAGAAAAAGTTAGTGTACCAGAAGGTTTTCATTCGTCTTGAAGTAGAAAAATGCAAATGAAACTTTTAGCTATAAATTTTTCTCGTATTCCCAAGATTCCTTTAAAGCCGTAGGTTTTGGTAGGCATTTGCACTGCCGCCAATCGAAAAATATAAGAAAAACCTGTAAAATGTAAAAAAAAAATTTCAAAAATATATTTTTTCAAACTTGTCAAAATGACATATGGATGACAAAAACGTACTTAGAATGCCTTCACGTCTTTAGGCATAATGAGATAAACAGAGCGTTTCATTTATAAATCAAAAGTTAACCACGTTTTTATGAAAACTGTGAGAGTTTCACATATGTCAACAGGACACAATTTTGTATTTTTATCAGTTCTATAAAATCCCAAATTTTCAGAATTCTATTCTTAAAAATAAAGACGGTAAGTCGCCGTACATATCCCTTGTTACACTCGGTATACTGGGACTTTCCATCCATTATATGATCAATGCCCAGTTTTAGCCAAGTTTTTTGCAAAGTTAAAGACAAACACAAAATATCCATGCACATAGCCGGGATTCGAACCCGATACGCTACCTTCTGCGCTACGAAGAGCGACATTAGGTAAGTTAGTGGCCTATTATTCTTGAAACTAACGCTGAAGTTGTCAAACATCAATATAATTGCACTTATATACGTTTTACGTTAGAAATATATTTTGTGTCGAGCAGGTAATTCTTCCCTGTCCATTTTGTAAAAAATTTGAATCATTTTTTATAACAAAAACAACCGCAAAATGTTTTCTGACAAAAAGTTTTTTTTTAGTTTTTTAACTAAAAAATTCATTTATAAAACTTTTTTTAATACCCTTATCAAAAACCAGATTTTAGTAATTATCCAGAAATAACCAAACCATGGCCTTTTTGATTACCGATGTATTTTTTTTGCACACGGATTTTTACTCAAATTAAAAAGAAAATAGCGCAAAGTGGTAAAATTAAGAAAAACAAATTATTTCCTCCTTAAAACTGGACAAGTTTTTACACGAGAAAACATTTCAATAAAAATTAAATAATTAAAATTATAATTATAATTATAAATTCTTTTGAATCAAAAATAACTTGATTTCTTCATCAATGTCCTCTCCTTATCCAGTAGAGGCGAAATTTAAAATCCAAGTAGGCCTTGGAAAAACCTGCGTGACGTATGCTTTTCTGTCATTAATCAGCTACTCTTAATTTATAGTATAAAAATTGCTACCTGAATGTTTGCTGTGTTCGTATTATGTAAATATTTTGGAGTTTTTTTTTCGATTTTCTGATGAATGGGATAACAAATTCCCTGACTTTTGTCGTTCCGTTAGAACCCCGATTCAGAATACCTACATATAATACCACATACCTGGGGAATTTCTCTGTTGGTTAAAATACCAAAACCCTGCGGCGACTCTTCGGGCGGGTAAATTTTCCTACCCCTGGTGTTCTGTTCCTCCGGCAGGGGACATGTCAATTTCATGTGGATCTCGTAGAAATAGGTTTGCTCCTCTTGACGGGGATGACAGTCGGTTATCGAGCTGGCTATCTTCTTGTAATAGTACTGGCGTCTCTTTGTCGTACCTAAGTAATAGCATTTATTACACAACAGCGAGCCGAAGGCGAGTTTTGGAATATAATTTATTCATGACATCGGTCACTATTCAATTATTTTTATTCATAAAGTCATATAGCCAAGCAAAGGAAAACGTCTTCTTAATCTTTTTGTGTTTTTTTATAATTATGGAAAATTCGTATCTCACAAATCGTTATGTTAAATAAATTTCCCAAAAAAAAGTTGTTTTGTATACATTTACATAAATATACAGGGTGTTTCACAGCTTATGTATAAAAATGAAAGACGTCATTCCTAATACTGGTCGGTGTTTGAAATGACGATTCATTTCGCTTAAATTTGTTCAAGTTTTCCCAAAAAAATAACCAACAATGTGCTAAAACATTTTCTTTGCCTTCGAATGTACATTGAAGCTTATAAACAAAGTACCTAACAAAAAACAATCAACAAGCAGCGTTGCTGCCCTGCTTTTATCTCCGCATTGTACCACAGAAAGTAAACAAACCATGCAATATTAGCTGATTCAGTTTTGAATGTCACATCGCGTTGTGTTGCGGAGTATTAGTTTTGTTAGTGATTTTGTTTTGTGTTTTGTTGTAAAAAATGATATACAACTATTCATTTCTTGGGAAACTAAACAGCGAATTAGTGGATATTGTTTTAATTTATAACGAAGCACAACAAACTGCTGCAGAAGCTTACCGAATTTTTTCCTGTTTCCCCTTACATTAATAGAGGTATTAATTTTTTATCCGAACCTTATTTCATCAAACCCATTCAATAACAAATTCTAAATTTAACAGAACCGTTTTTAATCGAACCATTGTTCATCAAAGTCATTCAATATCAAACTCGTAATTTGTAAAACCCGTTTTTAATAAAACCCGGAATTTGTCAAACCATTATTTATCAAAACCGGATTTCGTCAAACTCGTTGTTTACCAGAAAATATTTGCTAAATTGATAGCGCATTGGCCAATAATACTTACATAAACCGGAGGTGTAGACGCAGGTGGCGACATCTATACACAAAGTATTGAACACTACCTGTGAACACTTTTATAGAACGACAAATGCATCGAAACGCCGTGACGCCGCCCCATCCTCGTGTACGCCTCCAGTTCATGTAAGTATTATTGGCGAATTCGCTATCAATTTAGCAAATATTTTCTGATAAACAACGAGTTTGACGAAATAATGGTTTAACAAATTCTGGGTTTCAATAAAAATGGGTTTTACAAATTACAAGTTTGATATTGAATTAGTTTGATGAACAACGATTCGATTAAAAACGGGTCTGTTAAATTTCGAATTTGTTATTGAATGGGTTTGATGAAATAAGGTTCGGATAAAAAATTGTTTTGACGAATTGCAGCTTCTATGGTGAATCGTTCTTACCTTACATTAAAAAGAGACAAGATATACGATGCTTACGGAGACTGTGGTTATATTATTATCTGAGAAATCTTGGGACCTAATTTTCGAAGCCGCGAAAGGAAGCGATCACTCAACAGCCAAAGCACATCAAATGCATGCTCACAGTTCAAGAATGACCGTAGCAAAACAGACGCTCGCTCTGCCATTCACCTGTTCATTTAGGCTTGTTTTCGCCACTGCGTCACACCCTACATATCTCCGTCGCTTTCCCACTCTAACGTTTAGAACGATATGGAATTTATTCCAACCCATTGTTTTGGTTTTGTCGGGTGATTGCAAATTTTGTAAATAAACAGTGGTTATAATTTGTCAAGGAGTTTTCGTTGGACCAGATATCTTGTCTCTTTTTAATCTAAGGTTCTTACGATGAATTTTTTTATTAAACACGGTCTGATAAATTCCTGGTTTGATAAACCATAAGCATTCCATTGTTTTTGTCACTTTATATGATTCATACTTCAACGAATCATTTGCTTACTTTTAGCAAGAAATTACTAATTAAAACATTTTTGAAGAGGGTCTTGAAAACGGCGTAATCGTTTTTTTTTAAAGTAAAACTCGTGGCATATCGGACAAAGCGTTTTTGTTTCTCACTTCATTACGACCAGGCCTCCAATGTCTAATGGAGAATCCAGACACCTACAGACCTGTTTCATCCTTATTAGGAATTATCAGGGAGTCATACAATTATACCTGGCAGTTGAAGCTACACAGTGACCATACACACCTCAAGAATTTAAAACAAAAAGTTTGTAATCCTTGGGGACGTAGTAACTATGTGCGCCAGCTGTCGAATAAACTGAGAAACAAAAACATCAAAATTGAAAAGTGCAAGACACCGTAAATACAGAATCCTGTACCGTTCAGCAGGTTATAAAGTAGAAACCTGTAAAAGTATAAGGTCACTGTAACATGACTCTTAAAAAGAGGTAACGTTCGCAGCAGAACCGCCCACCAATTGGAGCTTCATACTATGTGGCCCTAATCCTATAACTTCCTGATGATTCCTAATAAGGATGAAACAGGTCTGTAGGTGTCTCGCACTTAATTTTTAGTTTGGGGTTCAAATTAGCACCTAAAGAGCACCTAATTCTGGCACTATCGTTTTTTTTTTTATTTTATTAAGGCGGGACCGCCTAGTTAATACAGGGTGTCTTAATTGCCATGGGCCACTATTGCTATCTCGGTAACTATAAGAACTACAAGGTTGGTTAAATTAGACAAAATGTGCAGTTTTTGGGGAAAATTGAAAATCTGGTTTCAGATTTCAAAAAAAAATGTTCTGTTTCGAAAAATTGCCGAAAACTATTTTATCAAATATCTCAAAAAGTATAATTTTTACAAAAAATTCGTAAGGGGAAAATATTTTTATTTTCTTACGTTTTTCAATTTGGTAGTTTTTCAGAAAATTTGCTACGTCTAGTTTTCGAGATATTAACATCAACTTACTTTTTTTAAATATGGACCTGTATTTTTTATTCCATTTTTTTAATAAACTTTTTTTTTCTGATTTTAACGATGTATTACATGTCCATATTTTTTTGTTGTTTAATGGTAAAAAAACTTATTAGGAATTATCAGGGAGTCATAGGATTATACCTGGCAGTTGAAGCTTGCGAAGCTCGGTATTATTGGGTTTAAAAAAAATGAGAACATCAGAGGTGGCTTAGACGACCAATAAAACAATTGCCTGTTTTAATAACATAAACAGACTGATGCAGCGTCTATTGAAAAAAACTATTTATTAACTTTTTAAATATTTAAACTGTTTATACCATTTAATTAAATTTAACTTATTTAACAGTATTTATTGTCATTTTAAAACTCATTTTTTAAAAGTAAACCAATTCACTTATCCAAATGCTGAAAATGTCCACCATTCTGTTGCAAGCAGAGGCGCGCTTTTCCGTTATTTTATTTTGGATTTTGCTTAGCATCCTAGGGGTGATTTGGTTACAGGCTTGCCTTATTCTATGAATTAGGTCGTCCAAATGTCGAGGTGCAGTTTTATAAACCTTATCTTTGATAAAACCCCATATGGAAAAATCTCTGGCCTTGTAAAAATTTTTCGATTTGGTACGCGCCTTTCGGGGTACGAATTTTGATACATTTGAAGCGCTCTTTCAGCATTTCGAAATGCTGTTGCATAACAAAGAATTAAATCTAATTTTTCACCTTTTGAAAACCCTGCCATGTTGGTTTAAACTTAGGTACCTTGACAGATGTATTACTTATCATAGGTTTTTATAAGCAATTGTTTGTTTTAGTAAGCTGTTCATACAACGCTTTTAGCTTTCTAAGCCACCTATGATAAAACGGATAAAGTGCGAAAAAATATAAATAACCATTTCTTACCATTAAAATGCAAATGAATATGGACATCGTTAAAATCAGAAGAAAATGGAATAAAAAATACAGGTCCGTATTTTTAAAAAAAAAAGTAAGTTGATGTTAATATCTCGCAAATTTTCTTAAAAAGTGCCAAATTAAAAAGCGTGAAAAATGCAAAACAATTTTCCTCCCGGATTTTTTTGTAAAAATTATACTTTTTGAGATATTTGATAAAATAGTTTTCAGCGATTTTTCGGAAAACCCCCGTAGCTCGGGATAGAATATATTTTTTTAAAATCCGAAACTAGATTTTTAATGTCCCTCAAAAACTGCACATTTTATCAAATTTGACCAACCTTGTAGTTCTAGTTACCGAAATAGCAATAATGGCCCATGGCAATTAAGACACCCAGTATAGGTTGCGAAGCTCGGTATGTTGATGGATTTTTATAGCCCCGATGCATATCGTTGGGTAATACCAAGTGAAGAAAGGCCCTTGAGTTTTTCTTGTAAATTTTACGAGCCCCACTGTACTTAACAAACCTGGTCTAACTTCAGAATTTTCATCATACGCCTCGTCCATGGTGAAATTGCACCACTCGTCTTCCAGCGGCACAAAGTTTTCTTTGTTGATCGGCAGCAACTGGTCATCTAACTCGCCCATTTTGTGCAGGTATTGACACAAGAGAAACGCTGCCGCTCTTCTGGACAGGAGGGCGTTGGGCATCGGGGGACTGCTCACTATCTGTTTGACTGGCGAATTTATTGGTAATCTAGAATTTAAAAAGTGTTTTTGGTCGTACAAAATCTACACAGCCCGCCTAATAGGCACCTTAACAACACTAACAAAAAATAATTTGACATTGGCTGAAAAAGCTTAATTCAATTCCCCGACTTTTCCCGGTTTTTCCTTACCGATTGATTATTTGTTTCTTCTTTCTGGTTTTGTGCATTGTTTCTCATTTTTTTTCAGATGGCGTTGAAGAAATGTAAATATTTTCCCAGGTAATAATATAACCAAAGGCTCCGTAAGCAACGGGTATTCAGACTTTAAAAAGGTTTGTTTTGGTTAAATAAAACGACACCTTGTATACTTTTTATTTTTGACACATTTATCAAAAACTATGGCTTACAGTTTTTGAGTTATTGATTCTTTTCTTCAAGTGCCATGCTCTCATCAGCGCGATCTGCAGCCTGACGTAGTACTAACACACGTCCATAAAGTTAGCATGACCACTTGCAATTTTTAATGTTTAATGTATACATTAAATGTCGTTTTTTTGTCGTTAATATGTCGTATAAAAAAAATTTTTGTCGCGCTCCGTTTTAAAAAAAAAACCCTGGTAATGCCAAGTTCATACGGAAGTTAGCACTACCACCGTTGTAAATTGCACTTTTGAAAGATTTGAAATATGAGTTAATTGTCGTTTTTTGTCGGAAATTTGTCATGAAAGAAAAATGTTTGTCGCGCTGCGTTTAAAAAATCCCCTGGTAATGCAAACTTCATGGACTGCCGGCAAAACCAGCACATTCAAGGAAAGAATATATAAAATTAGTAGAGAGAGAACATTTCTGTTCCCCAAAATTGCTCATCTAAAAAGGGCTATCTACATACAAGATATTAATTTAAAGCTAGGAAAAATGTGGGTTTCGAAGTTTTTTTTTCAATCTGCTGGTTTTGCTCCGGCCAAAATAGTTTCTTGTAACTTTAAGGTATCCTCCTATGGAGGCGATAAAAAACGACTATTTAAAATATTTGAAAAGTACAAATTACAAGAGTGTTAGTGGTAACTTCCGCAGGAAGTTAGCATTACCAGGTTTTTTTTTTTAAAAAAGAGCGAGACAATTTTTTCTTTCACGACAAATTTACGACAAAAAATGACAATTAATCCCTATTTAAAATCTTTGAAAAGTGCAAGCAAGGGTTGTAGTGGTAACTTCCGTATGAAGCTAGCAATATCAGAGTTTTTTTAAAGCAGCGCGACAAAGAAGTTTTTCAGGACAAAGAACCCTGCACAAATTACATTGGGAGTGGCTTTCGGCTAAATGTCATAATTTTTTTATATGTTGTAGTACTCGATCAACAAAGCACAAAAATAAAAAAAAACGAGATAGGAAGCAGGATTACTTTCTGAGATATGGAGCTTTAAGGTTGACGTGTTTTAAAGCTATATTTTTGGACATGGTCCAAATTTTTTTCCCACAACTTCGTTGATTTGAGCAAATTTTCTCTCGATTCAAGAATAACCCCCCAGAAAGAGATTTAACAAAAAGTAATTATGCCATAATTTGCGACTATATATGTACTAATTTCCTCCTCTTTTAAAAGATAACTTGTTTTTTTTTATATGGGGTGTGTAGCTTGGCGCCAAGCCACCCCCCCCCTTTTAAGTAGGAATACCTTTGTTATGCTTTTAGTACATAATTTTTACAATATTCAAATTAAGTTTCGTTGAAGGAGAAGGGGGGGGGGTGTTCCTTCTAACAAATATTGTGACTAAAGATGCACTTAAGAATCTCGTTTAGTTTTTAAGTTATTTATTTTTCAATGTTGTTTGTATTTCCAGCATTTTTGACATTCAATAACTCAGAAAGGTGCATATTGCACATGCATATTGATTTTTATTTTCGTCACTAGAGACGAAAATATTTTTTTCTCTACATTTGCGTTACTTATGAATAATCCTAGAGGATGTCTTAAGTCTAATGTTTTGACGAACATAATTTCCTCTCTAGAGAAGAAAATAATTTCTTTTCTTGGGGGGAAAATATTTTTGTCCCTAGAATAACAGGAAAATTCGAGCATACATAACTCGTTAGAAAGTGTCATTCTTACACCCGTTGATTTTCTCACTCGGCCGGCGCCTCACAGAGGTCGAAATCCCGAAAAACCTGGCAGAAATTAAATTAACACATTTTGCATACTCATAGTGAGTGGTATGATATTATTTTAAATAAGTGAGCATAAAAACATTTTTTTTAATGCCTTCATCAAAAACACGATTTTACTCACTGTCCGCACATAGCAAAAACATGGATTTTTTGGATACCGTTGCAAAACATTTTTCTATTGTTCAGGGTAGCAAAAAATTTATTTTTATTATTTTTTTGCGCAGTAATAATGTAAAAAAATTAATAGGCCAACAGAAGGATATGTTGCGAAATTTGAAAGCGGAGTAGCTTTTGTGTTCTAATTTTTTGTATGTTTCTTTCCGTTTTTTGATGAAAGTATCAAAAGAAATATTATTTACAACTGGATCCCGATAAAAAATTCCTTTGCTTTTGCAGGCTCTTGATGTATAACTTTGAATAGTCTTGAAGCACTTGGTTGATTTTCGGTTCTATATCCCATTTTGGCAGCATATACTCTAATTGATTAGGTCTGAAGTTTTGATGCAATTTTTCAGTTTTTTGTCTCTTGGTCCTTTCACTACTTTCTTCAAAATTAATTCTACTTTTTAATCGTAGAAATTTTTTATTCAAGGCCTTCTCCGGAAAATTTAAAATCATTTGTCGATTGCTTAATGTCAATACTCCATTTCTGCCTATGATGGATCAAAGAAACTCGTAATCGTAATTCGTAATCCTCGACCTCAAAAACTTCTATGTACAAACTTTGATCGAAATCGGACATACTTAGACCTTCCCCCCCCCCCCGTACCAAATTTGAAGTTAATAAGATAAGTAGAAGTTAGTCAAAATGAACAAGATTTTACCGAGGATTTTACCCAAACTAACACGCAAGTGATTTTTTTATTTGGAGGGGAGGGGGATTTTGGGGTAACATTTGTTTACGGGAAATATATAAAGAAGGATTGGTAAATATAAAAAGAAATATGTTGAACTGGAGATATGCGGAGAACTTAAACAAAAGACTTTTGAAATTCTAGTATAATACTGCGGATCTTTCTAAAAAACTAAACCTAATCCATAATCTACTACAGATGCCATAAATAAATTATTGCAACAGATTAATCAAGGTTTTGAGAACAATGAGCTGGTTTCTGCTCAATTTTTGGATTTGACTTAGGCCTTTGACTGTGTATCGCATGATGTTTTTATCGCTAAACTGTCATTTTATTGATTCTCACCGGACAGTGTTTTATTAATAAAATCTTACATGTCTGAGAGGGAGCAATTTGTGTCGTTCGCAGGATTTGAATCAGTAAAACTTCCAGTAAAACACTGAGTTCCTCAGGGCTCAGTTTTGGGGCCTGTGTTATTCCTTATTTATGTTAATGACATTTATCAAGCTTGTCCACAAAATAGTATATTCCTCTACGCGGATGACACAACTCCTGTCTACTCCAACCCATGCAGCAGGCAGCTTATCTGTGGAGCGTCTAATATCCTGAATGCCTTGAAGGACTGGTTTGTATTGTTTTAAAAACTCATAGCAGCATTCATAATATTCCCACCAGAAATAGTAACAAACCAATTATTCCATTTAGAAGACTAGAAAAAACAAGAATTGGCTCTGACTACTATGCTGTTAAATTTTACAATCTTCTTCCAAGCAACATTATAAATCTCGATGCAAAACACTTTAAAGTTAAATTAAAAAAGTTTTTGGTAAACCATGCATTTTATGATATCAATGACCTTCTTGATGCAGATCTCTCTAATATGTGTTAACAAGTAAATTTGTCATGTTTTTCTGTTATTTTAATTTTTTTGTTTTTTAATTACTGATTTTGTGTGTTTTTTATAAGTAATTAATGTTGCAAATTTTTATTATAAAGCGTGAGCCATGCAATATAATATGAAATTAGAACTTTTTTCAGTTGAGTTACGTTAATTCATATTATTTTTAAGTTGTAAGTGCTTAAGTATGATAACGCCAATAAGAAAACATACATTGTTGGTTCTCTTCCATTTTAAAATATTGTTGCGCAAAATGTTAAAGTATTTTAATTTGGGGCTGTTAGTTTGTGCATTTTGGATATATCGCATAAGCGCATCAAAAAAGCTAAAACAAGTGTCAGCTTTGACGTCCAGTAAAACAACAAACCTGTACTAGGCCAACTAATTTCCTAGGCAATTATATGCCTGGAGTATTAGAGTGCTCATGAAAATAATTTAAGAGCGGGGATTCTAAAATAATAATTTTATATTGCTGCCAGGTTTTTCGTGATTTCGACCTCTGTGCGCCTCGCGCAAAAACTTTCGCATTCGTGTGAAATATGTCACTTCCTTCACTCATGATGTAATAGACTACTGTTAAGATCTGGGACCAAAAGTAGCTGTCAATCGGAGCGTTTTTTTTTATCGATATACTCTTAATTAATTAACTTCTTTACTGACCTTATGTGACAAACATATCCATCAATCGTTCGTTCCTCGTGCCAAACCGGCGTCAAACGAGTGAAAGTGTCGCTCGGTAATTTGATGCAGTATTTGTTGATCAAAGCAATCGAATTAAACATAGACACACTGGGAGAGTTCGATTCTTTTAGGGGCTGATATATTTGACACATCCTCGAGTATTGGTCGGCCAGAAATTCCTCCTCTTTGCTGGGTTCCAAGCTTGAACAGCGTTTTAGTAGGGTGTTCTCCACCTGTCAATAATAGGCGGGAAAGGCATTTAAATAAATCTAAATTGCCTACATTGTCACGGGATAAAACCAACAAATATTTCAGGCTACAAGAAAAAAAGTTTGTGAGAGCTGGCTAGACAGTTTCCTTATTCGAAAAGAAATTGAAAACTTTCAACCACATAATTATATCCGATAACTATCTACAAAAAATTGCATACCCCCAAATAAAAAAGTCTGCTAGTGACAAACCAGTTTTTGTTTATAAGAGTGTCTTTAGTCCGGAAAATAAGACTTTTGTGATCAAATTTTTTTGAAAACATGGGAGACTTGTCCCAATAAGAGCCTTGACAATTTCACGTCTAGGTTTTTGTATCACTTCAACCTCTGCTTTCCAAAAAAAACAAACTGCTACCCACAAAAGTTTCCATTAATCACTGGATCACGCCGCGCCGGAGTTCGAACGAATTCAAAATCTACTTTTTATTTATGCAATACGATATCCAGAATTCAACAAAACAAGAAAAAGGTTAACTATTTACTATAATAACCTTTTCAAAAATGCAAAGTGTCAGTACTATGACAATAAAATCTTGAAAGCTGATGACTTTCAATTTTAAAATTCCCTGACTTTTCCAGGTTTTCCCTGATATTTTTTAAAAAATTTCCTGACATTTATTCCATTATTTTTGCCCTTATTAGTTTTAAGTTATTTTTTAAAAAAACTGTTACCACCTATAAAATACAAGCAAATTTACTTTTTTCCAACGCATTTACCTAACCTTTAACATTGTTGTAATACAGATATAGGCAAGTAACGTCTTCACCAAACTATAAAACTCAAGCAAATTTACTTTTTTCTAACGCATTTGCAAAATCTTGCTAATTAATACAAGACGATGCGGCTAGGTAGCCAACACCTTCACCAAACATAAAATATAAGCAAGTATGTTTTTCTGATGCATGCGCCAAGCCGTAAACCTTGCTTAACACAAAATAATTGGGTTTAATAACAGTCACGATATTATTTAAGCACCACAATACATTTTTCTGAGTCTCGAAAATATTATTAGAGGAGTTTTCTCGCGTTGAAATTGTTTAAAATGTTTTTAAAAAGTTTGAAACATTTGTTTTCTCGCGTTGCAACGGTGACGTCACATCTAAACGGGTTAAAAATATTTTGAAACGGAATCCACTCTAGTTTTAAAACTGACGCGTGCGTAGAAGATACGTCAAAATTGTTTTTGTTTTTGCGTGAAAATGGATGAGCAAAACGTTATATTTAAAAAGTTCGTGGAACGAGAAGGTAAAGTCATCAAAAATGTATTCTAGATATCTTGTTAGCCATTCTTCATAGTGTCCCTGTGGTCTTATACCTATGATATTCGTGGCTTAAAAGAACAGTAAATAAAAAAACTTCACTATCCATGTAGCTTCCATTGCTTGCCATCTATGCAACTAAAACTGGTCGTACACTCGACGGTTTTGTAAAATAAACAGAAAAACAAAAAAGTGAGGTTACACTAAACTACGTCAGCGTTTTGAACTACTCATTTTTTCTCGGTTCTAAATGATGACGTCACATCTAAATAGTTTCAAATAATATTTCAAAATAATTTAAACGCGAGAAAACGCCTTAGAATTTTTTGAGGTACTAGCTTCATTATTTTTGTTTGTCATCACACTCTCTTCATGGTTTTGCTGCCCATTTGTTGCCATATCTTTAACAAACCCTTTTAGTTTCTACGTTTTTTGAAAAAGTTCAACTTTATTTTTGTGTTAGGATTCTTTAAAGTGGGATTTTCCTTCCCGGCCATGTTAGACACACAAAAACGAATTTTGATTTTTTTCTACTGGCTTAACCTTTAATAGGCGGACATTTTTTTTCAGTTCATGGCGTAGAAAAATCTCAATTTTTTGTGGTATATTACCCATTTATTTCTAGTTCGGGGAATTCCATATCTTTTCGGTACTAAATTTGCCTACTGATAGGCCGTTGACGTATAGGGTATGTTATATCTTCTTGAGAACGACGACCCAGAATTTGATACGTGGGTGAACGAAGATGCTGCGAGCGATTTAGAAGATGAAGATATTTTCGAAGAGGATCAATCTGCGGAGGATGTGATCGAATTCGACCGTAATACTGATACTTCTGATTCCGTCCCAAATAATGCTGATAATCGTAGAGGCCCAACTTACCCCTTACAGTAGCAGTTTCTCAACAATAAACGAAGTATTTTCACTATGTCTCCAGATATTGTTTAAAAAATAGTTGTTGAGACAAACAGAAAAGGACTAACCATTTTTGATAAATGGAATCAAGATCATCCAGACAAAAGAAGAAAATTTACACCCGTTGATGCTTCAGAGATTGAGGCATACCTCGACCTTTTGATAACACTTGGTGCTCTTCGCTCTTCTAAAGAGTCCGTAGATTCCCTTTGGTGTGAGAAGGAAGCTTATTGTCGTCCTATAATCTCAGCTACGATGTCCAGGGACCGTTTCAAAGAAATAACATATTTTCTGAGGTTTGACAACTTTGAGACGAGAGCAGCACAGAAAGCCGTTGATAAATTAGCTCCTATACGAGACATTCGAAATATTCGTCAGAAACTGCAGGAAATCCCTTTCTCCAAGCAGTCATTCTTGCGTTGACGAGCAACTAGTTGCTTTTAGAGGCAGAGCGCCTTTCAGAGTGTATATGAAAAGCAAACCAGACAAATTCGGGATAAAAGTATGGGCTTTGGTCGACTGCGACACCTGGTTCGTTTGCAACATGCAGGTATTTTTAGGTGAGTATTTATCTTAAAAAATATAGTCCTTGCTGTGGTGTAATTATTTTGCTAAAAACGATTGTTTGTTTCAGGAAAACAACAAAAGAATCCAGAATAGGTGAAGGCCAAAGAGTATTAATGGATTTCGTCATTTTGAAAGCGGCTATGGCATTACGACGGATAATTTTTTCACCAGTTTGGAACTTGCCGAAAAGCTTTTACCAGCTTTTAAAAAAAATTGCACTTTGGTGTCGAATGTCCCGAAGAAAAATGCGGTCGTTATTCTACTGTCGACTGAGCCTATGAACGATGAAGTATCTGGTGAAGAATTCTGCAATAAGTCCGAGATTATTCTTCATTATAACAGAACGAAAGAAGTACAGACAAAGAACTACACAAGTTGGCAAGCGAGTACTCTGTGAAAAGAAGATCTAATCGCTGGCCTGTGGTAATATTTGCACATCTTCTAAATGTTGCTAGTATCAACGGGTGGGAATTATGGCTGATGAAATTTCCAGATTGGAATTTTTTGAAAATATATGTGTCAAAACTTAATTTATTGAAGAAAATAATAGTAACAAAACAATATCACAAATTAATAAATCAAAACCGAATTGGAGTCTTTTTCGACCCCAGTCCGTCCCATGTGTAATTTTCCGAAGTCCGCCTATTAAAGGTTAAGCCCAATCTTTACCCAATCAGGTGGAGCTTTCGCATTAGGATCAATCCAATCCATACTAAAATTAGTTTTTCTATTTAACATTTTTTAAATTCTTCCACTAGCAGACAAAAAAACCACACAGATTACAGAACAAAAAATAAATTTCTGCAGGAAAACTTTTACGCGCTGAGATTATATATCCTCATTGGTGCGGAGAAAAATACGAATATAGCTCAGACAAACGTAGTGACTCTGTTTCTTTTTTTTGTTCTATGCCGCACGGTTGCGAAAGAATTTCTAAATTTACTAAGTATTTTGGTTGTACCAGGTTTATTTCTAAAATAATCATAAAAGTTGCACACTATGGGTATCTTATTCCCTGACTTTCTCCTGACTTTTAGGTCATTTGTGGGTTTTTACTGACTTTTCTCTGACAGCATACAAATTCCCTGAACAAACAGAAAAAAATGTGGAAAATAATAAATTCCAAAACAGGAAAAATGCAAATCAACAAACAGAAGGCGGTGTAGTACTCAGGGAGGGAAATTTGCTTCTGGGTGAACAAGAATCTGCTTTACTTAACGCGTACATCTGAGATAGAAATAATAACAGCTATTAAACTGCTTAAATCTAAAAACTCAAGCGGCTGGGACGTCGGTAGTAAAATCGTTAAGCAGGTTAAACACTTTATCAGTGCTCCCTTGAGTAACCTAATAAATAAATCCTTTGAACATGGGTGTTTTCCTGGTAAATTAAAACTTGCCATCGTTAAAGAAAGGCGATCCAACAAACGCGGGAAATTTCAGACCAATTAGTCTTTTATCAACCTTCTCAAAACTTTATTAATTGGTTAAATACAAAAACAACTGACAAATATTTTTCTAAAAATAAATTAATTCATGATTTTCAGCATGGTTTCACAAAACATAAAAGTATCGATACAGCAACCTTTTCTTTTGTAAATAAAATAACTGAACTTCTAGATCAAACTTCGCTTGCTATTACTCTGTTCATTGGCTTAAGTAAGGCGTTTGATTACATCCATCACAAATTGTTTTTTGAAAAAGTAGAAAGAAATAGTTTACTGATATCTGACAGATCGTCCGCAGGAGGTCACAATGGGAGGCAGTGGTTGCTCTGTAAGCTCTAAAACACTAACAGTGAAATATGATTGGATCTTTAATATATTTTTTAATGATCTGTGTAAGGTTCTTCAGGATCTTCCAGTTTTCCCAGTAGCTTATGCTGATGACTTTAACGTTGTAATTGACACCACTATGGACAATTTGCCAGAGCTTGTCAATATTGTGTACTCTCGGATTTGTGTATGGATGTACAAAAATCGGCTTACCATTAATCAGAAAAAATTATCGATTAGCTTTTAGATCTGTTAGATCAAGTTTTGCAATATCAGAGATTATTATAGATAATAAACTAATTAAGATATAAAGTCACGTAAAGTTTTTGGGAATTTTTCTAGATCATAATCTTAGATGGACTATTCACATTGAAAACCTATGTAAAAAACTGTCACAAGGCTTGTTATGGTTTAAGATCAATTTCCAGGCAGTGCAGTCTATATGTTTGCAAATCACTATAGCATCCTTCCATCCACACATCAGAACTGCAATTATTCACTGGGGTCAATTACTTGACTTTGAGAGAATTTTTATTGTTAAAAAGTATGCTGTTAAAATCCTAGCTCGTCTTAAGTGGGAGGAACCATGTAGGAATGCTTTTAAAGCTCTCTCAATTATGACTGCTATAGGTGTCTATAAATCAAATACAACACGACCATAGGTACAAAACCAACTAACATGGTAATAGACATCAAACTGCACAGTATCCCTTTCCATTTAGCTTTTAACAGTGGATGTTTATTGTACAACTGTTTTCCCACGTTTATTCATTTAAAAAAGAATTAAAAAAATATATCATAAATATTTCACCTTATACGCTTGCTGAATATTACTGTAAGCACAGCGAAACTAATACTAGCAGTAGGTAGTGCTCTCCTAAAGTAAAGGCAAGGGTAGTGTAATGTAATGTTTTTGACTTAATCAAAAATAAGCGGATGATCCTGCCAGCAAAAATGCAAGTTGTGTTTGTTTTGTAATAAGACTAGTAGTGTAATTGATGCTTTAATATCACTTTAAATAACCGAAATTCTTAATTATATACCCTCAGACATAACCATCTGTTCCTCCTTTTTGATGATACACCTTGTCTTTGAAGGATAAATGTCACATATAGACATGACAATGACATATTGTAAAGTTATGTCAGTATCGCAGCATGTCATATTTTGTGAAGGCGTGTATTACCCAAAAGGTAAAGGTCCAAAATTGATGACGAAATAGTGACTTGATATAATTTTTGAAATTAAAAATCTCGGCGATTCAAAGTAATATCAAAAAATTAATAAAACCATTAACCTTATGATTATCTCTACAACAAAATAAACAGAACTTGTATTTTTGCTGGAGACCCACTTTAATGAAGGGTGGCCAAATTTTTTCAGTAACATAACGCTTTATAAATCAAAGTTTTCATTTTGTTAAACCGAGCGTATTCGCAGCCCTGAAGACTGTCTGTCAGTTTTTCTGAAATAATAAAAAAAGTCATGGGCATTTTCCCCGACTTTTAATGAAGCGCGCCACTCTGTCCAAATAACAGTAAAAAATCCAGATGGTTTGGTAATGTATCGTTTACTTAAAAAATTGTTTAACAGATTTACGGACTAATTGTCTAAGAACTGTCAGTGTTTTGAGATCATAAAAAAATTCATGGGTATTATTTTGCCAACTTTCAGTCCGAAATTTACAATAAGTTTCATATCATTACAGTTTCTGAAACTTGGATTAGTCCAGATATTAATTCGACCGTAGTACAGCTGCCTGCCTACTACTTACTTAGAAACGATAGAATCACAGAAACATGGGTCGGGGGGCAGGGGGGGTAGCGATGTACGTGAAATCGAACATATCAGCTAGCAGGCTTAGTTTGCCGGAAATGCGTGACACGGAACAACTATGGCTTTTATTTAATCAAACTTAATATGAAATACATCGCAGTTAACACATGGTACCGCCCGCCAAATCAGAGCGTCTCGTTTTTTCTAGATAAATTTGAGCAAACGTTAAATGCTGCTGGTTGAGATGCTCATCTATGATTTGTTTGGCGTCGGTGTGTGTTGACGAATAAACGATATGTGTGATCATTTTGATTTAACGCAAATTATAGATGAGCCTACCAGATATGGTAAAATATTAATTGATATAATAGCATATTCTAGCGTGCTTCGCGTTAACACTTCTCGGTAAAAAACTGCCCGGGCATTGCGGATCACTGTTTGGTTTCATGTACGCTAGGAAAGCTCAAAACCAAAATAGAGCCAATGAGTTACACATACAATTTTTAATAAAAGTATTTGGCAGCTCTTTGACACTTTTGAGCCAGTAAAAACCGTTAGAATTTCTAAGCCTGACTCACCGTGGTTGAGTGATGGAGTTAAAATCTTAAGTGTATGCAGAGATGGAGCTTTTCTAAGGTATAAAAATAATCAGAATGAGAGAATGAGTACTATAAGATGTTACGGAACCAGACCAATTATGCGATTAAACAGGAAAAAAAGCTTATTTGGAGTATAAACTGCAATCATCAAATAAAAAGTCTCTGGCAGGATCTAAAAAAACCGGACATTCATAACCCAAAAAATAAATCTGTAATATCAGCTAGTTTAAGTGATCCCGAAGCAATTAACTACTTTTTAAACTCAGGAAGAGCACCTAACCCTCCAGACCAGGACTTGTTAAATTCATTTTTGACAGATTCGCTGGACGCAAATCTACCTAAATTTAACTTCACAGAGGTATCTGAACATGACATTTTTAAAACGCTTTATCAATCAAGTCTAAAGCAGTAGGGGTGGATGGTATAAGTTTAGATATGTTAATTGGTTGCTGCCCAATCATATTGCGTGTGTAGACATATTTTTAATTTTTGTATAATTTTTAACGTTTTTCCAAAAATTTGGAAAATATCATATGTTATCCCGCTATCCCAAACAAACAGCACAGAAAAAGTAGAGGATCGAAGACTGTCAGTATACTATGTGCCATAAGTCATTGAAATCTTTTGCCAGTACACTAGTCCGGATTCAGAAAAAACTATAGTTGTACTACTGCGCTTGCTAAGGATACAGATGACATCTGGAAAGGAATTGATTTTACTAGCGTTGTTAAATTATATAGGTTTTTCAAGCGAGGCGGTTCAGTTGTCAAAAAGTTTTTTATAGGGTCGAACTCAGGCAGTCAGGGTTGGTAGTGATAATTTCTCAAGCTTTCCATCAGTTGCATCAGGTGTTCCACAGGGCTCGGTTCTGGGACCTCTGTTGTTCACTATTTACACTTCACAGTTTTCTAAAAAATTAGAACATTGTAATTCACACTACCATTGCGATGACCAACAAATATACAATACTTTTTCTAAAAAAGAAGCAATTGAAGCATGTAAAAAGGTAAATGAAGATCTTAGTAGAATACAACAACTTTCAACACAATACTGTCTCTTGTTAAACTCAAAAAATCCCAATTAATGGTGTTTGGACGCAAAATCACACGTACGAAAACGGTGAGGAAAATTAAAATTAAAATTGATACTGATCAGCTAGAGGTTACAGATACAGCAAAAAACTTGGGACTTGTTATGGACTCATCTTTAAATTTTGAGAAACATATCTCTCTTGTGATTAAAAGAGGATTTATAGCAATAGCAATGCTTAATACATATACTAAAACTGTCTTGTGTGATACTTTGGTTCTCTCACATTTAAATTATTGTGGCGTAATTTATGATCAATGTATTCGTAAAAAGGATATGCGACGTTTACAACTACTGCAGAATTCTTGTGTCAGATTAATCTCTGGATTAAGGAGCAGAGATCATGTAACTGAACCCCTTAAATTGCTAGTTCAGTAGAATATGGAACAGAGGCGATTAGTTCATTGCTGCTCATTTTTTTTCAAAATACTAGACAAAAAAACAAAAAGGCATTCGAGAGTAAGCGTTGGATGATTATTATAGACGTCTTTTCGCGACCGATGATTTCGAAACCGCTTTGAAAACATGCGTAAAATGTGATTTTGGCGACGAAACGGTGACGTCACGGTTCAAAACATTTCAAAGGATTTCGAAAAATCACAAAAAAAACTTTCAAATCCAAAAAACGAGAAGTCACGCACACACAGCTGATTAATGTCATTCAATAATTGTCATTTTGGCGAGCAGTGGCGATGGTTCGAAACGGTGATGTTGCGGTTGAAACGGTGACGTTGCGGTTGAAACGGTGACGTTGCGGTTGAAATGGTGACGATGTTTTCAAAATGTGCTTTCGAAAACATCGGTCGCGAAAAGACGTCTTATATTATGGCGACCAGACTGCTTGCTTTTTTTCAATGTTTTCTTCATTAAAAAAGTATTCATAAAGTCTTCAACTTAAATTATTTTTGAAATAATATTTTTGTTAATGAAATTTATTAATGTTACATAATTTTATGGTTTTATAAATCTATCTTTTTTCTCTTGTACATTTGGGTTAGGCTAAGGTTTATTTAAGTATTGGTTGTGTATTGTTTAATCATAAACAAAAAAGGTTAAGTGGAAGAACACGGCTCCCTATTTCTTAATAGGAGAGTGTAAACTTTGGGTTTTACTGCATATTTATTTTATTAATTTTAAGTAAGTAAATTGTATTATAATCTAATTTTTTAATATGCACCAATAAAATCATACTATACTATACTATACTATGTTCCCTGATTTTCAGGTAATTTTCGGGGACCAACTAGTGACAACTTACCTCATTATATTGAGCCAACCTATCGACAAACGCGTCTTTTTCTTCGTCATTCACAAACAGGATATAGTGGGCCTCGGGAGCCCTGGCCTTGGCTTTGCTCTGTATATAACTGTGGAAAGTTTCGGGTAGATCGAATCTTATCACCAAATTGCATTTCGGCAGGTCACAGCCCGATTCTAGTACGGCAGTTGAAACTAGGATGTTGCACTCGTGGCAACGGAATTTTCTTAACACTTCCTCCTGAGCCTAAAATTATAAAAATTTACGGTAAGTTTTTATAGACAACAGAATAGCCAGCCCATTTTCCTTAAAAAAGGCAACCGAACACTGAGTTTTGCACTGTTGCAGTTGGTTGTAATTTACATACAGGGTTCGACAGTTTTCGTCTAGGGTGCCCAAATGCATGTGTCTGAGTAAGAACGCTATTCAATTCAGATGCACTAAAGAGAGATGCCGGCTAGGCAACGTTGTAAATAAAATCTATATGTTTGTGGCGGATTCATAATGTCGAAAATACTTTTTGTGGGTTTTTCGCTTTAAGGAAATTTTTTCAAAAATATGTTAAAACCCACTGCGTAAATGCCTAAAGACAAAAATTTGTTCGTTTGCCAGTGGTTTTTAAATAAGATAAAAAATTTGCCTACACACACGCAAATCCTAACTAGAATCTAAGGCCTTATCTGACGTTTCGGCAGAAATTCTACTGCCCTTATAAAAGGAATTATGCTTTTCAAAAATTTTTTCGATTCTTTTTTTAAAATATCTGTCTGTTGTCATACAACTGACTGACTTTGACTGATGCATATTTCAATCATACAACGCTCGAGGGTACGAGGACACGAGGACATGGCCCCAAGTGCCAAACCCACTTCCTGAGAAAACGGGCATTGTCGAAAAGTATACATTTTTAACGAGGTATGGTTTTGTCATTTAGTTTGTTATTGTGTAGTTTGTGTTTTAAAATTTTGTGGCCGTATTTTCTGTGATTGCGTGCGTTATTATTACGGGAAACACTAGACAACACTTTTTCAATTTTTTTTTCGATAGTGGCCACTCTTAATAGATTTTCCAAAAGTAAACAAAAATATTAAACATAAACCTACATTTTTGCTGTCAGATGGTTGTCAGTTGCTTTCACTACTAACGCAATCGACGCGCCTGCCCATTACACTCCTCGTGTATGGGTTTTTTCCAGGCCAACTTGATTGGCAGAGTTATTATCGGTACGCATTTTTTCTCGGGAAAAGCAAGGGGAGGGCCGTTATATATCTCATAGTTATATGGTTTCCAGGCGACCATTCTCTCGAAATTTTGTTACTGTTTGCGTTTCGCTCACTCTGTATATATTTTATAGTTAAACTTGGGTTCTTTCGGGTTCTATAACTAGGAGTTATATCTTTTATTTAATTTTATATTTCAATTCTACTGGCTAAGGTATTTAATCTGCTGTGTTCGACCCGACTAAAGTTAATTTTTTTTATTTTACTGAGATAAAAACTGGCGCGGGAAAAAAAGACCTCACCACGTCGTCGTCGGACACTCGATATAAAGCGTTAAAATTAGCAACATATATTTTTTTTAAAAAGGTTTCGACTGTGTCGTTATAAAATTCCCTGATAATTTAAATTATATAATTGTTTTTTTTTGGTGATACGTACGTACCTAGCTAAGGGCCGCTCGTGTTTCTTAGAGTGCGACTGATTCTATTTATTCTATAAATTAACTATTGGCTACTAGTGATAATTAGTGCTATGAACTGATATATATCTACTTAACGGCCTGGTTACGATATTCACCACTGCCCAGGGATTCACTCAGAAGTAAGGTAAGGTGAAGAATTCTAAGCCAGTTTCTTTTAAGTAATAGTTTTTTTTTACAAGATTTAGATTGATACAGGGTTGAGATTCCCCTATATTAGTCATTGGTTCGCGTTCGAGCCATATTTATGGTCTGTTTTTTGCCAAAAACCAGCATGTTAGACCACCCAAAATTGGTAGAATTTGCGTTAAAAAAAAACATGGTAAAGAATAGTCCATTCTCGAAATAATTTTAGCTTTTTTCAGTCTATTGACAACTTAATTTTTACAATTATATGAACTACAAAATGTTATCCAATTTTAACTATGATTTCTAACAAAAATAATAATTTTCGGTTACCTACCTATTCGTAATTAAATATCTGGGATATTTTATATCGAGTCTTCCAAATAAAACTAAAATTTCTAGGATACTACCTACGTTATTTTATTTTCAGTTGTTGCTAATTTTATTTCAAATTCTATAAAAAAAAAATAAGGTGGGTAGTTACCTACCTTTTTCAATTCGAATTAAGTTTGTGCTATAACTACATACTTTAATCATTCGATTTTTTTTCCTATTTTTTTAAATATCTTTGGAGCACAAAATTACGCAAGCCAAAAATTTCCAAATTTTTCGATTTTTTCAATATACAATTCTATTTCAAATTAAACAAAAGCCAAAGTTTTTTTTTAAACCAAAACCAACTAGCAATAGTTTGATAAATATGGAGCCATATATTCAAAAAAAAATATCGTTTTGTTCTAAATAAAATAAATAATTTATAAATTCGGTACCGCACCCAAAAGGACAAGTGTGTATATTTTTATAGAGGTCGAAGGTCAATTTGCAATTATTTTTTTTTCTATACTTCGCAGAGTGTTTGCTTTCTTTTAAAGACCAAACCTGCATTTAAACGAAACCAATTGTTTTTTTTTCTAGTTAAAAAAAAGAGTAATTTTGTCTTGGAACTTTTCTATCTTTGTTTTTTTTTGACGGGTGTTTTTCCAGTTATGAAATGAGCAGTTCAAAAGCTTTAAAACAGTTACGCGCAACTAGGGACCTAGCTGTTGATCAGATATACAGCATTTACCGCATTTCTCAAACCGCCAAACAACACGATGATGTGCATTCTCGTTTTAAAATGGCCTTTCGAAATGTGGAAGTTGCATATTTAGATTTTAAAAAGCATCACTCGGCACTTATTAATGCGCTTGCCGAGAACGCCGATCAAATCGCTATGGAAAAGAATGTCAGAAATGATTTTATGGATAAATATCTTGACATCAAAACCAATTATTACGATTTGTTTGAAAAAGATTCTGATAATAAAATCCAAGGTGCAGTCAATTTGACGCCTTACAGAAACGCAAAACTTCCTGAAATTAAATTGCCTAAATTTGACGGGACTCTTCAGAATTGGCCAGGTTTTATTGATCTTTTTAACTCACTTGTCCATAATGACACCGACATTTCTGATGTTGAAAAATACAAACATTTAATTTCTTCTTTGGAGAAAGCTCCATTGAGTATTGTTAGAGCTGTTCCCCTGTCAAACAATAACTACGCTATTGCCTATCAAACTTTAATTGATAGATTTCAAAATCCTCGTTTGTTAAGTGACGCTTACTGGTCTCAAATTATTAATGCTCCTAAAATTACTCACGAATCTGCCGAAGGCATTAGAAATTTACTAGACACCTTCGAAGAAAATTTGGCTGCGCTAAAAACATTTAATTTGCCTGTAGATCAGTGGTATTTCGTAATTTTTAAACTTTTAATTAAAAAACTCAATGTTGAAATTATAAAAAAGATTTGAGTTACAACAAGCGACAAACAATTTACCGTCTTATCAAACTCTCAAAATTTTTTTAAAACAGCAATGCGTAGCTCTTGAGTCAGTCGCTTTAACTTTGCCCAAAGAAAGCACTTATTCCAAAAATTCAAACTTTTCGAAAAATTTAAACTATTCAAAACATTCGAACTTCAAATCCAATTCAAAACAAAGTAATTCAAATCAGCATAATTTTTTTTGCCAATTCAAAGGATCCAAATGCAAACAATACAAATTTGTATTCATCCTATAAGTCCTATTCGTGTCCACTGGATAAGGAAATACATTCAATTTACAAATGTAAAACTTTCTTGTCCAAAACACCTTCTGAAAGACTTGAGATGGTAGTTCAAAATAACTGGTACACTAACTGCCTGCATCATGCCTATCAAGCACCAGATTGTAAATACAGATAGTTGCAGAATCTGCAAGGTCAAAGAACACCATATATTTTTGCATCTTCCTAAGCAAACCACTTCTCACAGCACTCAGTGCAATATGGCTTCACTTCACACTTCAAATAAAAATTCGATCACTCTTTTATCCACCGCTATTGTAGACATTTTAGATGCTTGGGGTTCATACCAACCGATCCGTGTTCTCATCGACAATGGATCACAAGTAAACATCATTAGCCAATATACATGTTATATGAGTAAACAATACGTAGGTGTAAGTGTTATTATTCTAAGTTCCTTATCTTAATGTAATTTGATACTTTTGTTATTCACTATTGTTTTAATGTAATTTGATATATTTGTTTTTAACAAGAGATCTTCTAGAAGGAAATGTGTAAGCACTTTTAGTCACGTTTAACTTTTATTTGACTTTGTTCTAGAATTAAGCGTCAGCACTAATTTAATATAAATAGGATTTGTTGTAAACAACAGTAAGAAATTCAGGGACATTCAATAGCTAGTCTTGGTAGTGTTAAGTACCATTGTAAACGGTTCTAAAAATAAAGTATAGTTTTTTAAAAAAGTTCTTTATTAGATTTCGAATCTAAAAAGTGGCGCAGTCGTGCGGATTTCTTCGACGTACTACAGCTCGAGGCCCAGTGTACGAAAAAGCTATTCGTAGTTCACCGTCCGCGGTAGTGCACCCAAGAGACTTGTTAGTACGGTACACGTTAGTGTTTTACAAGAAGAACTTACTTGCTTCTTAAAAACAGGTTTAGTGGTTTTCGCCTTAAAATCAGCACAATTACAGGTTTAGTGGTTTAAGCCTTAAAACCAGCATAAAAACAGGTTTAGTAGTTTTAGCCTTAAAACTAGCAATAAAAAAGGAACCGAAAAATAAAAAAAAAAAGCTATAGAAGAAAAGTTATAGAAGAAAAGTTACAGAAGAAAAGTTATAGAAGAAAGAAGATTCATCTGGTCAAATCCGATCCAGCTTTGAAGAGGAACTGAATCCAGCCGCTTAATTTCAAAAGCGATTTCAGAGAACTTCCGAACTTCCTTTGCTTCAGGATACAGAGAACTTCCGAACTTCCTTTGCTTCAGGATTTCAGAGAACTTCCGAACTTCCTTTGCTTCAGGATATGAAGATTTTAATACTGTAAGTTAGTTTTAAATATTTATTGTTTTGCCCGAATTTCTTCACTAGTCAGAAATTTTTAAATTTTAAGTTTTAGTTTAAGAAAATTTTTGAAAAAAAAAGTAAATAATGGCGGAAGAACAAGAAGTTGAACCTTATAAACTTTCTGAAATATTTTCATTAATTCCAGAATATGATGGAGATGCTATTAATCTCAACACATTTTGTAATGCATGCGACTTGGCAGAAGCCATGTGTGTTCAAAATCAAAAACAATTTTTGCTTGTTAAAATCAAAAATCAGTTAAAGGGTAAAGCTTCTCAGCTTATTAATTCTAGAGATATAAGTTCTTGGGCAGAAGTTTCACAACTTCTAAATACGCATTTTGGCGATCAAAGAGACCTTACTGCTTTAATTCAGGATCTCCAGAGGTTACATCAGTTACCATCTGAGAATCCACTAACTTTTATTTCGCGTTTACAAGTTCACTGTGCGAAAATGAATTCAGCAATCAATAGGCAAACCCTTACAAGAGATCAAAAATTTGCTCAGGGTAAACTTATTGAGACTATGGCTTTAAATACTTTATTAACCGGATTAGACTCAAAAATTGGGCATATAGTTCGTGCTAACAATCCGAAAGACATGATTGAAGCTATTTCTTTTATTAAACGTGAGCTTCAACTTTTTTATTTCGAAAATCAAAAATTCTCTAAATCACAAAATTCAATTCAAAAACTCAAAATACAACCAAAAATATGTACATTTTGTAAAAAACAAGGTCACTTAATAAATGAGTGTAGAATTAGACAAGTGTCGCAATCGAGACCACAAAATTTTTATAACTCAAATAATTTTCAAAATAGGAATCAAAATCCTCAACCATCTACATCCTATCAAAATCAGAATTTTCAAAATACAAGACCAAATAATTTCCAACAAAGATCAAATGTAATACAGCGTCCACAACAAAATAATGGCAACTTTAGACCAAATCAAAACTATCAAAATAGGCCAAGTGTAATACAGCCTAATCCTACATACAAACCAATGCATTTTATTAATTCAGAAAAATTTGAAAATTTTGAAAATAATAAAAATTTTGAAAATAATGAAAATTTTGCAAATGAAATTTTTTTTAGTGAAAATTTTGAGAATTATAATTTCACAGATCAAAATTTTGAAAATATCAATTACGAAAATGAAAATTTTGGAAATGACTTTGAAATAAGTAATTTTGAAAATTATTCTCAAGATTCTGTAAATTTTCAGATATCAGCCTCGGAAACAGATCAAAATTTAATAAGTCAGATTTCAGAAATAACTTTAGAGGACGATCACAATCCCTTCATCCAAACTCAAGATCAATTCATGTAAATTTTGAAATTTTTACCTGTTCAGAAGAATTGTACTATATTACCGATGTTTCAAAACAATTTAAATTATTAGTAGATACAGGTGCAAGTAAATCTGTTTTTAAACCTAAAACATGTGAAAAATATAAAATTAGATTTCCAGAAAATGTTACTATTAGGGGTATCACTAACGTACCCATCAATATAACAGAATCAGCATTAATTCCTTTTAATATTAAAGATCCACATAAAGTTTTAGTTTATAATTTGGATATACAGTTTGACGGTTTACTAGGTTCAGACTTTTTAAAACATTATGATTGTGTTATTGATTATAAAAATAATCAATTGATTACAAATTTTAAAACAGTACCACTTTATCGGAGTAATTCGGAAAATGATCCAATGCAGTCAGAACAACAATCAGCTGACATAAAACCTATTAATAATACGATAAAAATTGAAGGTCGTACAGAAAGAGCTTTTAAATTTAGAACGGATAAATTAAAAAACACTGAAGCTATTTTATTAGCACAACAGATAGACAAGTGTTACATTCCTAATTGCTTGGTAAAAATAAATAATAATGGGGAATTTTGCACAACGGTTATAAATGCGCGACCAGTTACAAAAATAATTAATTTTGAAAAATTTGAATTTGAACCGATTATTGATCCTTCTTCTTCAGAAGTCTGTTTTAATTTAACGGAAAGACATCCAGCAAATCGTGAGAATGATATTATGGAACAATTACGTTTGACACATTTAAACGAAGAGGAAAAAGAAATGATTATGTCGTTATGTCTTGACTTTTCAGATATATTTTATTTAGAGGGGGATAATTTAACATTTACCAGTGAAATTAAACATTCGATTACTACTAAAGAAAGTAAACCAATTTTTACAAAATCATATAGATATCCGCAAATCCATAAACAAGAAGTAAAAAATCAAATTTCAAAAATGTTAGATCAAGGTATCATACAACCATCTGTTTCGCCCTGGTCCAGCCCAGTGTGGGTGGTTCCAAAAAAATTAGACGCCTCAGGAAAACAAAAATGGCGTGTTGTCATTGACTATAGAAAACTTAACGAGGTGACAGTAGATGACAAATATCCTCTACCCAACATATCAGACTTGTTAGATCAACTTGGTAATTGTGAATATTTTACTACGTTAGACTTAGCGTCAGGTTTTCATCAGATTGAGGTAGATCCAAAAGATATACAAAAAACTGCTTTTTCAGTTGAGAATGGACATTATGAGTATATTAGAATGCCATTCGGACTCAAAAATGCTCCTTCAACATTTCAAAGGGTAATGGACAATATTTTAGTGGGAATTCAAAATGAAAGATGTCTTGTTTATATGGACGATATAATAGTCTATTCAGCTACAATACACGAACATATAAAAAGATTATCAGAAGTATTTTCAAGATTAAGAAAAGCAAATTTAAAGATACAACCTGATAAATGTGAGTTTTTAAGGAAAGAGGTAGCTTATTTAGGACACGTTATCACTGATAAGGGTGTAAAACCAAACCCTGATAAGATATCTGCTTTAAAAAATTATCCAGAACCAAAAACTCAAAGAGACATAAAAGCTTTTCTTGGATTAGCAGGATATTATAGACGATTCATAAAAGACTTTGCAAAAATTTCAAAACCCTTAACTAAACTATTACAAAAAGATATACCTTTTATTTTTGATCAAACTTGCAAGAATGCATTTGAATTATTAAAAAATGCTTTAACAACAAGTCCAATTTTAATATATCCAAATTTCGAGGAACCTTTTATTTTAACAACTGATGCTAGCGGTTATGCTATTGGCTCAGTTTTATCACAAGGAACTATTGGCAAAGACTTACCCATTGCGTATGCATCCAGGACATTAAATCCTGCAGAACAAAAATATTCAACCATAGAGCGTGAACTTTTGGCTATAATATGGTCAGTTAAACATTTTCGACCCTATTTGTATGGACGAAAATTTTATTTAGTAACAGACCATCGTCCTTTAATTTGGCTAAGTTCTATTAAAGATCCTGGTAGTCGTTTAGCTAGATGGAGACTTAAACTAGAAGAATATGAATTTGAGTTTATTTACAAATCAGGAAAAATTAACAAAAACGCTGATGCTCTATCCAGAATTAAAATCGATGAAAAAATAAATACAATACATTATTCGGTAAATTTTCAAAATCAAATTAACCAAGAAAATATTAAAATTTTAGAAGAAAATTTATTTGATGCTCCTTTGCACTTTGCTTTGGCTCATTGTGTATCAAAAGATTTAAAAATGGGTAAAGGCATAGCTTTACAGTTTAAACAAAAATATGGACATGTTGAATATCTTAAAAGTCAGAATAAACAAGTTGGTGAAATTATAAATTTGAAAATCAAAGACAGAAATATTTTTTATTTAATCACTAAAGAAAAGTATAATTTAAAACCCACTTATGATAATGTCTATAAATGTTTAGAAAAATTAAAACAAAATTGCTTCGAGAATCAAATTAAATACGTAGCAATGCCAAAAATAGCTTGTGGCTTAGATTCATTAAATTGGGATATAATTTTATCAATGATTAAATCAATTTTCCAATCAACAGATATTCAAATCAATATCTATATTTTGATGGATAAACGAACGGCAATTATTAATGCTTTATCGGAACAGGAAGGTTCATCCGAAGAAGATCAAAACGAAAACTTATCCCTTATGTCACCGCAGACACTTGAAAACGAATTTAATAGATTCCAAAATTTATATCAAACAATATCATTGATTGATTATTCCAAAATCAGATATACAAATGAACAATTATTAAATAAAGATCACAAAAATATCATAACAATTTTTCAACAAGATAATATGAAAGATTTACATTATCAAATTATAGAAGATTTTTTCGAGGAAAGTCCAAAGTTTGACATTAAAAGAATCAATATTTTACCTTCAAAATCTATTAGGAAAAGAAATTATTATATTATCCCATTGCCAAATTTTCAAGAAGATGCAATTTCAATACTTTTTGGAATTCTTTGTAGATGTCAAAATGATATCGATCCTTCAAAAACATATTATGTTGAGACAAGAGTTGACTTACCAATATTAGAGATGATATGCTTTATTTTTGCAGAAAAAGATTTAAATTTGGTAGTTTGTGAAAATATTTTCACAGAACCTAGTGATGATCAGAAACAAATAATAATTGATCAATATCACTCAGGAAAGAGAAATTTTCATCGAGGAATCAATGAAACTATACGGAGAATCAAAGAAAAATATAATTGGAAAAACTTAAGTAAAGAGGTTGAAACATTTATAAAAGAATGTGAGATATGTCAAAAGAACAAAATTTTAAGGAAAAATTTAGATAACCCACTCGTAATTACAGAAACCCCAAAAACACCATTTGAAAGAATTAATTTAGACATTTTGGAAATTCCACAAAAAAATTTGGTTTTGACTATAAGGGATGAATTAACAAAATTCATACAAGCTTATCCTCTTAGTGATAAAACCTCAAAAAATATAGTGAATACTTTATTACTATTTTTCCAGCATTACGGTACACCTTTAAGGATTCATACTGATAGGGGCAAAGAATTTAATAATCAGTTATTAAAAGATTTGTGTAAGATGTACGATATAAAGTTAACTTTTTCAAGTACAGGTCATCCACAATCCAATGGAAGTTTAGAACGATTCCACGCAACTCTTTTGGAAATGATAAGAGTGTGTACTACAGAAAATCCTAACGAACACCCTCATCAACTTCTCCCATATACGGTTATATGTTATAATAACTCAACATGTAAAACTCATGGTTTCACACCTTATGAATTAATATTTGGACATACGTCATCGCGACCCGCTGAAGTTCTTTATAATGAGCAAGAGTTAATCTCAAAATATGTTCGCGATTTAAATGCAAAAATCAAACACTTTTATGAAATAGCACGAAACAGAACAATTCTTTCTAAACAAAAAGCAAAAGCAAGATTTGATAAACACGTAACTCCAAACTATGAATTTAAAGTTGGAGATAGGGTATACGTTAAAGAAACCCAAATAAAAGGAAAACTTTCACCGAAATTTAACGGACCATTTGAAATTAAAGAAATTTTCAAAAATTCAGCTTCTGTTTATAATTCAATAACTAAACAAACATCTAAATTTAATTTTGATTTACTAAAACCATGTTATGTTAAACAAGATGATGAAAATGATTAAAACATATTGTTTCAGATTATTTATGTCCGTGCTACTCGGATTCGGACAAGAACGTTATGGTCAACAGTATAGTCTAACTGAAATCAATAACACAGTAGGTGTTTACTATCATAGAGAGGCCAGTATTAAGGTATCTAATGATAAGTGGACCATATTAGTATATAAAAATCTAGAGGCTTTGCAAAACGCTTTTATTAATAATAATCATATCTTAGATAACTTAGAGCTTATGCTTTCGCAAAAAACAGGAACTATGAAAAATGTACACTTTGATATTAGATCTCATGTAACTTTGTTAAAACAAATTTCAAAAGATATTGGTAATAAATTTGATGAAATCGATTCTGATACCACAACTAAACAAGTAATTAGACCTAAAAGAGGACTATTTGATGCCGTAGGTACGGTTTGGAAATATATCACGGGAAATTTAGACGCTGCTGACGGTCAATATTTTAATGAATGTATCAATAAAATTGAAAAAGACGATAAAGAATTGGAAATATTAATGAAAAAACAAATAAGCGTGACTACATCCGTTATTAAACAATTTAATTCTACACTGAGAAAACTTCAAATCGACGAAGAAACTTTCAATTCAAATATTAAAGAAATTGAAAAATCAATTTATATGATTCGGGATGAAATTGAACTTGTTGATCTTAAATTTTATTTAATCAATATTTGTGAACAACTACTCGAATCCTATACTTACCTTCAGTCACAGGTTGAAGACATTTTAAATTCAATAACTTTTGCAAGATTAAATATTATTCATGCTTCAATAATTCTTCCCAATGATTTATTGGATGCTCTAGAATCAATAAGTAAAAATCTGGATAAGAACAATTTGCCTTTAACTCCGCGAAAATCTCAAATCCCAACCTACCTTAACATAATTGATTTACATGCTTTTATAATCGATAAAAAATTAGTTTTTGTTTTGGAAGTACCTTTAACAGAATCAGAAATCTATACAGTTTATAGAATGTATCCAATACCTATTTATGATAATAGAACTATGCTACATCATATTCTACCTGTTGGAAACAAATACATTGCTAAAGACGATGATAACGAAATTTATATCTCATTATCTGATATCAATAAATGTAAAGAATTAACGAACCGTCTTTATCTTTGTAAAAATTTGTATCCTTTACCAATAGATTCAAATGCTATTTGTGAAGCACAACTGTTAAAAACACAAAAGATTCTTACTTTACCAAAAACATGTGAAATGGTTTTGATTTTGGCTGAAGATTACAATATTCAATTATTAGAAAATAATGCTTGGCTAATAAGTGTAACCAATCAATTACCAATAACTATAAAATGTGAGGGTATAGATCCAAAATCGAAAATTGTTAATAAAAATACTGTTTTAACTTTAACCTCAAGATGTTCCGGTTTTGTTGGAACATCAAAAATTCAAGCAACCAGTTTAAAAACTGTTTTTTATAATTATAATTATTCCAATACTGTACAAATTCCTTTTAATTGTTGTGATAAATATCCAGATAATGTTAATAATTTTCCGAAATTAAAACCTTTAAAAATCAATAAATTAAATTTGGAGGATTTGGAAATTGCCAAACACAAATTGGATCAATACTCAATAGAGTTAGATGATTTAATCAAGGAACCAACAGTTCAAAAATATTATTCTTGGTTTACCTATTTTACATTATCTTTAATTATAATCATAATTAGTGCATATTTGTATTGTAAATGCAGAAAGCGAAAAAGGATGTTACAAATAGGTATAGAAAATAGCAATAATGACGACAGGCCTTATAAACCAAATGTTTCAGTTTTTGGGAAAAGATTTTCAAACATTTTACCAAAGCGAAGACCTTCTATTAGATTAGGTGAAGATATTGAAGAAGAATTTGAATTAAACACTAACAGTTCTTTACGGAAAAATATAGTGTAAAAATTATTTTCTTTTTAAAATTTTGTTTTTCTTTGAAAACAAAAATGTACTTTCAAAAGTTACTGCAATGAGTAGCACTAACTTTTTAAATAAGGGGGGAGCTGTTATATGAGTAAACAATACGTAGGTGTAAGTGTTATTATTCTAAGTTCCTTATCTTAATGTAATTTGATACTTTTGTTATTCACTATTGTTTTAATGTAATTTGATATATTTGTTTTTAACAAGAGATCTTCTAGAAGGAAATGTGTAAGCACTTTTAGTCACGTTTAACTTTTATTTGACTTTGTTCTAGAATTAAGCGTCAGCACTAATTTAATATAAATAGGATTTGTTGTAAACAACAGTAAGAAATTCAGGGACATTTAATAGCTAGTCTTGGTAGTGTTAAGTACCATTGTAAACGGTTCTAAAAATAAAGTATAGTTTTTTAAAAAAGTTCTTTATTAGATTTCGAATCTAAAATACATAATAAATTAAGTTAAAAAATAGTGACTGTTGTTGTCTGTGTTCAGGGGGTATGTTTTCGAGCAAAGAAGGGTGATTAGCACACCACTTGCGAAGTTCAAAACCACCACTTTTTAGAATCGAAATTAACTCTGATTGGAGCTGTTTGCCCTCTGATTTAGTAGAAAAACTAGAAACGATATCATCGATATAAATATCCGAAGAAAGAACTTTAGAAGCTAAAGGATACTTTTCCTTTGCATCTTCTGCGAGTTGCATAATGCAGCGAAGAGCCAAGTATGGCGACGAAGATACTCCGAAAGTGACAATTTTAAGAACGTATGATTTGATAGTTTCATTTGGAGAGAAACGCCACAATAGACGCTGATAGTCTCGGTGATGTGGAGCTACCATTATTTGGCAAGACATCTTTTTTATATCTGCTGTAAAAGTAAATGGATGGAGTCGGAAATTTAGAAGTATTGTCTTTTTGGAGTTTTGGACCAGTTTCTGCAAAATTTCAAATGTTCGAAAAATAGCGTTTAAACCTCGTGATAAAATATACTATTGTTTAATAATAATAATTTATTTTTTGATTAGGAGCTTAATGCGTACCGACCAATGTCCTTAGCTCTTATATAAATTGAATAACGAATTTTATCTATGAAATCAACATCTTTTTTTCTAGAAAACAAAGTCACTTTATAAAATAGGTGTAGATAACACCTACCCTTTAATTAATTTGGTTGTCAAATAGATGACGATATTAAAAAGTATAATAATTTGAAAAGATTAAGGTAATTTGATACGGATTAAAAATTGAAACAAATTCAATCCTAAGTATGAAAATAAAAAGAATATTTATTTTTATTCCATCGGAAACTTAACACAATAAGAACAAAACACTTAAAAGTACTTCGAACGCGAACATCTTTAAGAAACATAGTCTTACATTCTAAAAATCTGAAAATAAAAAAACATTTATTTTTATTCTGTCGGAAACATAACGCAATAACAACAATACAAAAAAGAAGTTAAAAAACCTCCAAATCAACCGAAAAGAAACCAAAACAAAAACTAAAGATCAAGAAATCTTGGGTGTAAATAACGAACGTTAACGTATTTGTTATTTCCACCCAAGATTTCTTGATCTTTAGTATTTTGGTTTCTTTTCGGTTGAAGTAACTGATTTGGAGGTTTTTTAACTTCTTTTTTGTTATGCCTTAGGAGCATAATCCTACTGGAAATATTAACACGCCAGGACGAATCCGTATCAGGTAATTTGGATACGTACCAGTGCGGAACGATGCCTATTTGTGAGTGATTCAAAGTTGGAAATCAAGGTGTATGATGGTGTTTAATTATGTATGGTAGAGGGTGACCAGTGAAACCACTGATGAGCCCACGCTGGTTCCCAGAGCGAAACATGGTTTAATCATTTCTCTTTTCGCTTTGGTCTTTTGTGGTTGTTGGTTAAAGGAAGGGGAGAAATCTTGGCCAAATTTCACTACCGTTGATGGTCCTGTCATAGATGTCAGTTGCGAAGAAAAACCTATTTCTTTAGTAGCTGTTACGGTGTTCAACTTTTTCGATAAACTCTTAGAAACATTTTCAAAAATTTCTAAAATTCAACGAATTATAGCAATATTCTTACGTTATATACATAACTTCAAGAAACGAAATTTCCCAGAACAGCAAAAGTCTAATAATTTTACAACTTACGAACTTCATAAAGCCCTCATGGCTTTGGTTAGGCATATTCAATATTCTGTATTTGCTTCGGAAATTCAAAATCTGCAAGAAGGCAAACCCCTTTCAAAACCGTTACGAAAATTTAATCCATTCCTTGGAGAAGATGGTATTTTCAGGGTGGGCGGGCGCTTGGTGTTTTCTGGGTTAACTTACGACAAAAGGCACCCCGCCCTCTTACCTACAAAACATCGTCTAACTCATTTAATTATTGAGGATGCTCATAAAAAATATCTTCATCCAGGACCTCAAACACTTCAGTTTCTTTTATCGCAGAAGTTTTGGATAATTTATTCTCGACGTGCCATACGTCACGTTTTAAGTAAGTGCATTACTTGCTTCAGAGCCAATCCGACCCCTTTACAACCTCCAATGGGTACTTTGCCTGCTTTTCGAATAAATCAAATCAAACCCTTTTCAATAGTTGGTGTCGACTATGGTGGCCCTTTTCCTTTAGTTTTCAATAGAGGTCGCTCTATTAAATCAGTTAAGGGCTATCTATGGTTATTCGTGTGTGCTGCGATGAAAGCTCTTGACCTAGAATTAGCTTCAGATTTGACTTCTGAAACTTTTCTGGCAGCTCTTAGACGTTTCGTAGCTCGCAGAGGACGATGTAACCGACTTTTGTCCGATCAAGGGACCAATTTCGTTGGAGCTCATAAGGAACTTAATCGTCTAATGAAACAAACTATTCGTTGGTCCTTTAATCCTCCTTCGGCTCCACATTTTGGCGGCCTATTCGAAGCTGGCATAAAGTCAGTAAAATCTTACCTTGTTCGTACCATAGGCACACAAATTCTGACTTACGAAGAATTTTATACCCTTCTCTGTCAGATAGAGGCAATCTTAAACTCTAGACCACTCTGTCCCTTAAAAACTGATCCAAACGACCTTTCCGTTTTGACTCCCGGTCATTTCTTGGTACAGGAACCGTTATACTCTGTCCCCGATCTTGACTTATCTGCCATTCCCCTTAACCAATTGAATAGATTGCAACTCATACAGCGTTTAAATCGTGATATCTGGAAGCGTTGGGATGACTCATATTTAAATACACTTCAACAACGGAATAAATGGCTCGATAATGGTCATAAAGTTAATATCGGTACTTTAGTTCTGATCAAGAACGAATTGGCTCCACCTCTGTAGTGGAAAGCGGGTAGAATTGTGAAACTTTTTCACGGTCATGGTGGTATTGCTCGTGTGGCCATGGTTAAAAGACCCCTAGTAAAGTTATGTCCTTTACCCGTGGTCTCCCCTGAAGACGAGATGTAAAATACTTCTCGTATTTTAGGTGGGCGGAATGTTTGTTTCGCTCACTCTGTATATAATTTATAGTTAAACTTGGGTTCTTTCGGGTTCTATAACTAGGAGTTATATATTTTATTTCTTTTTATATTTCAATTCTACTGGCTAAGGTATTTAATCTGCTGTATTCGACCCGACTAAAGTTCATTTGATTTTTTTTATTTTATTGAGATAAAAAATGGTGCGGGAAAAAAAGACCTCACCACGTCGTCGTCGGACACTCGATATAAAGCGTTAAAATTAGCAACATATATTTTTTTAAAAAGGTTTCGACTGTGTCGTTATAAAATTCCCTGAGAATTTAAATTATATCATGGTTCTTTTTTTTGGTCCTACGTACGTACCTAGCTAAGGGCCGCTCGTGTTTCTTAGAGTGCGACGGACTGATCTATTTATTCTATAAGTTAACTATTGGCTACTAGTGATAATTAGTGCTATGAACTGATATATATCTACTTAACGGCCTGGTTACGATATTCACCACTGCCCAGGGATTCACTCAGAAGTAAGGTAAGGTGAAGAATTTTAAGCCAGGTTCTTTTAAGTAATAGTTTTTTTTACAAGATTTAGATTGATACAGGGTTGAGATTCCCATATATTAGTCAGTTACATACACCCCATTTTGGAACAAAACAAATTGTCTCTATATAAGTCATTCAGAATTCTTGCTTTATTTTATTTAAAATAAAACAAAAATTAGTTTCTATCGAAGATACGACGCTCTGTCTACTTCTAAGAAAAATTAAATCTTGAAAATTGAGTTTTCACCCAAAACAACCCAGTAAAAATATCTCTAACGAAAACAAAGAATATGCCGCGCGTTGAACCAAAACAACCGGTGGCATATGTCTTGAAGTGAGAAAATAGAGTTCCTATTGTCTTGAATCGATACATTTTCCCGAAATTTGTCTTGGACGATTTTTGACAGGCGCTTAGTTATTAATCCAGCCAGACCGAACCCAATTTTTTTTCTATGTTAATGTAATGTGAAACGAATAAGTGTATTGGAATGTTGATTTGATCTATAGAAATATGCAAGATATACGTGAACTTTTGGAAGAATGGGACACCCCTGAATTAATCAAAAATATTACGACTTTCTCAAAAATTTCCCAAGGGTCCACTTAGTATGTGTGCCAAGTTTCATTGCTTAATCATTTTTTGCAAGGTTGGACTCATTATACTCCGGACTACAGTACTTTTAAGTGTATTGTTGTTCAAGAAATCTTGGGTGGAAATAATAACGAAAATTCAAACTTGGATGAGCATCCCACAAGGAACACACAAAAGACCAAAGCGAAAAGAGAAATGATTAAACCATGTTTCGCTCTGGGAACCAGCGTGGGCTCATCAGTGGTTTCACTGGTCACCCTCTACCATACATCATTAAACACCATCATACACCTTGATTTCCAACTTTGAATCACTCACAAATAGGCATCGTTCCGCACTGGTACGTATCCAAATTACCTGATACGGATTCGTCCTGGCGTGTTAATATTTCCAGTAGGATTATGCTCCTAAGGCATAACAAAAAAGAAGTTAAAAAACCTCCAAATCAGTTACTTCAACCGAAAAGAAACCAAAATACTAAAGATCAAGAAATCTTGGGTGGAAATAATAAATACGTTAACGTTCGTTATTTACACCCAAGATTTCTTGATCTTTAGTTTTTGTTTTGGTTTCTTTTCGGTTGATTTGGAGGTTTTTTAACTTCTTTTTTGTATTGTTGTTATTGCGTTATGTTTCCGACAGAATAAAAATAAATGTTTTTTTATTTTCAGATTTTTAGAATGTAAGACTATGTTTCTTAAAGATGTTCGCGTTCGAAGTACTTTTAAGTGTTTTGTTCTTATTGTGTTAAGTTTCCGATGGAATAAAAATAAATATTCTTTTTATTTTCATACTTAGGATTGAATTTGTTTCAATTTTTAATCCGTATCAAATTACCTTAATCTTTTCAAATTATTATACTTTTTAATATCGTCATCTATTTGACAACCAAATTAATTAAAGGGTAGGTGTTATCTACACCTATTTTATAAAGTGACTTTGTTTTCTAGAAAAAAAGATGTTGATTTCATAGATAAAATTCGTTATTCAATTTATATAAGAGCTAAGGACATTGGTCGGTACGCATTAAGCTCCTAATGAAAAAATAAATTATTATTATTAAACAATAGTATATTTTATCACGAGGTTTAAACGCTATTTTTCGAACATTTGAAATTTTTTTCAGAGTTTTTTCTCAGCTATGCGACATTCTGATTCTGATCACTTTTTATCCCTGATAGGTCACTTTTCGTTCTGATCCCTAGGGATAAAAAGTGCAACTTTTATCTTCAAAATGCGAAAAAGACTTAATAGTGACCAATATTTCTATAACAAAATAAGCTAAGGTATTGAGAAACGAAAATATCAATGAAATTAGCGTCCTCTCTTCTATAAAATAAGCTCAATTTGTCAAAAGAACCCCGCCAATTTCTTATGAAACGTGGGCACCCGGTAAAATTTTTCAAATTTTAATATAGGGAAGGGTCAGACAAATATTTTTTGATAATTGCCACCCCTCCTAATCGGTACAGAGTGAGCCAGAGAATAAGTCAATTTTAGACTATTTTGTACCTCACTAATATAACAAAGATTTAGTGAGGTACACAATTTTTGGCTCACCTTGTACCTATTGGGAGGGGTGGCAATAATAAAAAAAATATGTGTCTCACCCTTCCCTATAACATATTAAAATTTGAAAAAATTTAACGAGTGCCCACGCTACATAAGGAATTGGCGGGGTTCTTTTAAGTTTAAGAAAAAAAAATATTTTATAAGAAAATAATACAAAACTCCGGTTGTTTTGATTTCAAAGAAAGATTTGCCTTCATTTCTAGGTTTGTCTTAATTTGAAAAAAAAAAACCTTATTTTACTTTAAAAAAGGATATTATCTTGAAAGAAAACTATAAATATTTTAGTGCCTGGGCTACATTCATTATACTAGAAAAAAGTGGCGTTTAGTGATAAAAGCAACAAACTTTGTGCAGTTGTGCCTTAGGTCAAAATGTTCGATTTGACCCGAAGCTCCCTTTTCCAAGTCGGTGCTGGCACCCTGGGAAGGGTGGGGAGAGATAGGGGTAGTTAATTTTAAAAATATATATATATATTTTTTTCTATATAGTCGACATTGGTATTGTTTTATAGCTTTTCGAGTAGGAGGATTTCAAAAATGGACAACTTTTGTAATTTGGAAATGTTCTTCATGGTGAAAATGCCTCCTGGAGGGGGAAAAATAAGAAAAAAATTATTTTTATATAAAAGGTGTGTTAATATGCTACTTTTACTCTTGTTAATAACTGCACCTAAAAACTATGTTTTTAAAAATATTTTGGGTCACTTCGTTGGCTTTAGGGGTGGGGGTTCTTTAAAGGGTAAGTTTAAAAAAAATATATTTATTGGTATGTAGGCGACTTTGGTGTCAATTTGTAGGCTTTTTAGTAGACAATTTCTACAGTTTTTTTATTTTTAATGCGTGGAATAAATAATAATGTACAAGCATATAATACACAAGTAAGGTTCCTAGTTAAATACGTTGAACTTCTTCTTCAATGTCCTCAGATTGGTTTTCAAAAAAAATTATTTACAGAAATTTGTTTTATTTGGACATGTGTCTTTACAGTTTTTACATGCTGGGGTGCATGGTAAACCATTCCTTTTGCATAGGCATCGTAAAGTGTCGCATTTTAAAGTACAACCACATCTATCCAAAAAACGATAAGCCTTCCATATATTCACAACAAAATTAAAGTTTTTATTGAACAATAAATTACGCCTTTCCTTTTTAGCATTCAAGACCAATCTGAGAACATTGAAGAAGAAGTTCAACGTATTTAACTTAAGAATCTTATTTGTGTATTATGTGTTTGTACAATATTATTTATTCCTCACATTAAAAAACTTTACAATTTGTCTACTAAAAAGAAAAAAGGAATACATCTTCGATTTTGGCGTCCCTTAAAACCCACAAATTGACACCAAACTCGCCTACATACCAAGAAATATTTTTTTTTAAACTTACTCTTTAAATAATCCCCACCTCTAAATCCAACGAAGTGACCTAAAATATTAAAACAAAAATTTTAGGTGCGCATTCAATAAAGAGAGTAAAAGTAGCAGATTAATGCACTTTTTATTTAAACATCAATTTTTTCTTATTTTTCCCCCTCCAGGAGGCATTTTTACCATGAAGGACATCTCAAAATTAGAAAATCTGTCCAGTTTTGAAATTCTCATACCCGAAAACCTATAAAACGATAACAATGTCGACTATTTAGAAAATATTATAATTTGTTTAAAATTTAATCATCTCTATATCCCCCACCCTCCCCAGGGTGCCAGCACTGACTTGGAAACGGTAGCTTCAGGTCAAATCAACCATTTTGACCTAAAGAATAAGTGTGCAAAGTTTGATGCTTTTATCACTAAACGCCACTTTTTTTTGCCTAGCTCAGGCACTATTTTCATTATTCCGTTTTAAGTCAAGAAAATTATTTGTCTTGTAGGGAGACTTAAAAGTGTTTTGTTTTGAATAAGAAAATATTTTACTTCTAGAGGAAAAGTTGTCTTAGATTGAAACAGTTCCATTTTATAAAAAAAAAACAATTTCTGTTTCGCATTAAAATAGAGAAGCAAGACATATTTTGTTCTAAATCAAGACAAAAATTTTTACCGTGAAGAATCGACACCCAGGAGTTATTATCTCTACAGCTTTTTTTTGCAAAATGCATTCATCATCTGGAAAAAAGACAACAAAACACTAGAGCAACTCTTCATAAGAAAGTGCATCAAATTCATTCTGGAAAAAGAAGAAAGTTGTCAGCTTCCTTTTCTCGACGTTCTAGTCACCAAAAAGAATTCAATCATAATCATTTCCGTATATCGCAAACACATACTGGACAATATCTAAACTTCAAATCAAACCTCTACACATCAAGCAAACTGGGAATTGCAAAATATCTTATGGATCGAGCCACCTACACTTCCCGACACATAAAACGCATACAACAGAAGTTATTGTTACCGACGTTTGTAAGTTAACGCTTTTAGACAACGTAAACAAATTTTGTTAAGGAGACTGAAAGTAATTTTACCTATATTTACTGGTTCTATAGTTTTAAGGATGCTGTTACGAAATATAAAAAAAGATAAAACACTTTTAAAACAAAATTTTTATTATAAAGAAAGCAATTCAATCGAATTTTGGCAGAACTAGAAGAAGGTTGGTTCCTTCGTCAAATAGCCGGTCAAAATGCGCGACTATAGCGCGATTAAAAGAAAAATACGAAGAAGAAAGAATTGGAAGGCTTTGGGTTAAGTGAGGTCAGTACAGATCAACAGATCAGTTTTATAAACAACAAAATATTAAAAAACAAACAGAAATAAAAAAACCTATCGATAAACAAAAATCAGAAATGTTAACGTTAAAGAATTAGGTATGAACAAGTAAAAAAAGAGGGAAATTGACATAACGGTTTTTGTTTTAGAGATGAATGAAGGACGGGTTTTAGAAGGAAAGAAAAATTGAAAATAAATACAAAATTTTACTTTGGCATCCAATTTCTCAAAATTCAAAATAAATCTAAAAAAATCGATTATTGGTTTTTTTCCTAGGAATAAACCATTTTGAGGCGTAACATGATATTTCAACTGCGAAACAGCGGAACCAACTAAGTGTAAGCTTCATGGTTCACTGAACACAAGTTAGTTTTATGGTTCACTGAACACATGCTACTACATAATATAGGCAGTCTTAAAGTTTGTTAGTTTTCACCTGATGACGATTGCAGATACATAAGCATTCGAAATGTTGTAAAAAAGTAAAAAATAAAGATAATGGAAGTTCTAAACTCTAGTTTACGCTAAGCTATACCCCCCTATGCTTAGGAGCTTTAATAAAAGTTGTTATGTCATAATTTTTTACTAATTATGTACTTTTAAAGGAGGGTACTTTTAGTTTAAAAAAAGCATCAGTACACAAGATTTTTGTTTATTTGTATACGGGGTGTGTGGCTTAATGTCAAGGTACACCCCCTCTGCTTAAGAAAGAGATTTAACAAAAAGACCCCTTTTGAATTTCATACTCTCAATATGGAGCGTGTAGTAGCTTGATATCAAGGCGCTTAGGAAACAAACTTGATAAAAAAATATTTGTGCCATGCATAATTTCGTACTAATTAGGCACTAATTTCGTATCCCTTTTAAAAAAACTCCCAAAATAACTTGATTTTTTTTAAAAAGAAAATTTCAAAAATAATCATTTTGTGTCGGTAAAAACTAAAATGTTGGTGGTTTAGTGGCTGTCGCACCATCATTTACTGAATAGCCCAGAATCCTGGAAGGCACAGTCATAACCTTAAGTCTCTAATAAATACAGATACTAGAATAAAAACAAATACGAATCGAAGTATACTAGTAGCACCAGCATAGATTACGTAATTTCCAATCTTTCAGATTATACAGTTAACAATTTTGACCCAGGAATTTCAGATCATTCTGCAAAATTTGTCAAATTTAATATACCCCTAAAACCAACAAACACAAAGAACACTAATAACAAAATTTATTCTAGAGGGGTAAATGATCAGAGTATTCAGGAATTTAGACATAGGTAGGTCCAAAAAAAAAATGGTAGAAAATAACAATCGTTTAAAAAACGAGCGAGTTGTTTTTTCAAAAGATCTTCTAAAAAAGATGGGTGACCTGCAAGGTTTAAACATAATACGAAAAACCTCTATAAAAATAACAAAAAAAAAACTCGACAAACTTATAAAAATCGAGAAAAAAACACACAAAAAACTTCTAAAAAACACCCAAAATAAACCAAAAACACTTTGGTCACTCGTAAATAAAATATTAAAAGGTAAAAATAGTGAAAAAACAATCGAACAAATTGAACATAACAACAAAATTTTAACTAACCAGATATTGCAGATGCTTTTAGCGATTATTTTTCAAAGGTAGTGAACGACAAATTGTTAAATCATTTTCAAAACCAGCTCTCTGATTCATGTACAACCTTAGCTGATGTAAATGCTACTATATTTCTAACACCGGTATCTACAGATACAGTTCAAAATGTAATACATAAAATAAAAAATCAAGGGGTCTATATTACATTCCAATTAAATTAATCAAAGAGTGTCTTGACATTTTCTTGGATCCGTTAACAATATTAACAAACAAATGCCTTGAAACTGGATCTTTTCCTGACGAACTGAAAATTGCCTCGGTTGTTCCAGTCTTCAAGAAAGAAAATGAAAAGTGTATGGCTATAACTATAGACCAATTTCTGTCTTAAGTACATTCTCTAAAATCATTGAAAAAGTAATTGTCACAAAATTTAGTGGTTTTCTAGAAACAAACAACAGAAAACGCCTGCGTAGAGTATGGTCAATTTATAAACGAGAAAATGGATATAAATTACTGCTTAATTTCTATATTCTTTGACCTAACGCGGGCCTTTGATACAATCAACCTAGACTTTATTTGTAAAAAATAGAAAAATTGGATTTTCGAGGTATTTCAAATAAATTAACTTATATTCGTAAAAACAAAAAATTATATCAAAAATAAAATCAACATTACAACATAAGAAAAAAAATTATCTACAATTACAAAAAAATAATCATACATTCTTTAAAAAATAACCAATATATGCTGGATGCTTTTTATACAATATTCTTTCAGAAATATATAAAGGGATTACATCACAAAAAAAAATAAAAAATTACTTACGACCTACCTAACAACAAATGTATTTTACGACTTAAATGAGTATATACATGTTGTATATCAATTTTGTCTTTCTTTTTAAACATGAGTATTGCGTTTTATATTTTTATTTTTGTTTGTTATAGAGATGTGTGATTCGTGAACGATTCATTCACTATGATCGAATCACTTGCGAGTATTGAGTGATCGAATCATGTTTGCTCGATATGATTCAATGAATCAAACGAGTGAATCAAATCGGAACGGATCAACGACTGACTGACCCATTATGGCGATACACTGAATCAGTTCGAAATAGGTCGATCGTTCCTTTGATTCGAATTCCTGTGCGCCGGGTAATCTGTATGAAAATATAGATTTTTTGGCCAGCAGAGTATGTCGTATTTAGCTGCATCCTGCATAGACCTTTTTTTTTTTGGTCACCATTTTCTTTAATTTAATTTCAAATGATTGATTCATTCATTCTAGAAACGAATCACTGATCAATTCGTTCAGTACAAAATTACCCATCTCTAGTTTGTTATTCTTGTTATTTTTCTTTCTTAGCTTTAAATGCCTCTATATTTGATTATTTTAATTTAGTTATAAGTTATTATTATACATTCCCATATTAATTAAGGTAACACTCGTGGCAGTTGAAGCTACACAGGCACCATGCACACCTCTCGAATTTAAAACAAAAAGTTTGTAATCCGTGGAGACGTAGTAACTGTGTGCGCCACCTGTCGACATTTTCTTTTTTACTTTGACGCGCACAGCATATCATCTTTTCTACGTTTTTAGACGAGATTCGATTAAATTTGATAAGGGTGATTGGTTATATATTATATTAGTAGTAGTATATTTATTCATCTTTCTGCTACAGTGTTTGTAGATAAGACATGTCACAAAGAAATAATAATAATTCAAAACTAATAAAAATATAAATATCAGTAAAATATAAAATTAAATAATAAAATAAATAAATAAAAAACAAGAAAATGAATCTCATGTCCGCAAATAAAATTAAAGTAACACTCGTGGCATATCGGACAAAGCGTTTTTGTTTCTCACTGCATTACGACCAGGCCTCCAATGTCTAATGGAGAATCCAGACACTTACAGACTTGTTTCATCCTTATTAGGAATCATCAGGGAGTCATAGGATTGTACTTGGCAGTTGAAGCTACACAGGCACCATGCACACCTCTCGAATTTAAAACAAAAAGTTTGTAATCCGTGGAGACGTAGTAACTGTGTGCGCCACCTGTCGAATAAACCGAGAAACAAAAACATCAAAATTGAAAAGTGCAGAAGACCGTAAATACAGAATCCTGCAGCACCTTTCAGCAGGTTATAAAGAAGAAACCTGTAAAAGTATAAGGTCACTGTAACATGCCTCTTAAAAAGAGATAACACTCGCAGCAGCACCGCCCCCAATTGGAGCTTCATACTACGTGGCCCTAATTTTAAGGTATCAGCCAGTACCCTCTTCAGATAGGCCGATCAACTCATACCGAAAAAGCTAAAATATTTAAAAAGCAACAAAACGAATCTCGTGTCCGCAAATAAAATTAAAGTAACACTCGTGGCATATCGGACAAAGCGTTTTTGTTTCTCACTTCATTACGACCAGGCCTCCAATGTCTAATGGAGAATCCAGACACCTACAGACCTGTGACCGCACACAATCACAACCAAAAATTCATTCAAAAATAATACTCGATAAAAAATGGTTTGATGCAGATTGTAAGCACATGAAGCGTAGAATAAGGAAGATGGGTAGAAACTTAAAAAAAAAATCTATTTGCTAAAGAATCCCGTAATGATTATATTCTCATGCGAAGAAATTACCGCAATCTATTACGCCAAAAAAAGCAAAATTATAATACAAAAAAAACTAATTCTTTACGCGACGTTAAAAATCAGTCCGAGTTCTGGAGCACTATAAAATCAATCAAAAGGGTTAACTTTAACTTTAGCTTGAACCGAGGCACGTGGGAAAATTACTTTAGCTCAGTTTACCCAAGCAGAATAATTGAGAATACCGTGTTTCATGACATGGCTCTACTGGACTCGAGTGTAGAACTAAGTGAGCTAGATATGGTCCTCCGGAAGTGTAAAAACAACAAATCGCCAGGAATTGATGGGATTCTATATGAATTTTTAAAACATTAACCACAAAATTGGCGTCTGTATTTGTGCTATCTTTTCAGTCATATTTTGAGTGAACAAAGGGTTGCATCTTCCTGGTGCAATGTCCTTTTTTCTATGCTCCACAAAAAGGGTCCAAGGGACGACCCAAATAATTTCAGACCCATTGCATTAATTAGCTGTAGCCTTAAAGTCTTTACGCAAATTCTTCTTAACCGGATTTTCCTTTGGCTAGACAACAATCCAATAATCCCTGAGACACAGTCAGGTTTTAGGCAAGACAGAAGCTGCACTAATAATATGTACTAATGTTTTTATCCTACAGTCTATAGTGGGCAATAATTTAAGACTAAAGCATCACAATTTATTTATTGCATTTATAGATTTCCAATGAGCTTTCGACTCAATTTCGCATACACTACTCTGGTCAAAGCTCTACGATCTAGATTTCAGTTCCTGTTTTATTCGCACAATTAGGTCGCTGTACGAGGGAGGCTCTGTCCAGGTAAGAGCTGCTGATGTGTTAACTCGGAAATTCCATATAACTAGTGGAGTTTTGCAAGGCGAATCGTTAAGCCCAAGTCTATTCAATTGCTTTATCGCTGACATGGAACGCTTTTTCCGCGAAAAGGGAGCTGAGGTTATATCTCTTGATGCCCTGAATGATTACTTTTTGCTGACGACCTTGTAGTATTGGGCCTCTCGGAGATAGACCTTCAGAAAAAATTAAATATTTTACAAGAATATGCCTAACTAAACCAACTAACCGTTAACGAAACCAAAACCAAAATAGCGTTTTTCAGTCGAGCAGGGGGTCCCTACAAAGGCAATTTTACTTTTAAGATAAACAACCGACCGCTGGAGGTGGTCAACGAATTCGTATATCTTGGCGTTACTTTTTCTGGTTCAGGCTGCTTGAGAGCAATGGTCAACTCGACCGTCTTGAGAGCAAAACAGGCAGCCGGAGTCATTGCGAGCACACTTTCAACTGTCAAAGCTGGAAATATTCAAACAATCAAAATGCTTTTCCAATCAATGATTTTGAACAGCTTCTCCAGTCGCCTAGCTGTCTGGGGTTCTTGCTACATCGATGTACTACAAAAAACTCAATTATCATTCTACAAAAATCTTCTACTATTGCCCCGTACTACCTCCTCGATCATTGTCAGGCTTGAAACAGGGTCAACCCATCTATCATTCTACGTCTTCAAGTTGACGCTACACTTTTTTATCAAGTTGTTGTTTATGGACGGGTCACGGTTGCCAAAGATTTGCCTCAATCGACAAATAGTACTTCTCAACACGACAGAGCCAAGTGCTAGATTCAACTGGGCTTATAACTTTAAAAAATGGTCGGAGGACCTTGGTCTAAATGACTTTTGGTCATTAAATCCATATGACCTTAAGAGACGCCGCGCAGCCATCCTTGAGCAGCTCTATAAAATCCTTTACAATAAAGATGTGCAAATAGCGCATAACTCAACTTGCACACTATTTTACGGAAACTTCAACCCACCACCTGAAGGTGCACTATACCTAAATTTCGATTGCCCATTGAACTTAATAAGATTGATTGCCCAGCTTCGAGTGTCTACATAAGCTACAACATTGCACAAAATGAAATATGCAGCGTCTGCAACATGTATGAAGCTGAAACACTCCACCACCTTCTCTTTGTCTGCCCGTTATATAGAGGCCTTCGCCCTGCAACATGGGCAAATCCGGGCTATATAGTACAAGTCCTAGTTAATCTAACTATTCATGACGTCAAGCAAATAGCCACCGTCATCTTAGGAATACTTAAGCTACGTTTTTTTTTTAAAACTAATAGGTAAACAGGTATTAGCAAAATTTTCTGAGAGGGCCTCTGTCTCCAAATTCTTTTTTAGTATAAAAAAAAGCAAAATAAATTAGCTGAATTATTAGGTTTATAAACTGGCATAGTATTCTTTATATTTATTTGCTATTTATTTTAGTTGTAGGGTTTTTTTTTAACGCTATAAAAATTTCTAGGCTTAGAATAATATTGTATAAAAATTTAAATTTTTAAAAACAGTAAAGTATAGTTACAGTTACATTCCTATAAACAAACATTCTTTTCGCGATGTTAACATGAAACTTAATTCAGACTTAAATAATGTAGTCTCATTTGCAAAAGATCAGAATTTGAAATTAAACTCGTCCAAATCACAAATTTTAATTCCAAATAAAAATAAGCAGATTAGAGAACACCTCGAACAAAATTTGAGCATCAACATAAGCAACAGAAATATTCCAATAATTGAATATTTTGGGGTCACATTTGATAGTTGTTTTTCCTTCGACTCTCAAAAAAAAACTTGTAGCCGATAACATAAGGCTAAAAAAATTATACAATTATAAACAATTCTTATCATCAAAATAGAAATATTATTTGTGTGATCCTCTCTCATGGCAAACTAAAAAGTCCATAGAAAAAATTCAAAATATTTCCATGAGGTGTGCTTGCAGCTTGCTTATCTAACTAGAAAAATTTCTGCCATTAGCGTGTAGAACAAGGAACGTTTATAGGTTCATCATTCCCCACCATAGGATGGCAGCTTACCAAAAATCATTTATATTTTGCGCTATAAGAATCTGCAATGCACTTCCGCAGAAAGTAAAAATTTTATCCCTAAATTCCTATTCCAAATATATAAAAAAAACTTCTACTGGGACCACAACAATTGCTGTAAGTTTTTATTTTTTCTCTCTTGCTGACATAGATTATATTTAATACTCTCTCTGATTCTCCTGGTGGAATCTTGGTTTGTGGGGGGCGCGGGGCATCAGCACACTAGGTGTGCATTTGATTTGATTTGAATAGACCTTTTGAGTAAAAAAAGGAGAAACTTGTTATAAGGTCAGTGAAAGATGACCGTTAATAAATAGAAAACTACAAAATTCTTTAAAAATTTAATTTTACAAAATTATGTATTTTAAAAATTTATTTAAAAAAAATCAAGCTATCTAGAGAGTAGAAAATTTTTTAAGAGAAGACGAAATTAGTACATAATTGGTAGTAAACTATGGCATAATTACTTTTTGCCAAATTTATTCTCAAAGCAGAAGTGGAGGCACCTTGACGTCACTCTACACACACCCCATATAATAAACAAAAAAAAATCGAGTTACCTTGGAAGTAGGAAATTATAGCATAATTGCTTTTTGCCAAATTTATTTCCTAAGCAGAGGGGGGTGCGCCTTTACATCCATCTACACTCTCCATACAAACAAAAAAACACAAGTTATCTTAGAAGTAGGAAGTTTTTTTAAAAGGGGATGAAATTAATACATAATTAGCAGCAAATTGTTGCATAAATATTTTTTTGTTAAATCCTTTTCCCAGAGAGGGGTGCACCTTGACATTAAGCCACATGCTCCATTTACCAACCAACAAAAATCTTAGGAACCAATGCTTTTTTTAAAACTAAAAGTACCCTTCTTTAAAAATAGATAACACAGGCCGACGTTTTTGAACTTTTGAAAAGTTACAGAAAGAAAATCCACTGTTTCTAACTAATTTAGGGTTGCTGAGTGCGAATATGATAACCGTTTTCCTCCATTACCTCCATTTTTGTGTAACGCATAGTTGCCAATTTTACCATTATTTACTGGGCGCATAAACTATTATCATGTTTACCAGCCAAATAAATGACGTAAGTGAGGATGAATACGAAATTAATTTGATATATCGAGTTTCCATCGTTCTTATATCGCGACATCCCAATGCTTTATATGAGACCAGAAGTTGCTGCACCAGTCCTTCGTAATTTTCGTCTTTATTTTTGGCCAAAAAACCTTTCGTAACATTGACAAAGGCACGCCATGCATCTAACTCCATTTCATTTAAAGTCTGCTCAAACAATTCATCATTCATCAATTTACGAATATCGGGTCCTATAAAAATTCCTTCCTTTAATTTAGCATCACTTAATTTTGGAAAGAACTGTTTAAGGTAACTAAATCCTGCGCCCTCTTTGTTCATAGCTTTGACAAAATTCTTCATGAGGCCCAACTTAATATGAAGAGGGGGTAGCAGGATATTGGCTGGATCTACCAGAGGCTCATACTTGAAATTGTTAGTACCGGGCCTAAATGACTCTCTAGGGGGCCACTCTTTTTGTAAGTAATGTTTAGTTGTAGCTCTTGAGTCCCAAAGACACAAAAATCAACAGTATTTTGTAAATCCACCTTGCATACCAAGTAATATTGCAATAACTTTCAGATCTCCACAAATTAGCCAGCTATGTTCTTCGTAGTTGATATGATTTAGAATTAGGGCGAGATCTTCATACGTTTCTTTGATCGAAATAGAGTGTGGCACAGGAATAGACGGCCTTATTTATTTGTTTATTGTACAGGACTTTATACAAAGTATATACATTGGCAAATAGATGCTCTACAATATTTTCAACTACAGAATGAAAAAAAAGTTTATCTACTAATACATTTGAAATTAAGAGGCGACAAATTCATTTATAGAATAGAAGCAGTTTTGAACCACGTACTTCTGAAAGGCTTTTTTGAACAGTCTTACTGATGCAATGTTCTTTATGTCGGTTGATATTTTATTAAAAACATAGCTACAGAAGCAGCGTGGACTTTTTTTTTTAAAGTTATAGTTTTGTATTATTACATTAGAGTTTTGTCTTGTTTGATAAGAATGTAAGGTAGACACTACTGGGAACTTGCTTTGGTAGCGTTTTACAAACAGTCCTGCTTCCAGTAGTATTAAACCGTAAATTGTTAAAATTTTTTGACTTTGGAAAATAGGTTTGCATGAGTCAACCGGGCTTAAAGAGAAAATTTTGCGCAATATTCTTTTTTGTAAAATAAAAATACGATCTGTTTCACATGACTGCCCCCAGTACAACAGCATATATTTAAGATGGCTATAAACCAATGCATAATGTATATTCATCAACTGTTTATTTGAAAAAATGTGTTTCAGATTTACAATCGCGAAATACGCGGAGTTCAATTTGTCAGACGGCTATCTATATACAGACCCAAAAATTTAAAATCATCCACTCGGTCAATAACAGTACTGTTCATTGAAAGTACAAAATCTGGAATGGTACTTCTTTTAAAGAAAACCATGTACTGTGTTTTTGATTGGTTTACAATAAGTTTGTTTAGAAGGCACCATTCGCTAAACTTTTGTAGAATGAAATTTGATGAGTCTATCGCATCTTGTAGATTCGAGCGCGAGATGACGATTGTTGAATCATCTGTATAAACAATTATTTTGTCCCCAGGCAATAAAAAGGGTTCCAGAAAAGTAATAAGATCATTAATGAACAGAATGAAGAGTAAAGGAGACAATACACTGCCCTGGAGCACGCCATAGTTTTGATTATGATATTCAGACAATATACTGCCAAATTTGACCTTAATCTTTCTTTCTGTCATGAAAAATTTAATAAGATCATTATACTTGCCCCTAAATCCTATAACATTTAACTTTTTAACTAGAAAATCTTTGTCTATACAATCGAAGGCTCGTATGAGATCAAAATACAGAGTGATAGTATAATTATTTTCATTTAAAGAAATGTAAATGGCTGGTGTTAGGTCAAAAGCAGCCGTATTTGTAGACAAGTTATTACGAAAACCGTGTTGGGAGATTGACAGAATATTATTTTTAGAGAGGAAATTTCTCATTCTTTGAACCAATATTTTTTCGAATAGTTTTGAAAACGACACAAGACCAGTGATGGATCTGTAATTTTTAATATCGTTAGTGTCTCCCTTTTTAAAGAGTGATACAACGTGCCTTAGTTTAAGCTTATCGGGGAAACAGTTTGTGTTTATGAATAAATTGTATAGGTATTGTAAAGGATATTTTAAAAAATCCCAGATATACTGAAGCACAAAGAGTGGAATATCTGCATCACTACAGCAGGCCTTCTTATTACTCAAAGATTTGAGTGCAACTGATATATCAGCGACAGTTATCTCCTGAACAAAAAAGGAATGCACTGTAGTATTGGAAGTAGTACAGCAGTTTTGCATTAAAGAATTTTGTAATAACAGTAAATCATCAATTCCCTTTGCGAAATACAGACAGAACGCATTTGCAATCTGTAATGGGTCAGATAGTACAGTGTCACCATCTTTGACATAAATAGGAAGATGAGAGCTACTTTTCGTGGCTCTATTTAAGTTATTATTTACTACCTGCCAAATAGCTTGGATGGATTTGATGAGTTATCTATTTTTTGTTGAAAAAAATCTTTTTTTGTAAGCTGCACTTTCGCTTGAAACAGTTTTTTAGCTTCTTTATATTGCATGTGCGATTCAGGAGTGTTTATTTGTCGGCTAAACCAAAAGAAGTTCTTTGGTTCCTCACTGTCTCGCACTATATCCTGATTCACCCACTTGTGTGATTTATGAGTTACAGTTTTAATTTTTCAGAGTTAAATTTATCAGTACAAATTTTTTTATGTTCGTACATACAGCCTTCTTTCAAAAAAATGGCTACACCACCATGTATTCGGACAGTTCTGCAAAAAGATGTGACAAGGCTATAGTTTGGGAGTTTGAGACAGTTTATTTGCTCATTTACACACCAATGCTCTGAAATACATAAAATTCTGGATTAAATTTTGTTAGAAGCAGCTCTAGGCGCCCAATCTTGGTATCTAAATTTTCTACGTTTAAATGAATAGCAAAGGATTTTGTAGAACTGTCCACAGACTTACTATATAAAACATCTTCTGATACTCCAGTAGCTACTGGAAAACTTGAGGGTTGGGATCCCTTCAAAAATTCTTCTGTCTAGGTCTACCATACCCCCAAGGACCTCTCTATCACTTAAAACAGAGACTGACTCCTTGGCCTGGGCATTGGTTTGGCCTTGGAGAGCTTCATCAAGATGTTTTTGCTGGTCTTCTAGATTTTTATCTTTAGAAATTATCTCATTTTGCAATTTCTTTAGCTCAATTTGGAGAGATAGGTTTTCATTTTCTATTTGATTGAGTTTATTTATAGTTTCCTTTTGGGAGTTGATAATACCTTTTTGTTGGTCTAACTCTTCCCTTAGAGACTGTATTTCTTTTTGCAGTCCCTCCAATTTGTTTTCATCACATGCTGTGGCATTTATTTTTTATTTTGATTGATCTAACTCCTTAGATATCGCATGATAATGAGATTTTAGGTTTAAGTACTTTCGCTCTCGTTCATTTAGTGGCTTTTTGATTTCATTGAATTTTGATACAACAGAAGTACTCTCTTCCTTTTCATTTAACTTAGATTCGATCCACAAATCATTACAGACCTTTGAGCAAAAAATCTTATGATTCTCTATTAGACTGAAACCGGCTCTTTTCTCAACACAACTTTTATGGAACACGTTTAAGCATACGATGCAGAAACAGTGCTTTACATCTTTAATCCGAGGCTTGCATTTGCAACATTGAAAAATATACTCCATATTTACGTTGTTTTAATAATAATAAATAAAAATAGCAATATGTAGCTAAAGTGTTTTATTTTAGTCCACCTTTTATTCGCGATTTTTTTTCATTGTTTTTGCATAAAACTACTATTTAAATTGTCCTTATAAGTTTTTTTTTATTGAAGTGCTGATGTTAGAAACTGATCCCAGGTAACCTTGGATTATACCTATCTCTTTTTTACTCACAGAAAATACACTATTTTGTATTGTTACCACAAACTTTTAAACTTATATTTCTAAGGCCCTATTGGTTTTATTAGAATGCCTTTAAGCACACACTACCACTAAACTTATAGCTAAATTTTGGTATAACTAGGTCAATATGTAACGAAAACGTGTAATTTATGTTTCCATTATGCAGTAAAACTGCTTTGAGACTGTACTTTGATGAATCTATGAAAAGACGCCATTCGGATGGATTGTGTTGAATTTGTAACTCAGTCATCAGTCCATTTATGTCCGTGCATACGCAAAGTGAACCTTCCATTTTGTAATATTCTGAAAAAGGTTCATTCCTTTTTCTGTATTGAGTGTAAGTAGTTCCCAGAGCCAGCAAATTCCACTGTTTCAGTCTGGCACCTAAAAGTTGAGCTTTCTCTTTTGAAAGTTGCAAGTCTCTAACTAAATCATTCAATTCATTTTGTAGTATAAGGTGAGGTTCATCCTTTAAAAGGAAGGTACTGTCTCTCATATCTTCATCCGAGGATGTTGATGTTGTATCCTCATAAGTTTCTGTTGGCAATCTTTTGTCAGTCAATCTTTCTGTAATATCTATTGTTTCCCAGTTTTTTGGCTTAGTAGGTATCGGTAAAGATTCTCCATGTGACACTGGTCTTATTGCGGATGGCAAGTTTGGATACTGAATGGCATGTTGTTTCTTCTTATTAGCTCCTATTGTATTTGTCAATCAAAAATAACAGTCGTCATGATGATTCCGGGGCTCTCTCCATATCATGGGAATTGCAAAGGGCATGGTTTTTTTACTTCCTTTCAGCCATGCCGTAAGGGTCACATAACATATTAGGCAGCATACATGAGGAGCCCAGCCCACCGATTTTGCAGTTGAAATAAAAATAGTATGCTTTCTTGACAACATCATTCGTTGGTCTAATCTGTGACTGTATCGCAAATACTCCACAAATGTAACAAAATCGGCCCAGTTAAATATTACGAACTCTACGAGAAGAACCTGACATGTTGCAAAAGCGGAAAAACGGCACACAATGTAGAGCTAGAGTATCTACTAAGAAGACAACACCACGAATTAAGAAATCAAAAACAATGAAACACACGTAAAATACTCTTAACTGATCACTTATGTTATGTATTAAAGCGAAACTGACTTTGTAGGCCCACGCGACACTGCTGGCGCGGCGTCTTATATATTTACGCGCCTCATAGTCTAGAAGGTTCGAGCTAATCCGCACTCCGCGCCATTGTCGCCACATAGACAAGGCGGTCTTACCTGCTCGGAGAAAACAATAGCCAATGACAAAGTTCTTAAGGCTCCCCCGCCCCACTACCATTAATTAACCATTGCCAAAACTGATATTTTGATAGAAACTCAAGCCGACCTTTAAGAATATAGTAAAAATGGCAGCCACTCATAACGTCAAATTACGAGCTAATCGAGCAAAACTGTTATCATTGCCATAATCAGCAATCCAAAATTAATCAGTAAAAATGGTTCTCCTTTCTGTAACTAAACTGATGTCGGCCTGTGTAATTAGTACAAAATTATGACATAACAACTTTTATTAAATCTATATCCTAAGCAAAGGGGAGGAAGGGGTATAGCTTGGCGCCAAGTTACAACCCCCCCTTTTAAGTAGGAATAACTCTGTTATCCTTTAAGTACAAGATTTTTTGAAAGGGGACTAAATTAGTACATAATTTTCACAATATTTAAATTAAGTTTTGTTAAGGGGAGTTGTAGCTCAGTTGAGGTACTCTTTATTAAGTATTGTACAATGAACTAAATAAATACCTTATGCTCATTTTCTGCTTCTTTTGGCTCCTTAATAGCATCAGCTAATTTGTCTACAGAAAACAGTGCTGAGATCCACCAGAAATCTTCATCGTTTTGAGATAAAGTCTAAAAAACAAAATGTTCCTTAAGCTTTCATTAAAGTCTTCAAAATTAATATTTCATAAAAATTCAAAATGCAAAAGTTTTATAAAACAAAATAAATAAAGTCTAAAATAAAACCTTTAAGTTCATATAGATAAAAATACAAATGGAAAATAACAATTCTACATTAATTTAAAAAAATATTGTGCTTAACAATATTTTTTTAATTAATATAGCAATTGTTATTTTCCATTTTTATTTTTTTTCATAATATACATGTTATAAACATAAACTCAACATACCCCAGAATAATATGAAATAGTGAGCAAGGTATAATTGTGTAAATTTAAGCAATGGACTTTCCTTTAGCAAACCCTTTAAAATTCTTTTCTTTAAAAAGGAAGAGAGATTTTGCCAGCATGCTGGAAAAATTTCGTTTTTGAAAACATGTTGTTAATATTAATATAATATAAAAGTGTAAGGATGTACAATACAAAGTTAATTTAGTTTTAGGAGTGTAAAAAAATGCTGTACGCAGTTATTAAGTGATTGGCTTGAAGGCAAAGTTAATAAAATATTTTTGTTTTGTTTCTTCAAGAGAAAAATTTTATAATTATTCACAAAGTTTTTTTTTGAGGGAAGTTTTTATTCATGGGGAGGTTTGTTGGTTCTTGTACCAAACCAATTCAATTCAGAACAGGGGTCATACAAACCCAGATTAAGACAAATCAAAATCAGTTGAATAATTCATAACACCAACATGCGCACAAGCGCTAAAAGTCATTTAAAAAGTTAAAATCGTCCACAAGTCAACATGTCTTTGTAATTGTCGCGTATATGTCCCATCCGGTTTTTATGTTTAGCTTAGTAGTTTGGGTTTAATTATACATCGTAAATACATGTAATATTTGGATTGAGTTAATATATATGGTCGGTGCCTTTAACCATTACTCTCATCTTATTATTCGTCAAATACAAGTAATCCAAGATATAAAAGACAGTTTAATTAAAATTTTAACAAAAAAAAGGTGACAGATCCAGCCATAAAAGAAATAAAAAAAATAAATTTTACATACTCTAAAGGTAATCTTGGAATTCAAACAGATTTAATTAAATAGGCTATGCTCAAAATAAATATATGTATTTTTCACATTTTTTAAATCTAGTTTATACATAAGACAGATCAAAACTCTGGCAATAATTTATAAAACTTACACAAAGAATCCCAAATAAAGCTTTGGCCTTATATCTATCTTGCACAAAAACCAAGGCACAAAGAATATCATCTGTAGGTACCCTATGGTACCTCCTTGGCTTTCCTTTGGTTCTTCTGGGGGCACTCTCTTCTGAAGGTTTTTCAGACTCTTCCACTGGCTGAGGTTTCTCTCCAGGAGGTTTAAACTGTCTTAAAACTTCAATGAATTTTAGAACTTTAGTTGTAGAATATTCTCGAACCCTGTCCATTTCACTATCCAACTTTTCAAATGAAAAATCACAAACGGCTCTGCACTGAATCAATGTTGTTGAGACAACACAAAGTAAAAGGTAATGTCTTTCATAGGGTGTTTTAATTTTGAGTTTTTCAATTTTTGAGAGCAGGTTTTGAGCTGCTTTGTCAGCACCAAAAGGTCCTAGGTCTTCAAGAAGGCACAAATAAGTGTCACAAAGTTCTAGGGGAACTTTGGTAGGATCGGTAATATCCTTATATTCCTCTAAAAATTCTTCAGGATATATTTCACTGGGATCAAATCTATGATCTAGTAAGAAAATTTTACAAAGTTGTACAAGAGTAACTAAATCTTGTTTCAGTGTAAGAAACTCTGTTTTGGGGCACAATATTAAAGCCTCCTTTGGATGACAGGATAATCTAATTAAACTTACAATTTCACTTGAAGTATCCACAGTACATTTTAATAATTTTTCTAGCCTCAACATTTCTGCTTCTAATCTATCTGGTTGTAGCTCTGAGCCAAGCAATCCAGTTGTTAAACCTAAGATTCTGGGTTGTTTGTTTTTTTCTAAAGTATCATATTTCTCAATAATTTTTCTAGCTATCACTTGACGATCACCATACAAGCAATCATCTATCACAAGAAGGTTTAAATCTTTTAAATTCATTAAAATATCAGATTTAATGCAAATTTCAGCAGTGGTTAATATCACTTGATTGTCTTGGAATAAGGAACCAGCTTGTTTTATAACACTTTCATTAATGTCAACAGCTTTTAGGTCAGTTAAGTAAGAAATATGCGATTTCATGACAGCAGCATTCTGTGGGTCCAGAATAAACAGAGCTTTCTTCTTGAAACCGATGCGCATCTCATAGGAAAATTCTTGTAATAATTTAACAAGTATAAATGCTTTCGCCGAGCTTGTACTTGAGCAGAGTATAGTGTTACGTTTTTTGGCAGATTCCAGCAGTTCCACTTGGTATTCTCGGGGCGTAAACGTTTGTGTATAAACGTTCTCGTTTAAGTTTATATTAACAGCCATGTTTAAGTTAGTTTAGGGGTGGTTTTGTATTAAAAAAAAAATTGTTTTTTCAACAAGAGTTCCTTCTGCTCACATGGTTTCCTAATGTGCAGCGGCGGGTGCATTTTGTAAAAGTAATTTGCTAAACTAGCCTCATTTTTCATGAAATTTATTAGAAAACTAGAAAAAAAGCCGGAAAACGAAAAAATTACAGATATTTTTTGAGGTTGTGTCCGTTGAACAACTCTGAAAATCAATGGAATAGAAGGGCAAGAAACAAAATATGGCAAGCGGTAATTTAAAGTCGGTTTCTGCGAGCTTACCATAGTTACTATTGTTCTTTTTTTCTAAGGGCTAATTTTACAACCAAAGGTAAAACTCCAGATTAAACCATAGTTTAAACTTCAGTTTAATCTTTGGATTAATCCATCGGTAAACAAGTTGTTCATTGGTTGTTCAATTTTATAAGTCGGAGTTAAACCACGGCCATGAAGAAAGACTACATTTTCTTTACATATATAGGGTTGATTATTTTAACCAAAATGGCACCAACTAGAGCCAAACGTGATAAAAATCAGTCAAGTAGTTTTTAAGATATCAGTGTTGGTTACAGACAGACATACAGCCAGACGACACAACAAAAATTTTCAGATTTGTCAAAAAGATATACAGTATATATATACGTGTGAGCTCGATATGAGAATAAAACTTGCTGTGGTCTGTGGGATGTTCCAACTCTTGTCGAATTTCCTTGTGCACAATTTCGCATATCTCTTTAGATAATTCCAACCTCTTTTTAAAATCTACATATCGTCGGACTCCTCCAAATGATTTGTTCTAGGACAAATAATATAGTCTTCGTGCTTCGACAATGTCAATAATTTCGTCATTCTTTATCCAGTTGATTAAAAATAAATTTTAAGTCATTGATCATAGCGATTTCACTAAATACTTACAGTCTTTTTACCAAAAACAAATTTTTAATAACTTTTTTGAGGTTAGAATCTTTCGGTAACTATTAAACTGAAGTTTAACAAACACCCAGACCGACGGTAACGGTTAAACCGAAGTTTTTTGGTAAACTGCACCTATAAAACGTAAAAAAGTCGACATCTGTGGTTTAAACTGAGGTTTGACGTTTAACTATGAGTTGTAAAATTGCGCATAAATGCATTCGTCTGAGAGAGATCCAGCATACTACCCATGCAAGGAAAAATACCCGCCTGCACTCCCTTCAATCGCTCATAACTGTGAGAAATATCTCGTCTTTGCATACAGAAAAAAAAAATAAAAAGTTGCTTCTTTCGAATGAAATCTGTATTTGTATATCACTGGGTTGGTAAAGATTCGCTTCATTTTTCTTTGTTTTATCTAAGGTTTAATAAAATGAATGGTAAGGTTGGGTTGCACAGAGTGAGTTGGGATTGGGTTAGGTTTAGTTTGGTTTTGTTTATTTTCTTTCGTTTTATTTATTCCTTTTTTCCTAATTTTAATATTTTTTTAAAAATGTGGGAATATTGCAAGTAAAAAAAAAGCCAAAATAAAGGCGCTGTGATGGAACAATTATAGCCATTTCAGTGTTGCGAACGGGAAAACAGCGAAAGATCCGCCCACAAAAGACAAAAAGTCCGAAAAAGTCCGATTTAATTGAAGGTTTTGACTAAAAAAAAAACGCAACCAAAAAATACAGTAAACCTTTCCATAAAAGTGTTTTTTTTTTAAATAAGGCAATAAGGTGCCAACGGGAAAACAGCGAAAAAGATCCGCCCACAAAAGACAAAAAGTCCGATTTGATTGGAGGTTTTGACAAAAAAAAAACGCGACCAAAAATTACACTAAAACTCTTCCCATAAAAGTGTTTTTTTTTTTAAATAAGGCAATAAGGCCCATGTGTCAGTTACAAGTAGTGTTGACAACGCCAATTTAAAAATTCTTCTTCTTCTTTTGATTCATTTTATGGGTTCTTTTGATGTTCTTCTTCGTTTTTGCGAGCAATGAAATGGTCACCTGGTCACCTAATTAGATTAAGCCTGACGATCACGTGGTACTCATTTCGTCTACTTGCGGGCACCACGATGTTGTAATTGTCAAGATTTTAGCCTAGTCTTAATTTATTCTTATTTTATTTTAAAAGAAAACGCAGATTTAACTTTCACTATTTTTATTAATTACTTTTAATCGTGAACTCACAGTCTATTCGCTGTTCTTGTTCTTACTCTCTTTCTATCCTATTGAAAACTTATTGAAGCTCTGCTATCCGGCGTATTTTTATGTGCCGACATCACTCTCGACTCACCCGGAACATTCTGGTGTTTGTCTTACTCATCTAGACCTATCTACATCTTTCTTGAATATTCGAGAATGGTCGCGTCAATTCTTTTTTTTGTGTTTAGCGCCGCTTCGCTACTTACTTTAATCTAATTACGCTAGATGGCAGAGTATGTAACAAAATTTCAATAAATATTGTTTTATTTTCTTAACAGTACTCATAGACACAATATTCGGAAAACAACAAGTTCGAAAAAGTCCGATTTCATTTAAAAAGTCCGATGGAAGGAAAAGTCCACAAAAAGTCCAATTGATAAAAAAAAAGTCCGCAAATCGGACTAAAGTCCGCCGATTGGCAACACTGAGCCATTTATAACCGACTCATTTTCGCGGCTCCGGTTTAAACCAAATAGCAATTTTTTTGTGAGCTGAACGTAGTTACTATTGTTGTTCTTTTCTTTTTATTGCATCGGTCTGAGAGAGATAGAGGTTACCAGGAAATGCTAACCCTACAACTCTCTTCACATGAAAATATAACGAGTTCCTATAGTTTGTATAAAAAAATACATTAGAGAAACGTATTTCATAGAAATGAACAATGAAGAAGCTGTACTTTGTAGAAATGTACATCGAAGAAATCATTAAACAGAGAAACCGTAAAACGTAGAAATTGGTAAGGCGAAAATCTGTTCTGTGCCTGACAGCTGTTTGTATGTGCCTCCAACCCGACTTGTCCCAACTAAATTTAAACCAACCCAAACCAACCCAGATCAATCCAAAAAACACTTAAAAACCCAACCCAAACCAACCCAACACTCCTTTAAATGTAGCATAAAAAAAATAAAATAAAAAAAGTCTATTCTACGCACTTTCTTCAGAGAACAGATTTTCGCCTTACCAATTTCTACGTCTTACTGTTTCTATGTTCTATGATTTCTTTCATGTATATCACAGCTTCCTAAACTTAGAGTTTCATGAAAAAAATATACATTCTCAAAATTTGCGTTTTTTATAATCTTCATAATAGCCCTGATCAGAAAAGCTTGTTTTCAAAATCATCTATGTGGAATTGAGTGCACAGTCAACTGATCAATAATGACTATTAAAAAAATGGCACTTCCTTATTGATTTAATAATCAGAAAATGTTAAACTACATAATATTATACAAAAAATATACCAACTACTGCAAGAAAAAAAGGCTGTTCTCCCCCCCCCTTTCCGACGCGCCCCCTTGCCCGGCTGAATTGTTAGGAAGGGTACCCTCAATAATATTCATCAACTATAAATGCTTATCCTTTATGAATTTCAGCATATTTATTATGTGTGACTTCTCATTGCTTCCAATACTAAGCTTACCAAAGTTGGCCATGATTTAAAGTTAAAGAACAATTGATCTTACAACATACAGGTTCACTCTTGCACGTTTAATTCTTCTTTAGCAGCGTGCAAACTGGTTTAGACCAGCTATTCTAAAAATTCTCATAAAGAGAGCAGAAAATCGGTTTGCTTTGGTTGTTTCAATAAAGCCCATAAAAAAACTATAAAATTAGTGGCAAGCTGTTGAAGTTATTAGAAAACAAGGGTATCAACTTTGATCAAGAATATAACGTTTTCGTCTGATCATTCGCCATAGATCTATGCTGCTCCCTGTTCAAAAATACACGTCTTGGGCACTAATTATTGAGCAGGGAACGACGTAAATTTGTGTCGAATGATCCCATGCCGAACGAAATTCATATTCTTAAGCGGTGATCGCCCATCTCATTTTATTAAAAATTAAGTGTTTGCGCTCCTCAACTCTACTGCCGGGAATTGGTCCCATTTCTTAAACACGCATGCGCGTAAATTGTATCTTTTCCGATCTAAAATTTCGAAGAAGTTTCAAGAAAAAGCATGTTTTTTTCGGGGGATGGGATCATAACTCTAGAGGGATCGTTCCTTCTCTTCGAATTCAAGAATTAGGCCCCTGGAGTAACCGCAGCTTGGATCTGGGTTATAAGTGTATGGGCCAAAAACGTACTTAAGTACCAATTTGACATAACCTGCCTAAGTTGCAATTTTTGACAGCCCTTGCAAGCACTTAAGTCTAAGTATAACTTAATCCAAAGTGAGAAAGTGGCCCAGAGTGCCGGTTGGTAGGTGATCCGTGCTTCAATCCTGCATAAAGAGAATTTAGGCTGGCCAAGCAAGCAATTAAGCAAGCAACAAATTGACAGTTGTACATGGGGAATTGCACTTCTGCTTGACATATGACATTTGCGAGCATAAACTTTTATGTGTATTCCCATATTGCTTGCTTGCTTATGAGCGTAAATCCGCCTTAACTGTCAGAGGTAACTATCTCATCAGGAAGATAGTAGATACTTTAATTTGATCATAGGACGTACGCGCAAACGTGGAATATAGTGCATTCCTTTTATCTGTACAAAAGCAAAGACTTCCGCTCGAATACAGATATCAAAGTCCAATCTCTGCGGTCTATAGTTGAGCTTTTTCATCAAGGTCAGGTCATTTGCATGTATAACCTTCATAAATGACGCTAACCTACGTAGCATAGCGTTTTCGGCATGTTGCTAACGTGAAGATGTCATCAAATACGCAGCGAGTTTTGCCGACGGGAGCCAAAAATCAATAGACGAGCGGCCGAACCAAGGAAAGCAAGATAGAAATACATGGTAATAAAAGGTAAAAGACAGAAACATCCGAGCCGGAAAATTTTACATATACCGCTGGATACCTCGTACGTGTCATGACCAACTTATAGCGTATTCCTTCGGTCAAATTAAGTGCCACAGCCAGTTGTGCACTAACATTCGTCCGGTGCTGTCAAAAAGTGCACCGGTGCAGTTTGAATGGAACATACATTTTTCCCTAGGACACACGTCTAAAAAATCCCCATTTTTATTAAAAAAAAATTAAAGATATTTTAAAATATGTGTATGTGTATTTATAACCCTATGTAGTATGAATGATGTATGAATGACTAACAAAACCGCGAAATTAAAGTAAAAGTAAAAGAAAAATAAAAAAAAAGAAGAAGAACAAAAACGAGCACGACCAGAAACCCAGAAAAAAAAAATCAGAAAAAGCATAAAAAGAACAATAAAAGACAGAAGAATCCATATCAGGATAATGGGTGACAAAAGTCAGATAACCCCAAAATCCACCGAAGTGAGCTGGCATATGCTCTGAACGAGCGACGCCATCAATAAAGACTGAACTGAACATTTTTCCCTAGCCTTTATTAGAGAAATTTTGAAACGCTTAAAATTTTTACAATTTTGAGAGCCATTATGTTAGAGTTTACCAACCATTACCACTACCACTCGCCGATTTTACCCGAGCTTTTGGAACACATTAAAAACTTTCACTTGCAAAAAAATTTAGAGATGAGAAAAACACAAAATTGGACTTTATTTTATAAATAATTGTTTATATGTTTGAATCTGGTAATATTTTATAATTTTTAAAATTAATTTTGCCAAAATTGTTTAAAATTACGGCAGTGGTAGTGGTTAATTACCACAAAGGAATGACATTGAGCTATTGCGCAGACTCCAGTAATTACCACAACCACTACGAAGTGTCAAATAAGCGTTCCAAAATATCCATATTGTTGCTATGAATATTAGGTGAATGCATAAAACATAAGAGCTTAGGCGAATAGGTAGCATAAACAGACCCTAAATGTGACTAATAAACTATATTGCATATCTTTTCATGCAGACACAGAAGAGGGGTTATTGGGTCCTGCGACCTGCTAGAATTTATTTTTGTTGTAGTTGTTGCCTTATTGTTACTCGTTGGTTTTTTTTGTTTTATAGTAGTTTTATAATAGTAGGCCTATAGTATTCCTACCAACCTTCTTGTCATTGTACTTATCTAACACATTTTCAATAAGGTTTTTGATTTTGGGGGTTACGCATAAAACTCCTCATCATCGTCATCATCACTACTGCACGATAAAAAACTAGACATTTTTTTTTAACTATGATTTTTAAAAATAAAATAGCGGGAAAAAGTTTTCTGTGCGACACCAGCTCTCAGGGCTAATTTTACAACCAAAGGTAAAACTCCAGATTAAACCATAGTTTAAGCTTTAGTTTAATCTTTGGATTAATCCATCGGTAAACAAGTTGCTCAATTTTATAAGTCGGAGTTAAACCACGGCCATGAAAAAAGACTACATTTTCTTTACATATATAGGGTTGATTATTTTAACCAAAATGGCACCAACTAGAACCAAACTTGATAAAAATCAGTCAAGTAGTTTTTGAGATATCTGCGTTTTTTACAGACAGACATACAGCCAGAAATACAGCCAGACGACAAAAAAAAAATGTTCAGATTTGTTAGAAAGATATACAGTATATATACGTGTGAGCTCGGTGTGAGAATAAAACTTGCTGGTCTGTGGGATGTTCCAACTCTTGTCGAATTTCCTTGTGAACAATTTCGCATATTTCTTTAGATAATTCAATCCTCTTTTTAAAATCTAAATATCGTCGGACTCCTCCAAAGGATTTGTTCTAGGACAAATAATATCTGGTCTTCGTGCTTAAATTCTTAAGTCATTGATCACAGCAATTTCACTAAATACTTACAGTCTTTTTACCAAAAACAAATTTTTAATAACTTTTTTGAGGTTAGAATCTTTTGGTTACTATTAAACTGAAGTTTAACAACCACCCAGACCGCCGGTAACGGTTAAACCGAAGTTTGTTGGTAAACTGTACCTATAAAACGTAAAAAAGTCGACATCTGTGGTTTAAACTGAGGTTTGACGTTTAACTATGAGTTGTAAAATTGCGCATCAGACCGGGTGCAGAAAATGCTGCACTTTTCAGTTGTCCAATGGAACAATAAAACTGAGAAAGTGCACCCCAATGGAACAGGTGCACTAATGAGTTGTGCACTAATTTTACCAAAGACATACGCTACTCAGACGAATGCATTTAGAAAAAGAGAGCAATACTAACAATCTTAAGCTCGCAGAAACGAACCTTTAGGCTCGCAAAAACAAGTTTTGTCTAATATCTGAACACACCCTTGAATGGTTCCATTTATGTCCGTGGCGTTGTTGTCGGCGCCAGCTACGCGTCCTCCACCCTCCTGCAAACAGCTACGCGAGAAGTCCGCCATCTTGTCGTGCTTTCTTTTGATCGGTTGGTCCTTTTATAAATTTCCCTGCATTTGCGATAGTTTCGTTTGCTAAATTTTTGTGTAAAAAACGCGTTTCTTTCGAGGTAACTTATATAAATAAACATAAATAATGTCTGTGGAACCCAAGCCGGAACCGGTGAAAACGGAGACTGACGCACACGAGGCTGGCGGCACCGACAATAGAAACCAAGGCGGGTTCCGACGTGGCGGAGGCCGAGGCCGTGGAGGCAACCGATTCAGCGACGGTCGGGGCGGCGGGCAAGGCGGCCCGGTAAGTTTTTTTTATTTAATTTATGAGAGTTTCAAGCTGTTTGTTTAAGTTCTGCCCCGGTTTTCTTAAAATCCAATGAGTACCTATTCCCCGAAATTCGAGTGAATGTAAGATATATAGAAGGATTTTAGTGTAAAGAGCACAAGTAGGACTTTCTTGGCAACTACTCCCTTCTCACAGCAAGTCTTTCAATGCAGGGAGCTATGTAAAGGTTTATTCAGCGCCGGTATTCTTGACGGGCTGTAAGGTGAATAGTCATCGGTGAGTATTTACCTCTCCCATGTTGAGAAGTAAAAAATTTGTTCACAGGCACGGGTGTCAAGAATACAGGCTCTGGCAAATTTGGTAATTATGCAGTATATGGTTTTGCCATTTTTAATTTTAGGGTCCCTAGAACCCCAAATGGTAATTATGCAGTATACGGTTTTCTGCCATTTTTGATTTTTTTTGAAAAATTCTTTATGGGGGCACCTTCTAGGGTCCCTAGGACCCCAAATCCGTCTGCGCCGGTTGGTTTTTTTTTTTGATTTTTTTTAATTTTTTTTCACTAAAACAAACCAAACCAACACAGTCCAACCCAACCTAATCCAAAACAACCCAAAACAATTAAAAAAACACTTTACAACCCCCCCTGGGCACCCTTTTTTCTCGTTAAAAAAAAAAAAAAAAAACCGGGCGCAGGCGGATTTGGGGTCCTAGGGACCCTAGAAGGTGCCCCCATAAAGAATTTTTCAAAAAAAATCAAAAATGGCAGAAAACCGTATACTGCATAATTACCCCCCAAATCCACCTGGGCCGTTTTTTTTTTTGAGAAAAAAGGGTGCCGGGGGGGTTGTACTGTGTTTTTTTAATTGTTTTGGGTTGGGTTGGAATATGTTGGGTTGGGCTGTGTTGGATTGGGTTGCTTTAGTCAAAAATTTTTTAAAAAAATTGAAAAAAAAACCAGCCGGTGCAGGCAGATTTGGGGTCCTAGGGACCCTAGTAGGTGCCCCCATAAAGAGTTTTTCATAAAAAATCAAAAATGGCAGAAAACCGTATACTGCATATTTACCCCATTTTTGATTTTATATGAAAAGTTCTTCTTTATAGAGACAGCCCCTAGGACCCCAAATCCACCGGGGCTGTTTTTTTTTTGTAAGAGCAAAAAAGTTGTAATTGTTGATTGTTTTGGGTTGTGTTGGATTAGTTTGGTTTGGGCTGTGTTGGATTGGGTTGTTTTAGTAAAAAACAATTAAAAAAATACCAAAAAAAATTATAAAAAAGAAAAAAATATATTTTGGGGACCCTAGTAGGTGCCCCCATAAAGAATTTTTGATAAAAAATCAAAAATGGCAAAAAAACCACAAATTTTTGTGAGCTTACTATAGTTACTTTACTATTTTTTTTTTTCTAAATGCATTTGGCTAAGAGAGATCCAGCTTAGGGGGTAGCCACTGTTAGCAATTATGTGACAAATCTTATCCATTCGCAGTCCTTTGCAGCCCCTGCAACTACCTAAACCTCACTGAACCTTGACTTGTAGACCTTAAAAGTGCTATGTTTTCATGAGTATTGAGTTCATTTTCAAAACTCATTGTATCTTTTTCTTTTATATAGCGTGTTCTTTATCAAGACCAAGAACACGCTATATAAAAGAAAAAGATAGAATGAGTTTTGAAAACGAACTCAATACCCATGAAAACATAGCAAAGGTTCTGGGAATCTTTAGAAATCTCTCGACAGTCTCCTACAATCACTGACAATTCAACAAAATTGGCAATCATGGCACATTTTCTGAACTAGTGGTTACCCCTTCAGATCCAGCATACTACAACTTACTAGGAAAATGGCATGTCAGACCCACCTGTACACCCTTTGCCCTGTATATCTGTCAACAATAACTATATCAAGGAGATAGTTATATTTTCATGGGCAGAGGGAACATTTTCTGGTAAGCTTGATCTCTCAGACTGATGCAATTAAAAGAAGAGAACAATAGTAACTATAGTCAGCTTACAAAAAAATGATAAATAACTGATTGCTGTGTTTTGGGACTGGGTCCTCCTTTGGGGTATAACTGTTAAATGGCATTATGAAAAAAACTAAAGCTACATTTAAAATTGCTAAATGAATAATTCACATGTCTAATTTATAAACACAAATTTAAATATTGTATAATGTCAACTTTAATATGCGTTAAGTCTTTAAAGACTTATTAGGTTCATTTATGTTAACTTTAAGAGCATTTTCAATCTATGCTCAAAAACCTCTCCCAAGCAATCTGAGATAATTCCAAAAAAGATTTTCATGTTTGATTAAAAACAGCATACTTCCGCTGAGATTTGCATGTTCAATTTGTGCTCCAGATGTCTGGTGGACTGCTTTTTCTTGCCCCACGATTTTTGAAGGATCAGGGAGTTGGATCAAAACAATAGGCATAACCTTACCTTCTTCATTTTTATTTTTTAATGTCTTAACATCTTTTTTGGTTTAAGTAGAGAAAATGGACAGTAAGCAGAAAATTCCAGCTCAAGCTCTGACGATGAATTCAATTTCATTGTCTATGAACATTACTTCTTTAATGTGACTCAGAAAAGGGCAAAAATTATGAATTATGTCCAAGAAGTGGTGCCTGAATATACAGACAAAATGATAAATAACACCAAGACCAGTCAAACCTTGATCTCACATCAAAAATGTGTTTGATCAATTGACCCTGCAGTGCGTGTTTTGTTTCAGATCTGGATCAATTTTTAGTTGCCCTTCATGTATTTATTTATTTATTTATTTGTCACATTTACATATGTCAAAATATAATTTTTATATTAATAATTTTGTTTGGTAAGTAAGACCCAACATTAGACTAAAAATGTCATTATAAAAACATAAACATTTCTTTTTATAACATACAATTACAAGTGTTTTACAAATGGTAGTCATATTCCTGGTGAACCTAATTACAATCCAAGTGGAAAAAATTATTTTGTGAGTATTCCTTTATATTTTTAAAATATTTTTTTAATAAATAATTTTTTTTTATTGCCAGGCAGGCAAAATATTAAAAATTGGCCCTTAAATATTAGTCCCATTCCCTTGCCCTAGAAACTCTTGAAAAAACTGGACATAAATTTGTTGCATTACTAGTAGAATATGTATGGGTGAGTCTCCCGAGATGTCCCCCAAACACAATAATTAGTTTTTTAATTTTTGTTGTTTCATTTTTACTTTAAAATAGTTTTTTGGGAAAGCCAATAGGTCTATTATTAACATACCGTAAGTGGTTGTTCACTAATTTTAATATTTTAAGAAATAACAGATTTAAAAAAAATGGTCTTCATGGTAGATATGTGTCCTTCATGGAGGTGACAAAATAACAGTTTAGATTACCAATAGAAACTTTTATTTAAAGAAATTGCGCTTATAATAACAAGAAACAAACTACAACTAAAAAACTAAAAAAAACTAATTTAAATTCTTACATTTAGAATGATCAGCCATAAATGTATACTGCTTCTTACTATTAATCATGGGTGTTGGAAGTACACATACAACATTATTTTTGGCAAGGATATATGAATTTTTCACTTACACAATACCAACATAGTGCTTAAACTGTTTTTTCCCTAATAATTTGACCACCACAAACTCATTTTCTTTGACACTCTCTGAAAACTCGTTTTCTTTGTTTTCCACATTATTAAAAATTTGAAGTATGTGGTTTTCATCCGAGCTAGTGTAGATATTTTTATAACTAAATGATGATTCTTTAAGAAGGTTGGTTATTGGTTCTACATCTGAGCTGCTATCATCAATCTCGATTAATAGATTTCTTTTTCTTAACATTTTGACTAAGGGCTCTTTATCTACTATATTTTCTTCAAACATAAATTTTGTGAGCTTATCTATACTCTAAACTTTCTTTTAGGTCTATTCAGTTATTTCAGTTTCATAGAGCATCTAGTTCTCTCATTCTTTACATTATGAAGTTGAATCTCCAGTTTTTTAATGCAATCTTTCAACTTTCTTCGATTTTTAATTCTGCATGTTATTCCTCAAGTTCTTTTTGTTTATCATACCACCTTTTACTTTTCTCTTTCCACTCTTTTCTTTTTATCCTTTTTTCTCTCTGACATGTTTTTAGCCGATTTAATTTTTCCAGATTCTTTTCTAGCATGATATCTTAAACGCTCTTTATGTTTTTTTTCCTCATATTTCTCTGGATCATTTTGACTGGAGTCTCGAAGCCTACGCATTGCCAGTCGTTGTCTTTCTTTTGGTTTTCATGGTCAACAATCTTTTTCTTGTTTTTCTTAGGCTTAGGGTTAAATAGACTTGCCATGTCTTAAAAAAAAAAAATATTGGAAAAACATGTATGTAAAAGGGGTGTCTCACTCATGAAATGCCAGTTTATTTGCTTTAGAAATCACTTTGGAAACCTCTCGGAAAATCTACTTAAATCATTTAGAAATGGCGGAAATACAACAAGATATTAAAAAATAATTCTGAAATATAATGGAAAGATGAAAAAAACTTATGCTTGGGTTCACTAGATTAAAGGGTTGGACGACACCTTTTGATTTTTTATTTATTTATTTATTTCATATTTGTCTTTTAGCTACAATTATATAGATTAGACTAGTCAAACTTATGTAAACACAGTATGAACAGAAATGTTTTTTTTTTACGGGATATCCCCATTAAATGTTACAAAATCAAAAAGTATAAATAGTTGGGTTCCAAGTAACTCAACTCAAGAAAATTTAAGTAATAAATATACCAAAAACTAAAAATAAACTATGAGAGTGTAAACCAAAATACAAGTCAAAAATAAGTAGCTATTAGTAACTACTAAAGTTAAAAGAAAAATTAACAAATTATAAAGAAAAATATAAAACATAAATATAAAGAAGAATATAACAAGTTATTAAAGCTAAATGGTTTTATTTTAATGTAACATAATCGATCTTTTTAATGTTACTGAACTAAGCACTAAAAATAACATATTAGGTAGTATAAGTTACAGGACAATCACTAAGAAACTTACAAACACTAAACAAAACAAAAAAAAACATATCTTATTGTTAATTATATAAAAATAAGCTTGTATTGACATATTAAAATTTGATATTAAAGAAATCGACATGACTGTATAGTACATTCTTCAGCATAATAATTTTTAGTTTTTTCTTGAAAGATTCCAGGCTGCATTGTCTTAATGTACTGGGCAAATGGTTGTATGCTTTTGTACCCATGTATATGGGAGAGGTTTCAAAGAGCTTCGAAGAGTGTGCCAATGTAGATAGGCTTGCGCCATTTCTGGTTTGTATACCTATGTTTAAGTCAAGAGTTTTTTTGAGAAGTAATGAGAATGGGTTTTTACAAAGATCAGTCAGCACCATCAATACACCTTAACATTCTTTTCTGTAATCGGAGCAGTCTCACAATAGATGGAGAACAACCCCAGATGATGATATCATAGTGTAATCTGCTACTAACATGACCATGTAGGTAGAGGACTGTTTTTTTTTTAACTGATTTTAACAGGTTGCAGATAACGTAACAAGCTGAAGCTAGCTTTTAGATAAGAAATTCAATGTGAGATTTAAAGTTTAGGTTACAGTCTACATATACTCCAAGAAACTTGGAAACATCATCATTCTTTATTGTGTTTCCATTGGATTGAATCAGCAAACTTGAGGGACTAGTAGTATGATGATGGATATTCCTAAATTGAATTAATACTGTTTTGCTTGAGTTTAGAAACAGGCCATTGTTGGTATTCCATGTAAACAAGTTATCCGATATTTTTGAACCAATAGCAATTGTAGATGGGATGTGTTTGGTTTTGACTAAGACTCCACAGTCATCAGCGAATTGAGCTGTGAGAGAATTAATGTTGAACAAGTTTTTAGATAGGCCGTTACAGAACAGAATAAACAGTAGTAGAGACAGAATCCCACCTACGGGGTACTGGACCTTTAACGATTTCGACTTGAAATTCTGTATATTGTCAGATAGCTCCACAAATTGTTTTCTTCCTGTGCAAAAAGATAAGAGAAAGTGAGAAGGACTTTTAGTTTCTCAGGGAAAACACCTTGTCAACAAGAGGAGCTGTAATGAGATGTGCAATATCCTTTAAAATAAAACAAGGAACCTGGTCAAAGCCTGCTGACTTCTTCACTGATACCTCAAGAATAACCTTAAAGACTTCCTCACAATCAGTGGGGAAAAAAAGAAAGATGGTGACGTGTGCCGAGAACTGTCAGTCTTCAAGTTCACCAACGAGGACCCATTGGAAGATTTCAATTTCTTTATTTCATCCAGTGTGGAATTCACAAAGAAATTATTAAAATCCTCACATAGTGAAGGACCAGTAACCTCAAACTTACGGAGAGGATTTGTTAATTGTGACTTGGTATTGGAGTTAATGATTTTCCAAGCTGTTCTATTAATGTTTTTTGAGTCAAACAGAATTTTATCATTATAGGACTTTTTAGTTTCAGATAATAGCCTTGTGTATATTTTTTTATGCTGTTTATATTCCATCTTTAGCCGATCATTCTTGGAAAAAGAACACAACCAGTGGAGGTCTTTTAAGAACGCTGACATGGTTCGTACATCACTAGTAACCCAAGACTTTAGGTTTTTGCATTTAGTTTGTTTCCTTAAGGGGAAACAAAGGTCAAAGTAGTAAAAAAAAAAGGTTAAAAAGGTTATTATACTTGTCATTGGTGTTATTCACTAGATAAACTGTGTCCCAGTTTTCAAGCATCAACTGATTGTGAAACTTCATTTTGGCATTATTACTATAAGATCTTGAATAAGTTATTTTTTTTATCCTTGAGTATGATGCATGTATTTAGATCTAATCCTACTACTAGGTGGTCTGAAAAATGACAAATGTTCAAAAACGGTCTGCAACTGATTGAACTGGCACTTAGGTTTGTAAAAATGTTGTCTAGAAGTGAGTTACTGGTCAGTCTGGTACATGTAGTAGTCATTATAGTAGCAAGATTAAACAATCTTATAAGATCTAGAAATACAGTTTTCTCATTAGAATCAATAAGAAGATTAATATTGAGATTGGCTCCCAGAAATAGATAATCACACCTGAAAATAGAGGCACACTTCAAGCTTACTAAGAAATTCCTCATAATACAACTTATTCCTCCCTCGTGACTGATAGATGGAGAGAAAAATGCTCCTCTTACCTGATATACTGAATGTGCATGCAGAATATTCAAAAACCTGCTTAAACAGACTCTATGCCTAGGCTCAACTCCGTGAAATATTCTATCCTCCGTGAATATTCAGATTCACAGAGGTTAGCTTCACATAGGTTAGGATTTCATGTGTGTTTTGCGGATATATTTTTTACAAATTTAAGCAATTCTGTGTATCTAAGTCTTAATATTTTTTTAAATCCTATTTGCATCTATGTAAAACATTTTAGAAAAAACATTACTTACCTAGATATTTGAATTCACCGTAGAGTTTTCTAACTGGTCAATTAACAAACTCTACCTTTCCTCCTTTGAAAAAAGTACCACTTCCATCTACAAATAAATTTCAACTGGCCATGAGGAATCACATACATCTCTGCCCTCTGAAACAGCGGTTTCCCCGGTTTTTAAATTTTAACATCATGGTGGTGAGAATTTGGCCTTTAAAAAAATTGTAAAAAATAACTGAGTGGACCTTCAAATTTCAATTGTGAATGACAACTTTAACACCATTAGGAAGTATCAAAATGTACCAAAAATGTAATGCAAGCTATTTTTGTTGAGGAAATATGAGTCTTTAACACCATGGGGGGATATTTCGGGGGACTCACGTGTATGCATGTGCAAATGCATTACATAAAATCTTTTTCCTCAAGCACAATAAATAAATAAAATTTTATTGATGGCAGTACCATTTTTTCATGCATATATTAAATGTTTATTACTACTTAACTAAATATGCTACTGTATCACTTTTTAAGCCTAAACATATGTTATATGAGTAAACAATGGGTAGGTGTAAGTGTTGTTATTCTAAGTTCCTTATCTTAATGTAATTTGATACTTTTGTTATTCACTATTGTTTTTAATGTAATTTGATATATTTGTTTTTAACAAGAGATCTTCTAGAAGGAAATGTGTAAGCACTTTTAGTCACGTTTAACTTTTATTTGACTTTGTTCTAGAATTAAGCGTCAGCACTAATTTAATATAAATAAGATTTGTTGTAAACAACAATAAGAAATTCAGAGGCATTCAATAGTTAGTCTTGGTAGTGTTAAGTACCATTGTAAACGGTTCCAAAATAAAGTATAGTTTTTTAAAAAGTTCTTTATTAGATTTCGAATCTAAAAAGTGGCGCAGTCGTGCGGATTTCTTCGACGTACTACAGCTCGAGGCCCAGTGTACAAAAAAAGCTATTCGTAGTTCACCGTCCGCGGTAGTGCACCCAAGAGACTTGTTAGTACGGTACACGTTAGTGTTTTACAAGAAAAAAACTTACTTGCTTCTTAAAAACAGGTTTAGTGGTTTTTGCCTTAAAATCAGCACAATTACAGGTTTAGTGGTTTAAGCCTTAAAACCAGCATAAAAACAGGTTTAGTAGTTTTAGCCTTAAAACTAGCAATAAAAAAGAACCGAAAAATAAAAAAAAAGCTATAGAGGAAAAGTTATAGAAGAAAAGTTACAGAAGAAAAGTTATAGAAGAAAGAAGATTCATCTGGTCAAATCCGATCCAGCTTTGAAGAGGAACTGAATCCAGCCGCTTAATTTCAAAAGCGATTTCAGAGAACTTCCGAACTTCCTTTGCTTCAGGATATGAAGATTTTAATACTGTAAGTTAGTTTTAAATATTTATTGTTTTGCCCGAATTTCTTCACTAGTCAGAAATTTTTAAATTTTAAGTTTTAGTTTTAAGAAAATTTTTGAAAAAAAAAGTAAATAATGGCGGAAGAACAAGAAGTTGAACCTTATAAACTTTCTGAAATATTTTCATTAATTCCAGAATATGATGGAGATGCTATTAATCTCAACACATTTTGTAATGCATGCGACTTGGCAGAAGCCATGTGTGTTCAAAATCAAAAACAATTTTTGCTTGTTAAAATCAAAAATCAGTTAAAGGGTAAAGCTTCTCAGCTTATTAATTCTAGAGATATAAGTTCTTGGGCAGAAGTTTCACAACTTCTAAATACGCATTTTGGCGATCAAAGAGACCTTACTGCTTTAATTCAGGATCTCCAGAGGTTACATCAGTTACCATCTGAGAATCCACTAACTTTTATTTCGCGTTTACAAGTTCACTGTGCGAAAATGAATTCAGCAATCAATAGGCAAACCCTTACAAGAGATCAAAAATTTGCTCAGGGTAAACTTATTGAGACTATGGCTTTAAATACTTTATTAACCGGATTAGACTCAAAAATTGGGCATATAGTTCGTGCTAACAATCCGAAAGACATGATTGAAGCTATTTCTTTTATTAAACGTGAGCTTCAACTTTTTTATTTTGAAAATCAAAAATTCTCTAAATCACAAAATTCAATTCAAAAATTTAAAATACAACCAAAAATATGTACATTTTGTAAAAAACAAGGTCACTTAATAAATGAGTGTAGAATTAGACAAGTGTCGCAATCGAGACCACAAAATTTTTATAACTCAAACAATTTTCAAAATAGGAATCAAAATCCTCAATCATCTACATCCTATCAAAATCAGAATTTTCAAAATACAAGACCAAATAATTTCCAACAAAGATCAAATGTAATACAGCGTCCACAACAAAATAATGGCAACTTTAGACCAAATCAAAACTATCAAAATAGGCCAAGTGTAATACAGCCTAATCCTACATACAAACCAATGCATTTTATTAATTCAGAAAAATTTGAAAATTTTGAAAATAATAAAAATTTTGAAAACAATGAAAATTTTGTAAATGAAATTTTTTTTAGTGAAAATTTTGACAATTATAATTTCACAGATCAAAATTTTGAAAATGTCAATTACGAAAATGAAAATTTTGGAAATGACTTTGAAATAAGTAATTTTGAAAATTATTCTCGGAAACAGATCAAAATTTAATAAGTCAGATTTCAGAAATAACTTTAGAGGACGATCACAATCCCTTCATCCAAACTCAAGATCAATTCATGTAAATTTTGAAATTTTTACCTGTTCAGAAGAATTGTACTATATTACCGATGTTTCAAAACAATTTAAATTATTAGTAGATACAGGTGCAAGTAAATCTGTTTTTAAACCTAAAACATGCGAAAAATATAAAATTAGATTTCCAGAAAATGTTACTATTAGGGGTATCACTAACGTACCCATCAATATAACAGAATCAGCATTAATTGCTTTTAATATTAAAGACCCACATAAAGTTTTAGTTTATAATTTGGATATACAGTTTGACGGTTTACTAGGTTCAGACTTTTTAAAACATTATGATTGTGTTATTGATTACAAAAATAATCAATTGATTACAAATTTTAAAACAGTACCACTTTATCGGAGTAATTCGGAAAATGATCCAATGCAGTCAGAACAACAATCAGCTGACATAAACCTATTAATAATACGATAAAAATTGAAGGTCGTACAGAAAGAGCTTTTAAATTTAGAACGGATAAATTAAAAAACACTGAAGCTATTTTATTAGCACAACAGATAGACAAGTGTTACATCCCTAATTGCTTGGTAAAAATAAATAATAATGGGGAATTTTGCACAACGGTTATAAATGCGCGACCAGTTACAAAAGTAATTAATTTTGAAAAATTTGAATTTGAACCGATTATTGATCCTTCTTCTTCAGAAGTCTGTTTTAATTTAACGGAAAGACATCCAGCAAATCGTGAGAATGATATTATGGAACAATTACGTTTGACACATTTAAACGAAGAGGAAAAAGAAATGATTATGTCGTTATGTCTTGACTTTTCAGATATATTTTATTTAGAGGGGGATAATTTAACATTTACCAGTGAAATTAAACATTCGATTACTACTAAAGAAAGTAAACCAATTTTTACAAAATCATATAGATATCCGCAAATCCATAAACAAGAAGTAAAAAATCAAATTTCAAAAATGTTAGATCAAGGTATCATACAACCATCTGTTTCGCCCTGGTCCAGCCCAGTGTGGGTGGTCCCAAAAAAATTAGACGCCTCAGGAAAACAAAAATGGCGTGTTGGCATTGACTATAGGAAACTTAACGAAGTGACAGTAGATGACAAATATCCTCTACCCAACATATCAGACTTGTTAGATCAACTTGGTAATTGTGAATATTTTACTACGTTAGACTTAGCGTCAGGTTTTCATCAGATTGAGGTAGATCCAAAAGATATTCAAAAAACTGCTTTTTCAGTTGAGAATGGACATTATGAGTATATTAGAATGCCATTCGGACTCAAAAATGCTCCTTCAACATTTCAAAGGGTAATGGACAATATTTTAGTGGGAATTCAAAATGAAAGATGTCTTGTTTATATGGACGATATAATAGTCTATTCAGCTACAATACACGAACATATAAAAAGATTATCAGAAGTATTTTCAAGATTAAGAAAAGCAAATTTAAAGATACAACCTGATAAATGTGAGTTTTTAAGGAAAGAGGTAGCTTATTTAGGACACGTTATCACTGATAAGGGTGTAAAACCAAACCCTGATAAGATATCTGCTTTAAAAAATTATCCAGAACCAAAAACTCAAAGAGACATAAAAGCTTTTCTTGGATTAGCAGGATATTATAGACGATTCATAAAAGATTTTGCAAAAATTTCAAAACCCTTAACTAAACTATTACAAAAAGATATACCTTTTATTTTTGATCAAACTTGCAAGAATGCATTTGAATTATTAAAAAATGCTTTAACAACAAGTCCAATTTTAATATATCCAAATTTCAAGGAACCTTTTATTTTAACAACTGATGCTAGCGGTTATGCTATTGGCTCAGTTTTATCACAAGGAACTATTGGCAAAGACTTACCCATTGCGTATGCATCCAGGACATTAAATCCTGCAGAACAAAAATATTCAACCATAGAGCGTGAACTTTTGGCTATAATATGGTCAGTTAAACATTTTCGACCCTATTTGTATGGACGAAAATTTTATTTAGTAACAGACCATCGTCCTTTAATTTGGCTAAGTTCTATTAAAGATCCTGGTAGTCGTTTGGCTAGATGGAGACTTAAACTAGAAGAATATGAATTTGAGTTTATTTACAAATCAGGAAAAATTAACAAAAACGCTGATGCTCTATCCAGAATTAAAATCGATGAAAAAATAAATACAATACATTATTCGGTAAATTTTCAAAATCAAATTAACCAAGAAAATATTAAAATTTTAGAAGAAAATTTATTTGATGCTCCTTTGCACTTTGCTTTGGCTCATTGTGTATCAAAAGATTTAAAAATGGGTAAAGGTATAGCTTTACAGTTTAAACCAAAATATGGACATGTTGAATATCTTAAAAGTCAGAATAAACAAGTTGGTGAAATTATAAATTTGAAAATCAAAGACAGAAATATTTTTTATTTAATTACTAAAGAAAAGTATAATTTAAAACCCACTTATGATAATGTCTATAAATGTTTAGAAAAATTAAAACAAAATTGCTTCGAGAATCAAATTAAATACGTAGCAATGCCAAAAATAGCTTGTGGCTTAGATTCATTAAATTGGGATATAATTTTATCAATGATTAAATCAATTTTCCAATCAACAGATATTCAAATCAATATCTATATTTTGATGGATAAACGAACGGCAATTATTAATGCTTTATCGGAACAGGAAGGTTCATCCGAAGAAGATCAAAACGAAAACTTATCCCTTATGTCACCGCAGACACTTGAAAACGAATTTAATAAATTCCAAAATTTATATCAAACAATATCATTGATTGATTATTCCAAAATCAGACAATTTTTCAACAAGATAATATGAAAGATTTACATTATCAAATTATAGAAGATTTTTTCGAGGAAAGTCCAAAGTTTGACATTAAAAGAATCAATATTTTACCTTCAAAATCTATTAGGAAAAGAAATTATTATATTATTCCATTGCCAAATTTTCAAGAAGATGCAATTTCAATACTTTTTGGAATTCTTTGTAGATGTCAAAATGATATCGATCCTTCAAAAACATATTATGTTGAGACAAGAGTTGACTTACCAATATTAGAGATGATATGCTTTATTTTTGCAGAAAAAGATTTAAATTTGGTAGTTTGTGAAAATATTGTCACAGAACCTAGTGATGATCAGAAACAAATAATAATTGATCAATATCACTCAGGAAAGAGAAATTTTCATCGAGGAATCAATGAAACTATACGGAGAATCAAAGAAAAATATAATTGGAAAAACTTAAGTAAAGAGGTTGAAACATTTATAAAAGAATGTGAGATATGTCAAAAGAACAAAATTTTAAGAAAAAATTTAGATAACCCACTCGTAATTACAGAAACCCCAAAAACACCATTTGAAAGAATTAATTTAGACATTTTGGAAATTCCACAAAAAAAATTGGTTTTGACTATAAGGGATGAATTAACAAAATTCATACAAGCTTATCCTCTTAGTGATAAAACCTCAAAAAATATAGTGAATACTTTATTACTATTTTTCCAGCATTACGGTACACCTTTAAGGATTCATATTGATAGGGGCAAAGAATTTAATAATCAGTTATTAAAAGATTTGTGTAAGATGTACGATATAAAGTTAACTTTTTCAAGTACATGTCATCCACAATCCAATGGAAGTTTAGAACGATTCCACGCAACTCTTTTGGAAATGATAAGAGTGTGTACTACAGAAAATCCTAACGAACACCCTCATCAACTTCTCCCATATACGGTTATATGTTATAATAACTCAACATGTAAAACTCATGGTTTCACACCTTATGAATTAATATTTGGACATACGTCATCGCGACCCGCTGAAGTTTTTTATAATGAGCAAGAGTTAATCTCAAAATATGTTCGCGATTTAAATGCAAAAATCAAACACTTTTATGAAATAGCACGAAACAGAACAATTCTTTCTAAACAAAAAGCAAAAGCAAGATTTGATAAACACGTAACTCCAAACTATGAATTTAAAGTTGGAGATAGGGTATACGTTAAAGAAACCCAAATAAAAGGAAAACTTTCACCGAAATTTAACGGACCATTTGAAATTAAAGAAATTTTCAAAAATTCAGCTTCTGTTTATAATCCAATAACTAAACAAACATCTAAATTTAATTTTGATTTACTAAAATCATGTTATGTTAAACAAGATGATGACCTACAATAAGAACAAGAAAATGATTAAAACATATTGTTTCAGATTATTTATGTCCGTGCTACTCGGATTCGGACAAGAACGTTATGGTCAACAGTATAGTCTAACTGAAATCAATAACACAGTAGGTGTTTACTATCATAGAGAGGCCAGTATTAGGGTATCTAATGATAAGTGGACCATATTAGTATATAAAAATCTAGAGGCTTTGCAAAACGCTTTTATTAATAATAATCATATCTTAGATAACTTAGAGCTTATGCTTTCGCAAAAAACAGGAACCATGAAAAATGTACACTTTGATATTAGATCTCATGTAACTTTGTTAAAACAAATTTCAAAAGATATTGGTAATAAATTTGATGAAATCGATTCTGATACCACAACTAAACAAGTAATTAGACCTAAAAGAGGACTATTTGATGCTGTAGGTACGGTTTGGGAATATATCACGGGAAATTTAGACGCTGCTGACGGTCAATATTTTAATGAATGTATCAATAAAATTGATAAAGAATTGGAAATATTAATGAAAACACAAATAAGCGTGACTACATCCGTTATTAAACAATTTAATTCTACACTGAGAAAACTTCAAATCGACGAAGAAACTTTCAATTCAAATATTAAAGAAATTGAAAAATCAATTTATATGATTCGGGATGAAATTGAACTTGTTGATCTTAAATTTTATTTAATCAATATTTGTGAACAACTACTCGAATCCTATACTTACCTTCAGTCACAGGTTGAAGACATTTTAAATTCAATAACTTTTGCAAGATTAAATATTATTCATGCTTCAATAATTCTTCCCAATGATTTATTGGATGCTCTAGAATCAATAAGTAAAAATCTGGATAAGAACAATTTGCCTTTAACTCCGCGAAAATCTCAAATCCCAACCTACCTTAACATAATTGATTTACATGCTTTTATAATCTATAAAAAATTAGTTTTTGTTTTGGAAGTACCTTTAACCGAATCAGAAATCTATACAGTTTATAGAATGTATCCAATACCTATTTATGATAATAGAACTATGCTACATCATATTCTACCTGTTGGAAACAAATACATTGCTAAAGACGATGATAACGAAATTTATATCTCATTATCTGATATCAATAAATGTAAAGAATTAACGAACCGTCTTTATCTTTGTAAAAATTTGTATCCTTTACCAATAGATTCAAATGCTATTTGTGAAGCACAACTGTTAAAAACACAAAAGATTCTTACTTTACCAAAAACATGTGAAATGGTTTTGATTTTGGCCAAAGATTACAATAGGGTCATTCCATATCAAATCAACCAAAAAATCACAAAAATTTTACGCGACCAATTCCAATTTTGATGATTTTTGGTATATATTTTCTTCTTACCATAAAAGTTGAAAATGCAAATTTTTAGATTTTTTTGATTCGTAGTTTTTTTTTTTTAATTTTTCAAAATAAAAAAGTCAGCATTTTGACCTTAACAAGAATGTACAAAACTAGCAATATCTCGAGAACCACTTACACTAGGAAAGTAATAAATGGCTTATTTTAAAGTCATTTTGAAGCTCTTTTTTATGAAATATCACAACATAATTTTAACAAAAAAAAAATGAAAATAAAAAATTGAAAAAAAAATTGAAAAATTCAAAAAGGCCATTTTTAATTTTTTTGAAAAAAATATATAATTTTGGTCAAAGTGTTACTTAATTATCCACAAAATTTTATGATGGAGAAATGATGGGTTCAATGTCAAAAAAAATATCAAAAATATTAAGTACATTAAAAATCATGCATTTAAAAAAATAAACATATTTTAGGAGCACCAATAGTGCACTGGATATTAAAATAAATAAATTTGTTGGATGGATACAGGTTTTAAAAAATACCCAGAGGCTTTATCTACAAATTATTTTATTTTAAACTCGCAAAAGAAATAAACAAACTTTTCTACTTCGTTGATAAAAATTAGACAGAAAACACTAAGACTAACTATATACCTTAAATTAATTTTTTTAACTTTCTTTTAAGAATTTCTGATGAATCTGACATTTCTTTTTTGCTGACATTGTAAGTTCTGCCAGTAGCAGTGTTGGTTTCAACTTTTTTTATAAGACTTTCTGGTTTAATAATTAAAATATCTTGAGGTGTAAAAAAATGATGAGGCAGGTCCTCGTGGATGAAGAAAGCTTACTTTCAGTTCTCCGCTCTCATTATTTTTCCCCAAGACACAAGCCAGCCACCAAGCACTGTCATATTCTACAGTGACAAACCCTGACTCGATATTTTGCAAAATAATGCTTCCACCTTTAAAAAGATTATGTGTTTCGACCTCTAAGCATGTAGAAAACTGTTTTGCCAAAAACGTGCTTTCTGTAAGAGGAATTACAGCATGAATTTTTTGTGTCCCCGGTATTGTTAAGACTTCCGCAAATCTTTTATTCAAAATTATTTCATGATTTGTATAATCTGCTTCTGTGCAATATTTAAAATCAATGCCAGATATGTTTTCTTCACACCAAGTAAACAATTGTAGAGGTATCATTATTTGATTGTCATAGGGCCTCTGCAAACTGGCTTTGGCAGCAAGTCTTTTAACAGTTCCTCCCAAGCCATCGCAGGCACTTTTGCCATGCGAGGTGGCAAAATAATGCCACTCTGCTTCAACACCAAAATCTTTTTTATGCAGGCATATATTCAGAAAATTCTATTTGTTTTTGTACTGCGCAGCACATCCATCCGAAAAATAAAAAATTTTGTTAAGTCCTGGTATTTTGATTTTTAAATCAGGCATTAATTTTTTTAAAAATAAATGAAATGCAATTGTATTATGTGTCAAGCTTTCCGAAATAAACACATAATTCAGGTTGTGCAGTTTACCATCACTTAGAAAATAAATGGCAAAAGGGTGGGTCGAAACACATAATCTTTTTAAAGGTGGAAGCATTATTTTGCAAAATATCGAGTCAGGGTTTGTCACTGTAGAATATGACAGTGCTTGGTGGCTGGCTTGTGTCTTGGGGAAAAATAATGAGAGCGGAGAACTGAAAGTAAGCTTTCTTCATCCACGAGGACCTGCCTCATCATTTTTTTACCCAACACCTCAGGATATTTTAATTATTAAACCAGAAAGTCTTATAAAAAAAGTTGAACCCAACACTGCTACTGGCAGAACTTACAATGTCAGCAAAAAAGAAATGTCAGATTCATCAGAAATTCTTAAAAGAAAGTTAAAAAAATAAATTTAAGGTATATAGTTAGTCTTAGTGTTTTCTGTCTAATTTTTATCAACGAAGTAGAAAAGTTTGTTTATTTCTTTTGCGAGTTTAAAATAAAATAATTTGTAGATAAAGCCTCTGGGTATTTTTTAAAACCTGTATCCATCCAACAAATTTATTTATTTTAATATCCAGTGCACTATTGGTGCTCCTAAAATATGTTTATTTTTTTAAATGCATGATTTTTAATGTACTTAATATTTTTGATATTTTTTTTGACATTGAACCCATCATTTCTCCATCATAAAATTTTGTGGATAATTAAGTAACACTCTGACCAAAATTATATATTTTTTTCAAAAAAATTAAAAATGGCCTTTTTGAAATTTTTCAAAAAAAAAATTTTTTTTTTTATTTTTTTTTTTCAATATATGTTATGCAATATTCTCATATGAAAGGTCTTTATAAGAGCTTTAAAATGAACCTTCACCTACTTTTCTATTATAAGTGGTTCTTTGGATATTCCTAATTTTGTGCGCACATGTTAAGGACAAATAAGTGACTTTTTCGATTTTCAAAAATTAATTCAAAATAAACAACTGGTCAAAAAAGTCTGAAATTTTGGATTTTCCAGTTTTTTGGTAGGAAAAACATGTATACTAAAAATCATCAACATCGGAGATGGTGTGGTAAAATACCCTGGTTGACTTGATATGGACTGACCCAATATTCAATTATTAGAAAATAATGCTTGGCTAATAAGTGTAACCAATCAATTACCAATAACTATAAAATGTGAGGGTATAGATCCAAAATCGAAAATTGTTAATAAAAATACTGTTTTAACTTTAACCTCAAGATGTTCCGGTTTTGTTGGAACATCAAAAATTCAAGCAACCAGTTTAAAAACTGTTTTTTATAATTATAATTATTCCAATACTGTACAAATTTCGTTTTAATTGTTGTGATAAATATCCAGATAATGTTAATAATTTTCCGAAATGAAAACCTTTAAAAATCAATAAATTAAATTTGGAGGATTTGGAAATTGCCAAACACAAATTGGATCAATACTCAATAGAATTAGATGATTTAATCAAGGAACCAACAGTTCAAAAATATTATTCTTGGTTTACCTATTTTACATTATCTTTAATTATAATCATAATTAGTGCATATTTGTATTGTAAATGCAGAAAGCGAAAAAGGATGTTACAAATAGGTATAGAAAATAGCAATAATGACGACAGGCCTTATAAACCAAATGTTTCAGTTTTTGGGAAAAGATTTTCAAAAATTTTACCAAAGCGAAGACCTTCTATTAGACCAGGTGAAGATATTGAAGAAGAATTTGAATTAAACACTAACAGTTCTTTACGGAAAAATATAGTGTAAAAATTATTTTCTTTTAAAAATTTTGTTTTTCTTTGAAAACAAAAATGTACTTTCAAAAGTTACTGCAATGAGTAGCACTAACTTTTTAAATAAGGGGGGAGCTGTTATATGAGTAAACAATGCGTAGGTGTAAGTGTTGTTATTCTAAGTTCCTTATCTTAATGTAATTTGATACTTTTGTTATTCACTATTGTTTTTAATGTAATTTGATATATTTGTTTTTAACAAGAGATCTTCTAGAAGGAAATGTGTAAGCACTTTTAGTCACGTTTAACTTTTATTTGACTTTGTTCTAGAATTAAGCGTCAGCACTAATTTAATATAAATAAGATTTGTTGTAAACAACAATAAGAAATTCAGAGGCATTCAATAGTTAGTCTTTGTAGTGTTAAGTACCATTGTAAACGGTTCCAAAATAAAGTATAGTTTTTTAAAAAGTTCTTTATTAGATTTCGAATCTAAAACATATATCTAAAGAAATGAAAATAGCTGGATAACTAAAAAATTTTAAAAATACTTTTTGATTTTTGACTAACAGCTGTTCCTGGATATTTCGCCAAACTATTAACAAAATTTCAAGATGGAACCTTGATGGTTTCATAAAAAAAAAAATATTTGAAGAATTTTTAATCAATTTAAAAAAAAAATAGGTTATGTGATACTTTATCAAAATGGGCTTTAATATACCTATAAAACAAGGTATTTTTGTGTATCTGCACATTTGGTTAAAACTGACTGTCTTTACAGACATTTATCAAAATATGATACATACATACTAAAAAAGCAAGTGATAGCTTGTTTTAAAGGTATTTTAAAGACCATTTTAATAAAGTTTCAAATGACCTAATTTTTTTTTTTTGGCGAAATACCCAGAAACAAAATATATTTTTATAAAAAATAATAAAAAATGCTGTTTCTCAAAAATTAAAGAAAAAATTTAATGTCAATTTTTTTTTTAAACAAAAAGTATATCATGTGATACATCATTCGAAAGATATGTAAAATATCTGATGAGCTATAAACCACCGTCCAAGTTTAAGTAGTTATCGAGATATCTCAATTTCTACAAATTTTTCGAGAAACCACATTATCTAGGCTGGTAACATAGTCTGGTTACTCATGATGTCATGACTTGGGTTACTCTGCAAAGAAAAACTGAAAACAAGTAACCAGGTTACTTGGTAACTTGTAGTTACTTAAAGGAAAAACCCTTATAGTCATTACTGTGTACCTATTATAAATGAATACTGAAAACTAAATTTAGATAAAAAATATAGGGTCAAACCATATCAAGTCAACCAGGCAATAGTTTTGACCATTTTCGATTTTGATGATTTTTGGTACACTTATTTGTCTTATCAAAAAACTCAAAAATCCAAAAAATCAAATTTTTTGGATAAGCGGTTTTTGTTTTATTGATTTTTGAAAATCAAGAAATTGACCAATATGTCCTTGACAGACACTTACAAAAATAGTAATATCTCAAAAACTATTGATCCTATAGAAGCGAGTGATAGCTCATTTTGAAGGGTTTTTAAAGACCTTTTTAAAGATGTGTGACACAATATAGTTTGTTTAATTTTTTTTTTCTTAATTAATTAATTTTTTTTTGAAAAATCTCAAAAACACATTTTTTAATTTTTTTCAAAAAAATATTTCTTTTTTTTTCAATGTTTTTTTAACATTTTTGGAAAATTTTAGGACGGGGAAATAATGGAGTCATACTTTAAAAAAATAATAAGATATTTAATACAGGGCTAATTTACCTAATATGGGTATAACAAAAAAATGAAAAGTAAGAATAATAGAAAATTTACAATAAAAAATATTTAGGTTGCACTTTACGTAGTACGCAAAATATTCCTCATGGATGTTCCCCTCCTGATAAACCGGCATCACTACGTTGGCATCATCTGTTTAATTGGCCAGAAGGTTTGGATTTTTGATGACATGGTTTAGATCATTAAGATAAATAAGAAAGAGCAGACGACCAAGAATACTTCCCTGCGGAATTCCTGTCATTATGACATTTGATTCTGACGTTATTTTATTGTTGTTCAAATTTATTGTAACTTTTTGTGGTCTTTCAGTCAGATAAGAGCAAAATAAATCCAAAGCACTTCCTCTAACCCTGTATGCTTCTAATTTTTCCAAAAGAATTTCATGATTTATTGTATCAAATGCTTTTGATAAATCCAAAAAAAGTCCACAGGCCGCTCCCCTAGATTCAAGAGTCGAAATTATTGACTTGTTCAACTCTAAAAGAGCCGATTCTGTAGACCTTTTCGGGAGAAAGCCATGTTGAAAATCGTTTAAAAGTGAATTTGTCAGAAAAAAATCTAACAGCCTCTTATGTATTAATAACTCATAAATTTTTGCAAAGGAAGAAATCAGACTTATAGGCCTGTAGGTGCCCCCATAAAGAATTTTTCACTTAAAACCAAAAATGGCAGAAAACCGGACACTAAATAATTACCCTAAAATTATTAGCAGAGCCACAACACACACAAAAAAAAAAAACAAGTAAAAATGTAGTTAGGTATTCTTTACTATTACTTACCCTGCTACAGGAGATGGTTGTTCATCCTGTTCCTTGTGTTCCTTGGAAAGTTTCATTCGACAATTGTCACAAATTTTCAAGCCAGTCTCCACCCCTTTAAAGGAAGTCATCCAATTTGTGACATTCCGTAACTTTCCGGAATGTTTCTCCTGACTTAATGGATCACAACACCTCACAAAAAATTTTGTCTATTGTTTTGGCTTATTTTGTGCCATTTTACAACACACGACTCCGATAAATGTTTTAAATTAAAAAATAGCAATTTATCACATAAACCGCAGGTTTGCAATTAATTATTGTCAAAACTTTTCCTGTCTGCACCAGAAATGATACAAATAGGGGTAAGGGCCAATAAAAAGTAATAGAAGGAGTGGGTGGAGGGGAGGACAATTGAAGAAATACTCAAAATTTTGCAGGAATAAACAAGTTTGGAAAAACCTTTTATGTATCTTATATACAAGACTGGGAGCAAGGTTTTTTATATTATTTAAAAAAAATAGAACCAATAACTTCTCCATCCTGAAATTTTCCAAAAATATTAAAAAAATTCTGAAAAAAAAATAGTATTTTTTTGAAAAAAATTCAAAATGGTGTTTTCAAGATTTAAAAAAAAAAAATATTAAAAAAATTTAAAAAAAATAAAAACAAAAAATTACATGGTGATACACATCGTTAAAAAGGTCTTTAAAAAACCTTCAAAATAAGCTATAACTCGCTTCTATAGGACCAATAGTTTTTGAGATATTGCTATTTTTGTAAGTGCCTGTCAAGGGCATATTGGTCAATTTCTTTATTTTCAAAAATCAATAAAACAAAAACCGCTTATCCAAAAAATTTAATTTTTTGGATTTTTAAGTTTTTGGATCAGAAGAATAAGTGTACCAAAAATCATCAAAATCGGAGATGGTCAAAACGAAAAGTGCCTTTTTTTTGGTTGATTTGATATGGTTTGACCCTATATATAAATCCTAAAAATTTTATCAGGAGTAAAGATAGTTCTTTCCTTATCATTAAAAATATCTTCCTAGTCCTAATATAGTATTAAAATGAGCTTAAGTACCTAATTTTTCTTTCTTTTCTTCTGTTTTCTTTTTTGTTAAGGGAGTTTTGCATTTTTGCAACCTCCATTAACCTAGCGACCCCACCTCAAGAAAATCAAAACTTAGTCACACCATAATTATGTGCTAATTTCGTCCCCAATCAAAAAATTTTGTTCTCCTTTGGAAGAGAAAATCGAAAATGAAAATGGGGTAGCTAGGTTAATATTAACTTAGCGACCCCACATGTTTATGTATCACGGAATTTAAAAATTTCAAAAACCATCATTATCTGCATATTATGTGCTAATTTTGTCCATAATCAGAAAATTTTGTGCTCGTCTGGTTTCCGAGAAAGTCTAAAAAGAAAGTGGGTTGGCTGGTTTAATATTAACTTAGCAACCCCACCAGGAAACATGGCGTCAAACTAAAAATTATTACTTTCAAAATTATATGGTAATTCCGAGGGTAATTCTTACACATATTTGTGGAGCATTTTTACTTTGGAATCGTACTTCAGATTGCAAATGCTAGGTTATTACAAATGATATAATGTAATATCCTTTATATTGATTTTCTCTGAAACCAGACAAGTACAAACTTTTCTGATCATGGATGAAATTAGCACATAATTTGCAGATTTTTTGTTTTTGAAATTTTTAAATTCTGTGATGCATAAACATGTGGGGTCGCTAAGTTAATATTAACCTAGCTAGCTACCCCACCTTTTTTTTAAAGAAAACAATCTAAAATTAAAATTTTGATTTTTTTCTTATATATTCGTTGAGCACATAATTAACACACAGTTTTAAAACCAAAAATTTTTAGTTAGGCTCCATTTTTCCTGGTGGGGTTGCTAAGTCAATATTAACCTAGCTACCCCATTTTCTTTTTCGATTATCTCATAAACCAAAGAAGCACAAAATTTTTCGATTGGGGACGAAATTAGCACATAATTATGGCATAATTAAATTTTGATTTTCTTGGGGTGAGGTCGCAAAGTTAATGGAGGTATTTTTGCAGTTTCTTTTAAATTTAGCTAACTCTTAAGTTAAAAACTTCAATTAGGGGTATTTTGGAATGCTTATTTGACACTTTGTTGTATTACCAGGTTCCAACATATAAAACACTAGTTTTGTAAAAGTCCAATTTTGTATAATTCCTCATCTTTAAAAATTTTTGTAAGTGACACTTTTAGAAGCAATTTTCAGCCTGGAGTAATTTATATTCGGTATATACCATGGTTATTCTTTCGTTTGAGAACCTTGACAGTAAGTGTGACATCATACCCCCCAACCATTCAAGAATCATAAATGAGTGAATTGGTTCTCTGAAATTCATTGGTTAAAGAGTTATGTTTTTGTTTTTTTGACTTGTAATAAATATTAAAACATGGAATACTGTTTGTTTTAAAGGTTTTGCCCATAAGACTACTAAAAAGGTCAATTTGTGGGCTCATATTACAAAAACACACCATTATTAAGCAGAAGACTTGTTGTTTTGAGGTCAGTGACCTTAATCAACATTCCTAATCCTTTATAGTTTACCATGACTTGGTATTTTTCTTCCATTTCTTAAACCCAACAACCCTTGTTACAAAAAAAAAACAACAACAACCTTAAAAAGCTGTAACCAAAAGATGAACCGAAGTCCAGAGTCTGGTTATAAATGGTAAATACCAAAAGCAAATCAGCCGATCCATTATGTCCCAATTTTCCCTACTTTGGTTAAAACTCAAATAGCAGAAATGCATTGGTAAATTGTCACTTTAGATGTGAATGGTCCTAATCCACAAAATATTCAATTTTGAGTTAATGATAGCAACTACTTTAAAAATGTCCAAATTTTATGTTGACAAAAGCTCTAACCTTCGTTCACTTTTTTACTGGTTACTTTTTTAATGATAGCAAACAAAAAAATAACCATTTTTTTGCCACAAAAAATGTTTAAATCTTATTTTCCTCTAAAGTAGTGTTATGTGGATTAGTTCCATTCACATCTAGGGCGATGAAATACCAATTAAGAATCATTTCAGGCTGAAAATCGCCTTAGATGTGTTCCAAAAACTTTGTTAGAATTGGAGGGTGGTAGTAGTTGTCAAAATTTTAAGCACTCCATATTAAGAATATTTAGCATAAAAAAAACAAAAGAAATGGCACCAAACACCTGATGTCATTGACTGCAAAAAAAATCTTGACATTCTTCTTGTTTTAAGCAAAAACTACCCACAGTACCAAAAACCTTATAGAGAAAAAAAAAAGGTACAACAGTTTGCTGAGCCAGTCATGCAAATCTGTCATATCAAAACTAAATTTTAGAATTAGACAATAAATCAAAAGCAGTTTGGCAGGTGATTAAAGAGTTAAAGGGGGAGGGAAGAAGGCTGGATACATGTATGGTGGAGGGAAATCTGGGGGTATTATGCGAGGATTTTAACATCTATTTTGTGGATATAGCAAAGCAAACAATATCTAAAATAACTCCAGGGGAAGATCCACATAAAAATATATTTCCGAATCTCCTTTCCAACATGGAACTTACAGCAGTCTTAGTTCAAGAAACCTTGGACATAATAATTAACTTAAAAAACAAAAAAAGTTTGGACTTTGACGGCATTTCAAACAACTTAATTAAATTTTGTTCTGCAGAACTAAGCTTGCCACTATGCTTGATAATAAATAACTCTTTTAAATATGGGATTTTCCTAGATAAATTAAAACAAGCAATAGTCATTCCAATCATAAAAAATGCAATCCACAAAAATTTGAGAATGTAGGCCAATTAGTCTTATTCCCTCTTTCTCAAAAATTTTTGAAACCGCAATGAGCAGTCATCTTCTTGATTTCTTTTTTCACATGAATTTCTTGAAGGTAAATCAACAGCCATTTTTGACTTTGTGGAAGGTATCTTTAATAATAATAACCTTGAAGCAGAGGTCACTGGGTGCATTTTTGAACTAAGTAAAGCATTTGACAGTCTTGATCACCAGCTAATATTAAAAAAACTTTAGTTATATGGCGTTATGGGAACTCCTTTGCGCTGGATAGAGTCTTAACTTAGTAATCGTAAGCAAAGGGTCACTTTGCAGAGGGATGGCAGTGTTTCGATGTCCGGAGACAGGGAGGTCACCATCAAACTTGCATATTTCAGCCAAGGATTTTTTACAGCTAGAAGAACAAGCAAACTGTTGACTAGGCAAAGCTCAAACATGGTTTAATGAAAATCTCTCGCTTCTGAATAAAGATAAATCAGTTTATGTAAACTTCCACACAATTCAATAAAAAAATGTGCAACCAAATAGTATTAATATTTTTTCTCAAAGTATTGAGCTGGCTGAAAATGTAAAATTTTTAGGGGTTCACATATTATATCAACATCTTAACAGGGAAATTAGCAGCATCTGTTACACTTTTTGAGTACTGAAGCAGTTTCTTGACCAACCATAACTGCTTTCTGTGTACTATGCCAATTTTCATTCAGCTCTCTGCTATGGAGTAGTCTTCTGGGGAGGGGTGGGGTGCTAGTGTGATGTTTTTGTATTGCAGAAGTGTTTATTAAGACAGATCTTAAACCTAGACTGTAGAACACTGTTCAGAGGTAAATTTAAAAACTTAAACATCTTGTGTGTTTTTTTATAAGTAAATAATGTTGCAAATTTTTATTATAAAGCATGAGTCATGCAATATAATATGAAATTAGAACTTTTTCAGTTGTGTCAAGTTAAGTCATATTATTTTTATAATGCTTATTTTATGTATAATGTTCTTTTTATGTTTATTTAATTTTAATATTAACTTTATTGTATTTTTTGACTTTCATAAGTGCTTTATGTATGATAATGCCAATAAAGAATTGAATTAACATTGCCTGGAGTGTATATATATGAATGCCTTATGTTCCAGCACAGACATTTTCAACAATTTGAAAAACATTTGCCAGTAGATCAAGGAATCTTAATTATCCCAAATACAGGCTCTCACTAACTGAGACAGGTCCCACCTATGCATGTATAAAGTTCTTTAATTTTCTTTCAGAAAACCTAAAAAACCAAATAACAAAAAAGTCTTTTAAAAAAGGTTTATTTCAATACTTAGTTTTAATTGAGCCATACACAATCAAGGAGTTTTTAAGTAACAAATGAGTGTACATGTGAATGTCTGTGTGTCTGTTAGTGTGTCATAAGTGCAGACCTGTCCTATGAGTCCTTGTTGGTCTTCTCTTCTCTTTTTAAATTGTTTATTTCTTTTGTCCAATTTTAACTGTGTTATAATTTTATTTTTTACTTGTACTGTGATTGTTGGATAGGAAAGGAATTAACTGTGTAAGCCTAGTATTATTGTTGATATTGTTATTGTGTTAATTTGAGAGTGATACTATTTATATATTTTTCCTTTTTTAAAATTGTTTGATGCTATTTTTATTCAGTATTTTTTATGATCTTTGTATACTTTTTAACAGTGAAGATATACTCGAGAGTGTTGGGCAATCTATAATTCTATTTATAATTTTAAATAGGGCTGTGACAAGCCATGTTATTTAACTTGACTGAATACCAAGTAAATGCTGACATTTGAATAGAAAAAAATTGAAGTGTTTTATTTTTTCTATATATTTTTTAAAATCATTGTGGTGCAGTACGCATATTTCAGTGGCGAGATATGGCCTGCACTGCTAGCTACCCGTTAAAGATAGCAGTGCACCATGTTAGAAGGGTACTGGAAAGTGGTAGAGTGGTCTAAATGGTCCAGAAAATTAAATGCTGCCATATCAATAAAAAAAAAATTTTTACTTCTTTCAGCATATTTTTTAAATTTAATGTGGTGCACTGCTATCTTTAACGGGTAGTGCAGGCCATATCTCGGAAACTACAAGAGCACAAAAATTGGCTACTTGGCATTTAATTAGCACCTAAATAGCACTAATTTATTCAAATATCAAAAACACCACTTCTTCTAAAGTTAGCAGTACACCAAGTTAATTTTAAAAAATATGCAGAAAAAGGTAAAAAATATAAAATTTGCTTGCTGAAATGGCAGCATTTAATTAGGATTTAATTGTCTGGATCATTTAGAGCACTCTACTACATTTCTAGACAATTCTAGCATGGTGCACTGCTATCTTTAACTGGTAGCTAGCAGTGCAGGTCATATCTCAGAAACTACAAGAGCACAAAATTTTGTGACTTGGCATTTAATTAGCACTAATTTTTCCAATCATAAAATCTTTGGACTGCTGACTTCGTGCTGCTAACTTTAGGGACGTCAATTGGTCTATACTTGTTAGTGCATTTCCTGTCTTCCTGTTTAAAAACCCGAATAACTACTGTAGTCTTAGAGACCCCCACCTTCAAAAATATTTAGTATTTTATATAGTGGTTGTATAAGTTGTAGAGTATATGCAATCGCCCCCCACCGCGCTTTAACCACTTTTTTTAAACTCCCGTAAATTCTAAAAATCGGTACTTAAAAAAGAAATAATTAGCTGCCCTAATATCATTACAAGATGTAATTTTATTGGGACAGTTTTTTCCAATTCTTGTAAAAAATTAGTTGAACTTATCAGCTATTTCTGTTTATCTTTGTTCAAAATACGTTTTATTTCTGTATGTTTCACCTGATCACTGGTGGCATCTTGGATTACCTTCCATAGTTTTTTGGACCTGTAGAATTTTTTGTGCCCCATTTTTATAGCAATAGTACTTTGCATTTTGTATAATTTATATTTAGTTAAAAAACTAGGTAAGTGCTATTTAAGAGTACATTCCTTTTTTAATCTGTCCCTGTTTCTAATTCATGTCACCAGTGAATATTTTCTTTGATATTAATCAAATAATTTTTTTCTAATGAAACATTAAGCAGGATGGGAAAATGATCCATAAGAGTATGCTCCAATATAACAGCCTTTGTTTTTTGAAAAAAGTCATTCTTACACTTAGTAAAATAATGATCCAAACAAGAACCAGAATTACCTACTTTTCTGGTTACATTGTTTATTATATTTAAAAAAACCATAACTGCAGTACAGTTAAGTTGTAGTTTGTTGCATCCATATCCGTTGCCAATAAGTCAATGTTTATATCTCCGATAAAAATATACATATTACTCCTCTTTGATTAAGGATACATTATTTTTTTGCAGCGTGGTTTTACTCTTATGTTATTTTTAACTAACTGATTATCCATTAAATATTCATGTTTAAAAAAAAACATCCATCATATATTTTAAATCTACTTCCATTGGCCTCATTCAAGTTTAGTCTGTTCAAACTAAACCAATTTTTTATCAATGCCAATGATCTTGACCAAATCTCATCAATCTCACTAGCACACAGCACAAACTGAACTGCTGTAGTATCTTACAATATTGGTCAAACTCAATTGAAAAGCAAGCTCGATGCTCGATTTAGGTCATTAACATATATTAAAAATAAAGTAGGGCTAAAATTGATCCTTGAGGGACTCCTTGCTGGATTGGTAATTTTTTAGAACTCAAACCTGAACAGGACACAAACTTCTTCCTTCTTGACAAATAAGACTTGATTAACCTTGAACTAATTTCATCAATACCATAATGTATTAGATTACCCAACAATATATCATGTGACACACAATTATTTAACTTTACTAGTTTATTTATTGCTGTGGCAGTTGACATACTTTTTCTAAAACCAAACTGACTGGCACAAAAAGGATTGTTTGACTCAAAGTATTCATAGATCTGTATTTAAGTGCTGGGATTATTTAAATTATGTAGTGGTAAAACTTTTGCTAGCTTGAAAAAACCAGGAAATATACCAGTTTGTATGGATATGGAAACTAGTTCAATAAAATCAAAAAACGATAATGCCGGAATTAGGTACTCTTTAGGTGAATTTGAATGTGAATGTTAAGCTAGCAGTCCCATCCATAATTGTTTGAGAAAAATTTAATGTTACTATTTCCAAATTAGGTGGTATTTAAGTGGTCCTCAAATATTAAATAAAAGAAAAATTTGGTATTTGCGCAAAAAAATAAGTGTGGACTGCCAGCTTTACATAAACCTAGCGGTCCCACACAGGTACCCCTTCAGATAAACAAACTTCAGTTTGTATGGATATGGAAACTAGTTCAATAAAATCAAAAAACGATAATGCCGGAATTAGGTAAACTTTAGGTGAATTTGAATGTGAATGTTAAGCTAGCGGTCCCATCCATAATTCTTTGAGAAAAATTTAATGTTGCTATTTCCAAATTAGGTGGTATTTAAGTGCTCCTCGAATATTAAATAAAAAAACATTTTTGGTATTTGCACAAAAAAATAAGTGGGGACTGCCAGCTTTACATAAACCTAGCGGTTCCACACAAGTACCCCTTCAGATAAACAAACTTTTCATCATTTTAAAATAAAGGGCAATTTAAGTGCTAATTTGGTCCATCTTTCTTTTCGTTGTGCCAAAAAATGGAAAAAATGCAATTTCGTTGGTAATTTCACACAAATTCAAGATAATAAGCATAAAATGATTAATATCTTCAATTTAGGAGTTTAATAAACTAAGGAGGTGAACCTCTAAGCGAACAAGTCCACTTTGGTACCTTTGATCAAAAATGAGTTTGGCATACACTAGAATTAGGTGCTAATTTGGTCCATCTTTAGAAAATGAAGTTCTGTTTTTGTTTTAGAGAAAATTGGAAAGAGCACTTAATTTTCTATAGATGGACCAAATTAGCACCTACTTAGCACCTAATTCTCACGTATGCCAAATTAATTTTTCATCAAAGGTGCCAAAGTGGACGGCTGGCTTTATATAAACTTCACAGTCCTCATCCTTAGTTTTAAAAAAAATACGCGCAAAAACCAGGGTTTTCGCATTTTTGTTCAACTCCTAAGTTGAACGGATTGCTTTTAAGATATGCTTATTATCTCGAATTTGTGTGACATTACCAATGAAATTTATTTTTTTCCATTTTTCTCCACAATGAAAAGTTTCAAAAGAAGGACCAAATTAACACTTAAATTGCTCTTTATTTTAAAATAATTAAAATTTTGTTAATCTGAATGGGTACCTGTGGGACCGCTAGGTTTATGTTAAGCTAGCGGTCCCTACTTTTGTGAAAATACCAAGAATTTTTTTAAAATTTTTGATTTAATATTCGGGGAGCACTTAAATAGCATCTAATTTGGAAATAGTAACAATACATTTTTCTTCAAGAATTATGGATGGGACCGCTATCTTAACGTTAACCTATCGGTCCTACCGTTTTTTAATTTTCTGCTAAAATTAGAGGACAACTTAATATTTAGTTTGAGGACCAAATTAGCCCCTAAAGAGTACCTAAATCTGGTACTATCGTTTTTTGATTTTATTGAGGTGATATCCTTAATGGCATTTATTATTTTTTTAATTAATCCATAAGCATCTACACACTGACTTTTCTTTAAGCTGTTAATGATATCACGCACTTCTATAAATGATATTTGTCTAAAATTTAAAACCTAATTATTATTTAAAAATTGTTTAGAACCCCGTCTCTGTCTAGTCTAGTTTCTTAATCACACAAAAAAATGATTCAATTTATCTATTTTACCTGCAATAAAATTAATCATGAGCCTGCTTTTTTGCCACAGATAGCTCTTTTTTATAAGAATTAATTTCGGGAGTTTTTAATTGTGTTTTTTAATTCTTCTGAATGATATCTTCTCTTCTTTGACATTCACTTGAAAAGCTTAGCATATCTCTTGGTGCCTTAAACTATCTGTAAACCAGTTCAAATTGTTTTTTTTTTGTTCAGGAAAATTGATCTCTGTTTGTTTTACAATATTTGCAAGAAAATATTGAAATTTTTGTTGAACATCGATATCATAAGATTGAACAAAGTGGAAGGCTATAGTTCTCAGAGCACTGTTAATATCAAACAAACCTACTTTATGAATGGGCCTATAAAACACGCTTTTTGAGGTACTGGGTTCCTTGTGGTCCATCCCCCACTAGATCGCATCATGATCTGAAACATCAGGCTTAACTATTACGCATATTATCTAGGCAATTATTTGACCGCCTTTTTTTCGAATTTGTGGCTGTAAAACCCAAAGGGTCAAACTAAGTTTTTAAAAAGATAAAAGATTGGTCAAATATTTCAATTTATAATGTGGCATGGGTTAAAGATTAAAAAATAGAATTCTGTGATCTCCTCCCAAAGACACTTGTTAAAGTATTAAACAATAATAATTTTCGAATTGGCGTAAAGGTTTACTCTAAAACTTTCCTCGCTCAGAAGAATATATATAAAAAAAAATTTTACCTTGAATAAATACAAATCTTCCCATTAGAGCTCCTCTCTACCGATCCTGCTATTGGTTCAACAGTCTGAACACGGATGCTAGTATGGATCTACTGTCATTACCTATCAATATGTTCAAGTCCAAACTATCAAACTTAATTTTCTCATCAAATTTAAATTGCATATAAGAAAAACAGGCTGATGCAGATTGGTGAAGGTTGGTAGGGCAGTTGGTTCAGTATTTTTGATTTGTTTTTCCTACATTTTCTCATTTTGTCGTTTTTTTTCATTTCTTTTTTTTTAGTTAGTTAATTTAGTTTGTTGTGGACAACTTTCCAGACTTCCAGAGTGTATCCAGACTTTTCCAGAGTGTATCCAGACTTTTTCAGGGTCTTTTCAGATTTTCAGGGTCTTTCCAGGGTTTATATGGACATTCCAGGGTGTATCCAGACCTTTACCGGGGTTTATCCAGACTTTTCCATGGTGTATCCAGAATTTCTTTCATGTAGACAGACTTCCAATACATTTTATATGTGCTATGTATATATAGATCCAGACTTTATTGTTTCTAAAAACATTTCGTTTTAAATAAATAAACTAAGATTTCTGTCCATTAATCATGCAAAAACGGCTTAACCGATTTGTATGAAATTTGATAAGGCAATAGGGTGTGACCTGGGTCTTAACTTAAGCTACTTTTTATTTAACATTTCGTTCCACAACAGAAAATTGAATTTTTCAAGAGTTTTTTGCATTTTTTATGTGATATATTTATTTATTTATTTATTGTCTAACAGGAAAAAAAAATCCCAATAATAAGACAAAAGATACTTAAGTAGCAAAAGGTCACAAAATAATTACTTATTGATAATTAAGTCCCAATAGAAGAAAGTAAAACTAATATCGGCTCTTTCCTAAGTATTCTACAACAAACTAAATTAACTAACTAAAAAAAAAGAGATGAAAAAAAACTACAAAATGAGAAAATGTAGGAAAAACAAATCAAAAATATCTTGTATCCAATCTGAATCCTACTGAACCAACTGTAATGACAGTAGATCCATACTAGCATCCATGTTCAGACTGTTGAACCAATAGCAGATACATAAGTAGCAAAAGGTCACAAAATAATTACTTATTGATCATTAAGTCAGGAAAAACAAATCAAAAATACCTTGTATCCAATCTGAATCCTACTGAACCAACTGCCCTACCACCCTTCACCAATCTGTATCAGCATGTTTTTCTTATATGGAATTTAAATTTCATGAGAAAATTAGGTTTGATATTTTGGACTTGAACATATTGATAGGTAATGACAGTAGATCCATACTAGCATCCGTGTTCAGACTGTTGAACCAATAGCAGGATCGGTAGAGTGGAGCTTTCCTGTGAAGATTTATATTACAAGCTTCAAGGTAAAAATGACGGTGCCTGCGGGTGTTACAGGGGGGAACATAAAAATTTATTTGACCAAGTAGTTCAGAGGAGTCAACTTGATTATTGAGCAGCTTATGCAGAAAAATTTGACTAGCTCGTATGGTACTGTTCTGTAGAGAAAGAAGGTTAAATCTTGTTAGCAATTCCGTTTGAGCTATGCCCCTCTGGGGATAGACACCGTCCACCTTAAATGTTAGATACTTTAGAAAGCGACGTTGTACGTGTTCAAGTCTATCAATGTGTATGTTGTAAGATGAAAACCACACTATGGAGCAATATTGAAGTGAGTTATAAAAGTTTAGTCAAGCTAGCTGGGTTTTTAAACTAGGAAGTTTGCCTTATTATAAAGCCCAAGGTTTTCAATGCAGATTTGGTGATCAAATTAATATGTTCATTAAAAGTTAATTTCTAGAGATAGTTTTTAAATCTTCCTGGAAAAGCAAACAGTCATTTTTACAACGTATAATTTTATAGATTTTCATATCATCTGCAAAGAGTAAGCATTCACTATTTAAACATGAAGTAATGTCATTAATGAATAAGGAAAATATCAAGGGAGCCAAATTACTTCCTTGAGGGGCACCGCTGGAAGCGAGGTAATCGTGTGACAGAAACCCATTGTACTCAACAAATTGTACCCTACCATTTAGGTACCTAATAAAAAAGTTAACCAAGTTAGGGTGGAAACCAAATGACTATAGTTTAGATTCTACAACACCATGATCCAACCTGTAAAGGCCTTCGAGAAATCTGTGTAGAGTACATCAAGCTGCAGCTTTGATTTAATAGCTTAGTTTGAGTCGATCTTTTATGAAAAATCCATGTTGCTTAGGAGATAATAAGTTTTTAACTTGACAGAACAATTTTTCGTAGATACAGATCAAGAAGGCCTTTGAAAAGTTGGACAGGATGGATACTGGGCGGTAGTTTTCGATATTATTTATATCTCCGCTTTTAATAACAGGACATACCTTTGCCTTTTTCCAAATATTAGGATAGGTGTTTGATTGAACAGAGCTTTTAAATATAGTGTGCAATGGTTTGATCAGAACTTGAGCACAGTTAGTTAGTTAGTTAGTTAGTTTTCTTTATTGCCATCAAATTATTACAAAATGCAAAAGCAATGTCACACAAGTGAATCTAAGATTCCTATTAAATAATAACATAAATTATATACAGCCAAGTAAAAGGTATATGGATAAAAAGTAAAAAGTAGATCGCGACAATTACAAATCGACAAACTATTAACAATAAAAATTGTGGACAAAACAGTAAAAACTACAGAAACATCAATTAGCACGAAATTATTAACTATTAATAGCATTTGACAATGAAATACTAATTAAGAAAATTAAATGAGTAAAACTGTTTCTCCAGAGCAAAGTTATTAACTTCCTTTCTCAACCGTACACTGCTTCTTATGTCTCTGATTGTTTTGGGCAGTAATTGGTATGCTTTTACTGCCCGATAGTATGGACCTCTTTCGAAGAAGCTTGAGTTGTGAAAAGAAATAGTGAGATTTTCTCTGTTTCTGGTTACCATACCAGTATCCAGTGCGTTGTCCCTGTTACTAAGGAATAATTCCTGATGCTTCTTTACAAACATAACCAGCGACTTAAAGTAGAGAGAAGGGGCGGTCAGGATTTTAAGTTCTTTGAAGTGAGGTTTACATGATGTTCTTGGATGTAGCCTTAACATGCACCGGATTACTCTTTTTTTGGGCTTTAAAGGCCTTCTCAGCATTAGATCCTGCACCCCAGAACATTACACCATAGGAAATGATGGACTGCACAGATGCAAAGTAAAAAGATTTTATGCTTTAAGTTGACAGGTTTTGTCTAAGCCTACGTAGTGCATAACAGTGTCTATTTATGCATGCTGATGTTGATTTTATCTGTGCATTTCAATTAAGGCTCTGATCAAGCGTAAGTCCCAGAAATGTGGTTTGATTTATTTCCCGCGGGGATTTACCTTCAAACGGAACATATAAAGACATTTCAGCGGTCCCTATTTTCCTAAATATAACTAAGTTTGTCTTTCCGACGTTAAGGTTTAGGTAGTTTGAGTCACACCATTCCTTCATTCTTCCCGCTGCAGCCGCACACCCTGCCGATAGTTCAGACACAGAGTTCAGACACAGATCCAGCAGTAACTATTGCACCTGTATCATCAGCAAACTGAGATACAAGATCTGCATCCACCAAAACCGACAGACTGTCAACATACAGCAGAAAAAGTATCGGACCCAAAATTGACCCCTGGGTGAACCCCTTGTTTTACAGTGGTGGTACTGGAGTAACATTCTCTTCCTTGTTGCCGTACACCGACGGTCTGGTTCCTGTCACTTAAGTAGGACTTTATTATTTTTGTACAAACACCTCGAATGCCAAATCCATCAAATTTGTCAGTAAGCAAAAGATGATCTACAGTGTCAAACGCCTTCGAGAGATCGAAGAAGAGTCCTGACAATGATTGTCTCCTATCCAATTGCTCTATTACGAAAGTTATAGTTTTAAAAATAGCAAGTTGTGTAGATTTATTGGGTAAGAAATCAAATTGTGTTTCGGATAGGAATTTGTTAGAAATAACAAATTCCAACAATCTTTTATATACGACTATCGAAGGAAGAATCGAGATACGACGGTAATTTTTCATGTTCGTCTTGGCCCCTTTTTTAAACACCGGGATTATTTTGGCAGTCATTGATGATATTGCAAAGTGGATCAGCTATGTATTGGACTACATCTTTTAATAAAAATACAGGTATGTCATCAACTTCTGCTGAATGCTTCTTGGGAAAACTGTTGTATATTTCTTTAATTTCGTCAACACAACAAGGAGCCCATTCTTCAAGGTACTCTTGCGGTTGAGGTTTTTTAGAAGTAATAATCTGTGAGTGCCTCTGGTTTGCAGGAAAGTCAAAAGAAGTGCCAAATATTTCCGCAATAATTTGGGGATCCTTAGTTGTGGCTCCGTTGGCAGTTTTAATATTTATTTCAGAGTAATTTTTTGCATTTGTTTCTTCTTTAATTATGTTCCAAACTGCTTTAACTTTATTTTCGGAATTCGCGATTTGGTTTTTGTTAATTGATTTTTTATGTTGTGTTAAAAATCGTTTGTAAAGTTTCTTTTCCGCCTTATACTTTTGGTAAAGTGTTTGACTGTTACTTCTTTTCGCAGTTATATATAAGTCCTTAATTTTCTCAGAATATTCTTTAATTTCATTAGTTAACAGCGTTTTTTCCGTTTGTTATTTCTGAAGGAAGAAAATGGAAAGGAAAGGTCGAAATAGTATTTAAATAGGTTTTCAAATTTGGCATATTTAAGGTTGACTTCCCTGCCAGAATACACACTTTCCCATTTTTCATTGCAAAGAAAGTCTTTAAAGTTCTTAATGTTTGATTCAGAGAAAAAACCTTTTTTCCCAAATTTATTTTCAGGCTTATGGTAGTCCTGACTGTAATGATCAGATATTTTTGTTAAGTTTATATTACCAATAACAGTTCCTTTGGTGAAGTTGGATAGCATGTTATCAAGTTGGTTTTGCGAGGAAGGTCTCGTTACTTCTGTAATGTGACTAGTGAGGCCATAGCTGGAAAATATTTGAAGCATGGCTGTAGAATCTTCGGTTTCCTTGTTGAAATGGAAATTAAAATCCCCACACACAACCAGTGACTTTTCCGCCGTGTAAACTTCATCAAGGAGTTCAGAGACCAATTTAAAATACTCATTTTGATTTCCACTTGGTGACCTGTAAATACAAATAATTAATATGGATAAATTGAGTTAAAGTTAAGTTGGTTACAGAAAATTTACAATTTTTATCAATCGGTGTTGATTTTGTATTCTGATCGATTGCATCTAGACCAGTTTTAACGAAAATGGCTGTACCCCCTCGCCGGAAGTTTGTGCGTGTTGAACTAACCAGGTTAAAGTTATTAATGTGAACTTGCTGAATTTCGTCTAGTGACAAAAACCAGTGTTCTGTTAGGCAGAGACATCAGGATCAAGGGCATCTATTAAAACTTCAAGTTCCAGTAGCGAGTTGAGACCTTCTGCGTGCAAAAGAAGAATTCTGAGGTTCTTCAGTCGCGCAATAAAAAACAGGGAACTCTGTCCGGACCTGCTGTTTCTTTATTTTTTTAGCTTTCTTAGAGCTTTAAGTATGTCCTTTTCACTAAAAGATTTCATTAATATATTTTCATGAATTCGTTTAAGCAGTTTTTGTTTGTCTGTTGGTGGGGTAGAGGGATGTGACAACCTAACAAAAACACTGCTAAAGTAATCACCAAAAGCATTTACTGTTTTGTCTGGGGTGTTAAAGATTGATTCTTTGTAGGTCATAGATCCAGGAATTCGCGATTTTTTTGACTTTCGTTTGACAAAACTCCAAAACTTTTTTGGATTAGATTTGATTGATTTTTCAGTATTTACTATGTACTTTTTATATGCAATGTCAATTTTAATTTTTATTAACCGCCTTATTTGTGAGAAAGCAATATAGTCTGAGTGTAGTTAGTATAGTATAGAGTGAAGATTATTTTTCTGATTTAGTGCTGAGATAATTTCTTTTGTGTACCACTCAGGATAGGGATGTTTTTGTTTTTTTGAATGATAAATGGGAACAGTTTTTTCAAAAATTTCAGTTAGTTTGTCATAGAAAGTTGACACAGTGCTATCAATGTCTATTAAGTTATTCAGAAAGCTCCAGTCTATCTCGGATAGTTGATATAAAAGTGGGTAGTCTGCTTTAGAAAAGTTATAATTTCTACATTTTGAGTTTGTAGTAAAGTTTGGATTTGAGGAACTGTCTATATTAATCGTTATATTGAGTGCAAGATGATAACCATCCTCTGGGACCAATGGTAGGTCTTCTTTGGATATTGAACACGGAAAACTAGCTAGGACCAAGTCCAGCATGTTCATATTTTGATTTAAGATTTCGTCAAATTGTGTAAGATTTGAAAAAGCCCTGAAATCATAGATAACTGTTTTCTTAGGATTCATCAGATTTCCATGAGGTATCTGAATGTTGAAGTCTCCCAACAAGAGCAGTTTTTTGTCCTGAAGTAAGCAAAAAGATGCAAAGTATTCAAACATAATCTGATATAGTTGCAATGGTGAGTTGGGTTTAATATAAATAACAAAAATATAGAAAGGAAAGCCTTTGGCAAAGATTTGACATCCAACAACATCAACTTCAGGTTCTAAATTATAGAGATCAGATAAGATAACCTGGACGGATCTCACACTCTGCTTTACTCCCAGAAGGACGCCTCCTCCTTGTTTGACATAAAGAACATCCAAGTTTCTGTTCTTGCAGTACACTGTATAAGGATCACTAAATAGTTCCCTGTCATGCACTCCATCTTGGATCCATGTCTCTGTTATGGCAACAATGTCGTAATCCCCAGTAGATATTGCTTTATACACCATTGCTAGTATCTCATTAGACATCATTATTAGTTTAAAGGATCCCTGCTATGAGCGGGATCTTTGTTGAAAACAACAATTTTGTACATACCATTTCTATATAAATTTTTCAGGTTTCTTTCACCAGCATTTGACCTCTCGGTCAGCTGTTCTTTCAAGGTGCGAAACTCCAACATCTAGCGCGTAATTTTGTCATCTCAGGTGTTTAAGATCTGGATTAAACCTAAGGTTTTTTGAGTTGCGCATAATTGAGTTGGCTGTATCAGCAGATTGGCAGATAACTTTGATTGGCTTAACCTTCTTTTTTTTCCTACACGGAATACTTTAATGTCATCTACTGTGTGTTCCTTGTCATGTGCACGGCAATCCATGGCCTTTAAAACGGTGGATTTAATGTTTTCAGATGATTCCAAGTCTGGCTCGGCTACCTCTGGACAATTGAAAATAATAAAGTTTTTCCTACGGTTTTCCCTCTCCTCCTGTTCTCTGAAATACTCGTTTATACTGCTCCCAATGTCAACCGTAGCATTTGTTGAGTTATTGTGTGGTATTAAGGCAGTTTTATTAGTTTTCCAGAGCAGACTCTTTTACTGAGTTTTACTAGTAGTTGGTTTTTTTCTTCTACCTCCTTAAGCAGTTTCATTAAATATACAACAACTCAACCTCATAAACGTCCTTTATTTTTTGAGAGATTGGGGTCTTCTGCTGCTTTACGCTGCTTGCACTATCCTCTTTGCAGCTGGGATACCATGCAATACTTATACGTTCTTTGAGAAGGATACAGCGAACTTCTGTTGCAGTTTTGACTCCGCTACAGTTTTTGAAAATGGGACGAGAGCAGCAATCACAAAGAAAGCCAAAAAGGCTGTTTCTGTTTTCTTTAGCAATGCAGGAGGCTTTACAAACATAGCAGTTTAGTGGGTCTGCTTGGCTCATGATGTATTTGTATTGTTCTATATTCACAGCATTAACCTCACAAAAATTAAATCTATAGAAATCACAGCAATCGTAGTACTTTTTGCAAATATTTGTATTTAATTATGTAGGACACATTTAGAACTAGCTAAACAAACAGGACCTTTTGTAAACATAACCAAAAATAAAAATATATATATATGTAGTCAAAAATTTTGGCTCCATTCAACTACGATTTGTATAAGCTTTCCAAAGAGGTATCGCACGGTAAGAAAAAAAATATTTTTTTTTAGGGATGAAGTTTTTTGGGGGTAGCTCCTAAGGGTGTAATAGGGGAATGCTCAAAAACAATAGGGGTCTGCGCGTCATCAAAAGTAATCACTATATAAAATTTTGTTATGATTGTGCAAGGGTTTTTGAGTTAGAGCGGCTACAAAGTAGGTGACAGACAGACCGACAGACGGCGTCTCAAAAATCGTCATGAAAATCTCGAAGTGCGATTTTTGGATGATTACATTAGTTTCCTTAGCGAGGGAAGTAAAAAAGGAAAAAAAATATATTGCAAAAAAACGTATCGGAATGTATCGGATTTTTTCTACTACCATTTTCTGTAAAAAATATTAAGGTTTAAAAAAAAACTTTAAATGTATACTTCAGTATATTTTTAACAAAACAAATATGACAAAATAACGAAAAATTATGAACAGTAGCATCTTACGGTATCTTTACACATTATTAGATCTGCAGGGTAGAGTGAGGAAAAGTGAACAAAACTCCTGGCAGGAGGCAAAGTAAACAACATTCCTAGGGAGAAAAAGTGCCATGAATTATGAACATTATAAGTAAAAGGCATAGAGAGGTAGTGATTATTTGTGAGTGGCTGCTTGCAATGCCATGCAATGTAATTATTGCATGATCAATAAATTTAGTAATTCATATTTTTATGTAGAAAGAAAACAGGAGATATAAAATTAGGCACTATAAATTTATTCATTCAGAAATCGAACGGTTGAGCAATAATTAAAATGAGGCAATACAGGGTGTCCTAACGAAAACGTAACTGAGGCGTTTTTGAGTACGATTTTTTAAAAACCCTTGGTGTAGTTTCACCACCATAATTTAAATAGGGAAACTGAGTCAATTGACACCTTGTTTTAAAGGTCTTTTAGTTTTTGAGATCTTCACGTTTAAAGTTGCATGGACCGATACAAAAATCTTTTTTTTATGAAATCAAGACTTTATTTTTGAGAAATCCCACGACATGTATATTTTGTTTTGTAGTTCATTTTATCATTTCATTTTTTGTTTTAGGATACATTCCTATGAGGGAGAAAATTTGCCTGTACAATTTGAGCTTACTTTGGAAGTGAATATCTCGGAAACGAATCGCTAGATTTTTAAAATTTTAACCTTTGTGTAAAGGCATTTGAAAAATCTTCAAAATAAGGTATCACTTGTCCCACTTTCCTACGAAAATTCCACTATAGCCAAAAAGTGTCCCCCTTGAATAGAAAATCGACGTGTTCGAGGCAATGTCTCTGTTTCGTTTTCGTTGGGACACTCTGTATTAAAGCATTTTAGATGTTTTTTTTCGTCTAAGGTGTTATATTTAGAGAACATCTAGACAAATAGTATATTTTATAAGAAATTTTATACAGTTTTATTTATTTTATATATTTTTTAACTTTAGCGGGCGCTATAACAATCCATATACCTAAGTATTTTTTAATCGGGTTGGGCGTGTGCATTAGAGGCAACGTCACCAGGTCAATTACAAACTTTATGAAAACTCTGACTTGGTAAAAAAGTCAATTTGCCGCCAATCAGCTACAAAGTTAAACATTTTGGTAAAATAATGATGCAAGGTCAACTTTTTTATTTAAGAACATACATTTATATATTTACTAATGCCTAAGTAAGTTACACCCATACCTGTCCTTTTTCGATCTTGTCAAAGGACAATGACAGATAGAGGTGTAAATTAGACTTAGGAAGGGTTTAGCGTTAGTAAATCTCAGCCACAAAGTTTTATCCAATTATTTCGTATTTGAATGCCTAGTCCATACAGCTTAATTTCTGCTGCTAGCTTCCCTTGCAGCAGGTGGCAGACGTTAAGCTGTGGATTGGACATAAAGTTTTCAATGGATACTTTCATTTTTTTTGACAGAGAGGTGAGAGAGGACCACCAAGAGAAGGAGGCGAAAACAATCAAAATCACCGCAATGATGGCGAATTTAACAGGGGAGTAAAAAGAGGCAGGGGAGGATTCCGCGGTGGAAGGGACGGAGCCGGAGGACGTGGAGAAGATGGAGAACAACAAGAAGGAGGTGGAGGAGGCGGAGGATTTAGAGGACGTGGACCCATTGATAAGGTGGCAGAGAGACTGAACCAACTATCTGGTCCCACTTATGATATACCTCCCGTCGATATGAGCGAGAAAAAGTTCAATGGAAGAAACAGATTGTATGTTGGTAACATTGGCAATGAAGTGACCGAAGAAGAGTTGACCGATTTATTTAAACAATACGGAGAAACCGCCGAAGTGTTTGTCAACAAGGAGAAGAACTTTGGCTTCATCAAGCTTGATTATTACGCCAATGCGGACAAAGCCAAAAACGAACTTGACGGGACCATGTTAAAAGGAAGAAGTTTAAAAATTAGATTTGCCCCAAGTTCTGCCACTATCAAAGTGAAGAACCTCACCAACATGGTTACCAATGAACTTTTGCACTATGCATTCAGCCCATTTGGCGAGATCGAACATGCTGTTGTTTCAGTCGATGAGCGCGGAAAGCCAACCGGCGAAGGCATTGTTCACTTTACCAGAAAATTCTCAGCCACCCTTGCTGTAAGGAAGTGCACAGAGGGATGTTACTTCTTAACCGCTTCACTACAACCCGTCGTGGTTGAACCCTTCGAGGTGGTCGACGACCACGACGGATATTCCGACAGGAACATCAACAGAAAGAATATCGAATTCCAGAAGGAACGTGAAATCGGCCCTAGAATCGCTCACTCCAGCAGCTTTGAATACGAATACGGCCAACGCTGGAAGGTCCTCTTTGAATTGCACGCCCAAAAGGAAGAGGCTCTGAAAAAGGAACTGTCCCTGGAAAAAGACAAGCTGGTTGCTCAAATGGAATATGCTAGGTACGTCTCATTTTACAAAATTTGTAGTTTCAGAAATGATATGGATGTTTAAATTGGACAAATCTTCTGATGGGATGCAGGAACTCTGTAATTTTCATCCAAAATTTTGAATTTAAAATGTTTTGTTGTAGAAAAAACATTGTCAAATTCCAAACTTTGGATGAAAATTACAGAGTTTCTGCAGCCTATTAGAAGATTTGTTCAATTTAAACACAAGGACCTTATCTATAACATACATAAGTTCCAAAGTATTTCACCCAAACCCAATGGCCCATGTTATTTGTGGCTCCTCCCTCCTTTACCTGTGTTATGTATAGCCTTTTCTCTTTATGGCAAATGTTTTCGCCTTTCATAAGGTCCTTTTGTAAATTTAACCCAAGCTTTTTTTAGTCTTAACACATTTACGGTCCATATGCATCAACAGTATCAAACACATTGTGTCTCCTACATAAAACTGCTGTACCGTAAACGGCTCATTGAACCCCAGAGTCAAAATACAATCTGATGATTCTTATATCTCTGGATTTTGGCTCATTTGGTGTCTTTGCTTAGAACCATCCTGTGCGATGGGACTTTCAGCCTGCAATATCTGGTATATATTCCAACCATTGTCCGTTTCCCGGCCACTTTTTCTACGGGGTTCTGTTCTGTTGTACAGTGTTTACCATGTTGTGTGCTATTCTACAATAGCAATTAATAGTTTGGATTCCTGTTGTTTGAGTATTTTGTAGACCCAACATGGAATATGTTTTTTGTTTTTTTTTTTAAATAATAATAAAGGGTGGTCCAAAAAAAAAATGGATTTAGGAATTTGAAGGCAAGATTTACAATTTATAAAAATCCCAAGATGACAGACATTTTTTAAAAATAGGCATTTTTGACCTCTCCTGCAAATTTTTTGTGAGCGCCTCTGGTGAAAAACTTAACTTTTGAGTGTAGAGCTTTAACTTTCCCGAGTTTACTGATCTAACGCTTGTTAAAATTGGATAAGAAATAAGAAAATAATGAATTTTTCAAAAAAGTGCGTTGGCTAAACCACATTTAGTCAGGTCAAAAAACAAACATTTTTTCTTGGCTATGTTTTTGGATGTATTGGTCAGAGTTTAATTTTGAAAAGCCATGGCTTGAAATTTTGCAGCTTTATGTGAGTATTGACATTTTCGACAAATATTTGAAAAATTCAAGATTTTTTTTTTGTTCTGACTGAATTGAACAATGAATTAATTTCTTATTTCTTAACCGAGTTAACAAGTGATACGTTAGTAAACTCGGGAAAAATAAATCTCTACACGGAAAAGGTAAGTATTTCACCAGTGGCGCATGTTAGCGCGCCACTGTGCCTACATGTGGTACTGTACCATGAGAACTACCCGAACGAAGAGCAACGACGTGCCTTGTCGATATACGGTTGTTCAATTGTTTATATTTTATTACTGTCATTCTAATTAGTACTATTTACCAATGAATGCCTTATTATAGTGTTTATTGTTAAAAGCGCACATTACAAATTTGCAGGTGGGTCAAAAATGTCTGTTTTTAAAAATTGTCTGTCATCTTGGATTTTCATAAATTGTCAATCAAATTATTAAATTTTGAAGTCTTGACTTTTAAAAAAAAAGACTTGAAATAATGGACAGTGAAAAGAGGCCCGTTTTTTTGGGCCTCCGTATTATTCTTTATTTTGGCAAAGTGCCAAATTAACTGAAAAAAAGATATTATAATCCTCGGGCCCAGGCCTAAAAAAATTTTTTTTTTTGAGGTAATGAAACATTTTTTTTAGGTCTGGGCCCAAGGACTGTTATTGTTTATTTTGTCAACTTTTTTTTTTAACCTTTCCCTTGTTCATTGGCAGATATGAACACGAAACCGAAATGCTAAGGAACCAACTGCGCGCCAGAGAGATGGACAAGGAGCGCCAAAAGAGAGAGTGGGAAATGAAGGAGCGCCAGGCCGAGGAGGAGCGCCTCAGAGCGGAGGAAGCGATGCGCAGATCGCAAGAGGAGATGGAGGCTAGGATGCTCGCCAGCCAGGAGGACATGCGCCGCAGGCAACAAGAGAACAGCTTGTTCATGCAGGCGCACAACTTGGACAGCTTGCTCGATCAGACCGAGCAAGCTTATGATACGCCGTCTAATTATTTAGAACCACAAGGTAGGTTTTCAATAAAAAAAAGGTTTCTCATTGTCCAAGAGCTGAAGAAAAGAGCCCTGAAAAAAAATTTTGGAAATACTGATGTTTTTAGGATGCGCTATACTTACTTCGACCATATAAAAAGACTAGAGTCAGTCTAAGGTTGATTGGTTTTATGGTGGAAGTAAATTCTATCCTAAAAATATCAGCCTTTAAAAACTTGCTCTTTTTTTTTGCAAGCTTTGTGACTATTAGCAGAGATTTGTTTTAAACTTATAAGTTCTCCCCTTAATTAATGACATGTTAAACATGTTTTCAAAAAACTTTTGTTGTTTTTAAAATAGAATGGAGAAATTTTTAATAAGTAATTAAAAAAAAAACCTAAAATCTACTCTCTGCTGTGAAAAAGTCCAAAACTATCAATAAAGAGTTTATTTACTAATTTCGTTTTTTTTTTTAATTTTTTGCAGGAGGAAGTGGAGTTGATATGGTGAGTAATAAAAATATGTTTATGCAAAACAATAAAAATATAATGCAACTAATTAAGACTGGGCAAAATATTAAGTTTAAAGAAAAAAATTGGTAGATCACTATTTTTTAAATATTTTTGCCTGCTCTTAAATTGGTTCCAATTAGTATAAATGACAAAAAAGCACAGTAAAAATTTGCTCTAAAGCAATACTAATTATAAAATAATTTTGATACAAAGTTAAGAATGCATTTGAATATTTTTTTGCCAGCGCCATTATTATTGATGCTTTGTTTTTAGCAGTTGATTTTTTTGTAGTCGCTTTTACTGATAATAATAAATGTCAAATCTTGACATAAGAATTGGGCACACATTCCTATATTTGCCAGTAACATTTAATGACATTCTGAAATTTAGCAAAAATGGTATAAAAAGTGTACAAAAACGTTTTTACCATTATTAAATCCATTCAATTGAAGGTACAAAATTCGGATTATAATAAAATCTTTTATAAAATATTTTCACAAATTCCTATATTTGTCAGTGAAATGAAACATTCTGTAATTTAGCAAAAATGGTACAAAAAGTGTACAAAAACGTTTTTAACATTATTAAATTCATACAATTGAAAGTACAAAATTCGAATTATAATTTTTCAATAAAATTCAAATAAAAATCATCCGAAATAGAAATCTATCAAAATAAGGTCGTTCATAAATATTTTATTTTAACTTACTTAAATTAAACTCGGGTTTTGTATTTTCGGCAATATTACAATGTTCGGGATATGTCTAGAGACCCTTAAACCAGCGTTGGACACCTCATACATACAGGGTGATGTAATTTTAAAGTTGGTATTAATGAAGATTGCCTTTTGGGATATAGAAATCTTCCACTGCCTTTTTAACTGAATATAAAAGAATACTTTTAAATATGAAAATATTATTGGAACGAGTGGTCGCGATTCTTCTGAAACGACAGAAAATCTCACATGTCACAATTCTGGAAGGTGGCGATTTTTACTTATTGCCTCATTTAAAATACGAACATAATAATGTTAATTAATTATTATTTATCTTAACGTTGTAAGAGAAACTGCGTCCAATAAACTTCAAAAGTGTGGAAAATTTTCACCATATAAAAGGAAAGAATTTGTCTGACTTCTGAACAGTGACAACGACATATTTGTGAAAGTTTTAAAGGTTTGTTTACACACAAAAATAAGCTAATAAAATACATACACATATTTTTAATTTATTGGAACAAATTTTAAGGAATATTAACAAATAAGTCCTGACAAAAAAGCAGTTTGTGTAAACTTGTGTTTAAAAATCGTCAGGGCGAGATTTTCTGACGGTTTTTGAAGAATCGCGACCAGTGTACCATGTTAAATTTCTGTGTTCAGTGATAAAAGGAATCTGTTTTAACTAAATGATTTTTTCAGCCATAATGCCTTACTGTGTACTTGGTAACTAGTTTTTTGGTTTTCATTAACTTTTGGATAAAATAATACATCTTTGGATCAGAAATAAAATAAGTGAAAGATTAATTAGTATTACCAAATAAGTATAATATAATACTACTACTAAAAAGTTGGTAGAAAATTTAGTAATATATTATACACATGACTATGGTTCTATGCCTATAATAATTATTCCATATATAGTTTATGATAACAGTTCCCACATAGCGCTAACCGTTTTGGAAAAATTAGACAGCATATTAATACAATTCTTATCTTCTACAGACTAATCATGATTATAAACTGATATTATATTTTTAGAACTGAAGATCAATTTGCAACATATACAATAAAATGATATAAAATATGTAACAAAATAAATGAAAATGATTCTTTAAAATAAAATGATGAAACTACCTTCTAGAACTATATTAATTATGTTATAACACAACATTAAATTATGTGTATTATGAGTTATCCATTATTTATTAATAGAAAAACAAATATTTGACAAAATAGATTACTTAAAATGGTATAACTTTATTTCGCGTATTAGTAATGGTAACCATCGAATTTTTAGAAAAATTGGAAGCATTATCTACTACTGACTAATTATGATTATTAATTTATATTATATTTATAGAAGAGCAGATCAATATGCAACATATATCATAACATTGTGTAAATACATAACAAAATGTAGAATCATTGCCATTCTTTATAAAAAATATGAAACTACTTTCAAAAACTATAGTTATTCATAACAGAACAATAAATTATAGGTATTATGAATTATCCATTATTTATAAAAAAACAAATATTTGACAAAATAAATTACTTAAATGGTATAATTTTATTCCAGGTAATGGTAATTTTGCGCCCGTCAAGAAAATATACACCAATTATTATTATTTAAATAACATTACTGTGATATTTGATTGAATATAACTATTTTTATTCATAAGTTAATAAAAACCTTAAAGCGAAAGTTACCTCTGTACTGGTGAGGTTCCAATATTTTGAACTTGTCAGATTTTTGTCTGTAATTGTTTTAAAAAGCTGTTATTTATCCATTTATAAAATAACTTTTTTGCTTTTCCCCCACATATTTTAGCCTCTTTCTCAAAATGCGTAATTACATTTGAGTAAATTCATCTTGTGTAAATTGTGAGGTCTGAATAGGTGTCGGTTTTTTTTTTGAAAGTTGTTCTGATTTGTATTTGTTTTAATTTTACTTTGAATATCCTAAATTTTCGTTTAAAGTTTCGAACAATTTTTTTGGACGTCTTCCTGAGACGGCGATAAAAAATAATCTTTTTGTGACCCTATTGTTTTAATGAAACATTGTGATTATTCTCATCCAAGGCGTTGGCCTAGTAACCTAAGGCGGATCTGATATTTGAATTGATATCTCTAACAGATTCCTGTGATAAAATGGAGGCTCTTGACTTTTTTCTCTATTTTACTACAATGTTAAATCACTCAATCAATCCAATTTTAATTTAAATCAGCTTATAAACAAAGGTGCATCTTTTTAAACATAAAACTTTACAAAGGTATGAATGTGTGGTAAAGTTTTTTTGTTAAATAAAGGTTATTATTAGTTGTTTGGGCCTCCCATCTATTACATTATTTATGGGCACTTTATTTGGATTTAAGCCACTTAAAAAATTAAATTTAATAATATGCGATTGGTTTTATTTCGGTGTTTGGTCTTCTGGGCTACTGTTAATTTCTTTCTCCTTTGTGATTCTGAGATAGCTTATCGGCATAAAGTTGGCACGACTTACACATGAAACCCCTTTTTTGCCTGATTGGCTATACACCATAAAGGTCATAGTTACGATCGAGGGCATTAATTTTTAGCAAAACTGCTTGTATGTCGTTGATTACAATGAAACGGCAGTAAATCCGTCAAATGACCTCGACCAAGCACCGAAACAGTACAGTCATCTATATTACAACCCTTGAACTATGCATGTCTGTCTCAGATTCAATAAAATAGAATCGCTTAGAAAGCAACAATTATCGATCCTTGATTATCTTTGCCAGGGTGACCAGATTTTTAGAAAATAGAAAACTTAGTTTTGTTTTTTATCAGGAGTATAAAAGGAAAAATCGGGTTTTGTTTGAAACTTACAGAAGGGAGCCTTTTTTAAATCTTAATTATATTTAAAAAATTAGGGAATAAAGCGTTAGTTGTAGTTTTGTTCTTAAAAAACTAGGGAGATACTATTGCACATTGGATGTTTGTTTTCCAGTCTTTTTTTAACTTTAATTTCGAGTTGTTAACGTTAAATTTTGACCTTAACGGGTGAGCTATTAAAAATGGCACAAAATGTTTTTCTCTATTACTTCTAACAGTACTTAATCGAGTTAAACAAAATGTCCCTCATTTGTTAGGTAATAGATGTAGCTTTACAACAAGTGAAAATTTATGTCTTACCATTTTTAATTCCAAGATGGCGAACTCTATCAAAAGAAGCCTTTCAATGACGCTCGTTATTTCTGGTCATGCAAATTTTTTTTGAAATAAAATCTTAATTTTCAAAAAGCCTTTACTTTGCTGTTTTTAACAAGTCATCAACTTCTAAAATCGGTTGAGGAAATTTTGAGTTATGCTCTTTTTTCCAAATTAGCATTAAACAACAAGTCCTGACGATTCGTCCAAACTCAGCAAGTCTTTTTGCTCTTATTTCTTTAATTCTTACTCGATTTGGATAAAACAAACACGTTTGTGTTTAAAATAAAGTACATTCAGACACAAGCAAATACTTTTATCTGCCATTTTAAAATCCAAGATGGCGAACTTAATTAAAGAAATTACCATTTTGACGATCGTTATTTCTGGCGATACGAAAAAAAGTTTTAAATAAAAGCTTTATTGCCAAAAAAGTAATTTCTCTAATTAAGTCCGCCATCTTGGATTTTAAAATGGCGGATAAAAGTATTTGCTTGTATCAGACTACTTTATTTTAAACACAACTGCGTTTGTTTTATCAAAATCGGGTAAAAAATTAAAGAAATAAGAACAAACAGACTTGCTGAGTTGCAATCGATTTTAAACTTACGTCCTGTTAACTGATTTCAATTAAATTTGGTAAACTCGTGTAGATCTGGTGACAATAATACAATATTATGAAAAACTCCATTGGTGGTGAGAGGGGCGAAGGTTGGAAAGCTGCTATAAATATGCAGTTTTCAGATTTCTACTAATGATTTCTTAATTTTGAAAACAACGTTGATGGATGGAGGGGGGGGTTGGGCAGTGGAAGTTAAAACCAACTAAAAATAGTGTGCAAAAGATATTTCAAAAACATGTTATTGTAACAGACGACTAAAAACATTATTTCGTCTATGTATTATTATGTGGTAGTAAACTGGCAAAGTCTACTTCAAGTTGATTTTTACTTGTACAGGTGATTTTTTATTAACCTACCTCACCATAACTATTTTTATGTTTTTTTTTATTGGCACTAGGTATGACAGAGAATTAAATTGAATGCTCTATATTTTTTTCAAAAAAAATTACCTTTCCAGTAATAGGTACCACACACTTTGGTTCTGTCATTAATAGTTTTCGAGATATTTGCTATCAATGCTAAAATGGCAGACTCAAATGGATTAATACAGTTAAAAAGGTAATTTTTTCTGGAACTTAAAAATGACAAAAAAGTTATTATGAATTATGTTGTAAGAAATTACCATGTACTTAAACTGTATAAGTATATCTGCCTTGGTGCAAGTACTTTTATCAAATTAGTTGAAAGTATTTACCAAGTTTCATAATAAATCAAGTTACAAAAGAAAAAGCGATAATGACTGACTGGATGTTTCAAGTTCACTGATTATGCATTTGCAAAATATATACAAGCCGGTAATTACAAACAGTTGCTTATGAAATCTAAATGTACAGGGTGATTAATAATTTTATTTAACTAGCGGGAAAAATTAAGAGAAAGACTTTTCAAACATATTTTTGATATTTGAACTGATTTTGGAAAATTCATATTTGGATAGAAAAGAGACTGCTTGTAAACATGGCTCCAGATTATAAATGAATTATGAAAAAAGCTGGATATTTATTGCTTGAGCTGGAAAAGGACGAAAAGTAAAGAAATATGAAGGATCATACTAGCAATTATAAGTCGATGAGATTGAAGAAACGAGGTAAACCAATTAGACAAAAAGAAAATAAAAGAAAAATAAGGAATTGCAGAAATAACCAAAAAGATTAGCTCTTACTGCACTTTAAAATTTAACCATAACCAAGGCCTTAAATCAGATACAGTTCTTAGACTTTTGGACTAGTTTGGACAAAAATCTTTACTTCTTAAAACTGCTTTTTTACAGCCTTACAAAAATCATTGAGAAGCCAAAAATATCAAATTGTATGTATGACCTACTAAAACCAAAACTTGGAAAACATATACGAAACAGACAGCTTTTCTGTAAAAATGAAATGCAAGCAGTGCAGCAAAGAATTCATGCCTAGGTATACATTTGTCGACCAACCTTGCTTAACTACGGCCTTCTATAATTTGCGCATGCCCAAAAAAAACGTATTTCTTGTAATTCCATTGTAACGGCTGGGGGTGTGACACACACAAATCTTTAACCCACCCACACTAATGTAACGGGCGTGACTTCCGTTACGCAACTGTCTGTAATATCCGTTACGGTTGGTATGACTGTGTGTCATATCCATTACGCTTGGTATGCCTTTGTGTGTCACTCCAGTTACGATTAATATGGTTTTGTCTGTCATGCCCGTTACACATGGTATTTTAGATATATCTTGAAGGTTTTTTTTAGAATGTAAACTGTCACGTCTGTTTGGATTAAATTACCCTGATGCAGGCTTAAATCTAAATAAACGCGAGGTATTGGGAGGCCCTTAACGTTGAATTAACTATTAAACTAGATAATGCTGTATATTTTATGTGTGTGTAACATGGTGTTGTATTTTGTTATTATGTCAGGATCCGAAACAATTCATGAGCTCTTACGAGCGTCACAACCGTTACGAGGGACGTGGCGGAGAATCTGGAGGCGGACAGCGTAATTCGGGCGGCGGCAGCGGCGGCGGCGGCGGCAATAGAGGCCACTGGGTCAGCGATAACCGTCGAGACGATTTTCAGAGCAAAAGGCGCCGTTACTAAAAAAATGCAGCGTCCAAAATGGGCCCTTGAACAACTCGTTCACCGTTAAGGCTCAAAAACTGGGGCATAACAAACCCGTTTCCCGTAAGATGTAATGCTAACTTAAGTTGAAATTTTGCCCGAATAAAAAAGGATCCAGTCTCAAAAATGTCACGATTTTATAGAGTAATCCTTCCTGCCTAAGGAAAAAAATGTGCTTTTTGCAAAACGATCAAACATAAGCTCGCAAATAGCTGTTTTGCTATACCTATCTCTTACGAACTTAAGTAAGAGATAGAGGACACAGCCTTATTAAACAGCGATTTGCGAGATTACTGTTGAATATTTTGCTTAAAGCGCATTTCAGTCAGGAATGATTACTCTACAAGATCATAACATTTTTGTGAGTTTTTTATTTAGCCAAAATTTTGACTAGTGTACCTTAACAATACGTTTTATGGGAAAACGGTTTCTTATGCCCCAAAGGGCGGTCATCTTGGACCTAGTTTTTTGGCCTTGGCGGACGAGGCTGTTGCCTTGGATCGCGTTTCTCAAGCCACGAAAAAAACTCAACGTATAACGCCCATTTTTTACCGTTGACTTGGGACTAAATTTTAAATTAGCTCTCCGGAAAACTACTATATCACTTCAAATGTAGGACAGGCGTTTTACCGATGGAGACATTTTAACTTGCTAAACTGAATAACACTATACCCAAAACAACTGCCGTTTGATGCAGTCGGTTAGTTCGTATAGCCGGGTGAGCCGTAAGAAACCAGGCAGTATATCAGTATATCTTAAAAAACTTCCAAACCGATTATAGTGATTATTATTTTTCATTTGTGTAATTTAAAGAACGAGCATCAAAAGTTTTTTTTTAGGATTTTTTCCGCCATTTTGGTTTTCAAGATGGCGTCCAAAAGATTGCATGTGGCCAGCAGCCTATAAAATTGCTTTTCTAAATTACTTACCATACATTATATGGTACACTTTTTAAGAAATGACTTCCGGTACTGCTTTGGCTTTTAAGGAGTCGCATGCCTTATTTATTTATTTATTTAATTTTTTAATAGACAGAATCTCCTTTACTAGAAACCAGATCTTTATAAAAGTACTGGCTGTAATAAATTTTGACTTTTTGCTTCAATGTTCTATTCAGCTTAGATATATTTCTAGGTGTGGGGCATTTAGAGGATAAAAAAATCACAAAACAGCTTCCCAAACATAAAATTATCTTCGGCAAAATAATTTTCTAGTGGAGTTTTGACTTGAAGGTTCTTAAATAATGCCATTTCTGATGTTTGAAAACCTATTATAAAAAGATGTTTGTTTGAACTATGGTATGTTACAAACACAGTTGCTTTGGTTTGTTGTTCTTTGTTTAATGAGTTTCTTTGGTCAACTGTAAATCGACTGGACCCTACTCTCAACTATCGCATATACCTGTATGCGTTGAAACTATCTTCACAAAATATTTTTGGTGTTGTTTGACTTTAGTATAGGATCAAATAAGAAATTTCACACTGAAGGTGTCCAAAACCAAATTTCTGAAGCTTTGTAGTATCTTAAAAAAAATGACAGCTACTTTTGACTTATTGAGGAGTCAGCTTCTAATTTTTCTTTCCATTGGACATTGCGTGAAATAGATTGTAACTTTAAATGATAAAATAATAATTTAAGGAAGCAAAACTGCTCTGTATGCCGTTTTTTTGTGTTTTTCGAATGTATTGACGTTTTCTTAATTGAAGTGTAATTTTAGTCATGTTATTTTAAAGGTAATTAAAAATCAATTTTTAAAGCTTTCAATTAGATTCGTTTATGACTTACATTTTATAACTAATTTGAACGTTTATTAATAATTAATTATAACACAGTAGGTAATGTTATATAGCTCTTATAATAAAATAAACATTACATGTATCAAAATTACGTTGAAAAATCTTATTTAATCAATCTTTTTAACCTCCTTAACCGTTTAGAACTTTTCTTATCGTGTTTTCTAAACTAAATTATTTCAAATATCTTACATAAATTCAGATTCTTTTGCGATATGTTTATAATAAAAAACCATAATCAAGTTATCTGTTAAATGAACGTAGAAATACGGCCGGGGCAATTACCATGTATGTAGGGAACCTTGCTGGGCACATTGTAGGCCCACTATCCATGGTTTAGCCCTGGAAGCCTGCCTCTTTCGCAAAAGAACAGATTTTTCTGGGCTGCCACCTTCTTATAGTTCCCAAGTTGCGACTCTCTTGACCTGGCCAAAGCCGGACACGCAAGGACGATTTTTCGTTCTCCATGCACCATCGTCAGTCGTTCGGCGACTCCCAGCGTCTCTAGATGCTTGTTAAGGCGTCAGTGTCCTTTTAGAAGCCCTGTTACTAGTCTCACATCCTTCCTATCTAGGTGGAGCAAGGACTTTGTTTTTTTTTACGGTCACCTCACCAATCAGGAGTTTGGCCAAGTTATTTGTTATGTTTTGAAATTTCTGCAAAATATATTTACCTCAAAAAAGCGAATTGAATAATGGCAAAGAAATTGAAAAAAAGCTAAGACTCGGGCATTATTGATTTGTATTATTAGTATCAAATATCGCAAAAAGCTACATTTCAAAAATTAATTTTTACGCAGCTTAGAGACAATACCACTACTAAAATCCGTGCTTGTGAAGAAGAACTATTTTTTTATCACAGTTGGACGAAGCTAAAGCCCTATGCACACCACGCGGGGTGTTTTGAACCGGACTTGGCCTCTTTTGACATTTTGAGTATTATTAATTTTTTTTTGAGGTAGCTGAAAACCGTTGTAAGAAAACTTTTCAGTAAAAATAGATAGTAGAAAGCTCCTTTGTGTGTTAAAAAAAAATCTTAATTTTTCCATGATTTGCATTATTTATTTAAAAATGCTGTATTCAAGTGGCACAATCATCTACGATACTCGAATTTGATCATGTAAAATTTCATACGAACCATCGTCTGACCTGCATTTGATTTATATTGGCTGTCAAGTCATCGATCCCTCTCTCGATATTCAAGAATTGGGCCCCTGAAAGTTTTCCAGGCAGCAGGGATGATGGGTTTTGTAGAAAAACTTTTTTAAACCTGGACTTCTTCAACAACGCTCAAAAAGATATTTTAGGCAATCAACTTTACAAGGAAAGTAGGTGGTTAGCGACCTTGCACCTATCGCCTAACCTTTTTTAGTTTAGTTCATAGCTGTCAATGTCACATATGTTTTGTAAACAAATCCTTTTGAATTTTTCAAAGACCAAAGATTATTAGCGTTTGCATTGATCTAATAATAAAATAGTGCATCAACCTATAGGTTTATTTTAACTCGCAATTATATCTATGTAAAAAAAACCCTTTCAATACAAACATAAAATTAGGCACAAATTCGTAAAAACACTGGGTAAATCAAATAACCAAGAACCATTTTGACAGCAGGCCAAAACCACTATTCCAACTTACTTATAAGAAAGTCTGGACAATGTGTGCCTCCTTCGGGATTTGACAAGGCACATAATGACAAGAGCTATTGAACAATCGGGCCTTAAAGTCAGACCATACTTGTGTAAGGTCGGCTAATAGTGCCAGGCCGTATTCCAGTAAAGTCCCTATTGACAGGCTTTTCACATTTTAGAAGGGGGTGCATTTGCACACCGTGCACATTCGAGCCACTAGTTGGAACGCACCTCTGCACGAAACGGGAAGGCAAAACCTCTTCTAGCTTCTTTCTTGTTCTATGCCCATTGAGGCACTGGTCATATATAAACCGCAACTAACCAATACTACGTTGTACAGTTTGAGATTTTTCGGTCTGTCGAAATACTTTATTATGAATTTTGAATTCAATTTTTTTATCGTACGATTCTGCTATTGTATTTTATACCACTTTACTATTTTTATGTTGTACTTTCTAATAAATTATGTGACCCCAAAAAATTGCGGTACTATAATTGCTCGTCGAGGGTGGGCCTTAGACTTGCAGAACTGTAGACTTCTTTCGTTGCAGCGTTATTAAAGTTCTACCGTAGATAACCTGGATCAAGACAATAATGACTCAAGAGTAAAGTAGAGTTTCAAACTTCCATTGTCTTTATTTTTAACTTTTTCACATTTCGATTGCTTATGTATGTGCAATCGTCATCAGGTGAATACTAACAAAAACTAAGACTACTTCTTCACAGTTGAAATCTGTTACTTCCGAAAAGTATGGGTTTCTGTCCATACTCTCACCATCTTTGATGGTGACACTCTGTTGACAAAATACATTCTGGTTCCTCTATATGAATGCTGTTTCTTTGAACTTTCGCTTCAATAGATTTTCTTCCCTGGCGACGATCTTTGCCTCTTTCCATTTCATATGATGTTGATTTTCCCAGCAATGTTGAGCTATTTTTGATCCAGTTGTGTCCCCTTGTCGAGTTTTGCGTTTGTGTTCTGTAGGGCGAACTTTCATGGGTCGGCTGGTTTCTCCGATGTAGATATGGTTTAGTTTTGGTTAACTGATTTCTTATTGTTGTGGTCGTTTTGAAGACAGTCCGAAGATGGTATTGGTTGCCTATTCTTATCTTTTCTGAGATTCCTTTGATGTATGTAATTATAAGTGTCGCCTTCCTTTAAGTATTCACTTCTTTCGTCCTTTGTGTTGGTGTGGTCTGAAGATCGTGTAGTTGGAGAAACCGTTTCTTCGCAGATCGGATGGAATTTTTGCCTTTTCTTTATTTAAAGCTTCTTCTGTATTGCAGATGTAGGTCGCTCGATCTATAAGAGATTTTGCAATTCCCAGTTTGGTTGATGTGGAGTGGTTCGATTTGAAGTTTAGATATTGTCCAGTATGAGTAGGTTTGCTTTATATAGAAGTGGTTATGGTTGAATTCTCTTTCCATAGTTAGTGTGATGCAGTTTCTTATGCTGTTCACATGATTGAAGAATTGTTCTGGTGTGTTGTTGTCCTTTTTCCAGATGATAAATATGTCGTCCATATATCTTAGACATAGTTTGGGTCCCTGCCATGATGTTCACAGAGCTTCAAAAGCTTCCATAAAGATGTTGGCCACTACCGGCGAAAGTGGAGATCCCATGGGTAGACCATCTTCCTGTCGAAAATACCTGTCCTTTTCCTGGAAGTAAGAATTCTGCAGGCAGCATTTCAACAAATCCATATTGGTATTGGTGGTTGTCCTTAAGTAGCTTCTGTTCAATGATTTGAAGTGATTCTTCCAATGGTACGTTCGTGTACAAACTTTCGACGTCAAAACTAAAGAACTCTGGTCGTCAGGTTGTAGGTTGACCTCTCTAAGGAGGTCCACGAAGTGCTTTGAATTTTTGACGAATGATGGTGACTTTTCTTGAAGAGGTTGGATGATGAGTAGAAGATATTTAGTAAGATTAGTCGGAGAATTGCGAGAACTGGTTATCGGTCGAAGAGGCATGTTTTCCTTATGAATTTTCGGCAGTCCATATATATGCGGTGCTTAGCTGTAGCGTGGTGTGAGTTTGCTCCTTTCAATGTCGTTAAAGTATCTTCTGTGTTGGTAGAGAGTTTGGTACATTTTTCTTTCTATGGCGGTGGTTGGGTCCTGAGTTATTTGTCTGTAATTTACTTTTTGTAGAGCCTCTTCAATTTTCTGGTCGTAATTTTCGTAGGTGGTGCCGTCCATTACTACAGTTGCATTTCCTTTGTCTGCAGGAAGAATTTTGATCGACTGATCTGATTTAAGATCCTTGAGGGCTGATTTTTCTTCCGGTGTTAGTTTTTTCTTTAATTTCGGTTTGTTATCAAAACAAGATCTTCCATCTAAATTCCTCTGCTTTTACTCTATCTCTTTCATCGATGTTTGTAGATTCAATGCCTGTGATGATGTTGAAGTGCAATTGCGTAGTTAAGTCCTTTGCCGAGTAACCATGATTCAGTCTGTGTAAGTGGTCGGGAAGAGACGTTGATGACGGTATTGGTGTTGCTGATTTGTTCTTCTTTGTTTTGGACTAGGTTTTTCCATTTCTTGTCGTGTGTCTTTTGATGTTCTTCCAAAGACTTCTGATAGCGTTTTTCAATTTTTTGGAGGATACGTTCATAGTCCTCGGCGACGGTGTGGTGTCTGATTTCCTCAAAGCGTTGTAGTATATCTACATCCGAGAAACCAGCCGGATCCATGGTTCGCCTTACAGAACACAAACGCAAAACTCGACAACCAGAATGTATTTTCTCAACAGAGCGTCACCATCAAAGATATTTGGAAACCCATACTTTTTGGAGGTAACAGATTTCAACTGTGAAGGGTCGAAGCCAATCAAGTGTATTCATGGTTCAGTGAACACATGCTAGTATACAGGGTGATTCACGAAGAAATGCAAATATTTTAATGGTAAGTATTACAGGCCAGGGGCAACTCGTATTCAATTTTTTTTGAGTCTTTTTGTTAAATATAGTGTGATTTATGAAAATATTGCAAGAATAAAAACGGACATATCTCGGAAACCAATAAACATATTTACTTTAAATTTGGCACACATAAGGAGCTTCAAAAGCCACTTCTACCAATGTATACAAAAAATAAAATTCCAGATCCGAACTAAAAAAAAAATAGTATTATATATTTTTCTTAAAAAAAGCACCCTGTAAACTGCAATTTGAAAATGTTGGTAATACCCCATAAAAGCTAAAAGATGGTGCTATAATACTCTCAGATTATACTTAACGCGTTAAGTCTCAAATTTTTATAAAAAGTCCAATTTCCGATCCTGAGATATTAGGGTTACAAATAATATCACGTTCTAAATGACTAAAAACGTATTTTTAGATTAAAACTAATTTAAGCATAAATAAATTAACACCCACCCTACACAAGCAAAAAACAGGCAGGTACAGGGCCTGATTATTATTTAGTTTTTATTAAGTATCCAAACACACACTTTTAAATTATTAATAAACCCTATTTTAATTTGACATCCGTTTTGTGAATTGGTTTAAAGTCGTAGTTCAATCATTAAAATTTCAGGCCCAGACTAATATTTTTTTGTTATTATTTGTCCTTATTGGAAAACAACATTTTTTTTGTACTTCATTTCAAGATTTTGATATCACAACATACAAGGCAAAGGATTTTTCTATAAGTAACTTGATCATCATCTACAAAACCGTCCAAAGATTACAACTAGGGGATAATGTACAGGTTAATTCACCATAAATGCCACCGCCACTTTTCTTCGTTATTAGGCATACTTTAAAAAGTGTTTGGTACAAAAGCTGTATAACTTTTTCCAGCCTTTTAGAATATGTATGTCAAAGTTGACAAGTGTCATTGTAAATGTCATTTTTTGACATAAGGTTTCTTGTTTTTAATAAAAACATCCTATATTTTATCGAATTTTGAAATTCCTCGTTTTCTTATGATTTCAAAAAAAAATTTTATAACATTATCCCATGGTTGTAATCTTGGGACGGTTTTGTAGATGATAATCAATTTTTTGATAGCAACATCCTTTGCCTTGTATGTTGTGATACCAAAACCTCCAAATGAAGTACAAAAAAAATGTTGTTTTCCAATATGGACAAATAAAACCAAATAAATATTAGACCGCGCCTGAAATTTTAATGATTTGACTACGACTTCAAATCAATTCCGAAAACGGATTTCATATTAAATTAGAGTTTATTAATAAATTAAAACTATGTGTTTGTTTATTTTATAAAAATGAATTTAAAAATATTAATCCGGCCCTACACCAGCCTGTTTTTTGCTTGGGTAGGGTGGGTGTTGATTTATTTATACCTAAATTAGTTTTAACCTAAAAATACGTTTTTCGTAATTTAAAACATGATATTATTTGTAGACTAACATCTCAGGATTGGAATTTGGATTTTTTTATTTAAAATAAAATACAAAAAACACATTGGTAAAAGTTGCTTTTGGGGCTCCTTATGTGTGCCAAATTTAAAGTAAATATGTCTATTGGTTTCCAAGATATGTCCGTTTTTAGTTTTGCAATATTTTCATAAATTTTCATGTATATTTGACAAAAAGACTCATAAACATGGCCTGTAATACTTACCATTAAAATATTTGCATTTCGTCGTGAATAACCCTGTACAAGATAAGGTAGTCTTAGTTTTTGTTAATATTCACCTGATGACGATTGCAGATACATAAGCAATCGAAACGTTGTGAAAAAGTAAAAAATAAAGACAATGGAGGTTCGAAACTCTGCTTTACTATCAAGTTCAACAATAAATCTATCGAGCCTGTGGGAGGTATCTCGTAGCGGAGTGAGGGACATACCAAAGGACGCCGCACCAGGTATTTGGATCACCGAACCTGGACGCTGAGGACTTGCAAACGCTCAAATAGGATAAAACTTTACTGATCATATGGCTCCCCACAGTTAGCCTAAAGTGCATATTCAAGAAAAAGAATGTATAATCTTTGAACTATATATTTTTAGATTGACATACCCCTAGCTTTAACTAAATATAAAAATTAAAATCTTTGACAGAGCTCTTTTTTTTTTTTTGGGGGGGGGGGGGTTCGCATATCTAGTTTTTGAGATATCTGCAGTAAAATTCTGAAAATTTCAATTTTTGAAAGCCTGAGGAAAACGAAATAAAAAATACCCTATGATGTTGGGTGGCATTTTAAAGAATTTTTTTGAGAGAATTTACAAAAAGGAACATTTTTGAAATAAAGCGTTTGTATCAACACTCTTTAATTTACGACGTCTAATTGACCAAAAATGGATACATTGCATATCTAAATGTGTAATCAAAATCAGAATATCTTTATTTTATTAAAGTGTACAATTAATTTACACTTGATATGATAGCGTAATATATGAATTTATAAAATTTTTGTTTGATATGTAGACTCGATCTACAACAATAATAATTGTTATTAATAAATAAAATGCAAAAGATAAAATTTTAGTTACCTCATATTAATTAAAATTTAAAATATTACAAATTAAAACCCTATATTTTTAAATAAGTGACTGGTTTATGTATACACATTTTAAATATAAAAGACTTAAATAGTAAAATGACTTATTTGGTTTAAAAATACATACTTAGGATAAAAATATGAAAGACAGACATATTAAAATACTAAAAAAGAGCACATTATAACAAAAAAAAAGCAAAAACACATTTATTTTATTATATCTATATAATAATACCAAGGCACTGACAATCTGAGGTGTTAATGGTACAACATGAACTATCCACCCTTGTAATTAAAAAACTCATTTAAAGTATATGGTTCAATAGTGACAAGATATTGGAATAAAGATTTTTTAAATGACTTTTGTTTTATTTTTACTTGAAGGTTTTGAGGTAGATGATTAAAAAATTTAACACACACATAGCTGGGGCAAGTCTATGTTTGGGATAATTTAAAGAAACTGTTCTTGTGCTATGATTATGATTAGGTACTGTTGAAATTTATCAAAATGGTTATTGAAAAAAGTAAGACATTCATAGATGTAGATTACGGGCAGTGTTAATATATTTATTTTCTTGAAGGACTCTCTACATGTCTCTATATGACATTTAAAATTAATCTTAATACACACTTCTGCATAATAAAACAGTCTCCCTCACACCCTGCTTTTCCCCAAAATAATATTCCATACCTTAGGCTGAGTAGAAATTAGCAGTCAATTGACAGAAGAGATTTTTGATCAAAAACTTGTTTAAGAATTCTGAATGAGTAGCATGTACTGCTTAGTTTATTTGATAATATTTCAATATGTTTATCCCACTTCAAGTGTTGATCAACATATAGTCCTAGGAATTTAGTATTTTTGGAAAGTTCAACATTTTGAGAAAAGAGCTTTATTGATGTTGGATGGGAGTTGTTTGATGTTAGAGTATGAAAGCTGACAAATACTGACTTGTTCGTATTTAGTAACAAAAGATTGTCATTAAACTAATTTTGAGCTTTTCCTAGACAAACTTTAGCCCACTTTTCTAGTTCCAAAACATTTTCCACACTAATAAGGACATTTCTGTCATCAGCAAAATTGTCTCTCTCAGAGTGCTATAAAAAATTAAGAAAATTGGGCCAATGACGCTCCCCTGCGGGATGCTCCGGGCAACCTCCCTGCTATCAGACACAGCCTGCACCCCCTCATCCTGCAGATTAACTCTCTGCTTACGATGTTCAAGGTATGACTATCCAATGCAAGGCAGCCCCAATTACTCCATAGAGTTTTAGTTTCTCTAGCAAAATCTTGTGATCGGAACTATCAAAAGCTTTTGATAGGTCTAAAAATTATCCTAATATCTTTTTTTTTGTTCAAGATTGCTAAAAATATTTTCAACCAGATCAAAGATCGCAGGCTCTATTGCTTTACCCTTCAAAAAACCATGTTGGGAGGAGCTTAGCAGATTATTTTGATGGAAAAAATCGAGAAGTCTGTTGTACATTGCCTTTTCAAATATCTTAGAAAACGATGAAATGAGACTCATAGATCTGTAGTTCTCAAATTGTTTTTATCATCTTTTTAATGTATAGGTATTACAATCGATTGCTTCAGTTTTTCAGGAAAGATACCATATTGAAAAGTGTTAGTGGAATTTTAAGTTTTTTAATTATGGTTAATAGAGACATAAATCTATTTGTAACTCATCGCGGTATACGTATCCGCATCTAGCGAGAACCAAGCACATTAATTGGTCAGAAACTTTTACCACGTTCAAAAAGAGCAGATATATGCTAATCTAAGGTGTTCTTGAACGCGATAGGTGTTTATATGCGTTAGGTATCACGTATTGTTACGGCACACGTATCGTATCTCAGCACCTATTGCGTTCAGAAACACCTTAAATTAGCATATATCTGCTCTTTTCGAATGTGCTACAAGTTTCTGACCAATCAATGTGCCTGGTTCTCGCTAGATGCGGATACGTATACCGCGATGAGTTACAAATAGCTTTATGTCTCTAATGTTTAACTTACTGACACTGGATTTAATGAAATTTGAGAAAAATTTGGAAAAATATTTTTGGTGGGATCACTTTTATGTTTTATTTTACTTACTGCCTCTAATCTATCATTATTTCCGAATTATCCTTAAAAAATCTTTTAAAATAACACCTAACATCATAGTGTATCTTATTTAGTATGTGAGTAATCGCTTTCAAAAATTGAAATTTTAAGACTTTGATTGCAGATATTTCGAAAACTAGTAATGCGAACCCTATAATATGGGGCATCTTTAAAAATCAAATTTTATAAGAATTTTAAATTTTGTATCAAATATGGGATATCGCCCAGAAAAAATTAAAATTGTTCCCAATTTTAATTTTTTTATTTAATTAATGCTAGGGGTATGTGTATCTCAAATATACATAGTTCAAAGTTCATATTTTTTTTTTCTTGAATATGTAGTTTAGGTAAACCGTGTTCCCAATGAGCACAAAAATGACGCCAAAACTAGCCTCTGCACACAGCAATCACTGTTTAAAAATATTGTTTATCGAATTGAGCTAAATCGGTGAAGCACAATTTTTTTACATAGGACTGACCATGTCCTGACAAAAAAGTGCACTTACAGGGTTCCCACTCTTCCATGACTGTCGGTCAAAGTCAGTAAATGACGAAAATGGACCTTGAAGTCAGCGAATGTCAGTAAATTCTCCCCTTTGGACCTAAATTTTTTCATTCGGAAAATCAAAAAAATAAAAATTTTCCTAAAAAAAACAACACTGCGTGATGCCTGCGATCATAGGTACTTTTAGCTATTTTTTAACCGCATCCGTATATACTTATACCTAATGCGTTCAAAACAAAGCCTAAGGGCACTGCATTTTTGCCCTACTTATGTCATTTTTCGAACGGGGCCCGATTTTATGGTGGAAGCGATGTGGTCGCAACATTACGTCTATCCCGACATACACAGTCAGTTGTTATACTATCGCATAGGACGCCCACTGTTTATCAGAATGTGCAAAATCAAACCTGTTAAATAAAAGAAAGTTCAATTATAAGATCATTCACTCTAGGAACAGCAATTCGTTAAACCAATTTTTTATCGGAACCTTAGGCGTTTTCTCGCGTTGGAATTATTTTTAAATATTATTTGAAACTATTTAGATGTGACTTCATCATTTAGAAACGAGAAAAATGAGTAGTTCAAAACGCTAACGTAGTTTAGTGTAACCTCACTTTTTTGTTTTTCTGTTTATTTTCTTGGTATTTAAAATTAAAATGGATCAACTACTGGTTTATTTAACAAAACCTTCGAGTGTACAAGGGGTTAGGTGGATGGCCCTAAAAACAGTGGGTCACGTCAAAACTTACCTTCAAAATCCTGCATCTCACACAGGACTTCATTTTTATGATTTTTGATGACTTCACCTTCACGTTCCACGAACTTTTTAAATATAACGTTTTGTTCAACCATTTTCACGCAAAAACAAAAAAAATGTTCTGATTTCTTCAAACCCATTCAATAACAAATTCGAAATTTATAAGACCCGTTTTTAATCAAACCATTGTTCATCAAACTCATCCAATATCAAACCAGGAATTCGTTACACCCGTAATTTATCAGAAAATTTTTGCCAAATTAATTGTGCATTTGCCAATATCACATGAACCGGAGGCGTACACGCAGGCGGAGCGGCGTTTTGATGCATTTGTCGCTGTTACGCGCGCATACTTACAGGTTGCGTTCAATAGTTTGTGTATAGATGTCATTGGCGAATGCGCAATCAATTTAGCAAAAATTTTCTGATAAATTACGGTTTTTACGAATTTCGGGTTTGATATTGAATGAGTTTGATGAACAATGGTCCGATTAAAAACGGGTTTGCTAAATTTCGAAAAAAGTTTCGGATAAAAAATTGGTTTGACGAATTGCAGTTTCTATGGTGAATCGTTCTTACGATGAATTTTTTTTTATGAAATACGGTCTAATAAATTCTTGGTTTGATAAATCATAGGCGTTCATCGCATCCACCATAAAATCGGACCACGTTCGAGACATGGCATGAACAAGTCAAAAATGTAGTGGCTTTTGGCTTTGTTTTAAACGCGTTAGGTATGAGTATACGGATACGTTTAAATAATAGCTAGCCCTAATAATACGCTATCTACTGCCGTTTCAGATAGCCTAACCAGCAATAAGAATTAACAGGTTAGAATTTAATTTCACAACAATTTTTAATGGTTTTTTTCGATTTGTTTTTGTTTTTTTTTTTTAATTTATTATGAATGACAAAAAATGGCGAAAAAGAAAACATACTTCCAAGACGGAATTTTCAGGTATGTTCCAGACGACCGAACTCAGTTTCGAGGCCAAATGCCAAACTACAAATAATTTGGCCCATATTAAATCAAAAACTCAAAAATTACGGTTTAAGGTCTTTAAAGTCGCAGAACAATAACCTTGACAATACCTCAACTCCGGCTGCCACCACTGATGGTATCTTATTTTCAAAAATGAAAAAAAAATACAATATAGAATAACAATTTAAAAAGTAGTGAAAAAATTTATATATTATTATGGACCTGAAAAGTCAGTAAATGAAAATTTGAGTGGGAACCCTGACCTGGTTTTTGGTGTCATTTTTATCATTGGGGAGCACTGCGTGGTCTTTGTTAAGAGAACGGACTCGGAGAGCAACAGAACTGCCAGGCTCGTAGAGGATTAGGGACCGTATCGCGGTAAGGTACTGTTGGCCATTTTTATGGTTCTCCTCGCCGCATTTATGATCAAGTCAATTTTTTTGAAGAACTATCGATTTGGACGTTTTTAAAAGGTTAAAGAAACATGAAAAAAACGAGAACTAAAATTGGTTAGATACAACAAACCCCAAAAGGTACGTTAATTTTCTTTTTTTTTTTAAATAAAATTCACCTGGTTCATGTGAAATATTTTTGAGTTTATTTAAGAATTTGCTGTTGCACCCAAGGTCGTCGAATAAAAAATTCACTTTTATAAGTCAACAATAATATATTTAGTTTGGTTTTTTCTATGTTTGGTCATGAGCAAATAAAGTAAAAATTAATATTCCAATCGAATGCTGAAGGAGCACTCAGCAATCGCTGAATTTCAGCTGATTAAAGTCGATTTCGGCAAGCTTTCCTTGGTATACCATTTGGTTAACCAATTGGTACCTGTAACTTCATAGTAATGACGAGCAAACGAACATTAACCAAACTTTTTTGTTTGTTTTTGTGGTTATTTTTCTGTTTATGTTTGTTTCATGTTTAATCTTCCATATCCTTTAAATCAAATTTTTCAATTTTTCATCACCTGTTGACCCCTCCAACAAACGTAAACATCAGACAGAAATATTCACCTTTGAGTAGCCTATGGCCTAACTTAGCGTTTTCGGTAAAAGTAAACGATATTTCATTCAACTATGTTGGAAATTTGGAACCTTTGGTTGCACTAAAACAAAATTATGATTGTTTTCCACAAACCAAAACTACGCTTTTTTGCACTCGACGCGCGTTTCGCTAACAATGTTAGCATCATCAGGAGACGATAAACAATGAACTAAATTAATCTACGCTCTATCTTATATACAATCCTTTAGTGGGCGGAGATAAGACTAATAATTTGTGATTGATCACGATTTTTAATCCTATCTCCCCTCAACCAAAGAATAAAGTGTACTAAACGGGATGGGTCCTCTATCTTTATTTAAACTATTTCTGGATTTAATGATTTCCATACTTTCATATGCATTCAAAAGTCTTTTGTTTGGTACACTTTTTAGAAGTTTTAGGTTATCTAATGTGAATCTATGATTGTTTTCAAAAGCATGCTTGGCCACACTTGACTTTTCTGTTCTTCCGTATTTTAAGTGTGCTAAGTGTTCTTTAAAACGTGTTTGAATAGAGCGTCTCGTTTGGCCAACATATTTTTTGTCACAATCCATGCAACTAATTTCGTAAATTCCACTTTTTTCTAGAACTGTAGTTTTATCCTTGGGATTTCCTAGTAAGCTTCTTATTGTGTTACCGGATTGATATACTAATTTAAGACCGGTGTTATTAAATACTTTGTGTAATCCTTTCGTATAATTAGGATTATAAGGAATTGATACAAATTTTGAGTCGCAGGTATCTTTGTCTGAAAAAGGTAGAATTCCGAAAGGTCTTTTGAAAAGAATGTCTATTTATCAGCTTATTTATTAAGCCTTCGTCGTAACCGTTTTCGCCAGCTATATTCCTAATCCTATTCTTTTCTGCTTCAAATCTTTCTTTGTTTAAGGGGAAATTTACTAATCTATATGTTAAAAAGTGCAAACCTGCAAGCTTATGTTGTAAGCAATGAAAAGAGTCATTTGGAATATACCTGTTGGTGGCCGTGCCTTTTCTGTATAGGTCAAAGTCCAATTTATTTTTATTTCTTATAACTAAAGTGTCTAGAAATGGCAGTGTACCGTTGTTCTCTGTTTCATAAGTAAATTTAATAGTGGGAAATTTGTTATTTATTTTTTCCATAAAATTTTCAACACTAGTTACTTTAGTGTTGAATACTGCAAACACATCGTCTACATACCTGAACCATACTCTGGGGAAATACTCAAATTCTTTACTTATATCTGATTCAAATTTGCTCATAAATAGGTTTGCGATAAAAGGTGATAAACTATTACCCATTGTGGTTCCTTCTAATTGCTGGTAGTAGTTATTTTTATATTGAAAGTAATTTTGATTCATGCAGAGTTTTGTTAAAGATAGGTATTCTAAAGTCTGTTTGTCTTCTAGATTGTTTTCTCTTAGTAGTTCCTCCAGGTATTGGGGATCGGCACACTAGGGAACAACAAACTAACATCAAACGAGATTAAAATTTCACCTTCTTGGAGTGAAATATCTTTAACTTTGTTGATAAATTCAAGGGAATTTTGAACAGAAAAACCTTTTTCCTTTATCGGTAAATTTTCAAACTCGTTTGCTAGCCATTTCGAAATGTTGTAAGTAGGTGATCCTACAGCAGAAACTATAGGTCTAACCGATTTTCCAGGCTTGTGGATTTTCGGAAGACAATACAGTTTCGGCATAGTGGGATTGCTTACTTGTAGTTTATATTTAATATTGTCAGTAATAATATTGTTACATTTTTTAATTGTGTTTTTTACTTCGTTAATCATTTTTGGTAAGGGGTTCTTTGGGATTCGTTTGTAGGGTCCATTTTTTATTAGGTTATCTACCCTTTCGAAATAATCTGTTTTATCTAATATAACAACTTTATTACCCTTGTCAGCCTTTAGATAGAAAAGATCTTTTTCTCTCAAACTTTTAATTGTTTTATTGTGATTTAATGTACTATTTTTATTGTTTTGAATGATGTTTTGAGAGATCTGATATCGGCATCTCGCACATAGCCCTTTGTGCCTTCTGAAAGATAAGAGATTGAACTATCAACCTATACAGAAAAGGCACGGCCACCAACAGGTATATTCCAAATGACTCTTTTCATTGCTTACAACATAAGCTTGCAAGTTTGCACTTTTTAACATATAGATTAGTAAATTTCCCCTTAAACAAAGAAAGATTTGAAGAAGAAAAGAATAGGATTAGGAATATAGCTGGCGAAAACGGTTACGACGAAGGCTTAATAAATAAGCTGATAAATAGACATTCTTTTCAAAAGACCTTTCGGAATTCTACCTTTTTCAGACAAAAAGATACCTGCGACTCAAAATTTGTATCAATTCCTTATAATCCTAATTATACGAAAGGATTACACAAAGTATTTAATAACACCGGTCTTAAATTAGTATATCAATCCGGTAACACAATAAGAAGCTTACTAGGAAATCCCAAGGATAAAACTACAGTTCTAGAAAAAAGTGGAATTTACGAAATTAGTTGCATGGATTGTGACAAAAAATATGTTGGCCAAACGAGACGCTCTATTCAAACACGTTTTAAAGAACACTTAGCACACTTAAAATACGGAAGAACAGAAAAGTCAAGTGTGGCCGAGCATGCTTTTGAAAACAATCATAGATTCACATTAGATAACCTAAAACTTCTAAAAAGTGTACCAAACAAAAGACTTTTGAATGCATATGAAAGTATGGAAATCATTAAATCCAGAAATAGTTTAAATAAAGATAGAGGACCCATCCCGTTTAGTACACTTTATTCTTTGGTTGAGGGGAGATAGGATTAAAAATCGTGATCAATCACAAATTATTAGTCTTATCTCCGCCCACTAAAGGATTGTATATAAGATAGAGCGTAGATTAATTTAGTTCATTGTTTATCGTCTCCTGATGATGCTAACATTGTTAGCGAAACGCGCGTCGAGTGCAAAAAAGTGTAGTTTTGGTTTGTGGAAAACAGTCATAATTTTGTTTTTGATATTTCATTCAGGAAAAAAATTACTCTGTATCCATTGTATTTTAAATCAAACATTTGTTTTCATTTCTAAAGCAGGACAAAACGAAAATAGAGGGAAATAGCACTATACTAAACCACAGAAGCATGCTACATTTCACGGTATGCAATTTGACATACCAAAAAGGGTACCAGAGTAACTGTGTCATCATTTTTGTATCCGAAATCTGTTGGTAAGCATGTGACAGACTAAACAGGGTACCAAAGCTTGCCGAAATCGCCTTAAAAGGACTCGCCCTTTTGGCTAGAACATAGCAGTTCTTAGAGAAAACACTTTAATATATTAACTTTAAAACAAAAAATCACAAAAACTGCTTAGAAAAACAAAATATTTTTAAAAAGGTACTTTTTTTAAAGTGTCAATTAAATTTACCTAGAGGAAAAATTACTGATGGATTGATTGTACCATGTTTTTTGAATAAAATGAAACGTCTTTTTGGCCCTATAAAGTTTTTTCTACTTTGAACAGCTTTCAAGCTCTACGAAAGAGTTTCTTTTTTTAATTTAAGGCCAATTAAACCAACAAATGTTTTATTTAAATTTATATATGAGAACTACTGCCTACACATCATGTATGTGTAACTGTAAGACTGAACTTCCCTAAGACGGAAGGTATATAAAAAAACCACAAATAGTCCCGGAAGATCACTCTACAGGGTGTCCACAACCTGGAAAAATATGGAAAGTCAGGGAATTTGAAAATGGTCAGGAAAAGTTTCGATGGGTCATGGAAAGTAAGGGAATTTTCCACAATGCGAGTAATTTAAGGGGATGTTGCACGGTGCTCCAGTGAATAAACTATTGTAGCACTGTCTTTTTTATTTCTAATTTTTCTAAATAATCAGAAGCAAAGTGTTCAAAAAGCTTCGCCATTTGTCTCGCTAATATTTGTAATTTTTTTTCTTCTCTTTTTTAATAAATACGCACCTAATATGAGTTAAGTGAAAGTTTGAGTAAAAAATCACTAGAATTTTATACTAAAATGAACATTCTAAAAAAATGTTTCTTTTTTTAAGACTGATAAAAATATCAGTCAGGGCATTTTTTAATCTGGTCAGGGAAAGTCAGGGAATTTTTCTCGAAAAATCTGGACACCCTGCTCTCACATGCACCCAGAAGATCACTCAAACAACCTGTAAAACACGTGTACAAGGTAGTGCAGTGCACCATATTACCCGAATGAGTGCAGTAGAAAACACGGAAGACGTTCTTCAATAACCCGACGAGGCTTTCATGGATTCGGATAAAGGAACCACTCCCAGGAAGGAAGAAAAAACCAGTTTGCAAGTAACACCACTTTTTATTTAACCCCTTAGTTTGACAATTATTTATTATAAGTCATCCGTGTCAGTATGGAAGCTATTGGGATCGGCAAAAAACACTTATTTTCATTAAAAATTAGTTATTTGGGCGAAAAAAGACTTAAATAGACACGATAACTCAAAAGCCGCTAGCGAAAGATTTGGCACAAAAATTCTATGGCACCAGACGCTGAGTTGGTAAACTTGTGATTGGGGGGTGGGGGTTAAAAAGAGGGTAGGAAGCCCTAGCTATACACGGTTTTCCCATTTAGATTTTCAACAAAAACTATTCTAATGATGGAGTATGTCAGACCCGTAGTTTTTGAGATATATAAAATATATTTATAAATATCGTAATTCCCGAATCGTAACAGCTAGCGAAACACGGTTTTCATATTTAGATGTAGAATAACATTTTCAACAAAATCTGTAATAATGTCAAAGTTATCCAGGATTTTACTTTTTGAGATATTAAAATAAATAATATTAGTACTTGCGAGCCAGAACAGTAAGGCATTATAATATTAGCATGCAAGGGTTTTTCGAGATGGTTTATTAGTCCATACCAGTATGTATTGTATTATAGAGGGCTACGTGCCTGGTAGCGTCATATATTTTGATATATTTTTATTTTCCCTTTTTATGCTAAAAATGTGTATGAGATAATGTTTTTTATGGCCACTGGTTTAATGACAAAATTTTGACACAAATCTGTGAGGATATTATAACTAATTTATATTAAATCAAATATTTTTAAAGCTATTTATTAAAATAAAAATCTATGATTTGTAAAAAAGACATAACGACAATTAACTATGTGGCTTACTTAAGTCATCATTCGATTTTTTCTTTAAAAATTAAGTGCGGGACTATCTCCACTAGCAACGCATCTCGCTAAATAATACTCCATATCTATGCTTCTGTTTACTGGAAAAAAGTTACGTTTTATTATTTACTATTTTGGTACTTATATCAAAATGTAATAAAAAAATATAGTGAACTTACCAACAACTGGTTAACACAATTAAAACAATTGTGTTTTTCACGTATTAGCCAACGTATTTTGCAAAGACACGAAGATTATTATTTACTATTTTGGTACTTATATCAAAATGTAATAAAAAAATATAGTGAACTTAACAACAACTTGTTAACACAATTAAAACAATTGTGTTTTTCACGTATTAGCCAACGTATTTTGCAAAGACACGAGTGTTCTTTGTGCGGAACACGTCCTGACACGCTGCAGGCTCCGTGATCCATCGCCAATCCACGACCGGTTTCGATTTTATTGAATCTCATCAGGTGGATCCAGGCAAGAGCTCCGTGTAGAGTTAACACTATACAGGGAACTAACTAAAACAACCACTCCGAGGGCAAATACCCCTACCGGCATTGAATTACAAAGTTAGTTCAAAGCTTTCGCTGGCAAAGAAATTAAATTAATAAATTACTCTAAGTGTCTACAAACTTTCTAAGAAAATATTCAAAATTGATGAATGTGGAATTGGGCAAGTTAAATCACACCCAGCTTCAGAAACACATGAAACTGGAAAATATCTGCAGGTAAATACTTACCGTTTAAATTTTCATAAATGATTTATTTTTATATTATTATATATTTGTCTTATTAAACGTTTTAATTTTAATGATAAATGAAGAAATTAAAAAATAAGGTGGATGTATTATTTCAAACAATTACATCAGGTACCTACTTGGAATTCAATTTTTAAAATATATTTACCATTTTAATTTCGATTGACATCCACCTCCTGGAAAACTAAGAAAATGGGTGGGTAGTAGTTATTTACTTACGAGTGCGGAAAGTGACACTTTTCCGCACGTACTGGCGTTTGCTCGAACGACGCGCCAGCGAAGTTCGGGAAGCCTTGTTTTACATTATTTTGTCAAAAAAAGTTGCCCGCCGAAGAAAAATTGCGTGAAATTTTTCAAAAATTCTCATAAAATAATTAAAAAAAAAAATGTTTTTTTTTTCCCAGTGGCCACCTTTTAGTATACAAGTCAAAATCAAGCATGTTGTGGTTGAAAAAAACTAATAAAGTCGTTCGAACATAATGCCCTTTTGCCGCATTGTATATCCACTCGTACTCACTGTAAAAAAATATTAGATACTACGTTTATATCGGAGATTAACTGCCCGGATTAAGATTAATCAGACAGCGTTTATGCCGTGGATTTACGATTTGGATTTAAATTCATTTTTATTTCAAACAAAAATTTTGAAAAACTTATAACATTAAAAAATATCAGTTGGGCGAGGCTAGTTGTCACTACTAGGCCCAGAAAGCCCTTTAAATCCGATTTAACCGTTTATGCCATGTATTTAAAGTCGAAAGATAAGTCAATCCTAAAAATTGTTGAATTGGATTATCTTAAATCGCAAGCATCTATACCGTAGATTTTAGGCCGGTTAATCCCCGGTATAAACCTATATAAGCTAAACCAATGCGAGTATTCGAATTTTTAAATTTAACGTATCCTGGGAGCTACACCGTCAAGCAAAAAGGTGGTGAGCGCCTATGAAAAATTGTGCATTTGTTTGGTATTCAAAACTTTTTTGTTCATTAAATTTTTTTCCACTATGTTTTCTTGTGCTTGTGTCACTTTTTTTTTACACAAATTGACTGTGTGGAACCCATCAAAATACCTTTCTAATAAAAACTTTTTTCGTAAATTGGGGGGAGTTGGGATTTTTATAAAGTTAATTTTAAAGAAATTTCAAAACAAACGCTGGCAGTCGAAGGGCTCGCAAAAGAAGGGCAAGCGTTTTGAAAATGGTAACACCTGGCGCTGGGGATACAGTAAAGTTGTTTTCGATGAACAGTTGTTTTTTGTGCACCCTGTACACTAAAAGTTAATAGAGACAAGGATGAACTTCCATAGGCTTTTTTTTGCGCGGATTTTGAAATTTGACCTTGTCTGTCAGTGATTGAAACAGTGACGGAACGATTGTCACCCTCACCATAACTTGAAATCCGCGCGGAAAATTGCTATGGAAGGCTAGCTTAAGGCGGTATTTAAAATCATCACTTATCCATATCGAAGTGCGCATGTGCAAACGAAACTTGTCAATATCGTGTTTCGATCCGTGACGTATCCAAACTAATTTACCTATTCTTTGCTCTTAAGACCCCAAGAAAAATATTTGGTCGGTTGAATAAAGTAGAGATACGTTACGTATGCATTTAGGCTTTATTTTATACCTTATTTTTGATAGGTGTGATGTTGCTTTATGTTTAATATTTACCCCAACAGTAGCGTTACCAACCGTCCTGATTTTTCTGGACATGTCCGGAAGTTAAGGGCGTCCGGATGCCAGGAAAAACAAACCGGGTCCGGAATTTAGCTGGCCCTGGAAGCATAAAATAGGCCAAGCACGCAGTATCGGTCCTGGAATTTAAGGGAAGTACCGTGCATAGCAGAAGAAATTATTTGCTTCACCAGTAATTGATATTTCTCTTCCTCGCCCCCATTTGATTACCGTCACTTTTTCGAGTCCCGTAGGCACTATTAACCTAAACTCACGGGTTATCAAGTACTTTCGAACCCAAGACCTAGGTCTTTTTGTCCTCCAGTAGCCTACCGACTTAGGGAATGTGTAACTAGGTCCGCTTCTACGTGATATCCGATCCTGTCCGGCCTGGTTACCGGCGTGAATGGAAGGGTAGGACCTAAGATACCTTTTACACTTATTTTTCCTGGGCTTCCCCCCACTCCTGCTCACCAGACCGCTCTGATGAGCACCCCTTAGGAAGGCAGTTTTCTTTTCCTAGAAGGATTTAGACCTAAATCCCTTTGTCGGGGCTAGAGATCTTTAACGTGCTCCACTATCAATATATGGATCGCAAGGGACCGTCCTCTTAACGTCCTCTGACCGTCCTCTCCGAAGGACGGTATGGAATCGAATTAGCCTGCCTTTTAGCTAACTCGGCCTAATCAGACCGGTCTGATGAGCACCCCTTAGGAAGGCAGTTTTCTTTTCCTAGAGGGATTTAGACCTAAACCCCTTTGTCGGGGCTAGAGATCTTTAACGTGCTCCACTATCAATATATGGATCGTAAGGGACCGTCCTCTTAACGTCCTCTGACCGTCCTCTTAACGTCCTCTGACCGTCCTCTTAACGTCCTCTGACCGTCCTCTTAACGTCCTCTGACCGTCCTCTTAACGTCCTCTGACCGTCCTCTTAACGTCCTCTCCGAAGGAGCCTGCCTTTTAGCTAACTCGGCCTAATCCGCTTCATACTGCGTTTTGCCTTATTCTGTAATTTTATGAGAAAAGTAGACTCCTGCTTGAAAGTCGAGGTATGTACCCCGACACCAACCAGTGGGGCTATTCTTAAATGGAGAGAAAATTTGCTCCCAGGGACTCAAATTCTCTCGGTACTATACATCTCATTGGTCCAAATCTTCGGTTTAAATCGGTTCCTCTCACTTTGAGTTTGACTCCCTAGGAGCAAATTTTCTCTCGATTCAAGAATAGACCCCCAGAGCGGTTGATATTTCTGCAAATGACCATTTACATTACCAATTTTAGGTTGTTTTTTTTTTATAAAAATATGAATTTTTTAAGAAAAGTAGTTTTTTTTTTTGTTTTTAAGCGCCATAATCGGTGTGATGCATTACCGTTAATAAAAAATCGCCAAAAAAGTGAAGAAAACGAGACTCAAAAGAAGCTTTCGGATTCGACCCATTTACCCATTTACAGTCAAAAACAAACAAAGTTACAATGATCCAAACCTGTTTTTCAACTTTTACTTTTTTTACCTTAAAATGTCAAATTCTCGCTTAGAGCTTGGAGTCGGCAAGCTCCTTGACCAAATTTCAATTTTTCTTTGGTGTAAGCAAACGTCAAATTTTGATTTTATGAATTAATAAAATTTTATTATTGTCAAAAAATATGACCAAAAAGTCATAAAATTTCGAAATTGTCATTAAATTTGCACAAAAAATTGAATATTTTAATTAAGTGTAAACGAACTTTTGATATTCGGATATACTACGTTTTTACTTTCACTTTTCGGTTTTCATAACGCGATTTGAACACGATTTTATCGACTCTGCACTCCTTAAGGCGCAATTACACAGACGAACATGCTCAAACAAAAGCTCGTGCAAAAGATCTAAAGTTTTTTTGTGAGCTTTTCTTTGAACATTTTGTTCGGGTAAATTTTTGAGCAAATTATTGCGACCTATTTTGGAAACATATTTTTAAAGATGAGAATAAATAAAATTTCACATCAGTGTTCAGTGATCTCAATTCTTTAAAAAAATGGAACACCAACTTTTATTTTAAATTTTTGTGAACAAAAAACCGACGGCAAGCGAAACATTATTATTGGCTATCAGTTTTGTCACATGTATTAGGGTTACTTATAATATTTTTTTCTTAGAGTTTTTCCCGGATTTTTTTGTCCGGGGGTTTTTTTGAGATTTTCTTGCGAGTTTTTTTTTTTATTTCCAAGGGTTTTTTCCTAAATTCAAAAAAAAACCCAGGAATATTTTTTTTTCCAAAAAAATTTTGAATTTTTCAAATATCGGCAAAAAACTCAAAAATTGTACTTTTAAGCGGCAATCCGCGCCTCACGACTATGGGAAGTGGTGGGGAGGGGGATTTTTTTTAAACATATTTTTGTAACTTTACCCTTAGATTTAATTGTTTATTTTTAATTCCGCACACCAGATTTACCTAGTTAGTTTAAGGCCCCAAGGTTTGCTTAAAAAAGCAAAAGGTTCATGAAAATGCTGAAGTAGATATCTACTGTCAATTTAATTTACTGCGAAATTATATTTTTTAGACGAGGGTCGGGATCGTAGGGTTGTAAAAGTGCATAATAAACGGGTATTATTTATGTATTATTATGTATAGTAATTATTATTGTAAAAGACTAAATAGGAAGTAAAATAAAGAGATATTCTTTTAAACGTAAATTTTTATCATTACATTTTACAGGCAACAGCAATAAATAAGTGCCAATTATTATTTTTTTTATTCTCGTTTTTTTTACAAACCCAAAAAAGTTACAAGTATACTGGCATATCCTCTATAAATATCAGATCAATCGAAGTTGCTTATGAGGTAAAATGTAAATTTCGGCATCAAATCGTTTTTCCGTCGGAAAGCACTTGATTAAAAATACCTTGTTTTAAAACTTTGTTTTTCTATTTTCAGTTAAGTTCAATGAATTCCGGTAAAAATATATATTTTGAATTTGTAAGAAATTTCTATACCAACATTTCTTCAAACAAATTTTGCTCTAACATCTCTCCAAAATTTCCGTGAGTTTTTTTTTACGAGATTTTGCTCGAACTTTTCTTTGAACATTTTGCTCAAGAGGCTCGTATAAATGTTTGTCGGCATTTCAACATCAAAGGAAAGTTTGTCTGTGTATAATCCTTTTATATGGTCGAAATATAGTCCTTTCATGGACTAACTATAAAGTTTGGGATGCTAAAACATATCAAATTACTTTGGACATTCTGCAAATTCACAGTGGTTCGTTACACTGTGCAACAAAAAGGTATCTCCAGGGAATTTTCTCCAGAATGGAATCCCATAATCGGGCGCTTATCGTAGTTTGTCCAAGTTAGCTCGTGTAAGTAAAAAAGTAACTAGATGGGTGGAAGAATAACATTTATTTTTATAAATATATCTCGGCAAGCAACACTTTTTGGACCAAACATGATAAATACTTTTTAAACGGAAATATTGGGTTCTTTACAATGAGCTATCAGTTATTAAATTCTATTAAGAAATACAAAAGTTAATATCTAAACTAATATTTTTTGAACCGTATTATATATCTCAATGGAAATTTAACAAATACGTATTATAAAAATATCAGTTGTGAATATAGGGCAAGAAATAATTAAGTTATACATTTAAACGATCATAATTTACAGGATGTTTCACGAACATCGAAACCGAGGTTTTTTAGGGGCGTGCCATCCACATCGACTAATTTAATTTCTGGGGGTAAAAGTTACCCTCAAAAGGGATGTGTTCTGCGAAAATTCCAATATTGCCCAAAAGTGTTGGAATACAAAATCTACATTTCCGAGGGTTTTTTTTTAAATTGAATTTTGTATACCTACCCTAAAAGCGTCTGTTTCAAAGATCGTAAAACACTTTGTGAAAAACTTAGTTAAAATATTATCTAAATAAAAAATAGCAGAAGTTAGAGGTAATATAATGTCTTACATTTTTACATGAATAACTTGTCGAATTTTCTTTTGCTTAAAAAACTTTAATGAAGCTTGATAAATCTATAACTTCAACTCTTACATATACTAACTTAACAACATACTTAATAATATTTAAAAAAAAAACCTAATATTACTCAATTAATTTTTATTAAATTAAACCCTCTACTGATTTGGTTTTTAATATATTAACTTTAGTCAGACAAAAAGAGGTTTAGGCTAGAGTTAATAATCCCAGCATTTTGAAAATGATATGGAATTAACTTTTTTAATTCTAATGTGAATTTAATGATCCATACAATTTATGGCCAATTTGTTATTTTTAACAAATATTTTGGGTAAAATGTGTAAAATAACTTTTATTTCTTTTTATTTTTATAGGAAAAATTATTTAATTTAAAAACGCTTCTTACATGTTTTGTTGAAAGATGCTTTTTTTAGTAATAAAAATTAAAATTTAGTCCTTTTTCATTTTATAAAATAAAAAATTGGCTTTATTTTTGTTATATACGAGCTAACCTGCCGAAATGCTTTAGGAAATGACGTTTTAAGGACCATATTTTTATGTTGCACAGTGTTAATGAACCCACAACTATTTATCGAGGCCGGAAAACCTAAGAAGACGTGAAGAGAAATCCAAGCGACCTGCGAAGACATTTTACGTTGTTAAACACTGACATTTCGGTACAGTATCTTGGAATCGTAAGGTATTATAGGTATATTATATTTCTTTTAAAATAATTTATTTATATATTTTTAATTGTATTTTATGTTTACAAAATCATTGCGTATCGGCACGAAAATATAATGGTAAGAGACTAATTTCATTTGAAATCATCAAGTATTGAGATAATCGTGTTACATAAGAGTATGGTTTGGTTTTATGCGTAGCACCATCAATAAAATTAATGTTTGCCTACAGTGTATCAGAATATGCATAATCAAACTACTAAATAAAAGAAAGTTGCAATCATAAAACGATTCACTATAAAAACCGTAATTCTTTAAGAGTATAGTCTTCAATAGCAGCTTTCTCTGTCTTACCCATGCAAAATTTCGCTTGCAAGGGTATTTTTGGTTCTACATTTATTCTATCCAAATACAGAAATGTCATAAAATTTCGAAATTGTCATAAAATTCATAAAATTTGCACAAAAATCTGAATATTTTAAGTTTAGTGTAAACAAACTTTTGATACTCCACCTCTACATTTTCTGGGATGGGATAGAGGCCCTCTAAACTGTCAGATAGTGTCAAATTTTCAATAACACGTGGTAAATTAGAGCAGCAATATATAGGCAACTCATGATTCAAAGGACACAATATTTTTGGTTGCCTTTTTTAGTGCACCAATCAGTTGTGTACTTACCTGTGACAGTTGTGTGAGAAAATAACCCCTATAAGCAAAAGTATTCGTTTTGTTTAATAAACCAAATTGGAAACTGCACTATTCTTGGCTACTTGAGGAAATAAAATTTTTTGCTTACTGCCTTGTAAAAAAAAATATTCAGAATTGATGGATGTGGAATTGGGCAAGTTAAATCCCCCATATAGTAAATCGTTCTTACGATGAAAATGTTTATTGAAAACGGTTTCATAAATCAGGCTGTCCACAACCTGGAAAGTCAGGGAAAAGTTAGGGAATTTGATAATGGTCAGGGGAAGTCAGGGAATTTTCCACATTGAGAGTAATTTTAGGGAATTTTTCAGTGCTCTGGTGAATAAACTATTGTAGCACTGTCTTTTTAATTTAAGGAAAAAAGCAAACATGAAAATATCTTATTTTTATGTTTGCTTCCTACTTATTCAAAAGAAAAGTGTTTTGAGTAAGATCACTTGAATTTGATAGTAAAATCAACATTCTAACAAAAATGTTTCTTTTTTGGAGACTGCTAAAAATATTAGTCAGGGAATTTTTTAATCTGGTCAGGGAAAGTCAGGGAACAGTCAGTGCTCTAGTGAATAAACTATTGTAGCACTGTTTTTTAATTTCAGGAAAAAAGCAAACATGAAAATATATCTTATTTCTATGTTTGCTTCCTACTTATTCAGAAGCAAAGTGTTTGAGTAAAATCACTTGAATTTCATAGTAAAATTAAAAAAAAAATTCTCTTTTGAGGAATTTTTTCTCGGAAAATCTGGAAACCCTGTAAATTAATGGTTTAATAAACCATAGGTGTTCAAATAGTGATATGACTAAGCACAATAGTAAAGTGTGCTGTACGTGATACTTACATTTTGTCGTTTAATGAAAGAACCTTGCACAATAACATGGACCTATGGCGCGCGGTAAAATGTAACCATATTTTAATATTTTGAAGGTACTCTACCAAAGGTCAAAATTTTGAAATTCTATGAGGATCGTACGTCTGTAATAAGAGTTTTGAACTGTCAAAGAACACCTACGAAGACTTTCTCGTAACTTGAAAAGTACTTTGTAGATTTTCATGATTTGGGTCTCATTTAAAAGGTACTCGAATACTGCACAGGGGCTTTGCTAGCGTAATTTAAGGGGTAACGTTTTTTTTAAACACTTTTTACCATGCTTTTCACATTTTTATGCCATGATTTTGATCACATTTTAAAGCTTTATTTCCAAACTTTCGATTTCTAGAATAAAACACTCACTTTTTTCAAGTTTTCACTGTTTTTTTTGCGTTCAAAAAAAGTACTGCCAATGGAGGACTGCAGATGGAGAGATAATTTAGTGAAGTGCAAAAATATTTAGAGTTGTTGAAGAGAGACAGCAGGCTATAAAAAAGTATTTTATAGAAAGATGAAAATAATTTAAGGCAAATTTCTGTTATGTCATCTCTCTGTCATCTTGAGTGGTGTCGTGCATATGATTTTTATTTTGCCATTGTTATACAAAAAAACAGCAAAAATTGTAATTTTTCAAATCATAAAGCGCTATTAATTTCTTTCAATCAAAGTTCTTTACAGTCTTTAAATTTACCAAAAAAAGCGTGTCTTACTATAATTGTATTTAAGCACATCTAAAAATCATTTAACAGGTATTTAACTAAATTATTTTAAGGGTCATCATGACTTTACCATTGCTGTCTGGGAGGGTTAATTTAAAAAAAAACGTAAATGAAAGTAAAAAGTTTTTGTGTTTTATTTTCCCTGGTGGTTTTTTATGGGTTTGGTCTTATTCGAAAGGTAATTAAATGGCGTAGGCAAGGTATGTATGTAAAACTTACGACAATCTTATTTTTTGTATTGACATTTTTTGTCTTATTCAAATTAGATCATGCCTACGCCATTTAATTACCTTTACCTTTTGAATGAGCCCAAACCCATAAAAAAATCATCATTAAATTAACCCTCTCAGACAGTAAACCTCTCGTAAGATAAAACCCTAACAAAGGCCCTGTGTAGTATCATTGTATAACTTCTTTATACAATGGTAGTATTTATGAAAATCTACAAAGTAATTTTCAAGTTACGAGAAAAAGTATCCGTGGGTGTTTGCCAGACAGACGTTCTTTATTTATTTTGACCATCGGTACAGTACCTTCAAAATATTAAAATATGGTTACATTTTACCGCGGCCATAGGCCCATGTTATCCGTGCAGGGTTTTTTAAGCCGAAAATGATATGGTCCAGCCATATAATATGAGATAATAGACACTTAAAGTAAATGTTTCAACGCATCGGTATCGGTATACATAACACGTTCAAAAGAAAGTCAAAAGATACTACATTTTTGAATTGTTTATGTTATTTTTCGAACGAGGCCTGATTTCCTAGTGAAGGCGACAGAAAAACTGACCGCAACCGATGCGTGCGTTGGGATGGACGTAATGATACGTTCATCACTCCGTACGCATGGATTGCTGTCGGCTTTTCTGTCATCGCCGTCACTATGAAAGGGTCAAACCATATCAAGTCAACCAGGCAATAGTTTTGACCATCTCCGATTTTGATGATTTTTGGTACACTTATTCGTCTTATCAAAAAACTCAAAAATCCAAAAAATCAAATTTTTTGGATAAGCGGTTTTTGTTTTATTGATTTTTGAAAATCAAGAAATTGACCAATATGTCCTTGACAGACACTTACACAAATCCTATAGAAGCGAGTGATAGCTCATTTTGAAGGGTTTTTGAAGACCTTTTTAAAGACACAATAGACACAGACACAATATAGGATGCTCATTCAAGTTTGAATTTTCGTTATTTCCATCCAAGATCTTTTGATCTTTTGTTTTTTACAATATAGTTTGTTTAATTTTTTTTTCTTAATTAAAAAAAAAATCAAAAACACATTTTTTAATTTTTTTCAAAAAAATATTTCTTTTTTTTCAATGTTTTTTTAATATTTTTGGAAAATTTTAGGATGGAGAAATAATGGAGTCATACTTTAAAAAAATAATAAGATATTTAATACAGGGCTAATTTACCTAATATGGGTATAACAAAAAAATGAAAAGTAAGAATAATAGAAAATTTACAATAAAAAATATTTAGGTTGCTAATTTTTTTTGTAAAATATTTGAGGAACATTTTACCTAGTACGCCAAATATTCCTCATGGATGTTCCCCTCCCGATAAACCGGCATCACTACGTTGGCATCATCTGCGTAATTGGCCAGAAGGTTTGGATTTTTGATGACATGGTTTAGATCATTAAGATAAATAACAAAGAGCAGAGGACCAAGAATACTTCCCTGCGGAATTCCTGTCATTATGACGTTTGATTCTGACGTTATTTTATTGTTGTTCAAATTTATTGTAACTTTTTGTGGTCTTTCAGTCAGATACGAGCAAAATAAATCCAAAGCACTTCCTTTAACCCCGTACGCTTCTAACTTTTCCAAAAGAATTTCATGATTTATTGTATCAAATGCTTTTGATAAATCCGAAAAAAGTCCACAGGCCGCTCCCCTAGATTCAAGAGTCGAAATTATTGACTTGTTCAACTCTAAAAGAGCCGATTCTGTAGACCTTTTCGGGAGAAAGCCATGTTGAAAATCGTTTAAAAGTGAATTTGTCAGAAAAAAATCTAACAGCCTCTTATGTATTAATAACTCATAAATTTTTGCAAAGGATGAAATCAGACTTATAGGCCTGTAGGTGCCCCCATAAAGAATTTTTCACTTAAAACCAAAAATGGCAGAAAACCGGATACTAAATAATTACCCTAAAATTATTAGGAGAGCCACAACACACAAAAAAAAAGTAAAAATGTAGGTAGGTATTCGTTACTATTACTTACCCTGCTACAGGAGATGGTTGTTCATCCTGTTCCTTGTGTTCCTTGGAAAGTTTCATTCGACAATTGTCACAAATTTTCATGCCAGTCTCCACCCCTTTAAAGGAAGTCATCCAATTTGTGACATTCCGTAACTTTCCGGAATGTTTCTCCTGACTTAATGGATCACAACACCTCACAAAAAATTTTGTCCATTGTTTTGGCTTATTTTGTGCCATTTTACAACACGACTCCGATAAATGTTTTAAATTAAAAAAATAGCAATTTATCACATAAACCGCAGGTTTGCAATTAATTATTGTCAAAACTTTTCCTGTCTGAACCAGAAATGATACAAATAGGGGTAAGGGCCAATAAAAAGTAATGGGAGGGAGCTAAACATTTTGCAGGAATTAACATGTTTAAATGTATAATAGGTGGGTGAAAAGATCTTGTGTGGAGGGGAGGACAATTGAAGAAATACTCAAAATTTTGCAGGAATAAACAAGTTTGGAAAAACCTTTTATGTATCTTATTTACAAGACTGGGAGCAATTGACAAGTTTTTAGATATAAAGAGTAAATATATAGGTATTTATCAAAAAATGTATGGTTTTTTCCTGCAAGGTTTTTTATATTATTTTTTAAAAAATAGAACCAATAACTTCTCCATCCTGAAATTTTCCAAAAATATTAAAAAAATACTGAAAAAAAATAGTATTTTTTTGAAAAAAATTCAAAATGGTGTTTTCAAGATTTTTCAAAAAAACAAAAAATTAAAAAAATTTAAAAAAAATAAAAACAAAAAATTACATGGTGATACACATCGTTAAAAAGGTCTTTAAAAAACCTTCAAAATAAGCTATAACTCGCTTCTATAGGACCAATAGTTTTTGAGATATTGCTATTTTTGTAAGTGCCTGTCAAGGGCATATTGGTCAATTTCTTTATTTTCAAAAATCAAAAAACAAAAACCGCTTATCCAAAAAATTTGGATTTTTAAGTTTTTGGATCAGAAGAATGAGTGTACCAAAAATCATCAAAATCGGAGATGGTCGAAACGAAAAGTGCCTTTTTTTTGGTTGATTTGATATGGTTTGACCCGAAAGCGTTCTCGTTCGAAACATGGCATTAACAATTCAAAAATTTAGTGTCTTGGCTTTCTTTTGAACATGTTAAGTATACCGATGCGTTGAAATATTAACTTTAAGTAATTAAGTGTCTACTATAATGGCCCAAGGATCGCAAAATGTGTAGCAATAATAACTTTAAAAAAGAAAGAAAATAATGTAAAAATTAGGGTTGACCCTTGGCAAGGCCAAAGGCGAAAAATCTTCTGGGCATGCCTGACACAGTCTGCTCACTTCTAAAAGACTTTGACTTTGATTTTTTTTCAGGGTAACTGGATTAGGAGAATTAACAGTTTGTTCATACAACGACATAACTATTATCGTTGTATGAACAGCTCTATTATAAAGCTGTTTAGTATCATAACAGTTAATATTTGAAAACATGGTCGTCAAATCGAGAGATAATAGGTTCTTATAACATGCCCGTTTTTTCCCACTTTTCTTGCGTTAAATGGTCATAACTTTTGTTCTCGTGAACCGATTTTGATGAAATAAAGCCTACGTCCTGCTCAGGACTTCAAAGAATACATCAAAACCCGTTTAGTAGTTTTTTCGTGATGATGATACAAACATAGACAAAAAATCTGGTATCTATATGGTTTGATTAGAAGCCGAACACAAAAATTGAAAAAAAAATATTCAATGTGTACTGAAATGGTCTATCTAGAGATTTATTATATATATAGATTATAATTTGAAGATGCCAAAAATATGTTTTCTTTTGTTATTTGCAGGTTTTAACAATACATCTGTTGACATCTAAAAATATTTTCAGTATCTATGGGTAATTCTATATAATATTCTAATGAAATGTGACATTACCATAGTTTCATTGCAGTATATATTTGAACACCTAATCATAGATAATCTTAAATTTAATGTTGGCTTCAACTTGGTAAATATTTTGCTTTGTCCTTCCGTATTTTTTGAAATCTATGGAAATTATACTTTTTTAAATGAATAAAACGCCTTAAAAAATTGCTTGTGGTTACTACAACTCTAAATCAAAATAATATTACAAACTAGCTGCTTACCTGCAGGTTTGGCTGCGGTTTTTGCCGATGATATTAGCTTTTTGCCTTAGTTGGTCATAACTTTTGTTTTCGAGAACTGATTTTGATGAAGTGAAGCATATATGTGCTGCCAAGGAATGCATGATTGAGAATTAATTGAACGAAAAACAAATATTTGCCAGATTTTCGAGAGTTGACCATTCTTATAACTCTAAAACTAAGCATACCTTGTCTATTGTTTGTAGGTGGCGCCACAACCGTCCTTATCAGGAAACCATCGTGTAGAGGGGGTAAATCGCATGCACAACTTTCCTGGCAAGTATGGCCACAACGGGTATTATGTAAGAATCGCATTTTTCTATACTAAAACAATTAAAATGGATCTTCTATTAAGTAGAAGTAGGGAACCGAATCGAAGTATACTGGTATCTACTTAAATATGGTTAAATTGTTTATTATACAGTGTGTTCCAAGGAAAACGAAACAGAGGCTTATTAAGTTAACTAGTAAATATTTTGCTTCGTCCCTCCCTATTTTTTCAAATCTATGGAAATTATACTTTTTCAAATGAATAAAACGCCTTAAAAAATTGCTTGTGGTTACTACAACTCTAAATCAAAATAATATTACAAAGTAGCTGCTTATCTGCAGGTTTAGCTACGGTTTTTGCCAGTTACATTAGCTTTTTGCCTTAATTGGTCGTAACTTTTGTTTTCGAGAAGCATATGTGCTGCCAAGGAATGCATGATCGATAATTAATTGAACGAAAAAAAATATTTGTTAGATTTTCGAGAGTCGACGATTCTTATAACTCTAAAACTAAGCAAACCCCTGTCTATTATTTGTAGGTGGCGCCACAGCCGTCCTTATCAGGAAACCGTCGTGTAGAGGGGGTAAATCGCATGCACAACGTTCCTGGCATATATGGCCACAACGAGTATTATGTAAGAATGCATTTTTCTTAACTAAAACCATTAAAATGGGCCAAAACCATTTGTCAAAGGTATATGCTACATATTTATTAGGTAAAAGTAGGGAACAGAATCGAAGTATACTGATACCTACTTAAATATGGTTAAATTGTTTAATATACAGTGTGTTCCAAGGAAAACGAAACAGTTGCGTATTAACTTTAATGTTGGCTTCATCTTGGTAAATATTTTGCTTCGTTCTTCCCTATTTTTTCAAATCTATAGAAATTATACTTTTCTAAATGAATAAAACACCCTAAAAAATTTTTTGTTGTTACTAAAACTCTAATTCAAAATAATATTACAAACTAGCTGCTTACCTGCAGGTTTGGCTGCGGTTTTTGCCAGTTATATTAGCTTTTTGCCTTAATTGGTCATAACTTTTTTTTCCGAGAACTGACGTTGATGAAATGAAGCATATGTGCTGCCAAGTAATGATGATCGATAATTAGTTGACCGAAAACAAATAATTGCCAGATTTTCGAGAGTCGACAATTCTTATAACTCTAAACCTAAGCAAACCCCGTCTATTGTTTGTAGGTGGCGCCACAGCCGTCCTTATCAGGAAACCGTCGTGTAGAGGGGGTAAATCGCATGCACAACATTCCTGGCATGTATGGCCACAACGGTTATTATGTAAGAATGCATTTTTCTATACTAAAACCATTAAAATGGGCCAAAATCATTTGACAAAGGTCACATATTTATTAAGTAAAAGTAGGGAACAGAATCGAAGTATACTGGTACCTACTTAAATATGATTAAATTGTATAATATACAGTGTGTTTCAAGGAAAACGAAACAGAGGCTTATTAACTTTAATGTTGGCTTCAACTTGGTAAATATTTTGCTTCGTCCCTCCCTATTTTTTCAATTCTATGGGAATTATACTTTTTTAAGCGAATAAAACGCCCTAAAAAATTGTTTGTGGTTACTACAACTCTCAATGAAAATAATATTACAAACTAGCTGCTTGCCTGCAGGTTTGCCTGCGGTTTTTGCCAGTTATATTAGCTTTTTGCCTTAATTGGTCATAACTTTTGTTTCCGAGAACTGATTTTGATGAAATGAAGCATATGTGTTGGCAAGTAATGATGATCGATAAATAATTGAACGAAAACAAATAATTGCCAGATTTTCGAAACCTTGTCTATTGTTTGTAGGTGGCGCCACAGCCGTCCTTATCAGGAAACCGTCGTGTAGAGGGGGTAAATCGCATGCACAACGGTCCTGGCATGTATGGCCACAACGGGTGTTATGTAAGAATGCATTTTTCTATACTAAAACCATTAAAATGGGTCAAAACCATTTGACAAAGGTCACATATTTATTAAGTAAAAGTAGGGAACAGAATCGAAGTATACTAATACCTACTTAAATATGGTTAAATTGTTTAATATACAGTGTGTTTCAAGGAAAACGAAACGGAGGCTTATTAACTTTAATGTTGGCTTCAACTTCGTAAATATTTTGCTTCGTCCCTCCCTATTTTTTCAAATCTATGGGTATTATACTTTAAGTGAATAAAACGCCCTAAAAAATTGTTTGTGGTTACTACAACTCAAAATAATATTACAAACTAGCTGCTGACTTGCAGGTTTGGCTGCGGTTTTTGCCAGTTATATTAGCTTTTTGCCTTAATTGGTCATAACTTTTGTTATATGTTTTGCCAAGGAATGCATGATCGATAATTAATTGAACGAAAACAAATATTTGTCAGATTTTCGAGAGTCGACGATTCTTATAACTCTAAAACTAAGCAAACCCTGTCTATTGTTTGTAGGTGGCGCCACAGCCGTCTTTAACAGGAAACCGTCGTGTAGAGGGGGTAAATCGCATGCACAACGTTCCTAGCATGTATGGCCATAACGAGTATTATGTAAGAATGCATTTTTCTTAACTAAAACCATTAAAATGGGCCAAAACCATTTGTCAAAGGTATATGCTACATATTTATTAGGTAAAAGTAGAGAACAGAATCGAAGTATACTGGTATACCTACTTAAATATGGTTAAATTGTTTAATATATAGTGTGTTCCAAGGAAAACGAAACAAAGGGTTATTAACTTTAATGTTGGCTTCAACTTGGTAAATATTTTGCTTCTTCCCTTTACTTTACTTTACTACAACTCTTAATGAAAATAATATTACAAACTAGCTGCTTACCTGCAGGTTTGGCTGCGGTTTTTGCCAGTTATATTAGCTTTTTGCCTTAATTGGTCATAACTTTTGTTTTCGAGAGCTTTGATCAAATGAAGCATATGTGCTTCCAAGGAATGCATGATCGATAATTAATTGAACGAAAAACAAATATTTGTCAGATTTTCGAGAGACGACGATTCTTATAACTCTAAAACTAAGCAAACCCTGTCTATTGTTTGTAGGTGGCGCCACAGCCGTCCTTATCAGGAGACCGTCGTGTAGAGGGGGTAAATCGCATGCAAAACGTTCCTGGCATGTATGGCCACAACGGGTATTATGTAAGAATGCATTTTTCTATACTAAAACCATTAAAATGGGCCAAAATCATTTGACAAAAAAACAAAAAATATTTATTAAGTAAAAGTAGGGAACAGAATCGAAGTATACTGGTATACCTACTTAAATGTGGTTAAATTGTTTAATATACAATGTGTTCCAAGGGAAACGAAACAGAGGCTTATTAACTTTAATGTTATCTTCAACTTGGTAAATATTTTGCTTCGTTCTTTATACTTTACTAAATGAATAAAACGCCTTAAAAAATTGTTTTTGGTTACTGCAGCTCTAAATGAAAATAATACTACAAACTAGCTGTTTACCTGCAGGTTTGGCTGCGGTTTTTGCCAGTTATATTAGCTTTTTGCCTTAATTGGTCATAACTTTTGTTTTCGAGAACTGACTGATGAAATGAAGCATATGTGCTTCCAAGGAATGCATGATCGATAATTAATTGAACGAAAAACAAATATTTGTCAGATTTTCGAGAGACGACGTTTCTTATAACTCGAAAACTAAGCATACCCCGTCTATTGTTTGTAGGTGGCGCCACAGCCGTCCTTTTCAGGAAACCGTCGTGTAGAGGGGGTAAATTGCATGCACAACCTTCCTGGCATGTATGGCCACAACGGGTATTATGTAAGAATGCATTTTTCTATACTAAAACCATTAAAATGGGCCAAAATGATTTGACAAAAAAAAACAAAAAATATTTATTAAGTAAAAGTAGGGAACAGAATCGAAGTATACTGGTATACCTACTTAAATGTGGTTAAATTGTTTAATATACAGTGTGTTCCAAGGGAAACGAAACAGAGGCTTATTAACTTTAATGTTGGCTTCAACTTGGTAAATATTTTGCTTCGTTCTTTATACTTTACTAAATGAATAAACCGCCCTAAAAAATTGTTTTTGGTTACTACAATTCTAAATGAAAATAATATTACAAACTAGCTGTTTACCTGCAAGTTTGGCTGCGGTTTTTGCCAGTTATATTAGTTTTTTGCCTTAATTGGTCATAACTTTTGTTTTCGAGAACTGACTGATGAAATGAAGCATATGTGCTTCCAAGGAATGCATGATCGATAATTAATTTAACTAAAAACAAATATTTGTCAGATTTTCGAGAGACGACGATTCTTATAACTCGAAAACTAAGCATACCCCGTCTATTGTTTGTAGGTGGCGCCACAACCGTCTTTACCAGGAAACCGTCGTGTAGAGGGGGTAAATTGCATGCACAACGTTCCTGGCATGTATGACCACAACGGGTATTATGTAAGAATGCATTTTTCTATACTAAAAACATTAAAATGGCACAAAATCATTTGACAAAGGTATATGCCACATATCTATTAAGTAAAACTAGGGAACCGAATCGAAGTATACTGGTACCTATTTAAATATGGTTAAATTGTTTAATATACAGTGTGTTTCAAGGAAAACGAAACAGAAGCTTTTTCACGCATTTCGAGTCTGATTTAGGAAAAATCCTGAAATTTTTTTAGCACGTACTTCCTTCCAAGGGTTAACTTTACCCCTATATGTTGTATAAGGAAAACGGGTCGATTGGCACCTTGTTTTGAAGGATTCCTTAATGTCTTTACAACCGAGTAAAAATTTTGAAGATCCATTGATTCGTTTTTGAGATATTTACTTTCAAAGTAAGCTGATATTGTATAGGTAATTTCCCCTTCTCGTAGAAATGACAAAATCAAATTTAAAACTCGTAATAACGACTTTTGCATTGGTCCATGCAACTATAAAAATGAATATCTCGGAAACTAATCGCTAGATTTTAAAAATTTTAACACTTGTGAAGGCACTTAAAAGCCCTTCAAAACAAGGTATTACTCGACCCACTTTCCCTATTCAAAATATAGGGGTAAAGTTTACCCCTGGAAGGGGATGCGTGCTACAAAAATTGTCCCCCTCGAATAAAAAATTGACGTGTCCAAGAATTTTTCCAAAATGAGACATATTCCTTGTCGATTGATTTTACTACTATTTATAGAAGAAACAATTCCTCAATGTTTCGTATACCTTTCCATCCTAAAAATTATGGTTATTTTTCCCCTCTTACACGCACTTTGAGATTCTATAATAATCATGAGCTTGACCCATTCTCCTGGAATCGTCTCACTAAATTAAAGACTGATTTAATTGTTTATTTTTTTTTGTGATTAATTTTGGTAATTTTTTGTGAACTTTTGTTGTTCATTAGTTTGGGGTTTATTATCGGTAATACTTCTACTATTTCGTTAGTTTAGTTAACTAGTAATAATTTAATTCTTCCATCTTGTTACATTTTTAAATCTTAAAATTGTTAAAACATTTTATTGTAAATTATTTTGTAAAGTGACTCTGCCGTTGCAATATATAAAATAAAATAAATACGTGAAAAAGTCCATGTTTCGTATTCGTTGGGACTATTCCACGGTAACTATCATGACAAACGTACGTTTTATCAAAAAATATTTTTTTAATGTATGTGTTTTGGGAAAACCAGCAACCGGAAGAATCGGAAAATAGCCAGAAATTTCATGGAGCCGGGAAAAAGCACACATATTATATACAACAACAACTGTGCAGATTTCTAACGTACAGGAAAGGCAAACTAAAAAATTTAAAATTTCGTTGGAAACTATAGAAAAATTTAACAGTTAGTATGTTTTCAGATTGTTTTATTTTTCTTTCGTAGAGCATGTTCTCTGTTCTGACAAAGAGCATTCAATACGTATTGAGTACGATATGAAAACATACTAAATGTTTATTGGGTTTTGTGGTTTTAATTGGGAGAGGTGATATAAAAATGGTATTTTTACTCTCATTTTCTCAAAATTTTCGACTGCGGTGCATTTATGGCATGATTTTGGCTACAAATCTTTAACTGAGACTAGATTTCACCCCAACCCAGTCCCCCTTGGTAGCTATGCACTTTTTTAAAAATATTTTCACAAAAATACGTCGACCTTTCTGCTTAAAATGCAAAATTTTTTTCTGTGGCACTATAAAATTGATATTGTTACAATTATAGTTTAATTTTACGCCATTTTTGTCAACAACATTTAGTTTAAAAGATCGGATTTTTACCATAATTTTTTCCAAATTTTTGCCTGCGGTGTATTTAAGACATGATTTTTGGGACAAATCTAGAATTGAGACTAGATAACACTAACTCGACCAATCACCTTCATACTAAATCGACCCTCTGCCTTTAATTATTTCGCTCGCGGCGCTTTTAGAGCATGTTATGGGCAAAAAATTTAGAGTAAATTAACAACTCGAAATCTGATCATCCCCCCTAGACTTGAGACTAAGTCTGCCCTTGCATAAACTGCATATATTAAATAAAATAAAATAATGCTGGCAAAAAGTCTAAAAGGATACGGAAATAGTATAAAATGACCGGGAGGGACGGGTAAAAAACCGAGAATTTGTTAATGAATTTTTGCTGGATACCCTGGACAAATAAGTAAATATCCCTAATAGCACAGAAATATTCCCCGAACATTCGCTGAATGTTCAGCTAGGATATTGGGAACACTCCCTGAATGTTCCCTCAAATCCTCTAAGCATACCAGGGATGTTAGGGAATGTTCTGTGTCCGCAGTTTTGATATTCCTAGAACCTCAGGGTAGAACATTCATAGAATATTTTCGCAGGATTTTCATAGCACATTTATGAGCTCACAAAACAGCATAAAAAAATTAAAAAAAAAAGTTTTTAAACAGCGATGGGATTCGAACCCTCAACCTTCTGGCATCCATATAAGACTTTTCCAACGACTTAACCTTTTGCGCTACGGGGGCTTATGGGAGAAATTATATATTAGCGGGGTATAACCTTTTGGGCATTGTTTTCTGGAAAGAGCACCGTGAATTGTTTTTTTTTACATAATGTCAGGATCATCCTGAGCTGAAATTCTTTTTTTATGGGATAAAAATATTACCCCCCTCTCCGAATTCTCCCAAACGGTAGTGGAAGGGGATTACGTTATTTGTTCAATGCAGGATAACTCGCGAACGGCTCAACGGATTTTCATAATTCTTTTTTTATTGGATAAAAATATTAACCCCTCCCCGAATCCTCCCAAACGGTAGTGGAAGGAGATTATGTTATTTGTTCTATGCAGGGTAACTCCCGAACGGCTCAACCGATTTTCATAATAATTTTTTTATTGGAAATAAATATTAGCCTACCCCAACAAGCTTTTTTAACAAAATAAAATCTTAAATTCTGCTGCGTAAGCATGATCGTAGATAGCAAAATATTATTTCCTTTCATGGCATGATTTGATTATATTTTTCTATGCCAACAAAATGGTTTTTTCTTGTAACTAAAAATAGGGTATTTTTTTTTAATAAAAAGAAAACTTGCAACGACAGATAAAAATATTCCAAAAAAATCTTTACCGCAGCTGTTGGAATAAAAAACGTTACAATATTGTGTGATATTTTTCGCTGAATGTGCTATCAAAGTGCAAATGTAAGGACATTTTGAGGACCTTACTAGAACATTCGTGGAATATCCTGCATAGAATATTCGGTGAATGTACTGTTCAGGATGTGTAAGAATGTTTTTTGAATGTGCTGTCCATATCTAAAAGGAAAGGATATCCAGGGAACGTATTTTCAATGTGCTGTCAATATCCAAAAGGAAGGGCATTTTCCGGACTTTAGTAGAACATTCAGGGAATATTCTGCATGGAATATTTGCTGAATGTACTGTCCAGAATATCCCAAGAATTCTTTTTAAATGTGCTGTCAATGTCCAAAAAAGGACATTTTTCGGACTTTCACAGATCATTCCTGGAATATCATGTATAGAATGTTCGCTGAATGTACTAGGTAGGATATTATTAGAACTATTAGCGTTTTCGATTATCTTCCTCGCAAATCGCTCGGTTTCAAGTATATTTCTGAAAGAAATGAGTGGAAACCGAACCACAGGAACTATAATACAAATTTTTGATGAACTGGGCAATCCGTGCATTGACGAAACAACCAACAAAATTTTGGACTGTTTTGATTTTTTAATAACTTTTTTTGTTTCTTAATCGATTTTTATATATGTTAGCTTTTTGGAAAGGTAATTAAACATATTTTATAATTTTTTGACAAAAACCGTCATTTGTCAAAAATTCAAGATGGCGGAAAAAATTAAAAATCATATTTTTTAAAAATGAGCTGCAACTTTTCTTTAACCACCCTGTAATCTTTTTTTTATAAAAGTAAGAGGGCACATGCTATTTCACGTTTAACGAAGTAGCACTCATAAAATTTGGTTTACTTATACAAAAGTTACGTTTGCTCAAATTTCCTCTAAATACAGAACCTATTCTAAACACCAAAAAATGTTTTTTTTTATTCTTTTAAATTTTTTATCCGATTTTATAGAGTAAGAAACAATGAGCGTTTGTAGTGAAAGCTTTGGAATTTGTGCAGTGTCGCACATAAATTTTTCAGGGGGGAGGGGTGAAAATTACACATTTTTAAAAACTGTCCGCCATCTTGAATTTTTTATAAGTTTTAAATTTTTAACCGAGTCGAAAAACTCACGTTCTATATATTTCAAAATCAATCAAGCCAAAAGTTATGGCCAATCCAAAAAGTGCGGAATATTGTGGCCCACCCTATGTTTAAAGGTTTATAGTTACTGATAAAACATCAGTTTGTTTATATTTCAAAATAATTCAAATTCAAAAGAAGTGGTATTTGTTGTCACCTTAGAAACCCTTTTTTTTCTGCCATAATAATAGCTTTTTTAAAGTAGTACTTGATAACATTGGTAGCGCACCGTAGCGCTGAAAAGACCTTCTTCTAAGAATCAAAACAATAGGTCAAATGATTGTAAAATTTAAATATGTGGTAACCCCAAAGAAAGCAAGATAGAAATACATGGTAATAAAATGTAAAAGACAGAAACGTCCGAACCGGCAAATTTCACGTCTACCGCTAGGCACTTCGTACGTGTCATGACGAACTTACTTACCCGACTAGTAGGCTAGCAAAAGTTCTAGTTTTTCGTTAATAAATTATTCTTTTCTCGAAATACATGTAATATAAATGATGCACCAAACGTAACGGGGTGATGATATGAAATATACTGAACAAAAAATCCCAATAAAGTGGGGGTCAAAACTGAACGCCTATGGTTTATCAAACCGGGAATTTATCAGATCGTATTTTATAAAAATGTTCATCTTAAGAACGATTCACTATAAAAACTGCAATTTGTTAAACCAATTTTTTATCTGAACCTTATTTCTTCGAACCCATTCAATAACAAATTCGAAATTTATAAGACCCGTTTTTAATCGAACCATTGTTCATTAAACTCATTCAATATCAAACTCGCAATTTGTAAAACCCATTTTTAATAAAACCCGCAATTTATTAAATCCTTATTTTTCAAAACCGGAATTCGTAAAACCCGGTGTTTATCAGAAAATTTTTGCTAAAGTATCGTTGATACAAGGCATAGTCTTAGTCTTTGGTTTAATTTTTGTTACAGTCTTAATCATAAAAAAGTTAAAACCACTGTTTCTTATGAAAGTGTTCATGCAATGCTTTTGATTATGCTTTGTCATAGGCTTAGTCACAGTCCTAAGGAAAACTTGGTAACTTTCAACTTTTATTACTAAAATTACGATGATTACTATAACAAATATAAGTGCGCATGCGCGAGTTCCAAATTGCAAGTATGGCGCCCATCTATGTTGACAGGAATGAAATCAATATTTTTCAAAAATTTTATACAGGCAAATTAAAAGCAAAAAACAAGTTGCTAATTGTTTTGTAGGTTCCAAAAAAAACTGTTTCTATTAAACCTTATTTTCTTTGAAAACAAACTACAAAAAATAAAAGTAAACAAAACAAAACATCAAAAAAGTGAGGTTAGATGCACTTGCTTAGTGATTATTATGACTATAACAAAGACAAGTATGAATAGTGAGGAATTTTTAAGACTAAAACTATAACTATAACAAAACCAAATACCAAATACTAATCAAGTGACTAAGCCTATGCCTTGTATGAACGATCCTTAAATACACGTAAGTGGCGGGGCGTTTCGATGCATTTGTCGTTTTATGTGCGCACACTTGGCTAAAAGTATTCACAGGTAGTGTTCAATACTTTGTGTATAAATGTCACTCTATCGTTCTTAACTAGAATGCAAGTGACATCTATAAACGAACTATTGAACGCTACCTGTACAAGTATGCGCGCGTAGCAGCGACAAATGCATCGAAACGCCGCGCCACCTGCGTGTACGCCTCCGGTTCATATATTATTGGCGTATGCAATCAATTGAGCAAAAATTTTCTGATAAACGACGGGTTTTACGAATTCCGGTTTAAAAAAATAATGGTTATACAAATTCCGCGTTCTATTAAAAATGGGTTTTCCAAATTACGAGTTTGATATTGAATGAGTTTGAGTTTGATGAACAATGGTTCGATTAAAAACGGATTTTATAAAGGACACACATATAACATTTCATTAATTTTTTGATATGTTGTTGTCCCCGGTCAGAGAAGCAGTTTTGCTAATTGAAACATTTTTGTGGCGCTTCCGGATGAGCCACAAATCATTCTCAACTTTTTCAACGTTTTTTATATTAAGATTAATGGTTTTGCAATATTTAAGAAACACCCTTTATTTTTTTAACCTGACGAATTGTTAAGATTTTGATTGATGAATCCGTCAACCTTTTTTTCTTAAATTGTCAAAGTCAAATTCTAACAGCTTAAGGTCACTAAATATTAAAATTTCAACTGAAATGGTGACCTTAATAGAGTGATTTTCTAAAAATCACTGACCTAAGCATCAAAAATGTTAAGAATTTGAAGACTTTTCTCTGGCTTAGCCGGAAGGGTTACATAAAAATTCCTATTACAAAAAATGCTTCTTTGAGGGAGGAACATGAATTGAAAAAATGACATCGAAATTCTAGATAGATATTAGATTAAATTTTTCACTTACCAATGTTGGTTTTAAAGTATATGGTCAAAGTGTCTTCCTCACCAAGTAAAAACGTAAAAATAAAAACTAAGTCACAAAAGTACAAACTGAAAAAGCTGGAGATGCGTTGTGTATTTTATGCAAATAACACCCTTCTAAACGTAGGTAAAAAGTAAAACCAACGATACATTTTTGGATCCACCAAATTTATATTTTGCGAATGTGTCACAGCCCCAATAAAACCAATTTTGATATTGACCACGTTTGTCTAACTTGTTTAAATATGCTTCAAGTTAAAGGCGCAAAAATGTTGGACGTACAGATTTTGAAATTTCTGGGGGGGAGGAATCGTAGGAGAGTTGGTTCAATTAGAAAAAAAATTAAAAAAATAAGGTCATGTGCGGGATAACGATATTTATTGAAACTCCAAAATGAGTCATATTGTTCAACTTTATTGGGATCCTTTTTATTTTGTAAAAGTACCACGTGTAAACATTTGCAGTAGTTAACATGTTGTTTTTTTAAACTCAATGATCGGCTCCTATTTATTGCACCCCTGAGGTGTAATAAAATATGGATAAGAAATTGTTGTCCAATGATCGTGTATTTTCATGGCTTGTTCCTTTTAAAAAATGCATCCTTAGGTTCCAAGGCGCGTCTGCCCGGCATTGTCAAATAATTTTTTTTTATCAATGTTCAATCCTCAAATGTTCTTCACTGACGCAAAAAGTGTATGAGCAAGTTTTCCCGGTGAGTGATAAACTTTAATTTAATAATTTCGCATGTCGCTGTACCTTGCCCTGCCTCATAGGTTAGGTACCTACCGTGCGTAGGATTTTTTTTTAGGTATTTAATTATTCAAGTCAGGAAGTTAACGAAGGTAAATTAACTACTATATATTGTAGTTAAAAGGTTGTACTTTTGGTAATAAGTATAAGTAGGTGAGTATTAAAAACTAAAAGTGCTTAAGTAAATTCTTTCTACATAATATTTTTTTTATCAATTTGATGGGATAGGTGCGAGTTAGGTAATTAATGTATACATTTTGTTGCTGGTTTAGTTAAACCATGCGTATCAAAAATTTTTTGGTATTTTTATGTTTACAAGTTTGCTACTGTCTTTGTACAAGAAACTACGAGCGTTTCTATTAAGGGAAGTTATCACGTCAGGTGAAAAGGGCGGTAATGCCAGATTTCAATTATTGAAAATACTAGACTCTTTTTCGTTACTTCTTTTGAATATCTGCTTTGTTTGTAAAAAATCTAAATTTTTTGTAATATCTTTGTCTCTGATATTGTCATTAAATTTTTAACTTCTTTTCAAAAAAATAAAAAGATAAGATTGGAATTTCTTAAATTAATTAATTAATCATTAACGGAAGTTTTTTGCTTATTTTAACCTGAACTATAACCCCTTGAAGTTTGGTAAATCATTTAAAATACAACCTGTATAGAGTCAGGGTACTCTATAAAGCAAATCGGCGCGAGTCTTAAGTTGATCAGTAAAGTTAGAAAAAATCTGATTACAGATTTGGAATCAGCAAGGTCGAATTAGTAAAAAAGCATACCGATGAAGGTTTTTAAACTTTTTCAAAAATAATCTAATATTTTCAATGACTAAGTAGAAGGTTGACCCCACATTAAGTGTCTTCCTATAAATACTGTGAAAAATTTTATACTGGTATCAGGAAATGATACTAGGTATTTGTCTAACTTCGCCCATTACTGTTGCTTTATCTCAGGTTCTATTATTTCGATCTTAATATTTTTTTGCCTTTTAAAGGGGGGATGTCTTTCTTAAACTTTTGTTTTAACATTTCCTCAAAATACTTAACCGTTAGTCAAACACATCAGAACTTAAATTTCAAAAGACCTGATTTTTATTTTTTTTTACATTTTGACCATTGAATACTGGCTGTTTGGCCCTTTACCAAAAGGACAAAAATGTAGGCAGTTAATTTAACTACATTTACAAAAAAAGAAATTTAAGATAGCTACTTCCGATCTCGAGATAACAAAATTAAAAGACATGGTCAATTTCGGGGGTCTGACAAAAGAATTATTAATATAAAAAAGCTTTATTTCGATCTTTGAATTTTTTTTCCGCAAAAGGGAATAAAGTAAGCCAAAGGAAGTGGTGGATAATTTTTCAATTTTTTTAAACATCGGGTTCCATAGAGAAATGTGACAGCACTAACACAGCTAATTCTGATTAGTTTTCTCTGGCAAAAATTTAAAAAATTATGGACGAAAACCTTGCCCGTTGTAGTTTTTCCTTCAATATAAAGTAAGTCGTAAACTCGAAAAAATATCGAAACACTCTTGACAACTTTCTTTTTTTTTTTAATTTTTTTCTTCATTCATAATATAAGGGTCATTTTGGACCATCTAAAATAACAGCAAAAATAACTAATTTTATGGTTATAGTAATTAACGATAAGAATCACAACTGTCAAAAGAGTTTTTGGAATGTTATGTAATGAAGATATAACGTAAAATTTCGTTAATGAAACATAACCTAACTTTTATGAGGTCAGTGCGTGTGTGAATTTTGTGGATTTTTTTCTTTTTATTTATATGTATAGATAGAAAATGTTAAATTACAAGTAAAATATCCGTTCTTTTACGAAAAAATGACTTAACCAACCACTTTTTAGTATGCAGTGGCGGTCCCAGGGGGGGGGCAGGGGGGCGATCGCCCCCCCCCCCCTTTGCTCCAGAAAAAAGTAGACAACAAAGATGCTGGTGGTAACCCTGAAGTCCTTGGAGAAAAAACGAGAAATTCCTTTGAAGACGTTCTAGAATCCCCCCATAAATTTTGGGACAGTTTGACCTTCAATTCGTCACACCAAGAATAAACAAACGCATGACGTACTTACCGCGAAAACCATTGGGAATACAGAACAGTATTATAGAGTTTCTATGTATAAACAAGTTTTAGACAAAATCATTTCGGACATAAAATAGTAGTTTTAACAAAATAGTGCTTTTTTTAAAAGCGTTGGTTTAAATAACGAGCGCAGCGAGGTATTTAAAAACGCGAGTAAAAAAAGCACAGTTTAGCCGCGAGTTGTTAACACTATTTTTTACCTTTATCAAACAATCCAAGAAAAATAGGAAAATACTTTTAAAAATCTTGAACGAAAAGCACTTCTCGCAACACACCATCTTTACATTATAAATCAAGGTGGCTGGTAAATGAAATAACTATGGTTGCCATAGCGATTTTCCTTTTTACTCGGTGATGTTCATTGTTGCGACATTTTAATATTTGATATTTTGATGAAGTTTTTAAATGATTTTTTCCTAAATACTTGGTGAAAACTGGCGGAATTGCTTAATTTTTGGGCAAGAGTCATTAATTTTTTCCAATATTACTATTTTCCGCTATTTCTCTTTAATTTTGGGTAAAAAACGGACAGAAATCTGATTTTGCACCCGTGATCAAAATAAAAAGTTTTTTTTTTGTATCGGTAACCAAATAAGCCATGCTTTAGTTATCTGCAGACAGTTACTAAAATCATGTTTTTGACGAAGGTATAAAAAAAAAAGTATTTTTGACCTGAACATATTCATACCAAGTTTTATAAAACGTAAAGTCAAAATCAAGGAAAAATTAACTAAACTCGTTTCTAAATACTATAAACTGTTTGATTAATCCAAAACATAAATTCTTGAACTTTTATTGGGAGAAGTCGGTTTTTGGAAACAATATTGGTCAGAAGTAGGCAAAAGCTTAAATCAAAACATACCTGATAACGTTTTCGAGGCAATGAACAAGTGTGGCGATATTTTTCCGTTGATAAGAATATTCTTGGATGTTTGCCAGTAAGTAATGCTTCGTCAGTAGAACTGAAAAAATTATACGTAGCTACTCAAGCGCGGATTTCAGGGGGATAGGGTTAGTTAACCCCCCCCCACTGTGGCTTTAAATTTTTTATGAAAACTTTTAGAAAATCAAAATTAGGGCATAAATTGCGACGCTATAACAACTTTGATATTTACGGTATTAGTTTTAATTTTTGTTAAAAATGGCATTTGTAATGTCATTTTCCTAAAAATTTTCGCCTGCGGCGCTATCATACCGTTAATATTTACGATTTTAGTTTAATTCGACCCAAAAATTGCATAATGTAATTTTCTCAAAAATATTCGCCGCATTTGAACATTTTTTAAAATAAAAAATTTATGAAATAAGCGACTTAAAACCAGAGTAATCCCTAGATTTGAGACCAAATCCGTGCTTATATTTACTCCTCATAAAAGCTATGCTTATATTCTAGATTTTTTTTCGTATCGAAACCCCCCCCCCCCCCCCCTTTTCAAATGGCTGGGACCGCCACTGTAGTATGTGATAAAAGGGACATTTTGGACCATTTAAAATGACATTTTTTGTGGTTATCGTTATTTGTGCGGCTGCGCAGTAAGGGAAAAGAGGGGAGGCTAATCAAATAAGGATAACGACGGACTTTATTTACGCCCAATAGGAATAACGATTTTTGTGGTTATCTTTATCACAGAGTAAAAAATGGTTGGTTAATTCTTATTTTTCTTTTCGTAAGGACGGATATTTTTTAATCATGTTCTAATTACTAATTGTAATTTAAAAAGAAAAAATCCACAAAATTCACACCAAGCACTGACCTCACAAAAGTTAGGTTATGCTTCATTTAACGAAATTTTACGTTGTCTTATTTTACATTCCAAAAACTCTTTTAAAATTGACAGTTGTTATCCTTATCGTTAATTATTAACTAAATAACTACTTTTGTGGTTATAGTAATTAACGATAAGAATAACAACTGTCAAATTTCAAAGAGTTTTTGGAATGTAAAAGTAGATAACGTAAAATTTCGTTAAATGAAACATAACCTAACTTTTCTGAGGTCAATGCGTGGTATGAATTTTGTGGATTTTTTCTATTTATTTAGAATATATGTATATATAGAAAATGTTAAATTACAATTAGTAATTTGAAAATGATGTAAAATATCCGTTCTTACGAAAAAATGAATGAATTAACCAACCATTTTTTAATCTGTGAAGATAACCACAAAAATCGTTATTCCTATTTGTCGTAAATAAAGTCCGTCGTTATCCTTATTTGATAAGCCTCCCCCCTTTTCCCTTACTGCGCAGTCGTTCAAATAACGATAACCACAAAAAATGTTATTTTAAGTGGTCCAAAATGTCCCTAATAAATGCTAAAACAAGTAAAAGATTGGTTTGTATAAAATTGAAAGTACTCCTTTTTCTTGACACGCAGGCTTCTCACTATTTGGTGATCTTGTGGGAGACATAATAGACTTACATAAACAGTTACTCGAGGTCAGTAAACTATTTTTTTCTTTAAGCAAATTCGACTATAATATTGCTGTTGATGGTTTTAAAATAACAAATGACGGGACATCTATATGGTGGTCAAGTAAAACCGGTACTGTTTTTATTTTTAAAATAACGTATTTGATTTATAACGCAGAAAACATACTTTTTAATAAAAAAATGAGTTGGCTTTGTCTTTTGCTCCTTCTATAAAGTATATGTTACAATAATATGAAAAATAGTTGTCCATAAATAATCTCTGATATTTCTTGAAGGATTTTTATGAATGATACATTTTTACATTTACAAAAAATAATCTTTGCCTTTTTGTTCAGTAAAATATACAAGGTGAATTTAAAAAAAAAACAACCTTAAAATAACAATAAAATAAGGTGGAAAGAGGAGCTCAAAAATCTTTAAGATATTTTTATAAAAGTGATGCCCCAGTATAAAGGCAAATAACAGGACTTTCAACTTCTTGAAAAAAAAATAAAGCGCCTAAAATTTTTACAAAATGTTCGATATAAATAAAAATAGTTGTTCACAAATTTAAACAGTTCTAATTAAACTATAATTAGAAGGATGAGATAGATAGAAAGATGATCAATTTTTCTTCGCATTAAACGGCATTATCTAACGATTAAAAATAAAAATTAAGTTTTATAGACATTTTTAAAAAAGTCCTTTGCGCTAAGAGGTAAAGCCACTAAATATAAACAAAATCTATCTATGGTTTATATATATATATATACCATGCACTAGAAATGGTTCAAACTTTAAGGGGATAGCTGGGATCAAAATAAAACGTGTAATGGCTTAATGTCAGTTTTAGTTTTTTGAACTTTCTGCGTTCGCCAAAAATGCACAAATTTACCTATTGCACTCATCTAAAACTAAATGGACATGTTCGGACAGTACTGGAGAGAATTGTCAGAACTGACACATTCCAAAGGGTTAATCACAAAACAAATTCTTGAGCGGAGATCGCTCATTCCATTCTATCAAAACTTAAGTCTTCGCGGTCCTCCCCTCCAATGTCCGGCGATTACGCGTCAGCGTCAGCTTGTATTCGGAAAACGACAGATCGACGCAGTGGATCTGAATTATGCATCACCAAAACAAGTTGCAATCCTCTTTAAGGGGCTAAACATACTTTGGTGAAAAACAATCTGAAAAGTGAGCCACAATACACCCGCTAGTGGTCGCAGAGGAGAGTGCCAGAGTGGACATTCACAAATAAATCAATCAAACAATCAAGCTATTGTTACATTAAGTCCTGTTTTGATCTTATAGCTATCTCCTGTAGGTTACTTTATGTATTTTTTTATTAACGCATGTTTAATCCGGTATAGATTTAGATCCAAGTGATTCGTCCGGCCCCAAAGAAACATTGACTAAAATTTGACAGAGACCATCATATGGAACATACTGATATACAGACATACTAAAACTCAAGTACATAAAATTCAGAATGGTTGTCACATTGAAAATAGCTAACAATTATTTTGGGGTTTGACAGGTCTGGGAGTCTCCTTGGAGAGCGCAGGTCCCTAGACAGGCACCGAGACCATACGGCAATAACAACGTCATGGCATATAATATGGCCATGATACAGAGGTTTAACAACCTGCAAATTTTGTGGTAAGTACCATCTCCATAGCTCAGTTATGTATTAATCAAGTTTGGTTAAAAACTGATAAGGAAAACTACCTTCTCACTTGAGACTTAAAAATTAGAGTTAGCAAAGTAGCTACTTAACTCAAGTTAATACTTTAGGACGAAATGACTTGCACAGCTTCATTCTTAGCTTAGTCGCAAGGAAATCTGACAACACCGCAATACTTGTTTTTTTTTTAAATGATTGCTCGTGCCTTTTGGTTGATACTGACAATTTTTACGTGCGACGAGTGTCAAAAAAAATATTTTTGTGGGAAATGTCAATGAGTAGATTCCTCCGCAACTAATTTTTTTATAAATTTGGCAAATTATGGACACTTTTTCTATTTAAAATGCTTTACAATTAATACAATCAAAAAATGTTCAGAATGTTAGCTAAGTCTGTTTGAAAGTTTGAGACAATGATGTGTTTGAAATTAACTCTGTGTTTCGGACTTCCATTGTCTATATTTTATTTATACACGACGTTTCGATCAGTACAATCTCTGATCGTCTTCAGGTGCAAACTACAATAAATTCCTAAGGCTACATACTTATATACTGTGAGAAATCACTCAACCTTGAAGTTTAAGAAGTTGGCTCCGCCCAAGGAGGGGCTTCCAAATATTTGGGATTTCAACACTTTGTTTACTGAAAATACCCTGATTCTGCCCAATAAAGGCAGCTTCAAGGAATTTTCGTTTCTTCCAGTGTGACTCCTTGTGCAAAACCTTTGCTTCTTCCCACTTCATTTGGTGTTGTTTTGACCATGCATGTTCGGCGATTCCTGATTTCGTTGCTTCACCTTTTTGGGTATTCGTCTGATGTTCCTTAAGCCTAACAGATAGTGGTCTTTTAGTTTCGCCTATGTATGGTTCACCACACTCACAAGAAACTTGGTAAATGCATTCCTTATTTTGTTTGTTCTCCGGTTTTGTTTTACTACGAAGGCTTCGAATTGTATTACTAGATTTAAAAGCTGTTTTAATATTAATTTTTTTTTATCTATATCTATACGGACTCCCCAAAATTCACAGGTGCAATGCCCTTACGCCCAATTACAAGTTCCAGAAATTTTCCAACAAGCAATCAGTCTAAATTTCTTTTGAAAATTATTCAACCTCTTGCAGGCAAGGCCGCTTCATTTGTAGAAAATTCCAACCATTTTGTTAATATTCTTAAATCTTTTGTTTTAGGACCCGAGGATAGACTTGTCAGTTTTGATGTCGAAAGTCTATACACCAATGTCCCGATAAAGGAATTGCTAGATATTATCAGAAAGAGACTGGTTGATGACGAATCCCTTTATGAACGTACCAGCCTACCGCTGGAGGGAGCGATGGAGTTGTTGGAGTGCTGCCTACATAACTCTTATTTTCAATTGAAAGATAGGTTTTATGCTCAGGATGACGGTCTGCTAATGAGTTCATCGCTTTCGCCAGTGGTGGCCAATATTTACATGGAGTGGTTCGAATCACACGCGGTTAATACCGCAACATATAAACCTAAGCTCTGGCTGAGATATGTTGATGATACTTTTATTGTCTGGACCGGAAATGACCAACAACTTTCAGAATTTCTTCACCACCTAAATAACATAAGACCCACCATTAAATTCACAATGGAGTTGGAGCAAAATTGTCAAATTCCTTTTCTTGATGTACTTGTCACGCGATTAGAAAGCGACATCAGAATAACAGTCTATCGTAAACCCACTCACACAGGACAATATTTAAATCAAGGTTCAAATCATTCTTCCCAAAAAACACCAAACAAGGCATAATCAAAACTTTTGTATAACACGAGTCGTTCAAATTTGTAACAATTCTCATGACTTGGAAATCGAAATAAGAAACATTAAGAAGGATCTGCAGCAGAATGATTATAGCCTTAAACTTATAACAGATACTATTTCTAAATTTCAACAAACAGGACAGAGATTACAAGACCAAAACCAGGCAAATGCATTCCTTACAATTCCATACGTTAAAGGAGTATCAGAGAAAATTCGAAGAGTAGCGAATATAATTTTAATATTAAAACAGCTTTTGAATCTAGTAATACAGAGGAGAACAAACAAAATAAGGAATGCATTTACCAAGTTCCTTGTGAGTGTGGTGAATCATACATAGGCGAAACTGAAAGACCACTATCTGTTAGGGTTAAGGAACATCAGACGAATACCCAAAAAAGTGAAACAACGAAATCAGGAATCGCCGAACATGCATGGTCAAAACAACACCGAATGAAGTGGGAAGAAGCAAAGGTTTTGTACAAGGAGTCACACTGGAAGAAACGAAAATTCCTTGAAGCTGCCTTTATTGGGCAGATTCAGGGTATTTTCAGTAAACCAAGTGTTGAAATCCCAAATATTTGGAAGGCCCTCCTCGGGCGGAGCCAACTTCTTAAACTTCAAGGTTGAGTGATTTCTCACAGTATATAAGTACGTAGCCTTAGGAATTGATTGTAGTTTGCACCTGAAGACGATCAGAGATTGTACTGATCGAAACGTCGTATATAAATAAAATATAGACAATGGAAGTCTGAAACACAGAGTTAAGTTAGCTAAGTCATAAAAATTCTACCTCTTAACTTAAGTGGCGCAAAGTGAACCTTTAACAGCACCTGCAAGCCCTTAAGTCGGACTTAGTTGAACTTTAGTGGAAGGTGAGAAAGTTGGTCTTACATGTTAGGAAACAAATCATAAAATTTGTGGATTTTGTAGGATACTAGTTTCTTGTGCAATTTAAGAGTAAATAAAATTACCTCATTTTGCAGGTTGAATTAATTGTTTTCTATCTGCAGATGGCTAATGGAACACCCGGTACCAGGTGATTTTCTATAAACGTACCTCGCCAAACCTTTGTCAAAGAAAGAAATTAAAAAAAGTTTTGACAGCTGTCGCTTGTTATGGCGTGGAGTAGCATTAATGATTACATAAATTACCTTTTTAACCGTACGACACACTTTGGATCTGCCATTGATAGTTTTCGAGATATTTGCACTTATATTTTATAAATTAAAATTTAAAGTTAGCGTCGGAATTCTCAAGTTTCAGGATGAATGATTTTTTTTATAAACTTTATGGTTAAACTACGAAAGAGTAGAACTTCGTAAATATTTAACTTTTTCGTAAAAATGTAGAATTTTTGAAAAATTTTGTGAATTCACTCTTTTTTTTTGAAATTCACACTTTGGTCGAAAAAGTTAAATTACACTTTTTTACGAAATCTTTTTACAAAGTTCACCCTTTACGAAATTTTATAAAAAAAGTGTGAATTCACAAACATTTTATGAAATTCCCTCTTTTTTACGAAATTTCGTAAAAAAAGGTGTGAATTTACAAACTTAATGAAATTCACAATCTTTTTACGAAATTTTGAAAAAAAATAGCTATCATTGATCCTAGAATTTAAAGATTACCATGCCAACGTTAAATTTCTCGAAAATCAGAAGTGTGTGCTGTTAAAAAGGTAATTTTTTGCAGAACTGAGTGTTTAAAAAAAATCATATATGTTGCTCTATATCATATCACGTGTTTAAAATCAACCCTTTTTCGAGTTCGGTTGCATCGACTGACGGACAGATGAATAGTGACATCATCACCGATAAATGTCAGATTGGCCATTAAACGCCGAATAAAAAAACGCCCCGGTACATGACATTTGACATAATTTGAATTATTTTTGTGTTTTTTTCGTAAAATATACTTAGAATAAAAAATTGGTAGCCCAATAAACAGTAATAAATAAGCTCTCGAATAATTCTAGTGCTTCTATAGCCTGACTCCTTTTAAATTTACTCCAATCTATGGTTGACAAAAAAAATAAAAACTACGATAAAAAAACAACAAACGAAAAAACAGCTGATATTTTGTGAGGTTAAATAATCCATCAAACAATTCCGACCGACCTCCGGTGTCGGTGGGCATTGTTGGCATCAATCGGTGTTGTTGGCACCGGTGGATTCAAAAACTCGTCCATACTTTGAGACAGATGTCACAAAAATGGGCAGGGAACAGAAAATTAATTAAATTTTGTTTTATGTGGTAGGACAAACATCAAAAAAGTTGTGGCAAGGTACGCTTATCAAACATAACACCCTGTACACCCCCGAATCTTCTTCTTTCAGATACCAAGATATTCTTATACGCTTAAAAGATGCCCTATCTGGCGAATGTTTTCCAGAAACGTTAGTGATAAGTTAATATTTCCGTCCAACTTGGGTATTGTCTGGCTGCAGATCCGAAGGCTTCTTCAAATGGGACCAATATGTTATTTAATGTTTTAAATTATTTTGGTAAGTATATTAGCATTTGAAGGGTTCAGGGGAGGAAGGGATTTATACACAAAAAAGTGAATCTTGTCTCTGTAAGTAAAAAAATAAAATAAATCACTAGTAACATATCGGACAAAGCATTTTTGTCTCTCACTTAACTACTTAGTAGGAATCTTCAGGGAGTCATAAGATTGTAGCTACACAGGCAACCATGATCACCTCTAGAATTTAAAACAAAAAGTTTGTAATCCGCGGAGCCATGGTACCTGTGTGCGCCACCTGTCGAATAAACTGAGAAATCAAAACATCAAAATTGAAAAATGCAATGCAATTTTGACATAATTGATTTTATTTTCATGTTTTTTGACATATTTTGTTATATTTGTAAGTAAGTAAAGTTCTTAGGGCCGGTTTCTCAATAGCGGGTACCAGAGAGTTAAATTAACTCGGGCTATAAATCCCAGTTTTTTTGCTGTTTTAAGCCAACATTTTTTTTAGTTGAACCCTGAGGTAAGGTAACTTACCCTCACCCTTAAAGCCCTGGTTACTCCGGAGTTAATTTTAACCCGCTTTTTAAAGATTTTTACCAGGTTATGCTGCTCGAGTTATCGTCGCTAACTCGCTATTGAGAGACCGGCCCTTAGAGCAGGAAATTTTGCCGATCGGTAAAGCCAAATGAGCACCAAACGAATGGCAACCGCCGAAATTTGGATAAGGCTTACACAACTTAAAATGTACAAAAATACTATAACAACGCTTATAACACAAGAAATTTTGAAGATACGGTAACTAAATAGTTTTAAAAAAATAACATTTTTTTTTCTTTCAGAATGGCCATCTGCTGCAGCGCATGTTATTTTATCCAAAGTCCACATAGTATTTAAATTGTTGACTACTAATTATGAAATTATTTTACCAAAGTGTTTCAAACCAAACTATTTTAAGACTGTATGTTTCAAAAATTTGTAATAAAATTTTATAAAAAAAAACAAAAAAAAATTTAATTTAAAAATAAATTTTATTAAAATTTAATTTTAACCAAAATTCAAGAATTTCGAAAATGTAATACTTAAAAATACCTCCAAAGACAGTACAGAACATAAACTCAACTAGACATCATACCCTGACTTTGATGAATTCAGCATATTTTTGACACTCCAATCAAATGTTCTCTTTATATGAGAGAGAGAAAACGAGAGATAGAGAAATCTATTTAACAAGTTTTCTGAAACTGCGTCTGCGTAACTGTCAAAAATAATGCGAACTTTATTAAACTTAAGCTACGCCTAGTTGGCTTATGTTCCAATAATACTATTAACTCCTTTATTCCTAATCTCGAAAGATTTTTAAAAAAATGCTTAACTGTTTATTTCGGATTTCTGTTTTTAAAAGACGATCCTAACATTTTAAGTTTTGTGTCAATTTTTAATTTACTCCGCCATCTTGAACTTTTGACGTTTTGGGAAAAAATAGTAAATTAAAATTTTAAATAGGCTCCTTGTTAAAGGGACTCTGAGCTAACGCAACTATTTTATAAATAAACCTAATTTTATGAATGGTATCTCATTAAAAGTAAAATGGCATAAGCTTTCTTATTTATAACAAAAAGTTACATGGTGGTCAAAACAAAGGTTCAGCTTTTTTTTAATCCTAATTTTTTCCACCATCTTGGATTTTTGACATACGTGTTTTGTTCTTTTACCTTTTCAAAAAAGTAAAATTTCGTTAAAGAACAAAAAAAATTACAAGCAAATTCAAAACCAAAATTTTAAAGCTCACCCTATAATTTCATTTTATCGGACCTAATATTAGGATCATTCTTTTTTATTTATATCATTTGGAGTTAATCCAGAAATAAACGAAGGTAAAAGAAGTTAAAATGGATCTTTACTTGACGGAAGTTGCGCTCAGTTCGAGACACGTGACTAGCTCTACGTATAAACAACTCACAACGGGTCCCTATAAAAAACCCGAAACCAAATTTGGCAGAAACATAATTTGTCAGAATTTAAAAGAAAATAATTGGTCCGAAAAAATTGCCTCGAAGTTGAAATGACTGAAAAATCAAATCGCTAGAAAATATAAGCATAGAATTAAATTTAAACGAAACATATTTTTATAGAAACACAAAATGTATTTTTAACGAAAATAATTTAATAGAAACATAATAATGCCGAACCACAAAATTCAAGAACCCTAATCTGTCCCAAAATGATTTGAACCGATAGCCACGAATTCAATTGCTTACGGCAGGGAAGAGTCGAAGTAAGTTGTGATATTGTGTTAATTAACCCCCTTTACATCCCTCAACCACCCCCTACCCCCAAATTTTTTCATAATATTCTATTGTCATCGGACCTACATTACTGTTCCAAATTTCATTAAAATCGATTCACAGGAAGTGTGTCAAAAATTAATCGCAAGATTTGATAGCCAGTTAGACAGCCTGAATCTGTGAAGTTAAATAAAATCGTTTAATAAAAAAAATCCACGTGTCATCTTCCAAATAGAGAAACTTGTCAACGCCGCAATCCAAGGACTACGGCGCTCTAGAGATTTAAAATTTGTCACATACCCACGTAGGTAAAACTTTTTACCTACGTGCACATACCCAATAGCGATTCGGATGGATTGTGGTTCTGCTCATTTAAGGATGGGGCATATTATTTTCTATCAATTTGTGATTCGGGTGTTTTTCGTTTCTAGAAAATTATTTTCGTTACTTTTGTAGTTCTGGTATTTTAAGGTTCGGGAAAATTATAATCAGTTAAATTATGTTCGTGTCTTTTTTTGTGGGTTCCCCTCGCAACTTTCACCCTAACCAGATACTAAGGAGAAACATAATAATAGACGAAGCTTAGAACTAGGGTTCTCCAATGGTACAGGGTGGTTCATCATATTTGCCATACCCCTTACCTCCCTTATTAGAGACTAAAAGCCACCGCGTAAACGTAACGTAGCTCTGAAATCCAGCGCTCTCATTGGTCAGATCCGACAAAAGTTGTCAATCGCACGTCGAGCGACACTAAGCACGCGCTAGGGTGGAAACGCCCACCTCAGCCGGTTTTCACCATGAGAGCGCTGGATTTCAGAGCTACGTTACGTTTACGCGGTGGTTTGGCTTATAGTCCCTATTATTAGAGCTGGAAAAAAGTTTTATGTACATAAATTGCATAGTTTTTTGTAAACTTTTAAATGGCGTCTCTAAAAATTAGCAGCTGTCATCGCAACTGTCAAATTTCGACATTAACTTCTTTATTTTAAAAAGAACAACACCCTGTATATTTATTTAAAATTTAGAATCGCCTTTTTTTCTGATTTCAAAAATATAATATGTGCGATATGTAAAGCTGATCACGTGACCAAAAACCTACCTCTTCCGCAAATACCGAACCCCGCTAATCTAGTAACTAAAATGGTAACATCCATAGCAAGATGGACAAACACAAAATAAGTTAACATCGACTTTTTTCAAAAAAAAATATAAACATCAACAAGCAAAATATAAATAAAAAAGGAATGACTAACTGATTAAGTATCTTGGATACCAAAATCACATTGTGAGCAAAAATATACATCGAAATTACTTAAAAGCACAGGTAGCAACCTTTTTTCCATGTCGACAAGCTTCAATACTTCTATAAATACTCATCCAAATATCCTAATAAAATCGTTCTGAGAAATACTAAAATATTTTTAGGAATAGGAACAGTCATTTATATTACGTATGCTTTTAAGTAGTCTTTTGTTACCTAATAAATACGTATCGTTATGGTAATTCAATATAACTATTAGACACTATAACGGCCGTGCCCTTGCATTTTCCGAAAAAAAAGCCGAGCCGTAGGGATAATAACTCACAATCAAGTTATCCTGGAAATCGGGCATGCACAGTAGACTTTTCGCCAATGGACAACCCTGATTTTTACATTATTTTATTTGTTTTTCTAAGTTATTATTATTACACATTTTGCGACACTTGGGTCATTATAGTATTTTATAGTTATATGGTATGACCTAACGCGTTCAAAACAAAGCCAAATACCGGTAATTTTTGACATGTTGATGCCATGTTGTGAACGAGGCCCGCTTTTATAGTGGATGCGATGACAGAAAAGCTGACCGCAGGCGTTGTGTACTTAAAGATTGTAGATAAAGAGTAATATAATAGTTAATAATCAACGAGTGAATGAGAAAGAGAATACTCTGTTGCACTTCCACTCGTTATAAAACTTGACCAGTATAGTGGAGCCCCGTAATTAGCTTGCAGAAACCATGGCAACCAAAAGTTTTATTTCGACGCGTTATTGTAAGAGAGCGCCAGCGGATATCACAATAAATAAGTGGAACTGGATCAATTTGAAAGCACAGAAATAAATCGTTTTTGCGGGATGTTGGATTAGCAATTCTTTATTTTCAATAACATATTTTTGTAAAATGATTCGGTCTTTGAACTTGAGCTTTCACTAATCTTTCGAAAACCGGTTGTTCTACCGTATATGGATGTTAAAAGAAATATTTTCTATTCTTGTGATCTAGTGTTTGAGTTACAGGCTCATGTTTCATATTTCACTCATATTGTGTAGATTATTTTTTTTTTCAAAAAATCTTAAAGAATATAGACAAGATCCCCTAATCTTTGGCAGCTAACCCAACCATATTTTTTTCTATATTTTATGAAGACCGTAAGAGATCAAAATTTTTGATGAATTTTTAATTTAAGTAAGTAATCCTTTATTTAGTTTTTTAACTAATATGTACAACAACAGTTTAAGTAATTTGCAGTTAACAGCGTTAAACTTCAATTTTTTCCTTGCGGTCATATTACGTCAATAATGGTTGTAATTTTAATGGAATCCATTGCAATGTTTTTATTATTAACGTTTTTATTAAATAAAAAGCACTGCTGCTGAAAATCTTTGGTTATAGGATATAATGGTTTTATTTTTTTCAATTTAAAACTTTACATCCAACAATTGTGTGTCCAGAGTGGAAGAGAGCCTCTCAAAAATAAAGATACTTGCCCTAAACCTAAACCATTGTCTAATATCTTAACAAAGCAATAAACAAGGACAAACATACGGTTAGTGGAAACCAAAGATGTTTAAGATTTTAGAATGAGCATGGGATCACTGCACATCCAAATTTTGTGGGACGCACTAATCGCAGCCATGCTGTTTAGGTAAAGCATGGCATGGGCAGGCTGTTCGTGTCTTTTGACATAGATGGCGCCTTGGCCTTTAACATAGCCTGTTCTTGCCTTGAGCATGGGACCACTGCGCATCCACATTTCGTGGGACGCACGAATCGCAGCCATTTTGAGACAGACACAACTCTATATGTCAACTAACCCAAATTTACTTGTTGACTTATTACATGTTTATTTTTGTGTTTGCTTAATACTTAACTTTATAGATTATCTCTTTTTACCCAAAAATGCATTCAAGATCATTGAAATCAGCTGTTTAGGCAAAGCATGGCATAGGCAGGCTGTTGTTAATTCTTTGGTATAGATGGCGCCTTGGCCTTTAACATAGCTTGTTCTTGCCTTGAGCATAGGACCACTGCGCATCCAAATTTCGTGGGACGCACTAATCGCAGCCATTTTGAGACTGACACCTCTTTTTCTCAACTAACCCAAATTTACTTGTTGACTTATTACATGTTTATTTTTTGTGTTTATTAAAGGTTATTGAAATCAGCTGTTTAGGCAAAGCATGGCATGGGCAGGCTGTTAATTAGTATGTTTTGGTATAGATGGCGCCTTGGTCTTTAACAAAGCTTGTTCCTGCCTTGAGCATGGGACCACTGCGCATCCAAATTTCGTGGGGCCTACTAATCGCAGCCATTTTGGTCTTTAACAAAGCTTGTTCTTGTCTTGAGCATGGGACCACTGCGCATCCAAATTTCGTGAGGCCCACTAATCAAAGCCATTTTGGTCTTTAAAAAAGCTTGTTCTTGCCTTGAGCATGGGACCACTGCGCATCAAAATTTCGTGAGGCTCACTAATCGCAGCCATTTTGGTCTTTAAAAAAGCTTGTTCTTGCCTTGAGCATGGGACCACTGCGCATCCAAATTTCGTGAGGCCCACTAATCGAAGCCATTTTGGTCTTTAAAAAAGCTTGTTCTTGCCTTGAGCATGGGACCACTGCGCATCAAAATTTCGTGAGGCTCACTAATCGCAGCCATTTTGGTCTTTAAAAAAGCTTGTTCTTGCCTTAAGCATGGGACCACTGCGCATCCAAATTTCGTGGGACGCACTGACTCAACCAAAAAAAAATTCCTAAAAATGCATTCAAGGTTATTGAAATACCCTGTTTAGGCAAAGCATGGCATGGCATCCTAAATGGAATATTGTTTGCTTTTACCGAAAGCGCTGAGTTAGCTCATAGGTTACTCGGTGAATATTTCTGTTTGATGTTTACGTTTGTTGGAGGGGTCAATAGGTGATGAAAAATGTGTACACCAACTGACAAAGATTCTTGAGTAGAATAGATTTAAAGGTTGTGGAAGATTGTGTGAAGGATTGTGACCAATTTGTACACTGACTGCAACATAACAAAATAACCACAAAAAACAAGCCGAAATCGCCTATCGACATGTCGTCAACGTCGTCGTATGTACGGTTCACCTTTCATCAAACTTCCAATAGTAAGAATGGGCTCATTTGAAAGCGCCGCCTATGCGAGGTCGAGTGAAAGGTTAGATCAATGTATAACACGCTAGGTTCGGTTCGGACGAGACGAGACGAATTTTTGATCCCGTATCCTGATTGGTTGAATTACACCACGTGGTACACGCGCTAACGAATCAAAATACGTAGAGCAAATCCATCATCTCCGCGATGTAAATACCGAACCTGGCAATTTATTGCAGCCGAAATCGATTACATCTTCTATGCTTGCAGATTTCGTAGCGGCGAAATACAACTGGGTTGATGGCAGGGGAGTTATCCAAAAGCGAGAATACGCGCTCTGAGGCGATTTTTCATTATTTTGGTTTTTTTTGTATCTAAGATTGCAGCCAGTTGTTCTGTCATTGCATCCAACCATAAAGAGTAGTTTCGACGATACGCTTAAATATTTGCTTAAGTGTCTAATATTAGGGAATTATCGGCCTTACCAAAGTCTTCTGTTTGTTTTTTATATCGCCTAGATAGCCTAAGCGTCACGGACGGGACATACATAGTTAATTATATTTTAACCAACTCAGATTTTTTGACTTGATGATTAAAAAAAGACTTTAAACCCTAAAGTTTAAATGAAACAAAACACACTCGATTCTGAATAAATTTTCGCAATTGCTCCCCTCTTTGTAGCTCACCCAACCCAACTTTTTTTAAAATATTTTACGAAAAAGGAAACGAGATCAACATTTTTGGCTATTGACAGTTTTAGTTAATTTTTATCAATAGCATTCAAAACGTGTAAGAAATGGTATTTTTGGTAAAATTTTCGCCTGCGATCCATTTATGACACATCAACCTACCCTTCCTTCACTTTTTCAAAAATATTTTACAAAAAATGTAAAAGATCAAAATTTTTAAAAATAATCATTAATTGTTATAATTTTAGTTTAATTTTTGTTAACAACATTTCAGAAGCGTAAAAAAATGTAATTTTTAGTACAATGTTCCAAAAAATTTTCGGCGCATTTAAAACATGATTATGGAAAAAAAATGTAGAATTGAGACTAGACCCGCCGGAGTATTTTTTGTACACACTTACCTAACACAACACGTACCAAAGCGCCCCTTCCCTTTGAAATCCGCAGTATTTACCACTGGTTTTAGCGTTAGTATTTTTAGATTGAAATAATTGTTTTGATTTGTTCCTAAATTAAAAATATGCCTACCTAATTTTTTTTGTATCTACTTACTAAACTACTACGCTAAACCTTAATCTTGACCCGGGCGTAAATCACCCTACGCCGCTGATCGCGAATTTGAGACCGAAAAAACGCGATAATATCGAAAATAGAATATTTTTCTTCATATAAAACCATTTTTCTAGAAAACTAACAGTATGTTCACAGAATTTTTCGAAAAAAAATCCCTGACTTTCCATGGCCAATTTGTTAAAAATCCCTGACTCTTACTTTTTAAAAAATCAGCCTACTACAACTGATCAAACCTGTCATTTAAAATTTTTTATTCCTTTATTGAAGGTATTTCGTTACACTCAGATTTATTTGTCTATTTCAAACAGCGATACGAAAATAATGATTAAAATATGCGCCACAGGCAAAAATCTTGAGTACATTATCCTAAAAATTATACAGAAAATTCTGGATTTAGTTAGTGTCAAATATAGATTATTTGTCAAAATCATGTTATAAATGTCAGATAAATGAGCCGCAGGCGAATTTTTTAGAAAATTTGACTAAAAAATTAATTTTCTATAAGTTTTGAACGGTGTTAAGAAAGGTGGTTAAAATTAAGTTAAAAAAAAATTAATATTTTGAACTTTTTCACGTTTTGATGAAATAGTAGAAAAAAGTGTTGGGTTAGCTGCAAAGGCATTTTTAATAGTCTGAAAGAGCATATGAATAGCAATTCCGATATTCTTATCGCGGAATTTCCCTGACTTTCCAGACTTTTGAGTAAGTTCCATGGCCACTTTTTTTTTCCCTGACTCCAGGTTTTTCCAGAATATGGACACCCTGACTAAATTAAAAACATCCATGTTTACGTCACGTGACGCAAGTGTGACGTCAACCAAAAATGAGCAATAGCCTACCTGACTTAAGAGTCCGATAATTCCCTATCAAATACTCTGTTTTAAAAAAGTGGAAGATAACCTAAGGTACCTGCGTTATTTTAAAAACTACAGCATTTTTCTTTGGGATTTGCAGCTTTTTGACTACCTCTACTAAAAATAGTGAGCAACTGACACCTTACCCTGGAAAAAAACATAATCTATTAGTTAAATAGTGTTTGGGGCTACTTCACAGATCTAACCAAAAATGGATTGATAAATACTCTATACTTTGAGAACAACAAAAAATTGAAAACAAGATATCTTTTTGACCTTCCCCGTAATTTTATTATGTGCGCCCATTGTGAAAAATGTTGTTATTTGTTTCATAGTGTAGCAAAGAAATTATAGATTTCAACAAACTTACATGGAAGGCCCTCACGAAAACTTGCTAAAACAACTCAAAGTCAATAAATTCGTCAAAAATATAAAGCTTGTTACAAATAGACCCTTTGTCCGTAGCAAATCAGTGACTATTATCATTAAAAAATTATTTTAAAGAAATAACAGCATTTTGCAGTTTTAAAACACATTAAAAAAAACATAAAAAACTTTTATTTACAATTGACCCATTTGGAAGACAAATACAGCATTTTGATGTCGCCCTAGTAATTTTTTTTGTTAAAGAACATTTACGCGTTTTTGTGGAATTGCCCAAAAACTGAGATACACGGATAATTTCATGAGAGAAAACTAGAGTTTAGAACTTCCATTGTCTTTATTTTTTACTTTTTCACAACGTTTCGAATGCATATGTATCTGCAATCTTATCTTTTCTGAGATTCCTTTGACGTATGGAATTATAAGTGTCGCCTTCCTTTTCGTATTTACGTCTGTCGTCCTTTGTGTTGGTGTGGTCTGAAGAATTTTATTGATCGTTGAATTTTTGCCTTTTCTTTATTTAAACCTTCTTCTGTATTGCAGATGTATGTGGCTCGATCTATAAGAGATTTTGCAATTCCCTGTTTGGTTAATGTGGAGTGGTTTGATTTGAAGTTTAGGTCAAAGGACGACAGACGTAAATACTGAAAGGAAGGCGACACTTATTATTTCTTTACATCAAAGGAATCTCAGAAAAAAATAAGAATAGGCAACTAATTAGGGTTGCCAACCCGTCCCGATTTGTCGGGACTGTCCCGATTTGGAGCAAAATGTCCTGCATACTGACAAGGCCCTTGTCAGTACGCCAAATGTCCCGATGAAAAGTTTTCAGCGAAATCGGCACCAAAAGTTTCCAATTAAAATCAGAATCCCATATCTATTGGCCAGTGGTTAACTATAAATCCTTTCTTTTTTCTTAGCCGCGTTTGAAATATTTGGCTATTGGCAATGTAGTGTTAAAAAAATCGACATCAGTTTGTTCAATCAGTTCATTACCGAGCCTACTGAGTCTGTTGATCGAGGAGTTAAAACCATAGTTAGTGCGATGATGTTCAGTTGCAAATAATTTATGATTTCTTGTGTTCCGTGATGGCACATGAAACTTGAATATTGATAGTAACTCTACAGACTCGATTTCATTATTTAGTATTTCCAACAGAGTGACAAGATCATAGTACTTTCTACGATTGTCTAGATTTGTTAAGTTTAACAGACTCATTAGCTGGTCATAATCAATTGACTCAATAGGTATGTGTAATTTGTAGCATATAAAGCGCAAGAACTTTCTTTGTATTTTTTCCAAACGATCTTTATGAATCTCATAATATGGAGACGAAATAGTACAACCATATTCTAGAATTGACCTTACAATTGCAAAGTAAGCATTTCTCAATGTAAAAATGTTGTTTAGGTCTTTCAATGTTCTAAACGAAAATCCTAGCAATTTCATAGCTTTATTTGCAATAATATCTATGTGTTCAACAAAATTGAGTTTTCCATCAAAAGACACCCAAGTCACGCATGATAATTGCAAGGTGGTTCCAAATTGGAGTTATCCAACTGATAAGTAAAATATATATGGTTTAATTTTCTATAAAAATATGTCAACCCAACCCATTCCATTCAATTCTTGTTGCAAAATATGGCAGTCCTCCAAACTTCTTATAATTCTAAAGAATTTTAGATTATCAGCAAGAAGTACAAAGTCAGTTTTCTAAAGCGGAAGATATATCATTTATAAATGCTTTAAATAACAATGGAGACAAATGTCCGCCCTGGGGGACACCTAACAAAATGTTAAACTCGGCGAAGACAGCATTCTCTATTTTTATGCCTGGCGTCTGTCAGTTAGATTAATCCGAAAACAGTTGAAAGCCGAGCCATGAATACTCATGACTTTAAGTGTATCAAGTATTAGGTTATGATCGACCCTGTCGAAAGCCTTGGAGAAATCGGTATAGATGACATCTACCTGATACCCACTCTCCAAGGCTTCCAACAAAGTTTCTTCATATATCAAGAAATTTTTGAAAGACCTCTGTAGTTTTTAATGTTTGACTTATCTCCGCTTTTAAATATTGGGGTAACATAATTTAGCTTTCAAGCTCTCGGAAAATCTCCTGTAGAAAATGATCTATTTGCATCCTTAGAAAACGTTAAATTTCACCCGTGTGCAGAAATTGTTTGCGCACATGTGCGGAAAAGCAGTTTTATTTGATTTGTGCGAAATTAAAGACCCATTTTGACCAAAATTAAACAGTGTTCATAGGAAAAGTAGCTTACACGTTGGCAACCCTACAACCAATGGCATCTTCGGACTGACTTCAGGATGACCACAACAATAAGAATGCAATTAACAAAAACTAAACCATACAGCCAAAACACCAAGAACTGCATCTACCAGGTACCATGCGAATGTGGGGATATCTACATCGGAGAAACCAGCCGCCTTACAGAACACAAACGTAAAACTCGACAAGGGGACACAACTGGATTAAAAATAGCTCAACATTGCTGGGAAAATCAACATCATATGGAATAGAAAGAGGTAAAGATCGTCGCCAGGGATGAAAATATCAGAGGGACCACTTGTCATAAAATCATAACTTGTCATAATTTTTGAAGATGTCTCCTAAAACCGTCCTAAAATGGGCTAAATGTCATAAAAATTTGACAATCTGCCCTTTGCGGATCGGTATTTTTTAAGACAGTTTTGTAATTTTACAAATTTTATTTTGCAAATAGCCCCTGTATACTTTGATTTGGTGTATTTAAAATGTCATGTTGTGTTTAACCTTCTCTTTATGTCGTATTGGAAAGTGAAATAAACATTTTGGACTAGTTGGTCTCGTTAAATTTATGTAAACGGACTATTAGAGTGACTGAATTCTGCTTTGTTTTATGCTTCTGAAAACAGATGCAGAATACTTTGGTTTTAATTTTATTATCTGTATTCTTTATTTTTGGCACCTATTAACAACACGTAAAACAAAAACATGAGTGGAAGAAAAACAAAATATAATCCTGACTGTCAGGAAAAATACTCCTGGCTGATACAGGATAAAAATGATCTTATTCTGATGATTGCCAGTTAAGTTGCAAAAATTTTAAAATTGATGGAATGGAAGTGGCATTGGTCAAGTCAAGGCTCACGGAAAAGGCGTTTTTATATAACGTTGTTCCTTTTATATTAGTATGCGTTTATAATATAACAGTTAGTAGTTAAGTGTTGACTGAATAGTTCTCTAAAATCAAACCATATTTTAATTAGTAGCTAAGTGTTGACTAATAGTTCTTTAAAAGTGATTATTTGATGTTTTTTTTATTATACACGATTTTTTATATTTTTTGGTCTTCCTTAATTGGTGTGTGCAAGTAAAAATTTTTTTAAGTTAAAATTCATATATTTTTTTTTTAAATATGTCATAAAAATGTCATAACTTTTCTGAAAAAATGTCATAAATTCATTTAAAAAAATAACGGTTTTGTCAGTGGTCACCCTGAAATATATTCAAGCGGAAGTTCAAAGAAACAGCATTCATAGAGGAACCAGAATTTATTTTCTTAACAATACTTTTCGGAGGTATCAGATTTCAACTGTGAAAAGGCTATGTGGCTATGTGAAAACGCATGCTAGTATATAAGATTAAGTAGTCTTAATTTTTGTTAGTATTCACCTGATGACGATTGTTGATACATAAGCATTCGAAACGTTGTGAAAAAGTAAAAGATAGAGGCAATGGAAATTCGAAACTCTAGTGTACTCTCAAGTTAACAAAAGTTAAAGTCCAGGCCATTGGAACACAGTTTTTCGACTGTTTGTAAAAAAATTCTGCAACGAAAAATTTTATGCTTCAAAAAATAAAAGTTTTGGCTACGGACCTATAAAGGCTAGCAGGTATTTTCGCCATCGTCTTTTGGACGAAAAGTAAGATGACGAGACTTTACTTACTTAGCCCTAATGTTAGTTTGGTGTTGAACTTCTCCGTCGCAATTCCATCTGCTAGGTCCGTCGACTGCTCTGAAGCAAAACTCCCTGGCGCTGAACGTTTCCACAAAGGGCAAATCTTCGATACTTTGATCTTGACTGGATAACCTTAGAAGTAATCTGAAAAATCAATAGCCGGATAATAATTATCTCTAAAAAATTATAGCCAATGTTTGTATCTTCTTATCGAGAACTTGAATTACTCCTTATATAGTAAGAGCTGGCGGAAAAAAACTAACGTCATTTTGTACACGATTTATGTTGAACCCATTAGACGGAGGGGGTGGTAAAAACAGAAAAATTGCAACTCTGGCACTCCAGACCGGGGAACGAGAAGGGGGGGGGGGTAGTAAAAAAACTAAGACTACGTATTTTTAAAGGCGATTTCGGCAAGCTTTGGTACCCTGTTTGGTCTGTCAAATGGTTACCAACCGATTTCAGATACAAAAATGATGACGTCACCGTAACCGGTATCGTTTTTGTATGTCAAATTGCATACCGTGGAATGTAGCACGGTTCTGTGGTTTGGTATAGTGCTATTTACCTCGATTTTCGTTTTTTCCTACTTCAGAAATGTAAACAAATAAGTTGCATATGAAATTTGTGTTGTTTTTAGTTGTAATGGATTTAAACGACCGATACGGGTGGATGGAATATCATTTACTTTTACCGAAAACGCTGAGTTAGAGAAGGCTGGCAAAGAAATTGCATTACATTCACTGTAGGTGCTATTTAAATAATTTGTAATAAAAACAAAAGCTTCTTTAAAACGTCCACGTTTAAAAATTTCACATATAAGCAACGGTAGGCAGGAGGTGTAAAAAATTTTGGGCAGGACTAGGCAGTACTTGGGCAAGACTAGGCAGTGTTTAGGCAGTACTTGGATAGTATTAGGCAGTACTTGGGCAGAACTAGGCAGGAGTGACAAAAAAAGAAAATTGCATATGGCTTCCCTTCATTGTAAGCTCGTTTTCAGAACTTCATTTTTCTGTAACTTGGAGAAGAAAAAATCAAAAGAAGAAAAAATCTTGCCTAGTTTTGTTTTAATCTGTATTTGAAACTCCGAATGGGTTAGGTTATACTTACTAGGGCTACTTATTTTAAGAGGACGTCCTGTCCTGTAAATCCATGGAATATTCAAATATAACAACATGCAAAACAAAAATTATTGCACCATTCCGCCGAAAGAAAAGTTTAAAAAAAATGCAGGCAGGCTGAAGCATTAGAGAAAAATCCTGCTGCGAGGAAGGAGAAGGGGGCGTGACTAATAATGAAGTGTGCTAGTAGCAGCATTGCCAGGTGTGATAATCTCGTAAAAAAGGAAGAGACATTAGTATTATGATTTTGAGCAGCTTTACATGATTTTGTTTTAATTTTCAATAAATTATACTTGGGGGGGAGGGGGGGGCTGGTCAGGTTAGGAAAGGAGGGGGGGTCAATTTTGCGACATCATTTTGTGGAGGGAGTCAACTAAAACGTCACAAATTGTGACAGAAGGGTAGACGGGGTTATTGTTTTTCCTTTTTTAATTATTAAAAACGTGTGAAAATAATAACTTCGGGAATTCCCAAGCAATTTTGTTTTTGTCGGGAAAACCCAAGAAATTTTATGAGGTATCCGAGATTTCAAAATATTCGTTGAGTGTTCTTTCATATACTCCCTTGTATTTTTTCTTATTGATAATCCCTTGTAATGACGGACAACAAAAAAGCTCAAGGTTGAGTACCGCGAAGCTCCGATTCTGTGCCGAGTAGAATTCTTTACCGGTATGTTTTTCTCTTTTTCCGTTCTTTGTTTAAAGAAATAGATAACCTATAGCTCACGAAATCTCGCTGGCGTGCCCGGCTCGCTTCGATCATTTTTGTAGGGCGCCAAAACTATTCTGGCTTCTGTAAGAAGAGAGAAAGATAACAAAATGCCGAGGGGTGGCTCGGTAATGCACTTTGGTGTACACGCCGATGACATTGCGCGGTATTTTGAGGCCATTTCGGGGGTATTTAGAGGAATTCTATGGCATTTTTAACAGAAAAATCTGGTCAAAAATGCCTTTTGGTGTACACAAAATGACGACCGAGCCAACCCTCGCAAAATGCTCAAATCAGAAAAGGAGAAATTTTGAGTTTAATATAATAAACAACATTTCATGTCAAATAACGCGAGTTACAAGTTTTTAGGGTGCAAGACTAGGCAGTACTTGGGCAGTACTTAGGCAGGACTAGGAAGTACTTAGGCAGGACTAGGCAGTACTTCGGCAATATCCTAAGCACTGGCAGGAGGTGTACATATTTTCTTCAGTGGTTCACTCCTCGGGTTAAGGCTCGTTTCTCTTAGCCTACCGAACGAATTAGGCAGAAAGTGGTATGTTACGTCATTACTATGACAGGTACCAATTGGTTAATCAAATGGTATACCAAGGAAAGCTTGCCGAAATCGCCTTTAGTTTTTCTCTTTATTTTTATGTTAACTATCATGCATACCGTGAGTGTCGGACTTACCGTAAATTATTAACAATTGACGTATGTCTAACCAAAACTAAATTGACTTTTCCATCACCCAAATGACAGTAGGGCGCGATGCCCTTAGGACTGCGGCTGCAGGCGCAAGTTATGTTGGCACCACTGACCATGAAAAACTTTCCCGTTAAGGTTTCCCATTTTCCGTTGATATTTTCGTCCAGATGACGGCTAGTTTCGCAGATATCGCACGAGCTGCCGCAAAAAACGTCTTCCACATCTTTTTTGTCGGTGTATATTGCAATCTCACCTTGGTAACCTCGATTTAGCACCAATTTTTTAAACCCTAAAAAAAACACTTATTTCTCAGGATTTTTCTTACTTCTTTACAGGGTTTATCAACCAAAACAAAACAGGCATTTTTGAATGTTTAAAGTACGATTTCAAAAAAAACCTCAAACACGTCGATTTTTTATTCTAGGGGGAGATTTTTTGACTATTGGAATTTTCGCAGGACACACCCCTTTTAAAAGAAACCCCATAGTTTTGTCAGAATTTTCCATATAACCATGGCGACCGAGTTTACACTTTGTTGTAACGCAAACTCTATCTACGTTTTTCGGATTTTAGTCTATTTTTTATATAGGGTGTGCCAAAAAACCGCACTTTTTTAAATCATTATAACTTAGCGGGAAATTACCCGATTTTAATAATATTTAGCTTTTTAGAAACCAAAGCTTCAAAATTTATAGGACCAATATTAGATTAAAAAGAGACAAGATATCTGGTCCAACGGAAACTCCTTGGCAAATAATAACCAGTGTTTATTTACAAATATTTTTCTATCCTTTTAAACGACGCGACGTTAGAACTATAGGGACAGAGAATTCGTCTCAACCACTTTAGGTCGTGATTGGCTTGTGGGTGGGGAAAGTCGACAGAGTGCAGACGGTCGGATGATATTTTTATTGACATAAGCTTTTTCGTGTTATTTATTTTAAAATTTCAGGATGTTTTAAGCAGTTTATAAGTCGTTTTAAAACCACATTTTGTCAAAAAACGTTTATAGTGTGTATTTTTACTAGTAGGAGAATATTTCAGTACATTTAAAGTGATATTTTGGAACAAATCGTCCAATGTTTTGAAACCAAAGGGAGAGCAAGTAAATTCAGTCAGTGGCGGTACATGCCGGTAGGTACACAGAAAATTAAAAAAAAAAGGTTATAAAATATACTTAGATTAGTAGATCCTTAGATTAAAATATCAAAAAACACATTTTTTTTATGAAGTAGTTAATTTCCAATGCGTCAAATGAAATATTTTTGAACGTTTTTATAAGGTTTTTTCGAGGTTTTTTTTTATCAAGACGATAAAATAAAGCATACTTTTGATGAAGTAGTTAATGGGCAAATAAGATATTTTCGTTTTTTTTTTATAAAGACTATAAAATAAAGGTAGGTAAAGTCTTTAAACCAACTTGCAAACAACAATAAAAGTTAATTCACATGTGTTCAGGTTTGTAAGAATATTGAATTCCTACTCTTATCAGAATATTAAGGTTGATTTATACTGCCGCCGTTGCCATCTGCGCTCGCCCTTCGAATTGATATTTAAATCTTTTTGTCTGTCCTAGATGTCTCTATATACCATAAGCATTATTGACTTTATTGTGTACTGAAGAAGTCAGTATAAGTAAGTTTCTGCTAATGACCAGAAAAAATAACGAAATTAACAAACACAATAACATAATTTTTAGCTAGTAGGTAATATTATATTTTTTTTCTTGATATTCCAGGTGCTATGAACTGTGTTTCTTTGTTTTAATGTTTGGCATAATTTTATTTTGTTGAAAATTGAAATTGCTATAAATCACATACAAACTTTGTAATAAATTTGTTTTGTATAAAATTATACTACAAACATTTATTGTTAGGAAGCTTCCAAAGCTCAAATTGGCGGAATCATTTTTTGCATGTTTTTTAAATTATTTTGCAGATTTCATATTATAGTAAAATTTTAATAATATAATCCATGTGTAAATTTATATTTAAGTAGGTACGCCACTGGTGTGTTTACTGTAAACAAGAGAAAGGTAAACATTGTTCCATATAATAATATAACCAAAGTCTCCGTAACTGTCAGGTATCTTGTCTCTTTTTAATCTAAGGGACCAATGCACAGTGGGCCAAACAATTTAAAAGTCGGCCAAAAATCTGAAAATGGTCTAAACGGTTCTAAAATATTAGACTTTAAATGGGAATAATACTTAAAAAAATTTCTCGGGGGTAACTTTTAAGGTGGGGGTAGTACGTTACTCACTAAAATTACCATACTTTTCGATCATTCTGCAATGAAATATTTATTAACATAGAACTTACTAATTTACAGTGTAAATAATATTAATACATTAAAAATCTACGTCTCTGACGTGCTCGTCTTCCTCGCCAGATGAAGACATTTGGCTTTGCGTCTCAGGTTGTGCTTCAGAAGACTCTAATGCTGTTGGTTCTATAGAATGAGCCTCCAACAACGAGAGAACTTCAGGGGACATATATGAATATTTGCGTGGTGGACATTGTCTTAAAGACGAAATTAGTGGATCTGAAGTTATAAGGAGTCAGTTCAGCAAATCTTGGTTTGCTGTTGTACGTGAAATGTTTCTAGTGTGTTTCTCCCTAGAATTTTTAAGGTCGTTTCTTGACTCTTGGGCTTCTTCAGATAATTGGCCAATAGGCAGAATGGCCTCTCTAATTATTATAGCTCCATGAAGCATTATTTTATGCACGCTAGCTGGCATGTAATACCATGGATATTTAGTGACATACAATTTTGCTGCTTCCAAAGCATAATCCTCAAACGCCTGCACATTGATTGCATAACCACAAGATAATGTGCGTAATATCACAGCAAATCGCTTAATGACTTCTTCATATATGTCCGTAATCTCACTGGAAAGTGATGACTCAGCAAATAATCGTCGAGCTGTCTTGTCATCATTAGAGGTTCCGCTTCCTCTACTTTTAGGTATATCGACGAGCAATCCCATTCTTTCTCTGAAGTTCAGCTGTATGGTACGTTTCCTATTTTCCAAAACTGCTTTATTTTCGGTTCCTCGAATTTTCCAAATTTTAAGGTCTAGTCGGTATGAAATGTGCAGTAAACATTCAAAAAACCTTATCGAAGTATGTAGAATTTTTCATTGGCATTCATGTCTTTGGGAGTGGCTTTACATATATAGCATGTGTGCGAAGAAGATGTTTCCGTAATAGAATTACAAATTTTTCCGTTTATCATTGTCAACTGCAATATTCTCATTACCTAACAAGTAGGTAGTAGCTCGAAGTTTCGAAATTTGATCTTCTGTGTGTGCTGTTTCCTGTATCGTCAATTTTTTTGTTTCTTTCTTGAATTGAAAGCGTATAGGTCTACAAAATCGAGTTGACGATGGACGGGGATTTTGCCATACAATAACTTAATCTTTCTGAGGTGGATCCACATAGAGTTGTAATGGCACTAAGGACGTTAAAAACAAATCGCCATCACCAAGACCAGCCTCGACAAACATTTGTTTGTCTGGTGAGTGGCCTATGCCTCCATCACTTCCCCATTTTACTATTAATTTCAAATTCATCAAAAGATCAGTTGATAATGAAAGAAGAATCGGTTTCTGCATTTATAGAATGCGTTCTACTGTATGATCCAAGAGATCTTGCAATAAAATTTCGGCAGACGATTCTATTACAATGTGCCCTTCTTTGCGTGCTATATAAATAATCTAAAGCCAAAAGCAAAGACCAGATCCGTTGCCTATTACTAATATGCTCAATATCGAGATAGTGTGACAGCTTAGAATTGCATTAAAGCTTAAGTGAAATCGGTATTTCTTAAGAACGCACTTAAACACGCCTATCCAATTTCAGTATGTTATTAGGGAATGTTCAAGTAATATTTTGGTTGTTTATTATAAGCCAGATCTGGTCTGGAAATTTTTATGGCTCTACATAAACTAAAATTAGACCAAATTCTTAAATAAAATCAGCTATTACCTATTTTATTTATTTCTATGGATCACATTTACATCTAAAACATAAAAACAAAACATACCTTGAAGAAAATATCTGAACCACTAAACCTTTTCTTTGAACGCTTAATAACACACAATCACTGGTTGCGAGTTGGCAATATACTGAACGAACGTTTATAACTTTATAAACGCAACAAGAAAGTGCCTTCGGGAGCATGTAGCGGATCGCAAATTTCTTCTACCTGCTCAAAATCATCCATTGTCGATTTACCTAAGTACCTACAAATTCTAGGAACCATACAATTACTTTTATAAATATCGATTTATGACCGCTTTTCGAAATTTCTGGCCCTCTGTGCAATGTCAAACTTTACATTTCCTAAAAATCCAAGATGGCGGACCTATTTGAAAAATAGGCATTTTTAACCCCCCTAGATATTTTTTGTGTGCGCTGTAATAAATCTAAAACATCTATTACGAAGCCACATTCTTTCGAAGTACATCTATGTAACATTTTAAAAATTCGGACAAGAAATCTGCAAAATTAAGCTTAAAAACGGTTTAAAACGCACAGGCCTCAAAATTTATAGAGCTTGTGTCAAAAATGACATTTTAAAAAAAATCAAAATGGAGGACTTATTTAAAAAATCGGCATTTTTGACCACCCTAGAACCTAGAAAAAACTTTTTCCGAAACATTTTAAAAATTCGGACAAGAAATAAGAAAGTTTTAAATCTATATATAGACCAGAGTTTGCCTGCAAAATCAAGCAATTTTTTCGAATAACCTTGATTTTGCATAATTTACCTAACCTTCTACCATGTACTCCTCACAGGATTTCTGCCAATTCAGCATATTACATTTTAGTGCAATTATATATTTTTTTTATACTGGTTCTTTCCATCCATTACAGGATCAATGCCCAGTGCTGGCGAAGTTTTTGAAAAGTTAAAGACAAACATAAAATATCCATGCACCCGGGAACGTCCGTGTAGCAGGCAGCTACGCTGCCCACTGCGCTACGGCGGCCGGCCATATGCAATTATATTCTTTCATTATTCAATTTTAATTCATTATATCTGTAATCTTGATACGAACAACATTAAAGCTTATTATTATTAAGGGGTTTCAAGTGTCGGCGTAGTTAACTCATGCAAACTCTGGTCTATATAAAAGATTTAAAACTTCTTTATTTCTTGTACGATTTTTTTAAATATTACATTGATGTGCTTGGAAAGGATGTGGCTTTTTAACCGATGTTTGAGATTGAATACAGTGTCGCAGAAACAGTTTTTTGTAGGGGGGTGAAATATGCCTATTTTTGAAATAGGTCCGCCATCTTGAATTTTTAGTAAATGTCAGTTTTATCATTAGTTCTAGAAATTTTGAAGCTTTGGCTTTGTAAAAAGCTAAATATTATGAAAATCGGACAATTTTCCGCTAACTTATAATCATTTAAAAAAGTGCGTTTTTTTTTGCATTATCTTTAAATAAAAGTATGTTATCAAAATATAAAAAAGTACTTTTATCTTTTATTTTGGCAGCAATAAATATATCTGAAGTTCTCCTAAAGCATGCATACAAATGAGTTTGATGGCTTTTGACAACAAATTTGACCTGTGCAGTGTTGCCCGTGTTCCGATTGTCGGAGCGATCTTTTTGAAAATCGGTATTTTTAAAGAAAAATCGTAATATTTTGCAAGGCTTTTTTTTGCTTATTTTGCATTAAAAAATTGTCTGAGTGAAATTTTAGGACTTATGAGGAATAACACTAGTGGAATAAGATAATATTTTGATTTACAGTATTATATTTACCAAAAAAGGAGGTAAAGGGTATGCAACCAACTATACCTTAGTCGTAATGCTAGTTTTTGAGTTTGGCTTTTAATAGGGTCACTGCATTCAGAAACGTCAATATTTTTCAAATGTCAAACGTGATTGTTGTCAAATATTTTCGTGGTTAGTTTTTTGTGCTATTTTTGCAAATCTAAGGTAAAATTATAGGTAAAGAACTTGGTAAAAAAACAGAGTTGTGTTGTGTGAAAAGTGAGAAAAGAAAGGAAAATAGTGAAATTAAAAGAGAACGTTTAATTCTACCTACTTTGGATTTTCACTTTTAAAAGGCACATTTGACTAAATCGTAAACAAAAAAGACAGCAGTCAGCAAATATCGTCTGGTGCAGTGACCCCATTCATAAAACAGCTCATCCTAGCGACCACACAAAGATGTGATGTTGCCAGCGTGTACCGCCAGATACCGGGAAATCGGGTCGCTATAAAAAATGGCCGCCACTGTAATCGCCGTAGTGCTCTTGCATTTTCCGAAAAAAAAAAATCTGCAGCGATAGTAACTCTCTCAGTCAAGGTTATTAGCCTGGAAAAAAATGCAGTAAACTATTGGACCGATATTCTCGTAATACGTAACGTTTAGCCCATCTCCACTGATAAGGCTCCACTGATAAGCTCTGGGCCCGAATGATGAGACTGCACTGGGGTTGCGTCATCCGCATAGAGAACAACAGGATTTAATGGGCTAGCACCATTAATATCATTCATATAGATAAGAAACAGCACAGATCCAAGAACTGAGCCCTGAGGAATTCCGTGGTGCACCGGAAGCCGTTCAGATACACCTCTACCCAAATAAGAACCAATCAAAGAAACGCTACTCGCAGTAAATCCATAAAAGTAAAGCTTACACTTCAGAATATCGTGTGCCACGCAATCAAAAGCTTTAGTTAAGTCAAGAAATTGTGCAGAGACAAATCCACCCCCCTTAAAACCCCGGCTAATTAGAGTGACTAAGCTATTAATAGTATCTGTAGTTGAAAGCTTATTTATAAAACCAAACTGTTCACCGTTAGATTTTTTAATATTTTCTCAAAAACCTTAGCAAAAATGGGGACGATACAAATTGGGCGGTAGTTTGATTTTTTTAAAAAAATCTGTATTATTTTTACCTAGATTATCAATTATATTTGGAGCTATATGAACATCTTGCTACCCTTCTTGTTTTTGTTAATAATCCTCAATATAGCCTTTTATATGCTGTGACTTTTGCTTTGGAGAAATTTTTAAATTATCGGAAGGATATAAATGTTAAAAATGGTCTGACGAAGAATTGATTCTACAAATTGCGAATTTTATGAAAAAAGGGTTTGCTGAATTACGTTTCTTACGATGAAAATTTCTATAAAAAATGGTGTAGGTGTAGGTCAAGTGTCCAGACGTTCCCCCTGCAAAAAGAGAGCGCACCTGAATAGTCGTATCGATGAGGCCCCATCCACCGGTACTGATCGCTATGGTACGCCACATCTCCCAGGTACCCGTAACTTAAAACGCTAGCGTATAATCTCAAGAGGTTGTGTTCGTCGTACACAGACACCAAATCTAATCCTAAAGTATCACCAAATATTATTTGCAAAACGGCTGTTATCGGATCTGTCGTACCGTGGATGCAGTACGCTATTGTGTCGGTACTGCCGCCTAAAAAAAATTGGTACAGGGTGATTTTTTTATTTACAAACGTACTTCGTCATAACTTAATTACTGTTTATCATAGAAACATGAAACAAAAACTTAATTCATTGTTAGATCATTGTCCGCTTTTTAATTTGATAATTTTCCCCAGCTGTCACTAGGTATGACTTAGTAATTTTTAAGTTCTGGAAAAAATTACCTTTCTAACAAGACCACACTTTGCATCTGACATTCATAATTTTCGAGATATTTGTACTTAAGAATTTTCCAAATGAATAATTAAATTCAAAGGCATTGAAATTCCTAAATTCTACGATCAATACTGTAAAGTAAGTAGGAATGTTTTAAAATTAAGTTAATAAAAAAATAACTGATACTGAAATTTAAGATTTCCAACGCCATCTAACCTTTTTTTAGGCGGTCTTCTAGTTATAGAAAAAGGCCGGAAAATCCTGTGCTTATAACCTGTTTACCTGGTGTTTGAAGGTGGTAGACAATGTTGAACTTGAGAGTAAACTTGAGTTTCGAACTTCCATTGTCTTTATTTTTTACTGTTTCACACAAAATTTCAATTGCTTATGTATCTACAATCGTCATCTTATAGAACCAAAATGCTGCCTGCAGAATTCTTACTTCCAGGAAAGGGACAGGTATTTTCGACAGGAAGATGGTCTACCCATGGGATCTCCACTTTAGCCGGTAGTGGCCAACATCTTTATGGCATCGTTGGAAGAAGAAGCTCTGCGAACATCATGGCAGAGACCCAAACTATGGCTAACATACATGGACGACATATTTATCATCTGAAAAAAGGCCTACAATACACTAGAACAATTCTTCAATCAAGTCAACAGCATAAGAAACTGCATCACACTAACTCTGGAAAAAGACGAAAATTGTCAACTCCCTTTTCTCAACGTTCTAGTCACCAAACATAATTCAACCATAACCACTTCTGTATATCGCACTACTCATACTGGACAATATCTAAACCTCAAATCGAACCACTCCACATCAACCAAACTGGGAATTTGCAAAATCTCTTATAGATCGAGCCACCTACATCTGCACTACAGAAGAAGCTTTAAATAATGAAAAGGCAAAAATTTGATCCGATCTGCGAAGAAACGATTTCTCCAACTACACAATCAATAAAACTCTTCAGACCATATCAACACAAAGGACGACAGACGTAAATACTGAAAGGAAGGCGACACTTATAATTCCATACATCAAAGGAATCTCAGAAAAGATAAGAATAGGCAACCAATACCATCTTCGAACTGTCTTCAAAACGACCACAACAATAAGAAGTCAGTTAACAAAAACTAAACCATATCGCCGCAACACCAAGATTTGCATATACCAAGTACCATTCGAGTGTGGGTATATCTACATCGGAGAAACCAGCCGACCCATGGAAGTTCGCCTTACAGAACACAAACGCAAAACTCGACAAGGGGACACAATTGGATCGAAAATAGCTCAACATTGCTGGGAAAATCAACATCATATGGAATGAAAAGAGGCAAAGATCGTCGCCAGGGAAGAAAATCTATTCAAGCGGAAGTTCAAAGAAACAGCATTCATACAGAGGAACCAGAATGTATTTTCTCAACAGGGGGTCACCATCAAGAATATTTGGAAACCCATACTTTTCGGAGGTAACAGATTTCAACTGTGAAAGGGCGGAGTCAACCAAGTGTATTCATGGTTCACTGATCACATGCTCGTATATAAGATTAGCTAGTCTTAGTTTTTGTTAGTATTCACCTCACGAAACGTTGCGAAAAAGTAAAATATAAAGACAATGGAAGTACGAAACTCTGTTTACGTGGTATAATCCCTATCGGTATGCTAGGTCTCAGCAAATCCGTTAAACATCTCCGAAACCGTGCCGTTTCCCCCCTCGCACACCACGGAATCGAACATGTTCAACGCGTTATAGCTGAAGAAATTTCATATTTGATACAAGTGGATGACACAACAATGATTTCTATGGTGACCTTACATTGTTGGCCAGTTTAATTTCTGACAGTTTGTTATTTTATCGTGTTTTAGAAATGATGTTTTTGTAAATACTTAAACTTAAGAAAATGACTTAATTTTTAGGGAAAAATAATCAGATTTTGTTAATATCACCATTTTAGGCTATTTTTCTTGAAAGGATCCTGCACACCTCTTATGGGTTTCCTGACCACAGTCGAATTGAATGAAGTTTTAGTATGGGTCCAACTCAATCTAATGACTAGTTTTTTTTATACAGAGCGTTAAAGGTGTAGATGTCGAAAAAGCCTAAATATTGAAAATAATACTAAAAATAGATTTTGCAGAAGGTATTTTAACCTAAAATTGAGAAAACAAGTTCAAATACATTATCTGTCACTTTGATATTTTTGTCAGATTAAAAATCGAGACAAAATATGGTTTGTGGGGTATCAATTTATTGAGGATGTAGCCTAGATCGTAAAAATACTCAACTTAAAATGATGAAGGTTATTTTAACATTTTTGACACATTTCAAAATCAAGGTGAAATATGGTTTGTGGGGCATTAACTACATGATGTTGGGGGTTGTTAACCCGAGATTACTAAATATTAGTAAATTGGTACCTACGTGCTGTTTTACTTATTTCCGCACCACCAAGAGGTAGAGTAAATGGTGCGTTTTTTTGGTGTGGTATCCCCAGTAGACCTAATCAACTTTGATAAGTCATTATCATCCTCATAGGCAATAGGCAATTAATCACTCGATACCAAGTATGATTTTCCTCAATTATCTACTGTTGTTACCTGTGCGTTTTCCATATATTATAATACCTGCCCTTCAGTATCTATTATTTATACTATTTATGACATACTTCAATGGGTCATTTTTTAAAGTGAAATGAAAATGATCCTGATCCAACTATAATGAAGCTTCCTTTAAAATATACAGCTTACCCGTGCTTATTATGCAATAATGCAGAAAATATTTTTATAGTTTTATCTGTAAAGGCTAGAACAAAATTTTTTTTTGCGTAAAGGTTTATATATACCTCAAATATGTAGGGTTTGTCCGGTTCATCTAGACGACGATGGTTTTTTACTTTTTTCATTAGAAAATGGTATAAGATGTATTAGGCGGCCTTATAATTTGAAAGGGCAGGAACTGACGTAGTTTTTAGACAGAGCTAATGGCCTTGCTCTTTGGTTTTTGCGAAAATGTTGTCGTTTATGGTAGAAGTAGAAACATCATAAAGAAAAATTTACTTTGTTTTTTAACTAAAAAGCGGCAGGGTCTTCCAGATCTCTATTTAGCAGCAACCTTTTCGTATTCCAGTCGACAAAGCGTTTCTTTGGCTATTCAAAAAGTGAAAGATTCTTTATGTCAAAATTTTGTGCCTCAGCATTTAGGGCTTGGACATATTAATCAGGGCCATTTTATTGCTGAGCACGTTAACGGCTTTGCAAACCAGCTGTTTAATGCTGAACCCGATAACCCGAAAGATATTGTTTCTATAGATGCCACGTATGCACCAATTTCCAGACTTTAAGGCAGTTTTATTCAATGCATAAACATTCGCATCTTGTAAAACCTGTATTAGTTGTCGTTCCAGATGGATATATTTACGATGTTCATGGTCCATATTTTGCTGACACTAGAAACAACGATGCGGCTATATTACAATATGATCACGATCAGGAATTAAGAAACTGGCCTTAGCCAGATGATATCGTCATAGTAGATAAGGGTTACCGTGACTCACAAGAATTTTTAAATAATATTGGTATCTCAGTACAAATGCAGGCAGCGGTAGGAGGAAGACCTCAAATACTAACACTGGAAGCTAACGCTAGCCGCATTGTCACAAAACAAAGGCGGGTAGTAGAGGCGCGAAATGGGCATGTTCAGTTAATATTTAAGATTTTTTCGTAACACGTTTTCCATCACCCAAATATACCATCCAACTTTACATATGGAAGAAGCTAATGAAGAAATAACTCAACAGATGCTTCAAATGGTGAATCAGTCTAATCTGATACAAGCAAGAGCCGAAAATGAAGGGTTTCTTGCCTTTGCAAAACCAAGTACCTAATTTTCCAGTTTTAAATATGGTTCAGCTAAGGCACTTGACTTATGGAAGTTTTCAACTGAAATTGTCACCGTCGTACATACAAGACAATAATCAGCAGTAACGGGATAATTTCTTTGAAATTGATACCAATTTTAACGAACCAAATCTGATACGTATTAGAATAAGGTCAAGACACCGGACCCAAGTTCAATTGCTAATTAGCTATAATCCCTATGATGCACAAGATCATCTTACTCGGCTACTATTGCCAGTGCAAAACAAGAGCGCGAACAATAGGCATGTGCGCACACATAGCAGCAGTAATTTGGCTTTTAGGTTATGCAAGGCATGAAGTAGTTATGAAGCTGCCTTAAAGAAAAGTGCTAGATGTTGTTCAGGATGCTGGAAACAGGCACGCAATTCCTTAAGAATATGAGAAAGTGTATAAATTATAATATTGCAACACAAGGTTCATGGTGCCAAGTAGCCCATGAGAAAGCACAAAATTTCGAAGAGCAACGACGTAGACTAGAGACAAAAAGGGAGAACATAGAAAGGACGAGCTGCTACCGGAGACTGGGTGTGCTAGGATCTTGGAAAAATGCGCGGTTCAAGAATTGACTGACACACAACAGTAGCGAATTGAGGAAAATCATCCTTGGTATCGAGTTATTAATTGCCTACTGCCTATGAGGATGATAATGACTCATCAAAGTGGATTAGGCCTACTGAGGATACCACACCAAAAAAAAAAACGAGCCATTTACTCTACCTCTTGGTGGTGCGGAAATGAGTAAAATAGCATGTAGGTACCTATCTACTAATATTTAGCAATCATAGGTTAACAACCCACAGCGCCAATTAATTAATCATATTTAAGTTGTTTTTTTTTTATACCGAGACTTTTCCATCCAACAACAAGATCAATGTCCAGTGTCCATACAAGCTATATCGCGATGACATTCACAAACACCAAAGTAGTTGCTCCGGCCAGGATTTCAACCCGGGCCGCCCGTGTGAAAGTTAGTATCGCTCCCACAGCTACACGGAGACAACAAACCATATTTTGCCTTGATGTTTAAATGTGTCAAAAATGTCAAAATAACCTTCATCATCTTAAGTTAAGTATTTTTACGATCTACGCTACGTCCTCAATAAATTGATACCCCACAAACCATATTTTGTCTCGATTTTGAATCAGTCAAAAAAGTGACAGATAATGTATTGGAACTTGTTTTCTCAATTTTAGGTTTAAATACCTTTTGCAAAATGTATTTTTACTATTATTTTCAATAATTATGCTTTTTGGATATCTACACCTTTAAAATAACTAGTCATTAGATTGAGTTGGATCCATGACAACTTTTACACAGAAAGGTCTGAGCTACAACATACTAAAATTTCATTCAATTCGACTGTGGTCAGGAAACGCATAAGAGGTGTGCAGGATCCTTTGGGTAAAAAATGGATGGGAATTTTTTTGCGCCCGTGATAAAAAAAAAGTTGTTTACCTGGTATGATTCCTATCGGTATGCTAGGCCTGGGCAAGATCTGATTAATATCGTTGATATCCACACCCTTAATCCTGCACTCCCTCAAAACCAACCCATTGAACATCTCGGAAACGGTGCCGTCTCCTCCGACGCACACCACGGAATCGAACATGTCCAACGCGTGATTGCTGAGGAAATCTCGTATTTGATCTTTGCGCTGCGAAACGTTAACGGTAACATCGACGTTGGCTATCGAGAATAGGTCTTTGCCGTACCTCTCGTAGATCTGCATCGCGTTCTGTTTGCCTCCAAAGGGGTTGACGAACAGCAGAAGGCGCTTGGGTCTCTGGGTGAAGTCTGAAACATTCCATAAAAGTAAAAATTCCGGGTTTAAAGTCTCCAGGTCAAAAAAATCTCGCATCAATTTTAATGTTGTTGTGGTAAAGTTGTGGATACGGCCCTCCAATCATTTTTAAACGATTTTATTTAACTTCACAGAACACTTCCCGTGAACCGATTTTAATGAAATTTGACACAGTAATGTAGGTCCGATTATAATACAATATTATGAAAAAAATTGGGGGGGGGGTAGGGCTTGGTTGAGGTGTGTAAAGGGGGTAAACTCAGAACTTTCTAATGAAAACAGATACAAAAACATGCAGTTTTCAGATTTATAATTTGTTCTGGGGACAATACAATTTTATGAAAAAAAATCGGGGGTAGGTGGTGGTTGAGGTGTGTAAAGGGGGTAAATTCATAACTTTTAAACCAAAACAGATAGATAGAGCGGTGGTGGAAATTGAGATGTATGATATCATCCACATTATAACTAGTATAGAACTTTAGTTTACATTCATACGAATTAAGTAAAAATATTATGATGCTCAGGTGGTGGAGCTTTTCTTACAGGGAGGTCCTAAAACTTGCAAAAAATAATAGCTCCATGAAGTCATTTCATCTCTTTTCTGATTAGTGCTATTATGTTAAGGGCCACAACAAGATAACAAAAAAAAATATTGGACACCTCTGGGTGGGGGCGTTTTTTACAGAGAGGCTCCAAAACTATTATTTTATACAACTTATTCTCGCCCATTTTAAAAAGCGAAGTGTTAATTCCGACTAAATTGGCAATGCTGGTTTCAAAAATAGCAATTACTTTGACACATGGCAAAAAGTGTCAAAAACTATAGCGTCTGATTTTGTTCACTTTCATTATTTATTAGTGGCAATACTTATTGTGTACTTCTTTGACGATTTTCTATCAAAGTCTGTCAAAAATTGAAATTTTTGAATTTAACGTCCTTAAGTTAGTGTAAATAGATATATGAGACTGAAAAAAAATTGACAGTGGCTTTGTCAATTTTTTAGTTTTGTGTGTTTTCTCTTTTACAAGCTCAAAACAAGTTCGTTACATTAAAAAAAAATAAACTTACAAAATTCGTCAATTGTCACCGTCAAAATTTTTTACTTTTTTAAATTTTGTGGCTTCAAATTGATAAAAAATTGATTGATAAAAAATCTACATTAAAATTGCTGTAGTTTTCTTAAGAATCAAGTAATACGATGAGGCACATGTCAATTTTTCTGACAGATTTTAATAAAAATTCGTCAAAGAATTACACAATAAGTATTGGCATCAATAAATAACGACAATAAAAAAAAATCCAATGTTGTAGTTTTGACACTTTTTTGACACTTTGCTACAGACCCCAGAAAATCAGTGCAAAGCCCAGTTTCCATTTACAAACTGCGTTATCCATCAAAAATTTAAGAAATTTTGCAATTATCTTAAGGGAAAAAATTTCTCGATATTTTTTTATGAACGCCTTGAAGTTGCTAAAAAAGGCTTTGCCCAGGCTACAAATGTTTTGCTTCAGGATAAAAAGTGTCAAGTAAAAAACAAATTTTTAGAAAGCTAGAGAAACTTTATGAAGAGTAGGTACAACCATAACCTTGCTTTTGCATATTGCTTAAAAACAAGATTTTATATCAAATTCTCAGGTATTCCATAAGTTTTTACAAGACTCCATAAGGTAAATTTTTGGTCACACTGCCCGCATGTCGGTAATTACCATGAAACGCCAGTAAATCCGCCAAATGACCTCGAACGAACGCCAGAATAGTACTGCGATCTATATTACAACCCTCAAACTAAGCATTTCTTTCTCATATTCATTAAGTGAACCCTGGTTTTCTATAATTTTGTGAAGGTTCTTTGGGACGATTCTAAGAAAAAAAAACCACTGAACCCCCCCCCCCCCCCCCCGAAAAAAAAAATATTTACAGAAGAAAATTATTATTAACACTCGTGGCATATCGGACAAAGCGTTTTTGTTTCTCACTTCATTACGACCAGGCCTCCAATGTCTAATGGAGAATCCAGACACCTACAGACCTGTTTCATCCTTATACTTTATACATTATACTTTTACAGGTTTCTACTTTATAACCTGCTGAACGGTACAGGATTCTGTATTTACGGTGTCCTGCACTTTTAAATTTTGATGTTTTTGTTTCTCGGTTTATTCGACAGCGCACACAGTTACTACGTCCCCAAGGATTACAAACTTTTTGTTTTAAATTCGAGAGGTGTGCATGGTCACTGTGTAGCTTCAACTGCCAGGTATAATCCTATGACTCCCTGATGATTCCTGATAAGGATGAAACATGTCTGTAGGTGTCTGGATTCTCCATTAGACATTGGAGGCCTGGCCGCAATGAAGTGAGAAACAAAAACGCTTTGTCCGATATGCCACGAGTGTTACTTTAATTTTTATTTGCGGACACGAGATTCATTTTGTTGTTTTTTAAGAAAATTATTATAACTAACCCAACTCGAGCTTAACTAACCCACAATAATATTTTTTAATTTTTACATATTTTAGCTTATTTTTTAATATGTAAATCAATTTTTTCTGGTGGTTTTTCTTTCGAAGTTTTTTCCAGCAGGCGCGGGAGGGGGGGGGGGGTTTCGTGTTTCTTTTCCGTTTATACCTTTGTGACAAAAGTTTGGGATCCTTTTTATAATTAAATTATCGAGAAAATAATTAATATTAGTTAACTTCCGTCACGTATCAAATTTTGATAAACCTTGAAATTTTGTTATAACAGGTTTTTAAACTTATAAAAAGTACTAATGTTTTAAATTTGGAATTCCTTTATTGTCGCTAAATATACCGGTTGGACTTAATAACTATAAACAATATGTCGTCAGAAATTGGTGAATTTCGTATTCGTTTTATTTATATTTTTAACTACAAAATATTTATTTACTTTTTTTTAAAGGTAAGAAGCCATCATTGCTCAAATATTCCCCTTAAAACATAATGTTTAGTTTTTCTTTTTTTTTCATGCTTTAAGTACCCTAATTCTCGGTCTCCTGGCGAGTCTCTTCTAAAAATATCAATAGCAAAATAAAAAATAATATATCGAAAGTATTTAGATAAAAATAGATATACAGCTATTTAAAACCAAAAGCATGTTTTCTTTATTCGATTTCATGGTGGTCACTTTTTTGTAATACCAAATTCCTTAACTTTTCCCGGTGTTCCAGAAAATGGTCACCCTCGCTTTACAAGATAACGCAAAATAAAACTTTATTTTATGAAGAAAATTGCAAAAAACCATGGCAAATAAATAAAGTTCTCACCTTCATAAACCTAGTTATTCCAGAATTCCAGGAGCACATAAAAAGCACATAATTCTAAGATATTTTACGGATATTTTTAAGCTTTATTTAAGATTGGGCCTGCTAGGTTTACATACAGCTAGCGGGACCACACTATTTTTTTCAAAAAATAACTTTAAAAAAAACTATTTTTATAGAGTACTTAAAAAGCTCATAATTCTGAGATATTTTATGTTTTTTTCAGGCTTTATTTAAGGGTGTATCAAATTTTCTCAAAAACTAAAAGAGCACAAAAATTTTTTACTGACTGACTGAAATTAGCACATAAAAAGGACATAATTCTGGAAAAATTAAAATTTGAATTTTGTGAGGTGAGCCTGCTAAGTTTATGAAGGTAAAAGTTATCTTGTCAATGTCAAACATTGGTTAGTTTACAACAAAAATAAGTATCTCTTTTTAATGAAAGTTTAAGTCAATAGAGTAAGAATCATTGCTGTGCCAGACAATTTCTCAGTGCCCTGGAAATGTTTCTTTTTCTGAAATATGAAAAGATACTTTACTGAAAGCTTTGTCGTACCACTTTGTACACGAAATGCATTGGAAAATTTAATCTTTGAAAAACGCAATAGTACTAAAAAACCCGTGGCTCCCAGTACCCTGAATATTTTATTTTTATTTTGACGGTTTTTGTTTTGCATAAAATTTAAAAACCTTTACATCAAATATTATTTGAAGAATAGTATCAAATTCAAATTCAAATTTATTTATTGCCCAACAGAATAATTCCAATTACAGGACAAAGTTCAAAAACAATGTAACTAATATAATCTACCTAATAAGGTACAAAAACGAAATTAATTAATTAGGTAAATAAACAACAACTATAACCAGACAAAAAAATTTTTTTTTTGGTTTGTAAATAAATAACAAATTCTTAAATTTACCTAAACTGATTATTTAAAAAATATTAATCGGCATAAATTTTTACAATAAAAACAGGAAGCGTGTCGTTAAATATGTCTACTCTATGTGAAACTTCATTATGCTTTCTGCACACTCTGTTCAAAACACTGTTAAGATCCAGGTTGGAAAATGATCTTGCACAGTAGAAAGTCTCTACATACCTTCTTCCAGGATGTGGTATTTTAGTTTATTTTTGACAGCAAAAATGGCCATTCAATTAAGTAATTTACTAATTTGTACAAAAAAATTTGCCCAGCATTTTCCCTTCGTTCTTCTAATGACAAGATGTGAGATCTCAATAACAGGTCCTCATTTGGGACTCCTCTAGGAGGATATGTGTTGTCTTCTTTAAACGACAATAATTTTAAAAACCTCCTTTGAACTGCTTCGAGAGATTTTTTATGATTGGCGTAAAAAGGGTCCCAAACAACACACGCGTATTCCAACCTGGACCTAACCAGCGCAAAATACAGTAATTTTAGAGCATCAATTGATGTAAAGGACTTTGTGTTATATAACCTAGCATTTTTGCAGCTGATGAAACTGTTAAATTAATTTGATTTATAAAGCTTAGTTTCGGATCAAAAACAACTCCCAGATCTTTAGTACTTTCTACCCTTTCCAACAAAGTGCCATTAATTGAATAATCATAAATAATAGGATTGATTTTTCGTGTCAGTCAACACCTTACATTTAGCAACATATAAAGGAAGTTTATTGTTTGTGCACCATTCTACTAATATATTTATTTGATCCTGCATCGTAAAACAATCTTCAATTGATTCTATTTTGGAGAATTTCATCAGCAAAAACCAAGTGATCAGGATCAATTCATTCGGTTAAGTTATCAATAAATATGTCGAATAAAAGAGGTCCCAAATTTAAGTATCGACTGTCATCTTCAAGGGTTTACTAAAAGAACCCAAGAAGATTTATAATTTCAATTCAAATATCATTATTATAATAAGTCTTCTTTTTTTTCGTAAACCCCTGAATATGACAGTCTATACTGTCGAAACATGTTGGGTGACTCTTTAATAAACAGTAGAAAATTACCTAAGTTTTTTCATTTATTTTTCAGCTACTTACTGGCCAAACCAAAGGCATATTTTACAAACTGGATTTTTTATCTACTGATCCTTACGAATCGGTACCATTTAAAGCATAGAGAATGAAATAAAAAATGTTTTAAACCATTATTTAAAAAAAAAATGTCTGAGTCAAAAATTATTATTTTTTTACCTATTTCTGTCGAAGTACCCATATAGGTATATTGACCGAACCAGTAAATAAAACGTGCAAATTTAACTAAATTAATAAAAACTAATGTGCTGGTAATTTTTTTTATCTGATTAAAAATCGGCAAAGTAAAACAATTTGGAACTTTTTATAAATAACCTGGTAGGATTTTTAAATAGTTAATTTATGCAATCTTCTAATTTTCTGGAAGACCTTGACCAGCTAGGTGAAAATACGTTAATTACAGGAAATTTTGTTTACTTAAAACACAACTATAGTTGCCTTGTTTCGTAATTACCATGACTACTTCAGTAATTTTTAATAAAGGTTGGTCATCACTTTAAATAAACAAAGCATCTTTAGGTTGATTGACACAGGCAAGGCAATGGACACCAACCATTTATTTAATAGATAATAACAAAGGTAGAAACTCAAAAGCAGATAAAATGAAGAAGTAAAAAATCCTTGAGTATCTTTTTGGTGTTAACTTAATGATTTTTAATATACAGAGAGTCCAATTTAAAACTTCCCACCCCAGCGTTCTTAAAACTAGAATTTTTTTGGAAAATGGAAAGGTCACTTAGTCACTTAGTTTATTAGTTATTAAGGGGGACACATTGCATCGAAAAAATCTTAAACTGCGATGTGGGTCATGCGACACCTCTTTTTAAATTTGAATTCTGCAATGGTAAAGCCATGATGGTAATTTAAGGCTTAAAATATTTTAGCATAATTTAAGTGGTAATGTTTTTGTTTAAGCGATTTTTACTATGTTTTTAACATTTTTATGACATGATTTTGATCACATTTTAAAGCTCTGTTTCCAAACTTTCGATTTCTAGAATAAAACACTCACATTTTTCAAGTTTTCACTGTATTTTAAGCGTTTAAAAAAAGTACTGCCTCTATTAAAATAAAAAATATTTAAGGTTGTTGAAGAGAGACAGCAGGATATTAAAAAGTATTTTAGAGAAATATGGAAATAATTGAAGGCAATTGTTTAATAAAAATTTCTGTTTTGTCATCTGTCTGTCATCTTTAGTGGTGTCGTGCATATGATTTTTATTTTGCCATTTTTATCCAAAAAACAGCAAAAGTTGTAATTGTTCCAAGGTGAGCAAAGCCTTTTTGTCAATTTTTGTTTAGGATTTTTAGGACAAAAACCAAAAAATTTTAGGACATTTTCTTTCCCGTATCAAACTCTCCCTGCAAGGCAACCATGTTAAAAAACTTCAGGTTAACATTGGGCTCATCCATACTTATATGAATTAGCAGTTTTGGATCCAGTCCATGTTATTTTATAAAATCAAAAGCTACTTCTTTAATATGTTCGGAACTGCAATGGCCTATAAATAAAGATCCAATATAGCCGCTGGTATCATTACGTCATTTACAGGATCCCAAAACTGAATATACATATACAACTATTTTTTGACCTGTGAAGTTGTGGTTTTGTCAAATAATAAAGAGTAAACAATATAATTTACTATATAACTTTTTTACTACCCAGTGACATATTGCGTGCATATCACTATCTGGAAATATATCCTTAAATAAGTCGCAGATTCCTTCGGAACTGCGAAACAAGTAATTTTTCAACGGTATGTAAAGCCCATAGGGCCTCTGCTTTCGTCGATTTGTCATTAATGGAAAAATTTTCTTGGTTCCTATTAAAAAACAATTTCGGCTGCTTCCCCATTTTTGCTTTTGGGACCTACCATGACTTTCTACCTGCCTTACTCCACTGCTGCCTATTTTAAAGTCAACTCTGCATATTTTACAATATGCAGAATATTCATCCTTTTCATTTTTTTTTACCCAAGGAAAAGTATTTTCCCAAGACTGAATATATTTTGTTTGTCTATTTGGCATTTTGACCTACAAAATACAAACAGGGCCCGCAGCGACCTATCACACAAATATTATGAAAATATGCGTTCGAATTTTTTTTTTATGAACAATGAAAAGTCTGGATACATCCTATCCAGGAAGTCTTAATACACTCTGAAGAAGCCAGGATACACCGCGTAAGTCCGGGTATACCCTGTAAGTCCGTATACACTCTGAACAAGCCTGGATGCACCCTGGAAAATTCACTCTGCCAAAGTTGGATACACCCAGGAAGTTTGAATACACCCTGAAAAAGCCTGGATACACTATGAAAAAGCCTAGGTATATCCTGTAAGTCTGGATACTCTCTGAGAAAGCCTGGATGCACCTTGGAAAAATTCAGATAAATTTGGAAGTCTAGATACACCCAAAAAAATCTGGATACACCTTGTAAAACTCTGGATCAACCATGGAATAGTCCGAATTCACCCTGGAAAAGTCAGATACACCCTGAAAAATTCTGGATACAGCATGAAAGTCTGGATACACAATGAAAAAAATTGGAAATACCCTGGAAAACTCTGGATACACCCTGGAAAGCTCTGGATACACTCCAAGAAACCCTGGATACATTCCGAAAAAGTTTGAATACAACCAGGAAAGTCTGAATACACCCTGGAAATGTCTGGATAGACCCTGGAAAAGTACGAATATACCCTGATTAATACTGTCTGCATACGTCTTAGAAAAGTATGGATACAACCTGGAAGTCCGGATACACCCCGGAAGCCAGATTTCTTTGGGTAGACAATTACAACAAATTTTTGGATTTAATTATTTAATTTTATACATATGCCGAAAAGTTTCGCGTTTTGACGGATTATAGTCAGATATTTAAAATGAAAACCTGTAAATAAATACATAATTCATTTAAGGACCTATGTGTGTACAGGTAGTGGTTTTTTATTTTATTGATCACGGGAAGTATTACTTTAACATATATATTAATTATTATAACGGTTTATTGCATCAAATGAACAATAAAAAACTAAAAAACAAAATAAATATAAGGTACTTAAGTTTCACTAAAAAAGTATTAGGTATCTTTAAAACATCTAGGAAGCTAAAGTACTGTTTTACTTACAAGGAGTAGAAATATAAAAATAGAGGCCACAGGTCAGAACTCCAAAACTCAGCCGACTTCAAAATTTGAGGACCAAAAAGGAGCGCCCCCTACTCTATGAATATACTATGAATATTTTCCAGTTTTTGTCAAAAATATGAACATTTTATGAAGTAAGTAAAAAATATGAAAAAATTATGAAAATATGCGTCGAGTACGGGCTCTATAAAAAGTTATAATCACTCTAAATACAACATATTTGCTTATAGGTAATAACTTACCGACTAGCTCAAGGACAGTTTTAAAATCAACAAATGACAGAAATAACATTATTTAAGGTTAGAATTCAATCTAGGCTATGTTCACTTAAAAATGGATGCAATTGAGAAATAATAATAATAATATCATGCATTTTTGTTGGTGCTGGGTGATAAAAAAAAACAGAGGTTCAGTGAGCCCTACCATAGACATTGGACAAAAAGGATAGAATAAACTCGAAAAAAAATCAGAAAAAGTAACTTTTTTTATTTTAGTTAAAATTTAAGGACATTATGAAGGAATTTTGGGACAAAATGTTAATTTGAGAAAAATTTAGGAAAATTTTTTTTTACTGTGTGTGTGAGATATATATATTTTTTTTAAATGGACATAAACAACCAAGTTTTCCCAATTTAACACCTATATAAACTAGGCGGTCCCACCTCAATAAAATCCAAAAACGATAGTGCCAGAATTAGGTGCTCTTTAGGTGCTAATTTGGTCCCCAAGTTTTTGCAAAAAATTAAAAAAACGGTAGGACCGCTAGGTTAACGTTATGCTAGCGGTCTCATCCATATTTTCAAATTAGGTGCTATTTAAGTGCTCCCTGAATATTAAATCAAAACTTAACAAAAAAAAAAAATTGTCGTATTTTTTAACATACACCTAGCGGTCCCGCAGGTACCCCTTCAGATAAACCAAATTTTAATTATTTTAAAATAAAGAGCAATTTAAGTGCTACTTTGGGACATCTTTCGAAAATTAAGTGCTTTTGTTGTGGCGAAAAATTGAAAAAATGCAATTTCATTGGTAATTTCACACAAATTCGAGATAACAAGCATAAAATGATTAATATCTTTAATTTAGGAGTTCAATAAAAATGCGAAAACTCTGGATTGGTTATGTTGGGTTGGTACAAGGGTCAGTATTGAGTTATGATTGGGGCTTAGTTTTAAAAAAATACGCGCGAAAACCAGGGTTATCGCATTTTTATTGAACTCCTCAATTGAAGATATTAATCATTTTATGCTTATTATCTGGAATTTGTGTGAAATTACCAATGAAACTGCATTTTTTCCATTTTTCGCCACAACGAAAAGAGCACTTAATTTTCGAAAAATAGAACAAATTAGCACTTAAATTGCTCTTTATTTTAAAATAATTAAAATTTGGTTTGTCTGAAGGGGTACCTGTGGGACCGCTAGCTGTTAAGTAGCGGTCCCTACTTATTTTCTTGCGAAAATACAAAAAAAAATCAAAGGTTTGATTTAATATTCGGGGAGCACTTAAATAGCACCTAATTTGAAAATAGTAACATTAAATTTTTCTCCAAGAATTATGGATGGGACCGCTAGCTTAACGTTAACCTAGCGGTCCTGCCGCCTGTTTAATTTTCTGCTAAAACTAGAGGAGCACTTAATTTTTAATTTGGCTACCAAATTAGCACCTAAAGAGCACCTAATTCTGCCCTTATCATTTTTTTAAATTTTATTGAGGTGGCACCGCCTAGTTTATATAGGTCAATTTGACACTTTGCAGTGTTTCTTACTGTTTCAGATAAGATCCCTCTATAGGTGTCTGCTATGTTGTTTGTTGCATGTTTCCTAAATTTGCAAAAATCAGACACAATATAAATTAAAAAATATAATTGCATTCTGTACAAAAACAAAACAAACTTATTTCCATTAAATAGACAACAATAGACAACTTTGTACAAAAAAAAACACTGAAGTTATTTCACTTCTGTTAAATATCATAAAAAAATCAGTAGTAGTACTTATTTGTGTGAAGTGGATAAATGTCACCCGGGCCACCCTTTTTTCCGTTATTGTGATACAAAATGCCCAAATTTTGACCAAGGTTTAAATGAAACAGTATATTTTATTACATTTTTATATTCCTCTTTTTTTTCTTATTCTATGATATGATAAATATTTTCTGAGGTATAGCGCATTAAAATTTATCCTTCAAGGTATTAAAGTTTACGTTTGGGATGACAATTAACAACTTTGACCACTATATTCAAAAACGTTTTAAAAAGTTTTGCAAATATGAAAATTTTTTGCATTTAACAAGGAAAATTGAACAAGAGATCACTGCCATATTAGCCCACAAATTTTAATTGGCTTTATCTTAGAAAATGTTTACTATAGCATACATACAGTGTGGATTCTTTAAATGGAACGGTGCTTCTAGCGGCTTTAGGGAAGAGGTTTTACAAAAAGCTAAAAGCGAACATTTAATGATTTTTTACGGGCTTTCGGCTCATGATAAAAAAAACTGGAGGCCCAGGTCTCACCAACTATTTTTTTTTTAATAACGAGGTACCACTTGATTTAATATATATAATAGTATATATAATAGTATATTCACAATTGACTGTATAGTACAAAAAATGTATTACTACAGTTGTTTGTTACAATTTTTTACATTTTATGTTAACTTTAAACTAAAAATAAGTCTGCGAGTTTTTATTGACTTCATGTTGTCCAAAATTAATAGTATATTCCCGCTCAATACTAATTATAACAAACCCATTCTGTCATTTGTGACCTTTCACAATTTTTTTTTTTTTTTAATCTGGTCAAAGTGCGCTCCGCTTCCGCACTGCTAGGAGCAATTGTATTCATTATTTGGTATAATTTAAAAATGTTTGAGAAACTGTTCTTAGTATTCAATGACACACAAAATATATTTATTTAAAATTCTAGATCTACGCTTGCGCCACGTATAGCATAAACATTGGTGAGTACTAATAATAATAGGTACCTATCTAATTCTAAATCTAACCAGATTTAAATATAGAAAGAAATAGGATATGGACACTTACGTTTTTTCCACATTACGAACATTTCCAAAAAAATCAATTAAGTTTTTGGGCTTTCCAGCAACCTTTTTCACTTTTCCACAAGAAACACATTTCCTGATTTTTTTGACTTTCCACAATTAATTTTCAATTTTTTTGCAATAAATCACAGGAAGATAAACACTTTTTTGCCACTGTTATAAATAATTGGGAAAACAAGAAAAACATCTTCTTTTTTCACGGCAAAAGAGAAAGGCTTCCGATTATCGTTTACTCATTGGTCAGCAGAGCCGGCGCTAGGGCCGGGCAAGCCAAGGCCTTATCCGGGGCGGCAAACTTAGCGAGAATTTGCGAAACGAATAAATTCTGATTCATTAATGAAAAATTTATCAGGTGTAATTTTAATAAAAGTTGCTTTTCAAATGTTTTACTAAGTGGCATTCGCAGCTTTTTTTAAAGGACGAGGGGATCGGTATTTAATAGGTATTGGGTTAGATTAGTGTTTATATAATAAAAAATATGTTTAAAAGGAGAGGCGCGAATTCTTGGGCGTATCTGATCTCAATTTTTTTTATTTTTTTTACCCGTTTTGAATACTGTTGCAAAAAAAGGCTTAAATTTAAATTTGATTAAATTAAAATTAATAAATAACGTAATTAATAGCACCGAAGGCAAAAAAAATTTAAGTTTATTAAAAAATTTGGTAGGGCTAGGGTTAGCTGACAAAGATTAGCGGAGGATATTCTAGACTTGTAGCTAAAACTATGGCATTTTGGGAATAATGATTATTTTTTTTATGGGAATTTAGAACCTTTGGTTGCACTAAAACAAAATTATGATTGTTTTCCACAAACCAAAACTACACTTTTTTGCACTAGACGCGCGTTTCGCTAACAACGTTAGCATCATCAGGGGACGATCGTCGTCGATTGTTTATCGTCTCCTGATGATGCTAACGTTGTTAGCGAAACGCGCGTCTAGTGCAAAAAAGTGTAGTTTTGGTTTGTGGAAAACAATCATAACTTTGTCTTTTTTACCTGTTTTAAATAATTTTGAAAAAAAAAATACTTTAACTTTTTTGTAGTTTTCAGCGCAATAAAAATTTTATTTTAGCGCCAAAATCATAAATCTGAAAATTTAATGTTTTGCAGTGTCAATAATTGTTCTTCACGTTTTTATTTCACTACGAAGCATAGGAAGAGGGTTGCAAAGGTGCGGCATTTTACCTTTTTGTCCGGGGCGGCGACACTGCTAATGCCGGCCCCGTGGTCAGTAATTGTTATATATTGCGGGGCGCTTAACTGATGTTTATTATACACTTCTTACAAATAATCTTTATTTGTGGGCGTCCTTAAAATTTAAACGACTTAAAATAAAAATGTTTTATTACTTTTTTTATAAAATTTTAATGTTTATTGTTTTAATACATAACTGAGCACCCAAAGGACGCCAAGACCCAGAGGGCGGGGGGCGAGGAACCCCCCTAGCCCCCCTACGTTACGCCGCTGCCCCTTAAATGTAACTAGTAGTAGAATGATTTATTCGGGCAGACCAGTAGCACCTATTTCTCAAAATTTACCACAAAGCATATATGTGACCGACCTTCCACAAAATGACCGTGGCAACAATTTTTCCCAAAGTTTAAGTAATTTTCCATGGATATCATGGATATTTTGTGTTTGTCTGTAACTTTGCAAAAATTTGGCTAACACTGGCCATTGATCTTATAATGGATGGAAAATCCCAGTATAAAAAAACAATTTCCCCTAAAACAACAACCTGGTACGCAATGCCAATAGATCAGAGAATTTTTTACCACCTTTTAAAGCTATAAAAATTGCCCCTATTTTTAACTCAGAGGGTCGGACGCACCCGGTTCAATTTTTTGTCTCAACTCTGGTCACCAGAGCAACAATCAGCGCTAAGGGTTCAAATAGAAACCGCTCGGCTCAGGGAAAATTAGGGAGTGTCTTACACTGACTGTTTCAACAAAACATTCATAGGGTTTCAACCAATATGTTGCTATGGTCTATAGTTTCATATATTTTTTTTTATTTTAAATTTAAAATTTTATTTTATCCCCAACAAATATTATCGAAATAAAAAAGTTATTAAGGATATAAAAAAGAAACAGAGCTCAGGCATTGATGAAATTCCGATAAGTCTTTCAAAATCTAGACAACAAAGCTTTACATTTTATGGCTGAGGCTATAAATGGAAGTTTTTCCTCTGGCCGGTTGCCTGACAGTCTAAAAATTGCGCTTGTAATTCCTTTGTATATTTCAGACCAATATCTCTCTTAACAACATCATCTAAGATTATAGAAAAAATTGTAGAAGCAGGAATACTTAAAGAAAAATAATATATTAAAACTTGAAAATTATACCAGAATCAACTTTACTTGACTTTAGTGCTCAATCAATCTGTAGATAACCACAAAAGGAAAATTTTAATCTTCTTACATTATACCAATTTTGTGTTTTTTTTATTTTTATTAATATTTTTTAATCTTTTATTTTTATTTAATTTCTTTGTCCACTTTTATGTCAACATTGCTGTGTGTTTTAATAATCTGTAGTTAATTGAAAAATGTGAATTTCCATCTAGTCTTATTATACTTTATGTTTTTATTTTTCAAGTAATAATATCATTTTTAATTTTTATTTTACTACATTTCTATTTTTTTGATGATAACTTTTAATATTGACTTTTATTTATTACTGTATTATATTGGGTACTTAAAACTTTCTTATTCTTCAGTTTAGCTATAAGAATTATATCTGTAATTGGCATTAGAAACAAACAAATTTAAATAAATAAATAAAGAAACTCAGTATTTATAGCAACGGGGTATGGCAGAAAGGGCCCATGATGCGGCCTAATTGCCAGGCACACAGGCCTCCCCTCTCCACTACTACTACTACCACTAATACTAGTATTTATGGCTTTAGAACACACACGTTTTTTGAATCATACCTTACTTGGAGAAGACGAATGGGGTAAAATGGAACTACAACTTCAGATCCCAAATCAATTAATCACGGTGTCCCACAGGGTTCTGTTCTTGGGCCAATTCTCTTTCTTTTGTATATAAATGATCTGATTACAATTGATATAAAAAGAATATTGACAATATTTTCAGATGATACAACCATATTATGGCATCATAAGGATCAGGCCGTACTAAAAACTATTATTTCCAAAGTGTTACTCAAATTTTCTGTGCTTTAATGTTTAAGTTTCAAATTTTCTATAGATGATATTGATCTATGTGATATGCCCATAGAGTCTAGCGAAAATACAAAGTTCTTGGGGATCGCTATTGACAAAAAAGTTTGAATTTCCATCTAGTCTTATTATACTTTATGTTTTTATTTTTTAAGTAATAATATCATTTTTAATTTTTATTTTACTACATTTCTATTTTTTTGATGATAACTTTTAATATTGACTTTTATTTATGACTGTATTATATTGGGTACTTACAACTTTCTTATTCTTCAGTTTAGCTTTAAGAATTGTATCTGTAATTGGCATTAGAAACAAACAAATAAAAATAAATAAATAAAGAAACTCAGTATTTATGGCAACGGGGTATGGCAGAAAGGGCCCATGAAGCGGCCTAATTGCCAGGCCCACAGGCCTCCCCTCTCCACTACTACTACTACTACTAGTATTTATGGCTTTAGAACACACACGTTTTTTGAATCATACCTTACTTGGAGAAGACGAATGGGGTAAAATGGAACTACAACTTCAGATCCCAAATCAATTAATCACAGTGTCCCACAGGGTTCTGTTCTTGGGCCAATTCTCTTTCTTTTGTATATAAATGATCTGATTACAATTGATATATAAAGAATATTGACAATATTTTCAGATGATACAACCATATTATGGCATCATAAGGATCAGGCCGTACTAAAAACTATTATTTCCAAAGTGTTACTCAAATTTTCTGTGCTTTAATGTTTAAGTTTAAAATTTTCTATAGATGATATTGATCTATGTGATATGCCCATAGAGTCTAGCGAAAACACAAAGTTCTTGGGGATCGCTATTGACAAAAAAGTGAACTTCACAAACCTGAATAAAAAACTTCAGGGTGTTATTGGTATGTAAAATCTTTACTACATAATCCATGCTAAGGTATGGTATAGCATTCTGGGGTAACATCAGTAAATTTATTTTTCACCTTGCAAAAGCGCGCTGTGTGTGGTGCCTCAGAGAACATTGTAAGCCTTTATTTTAGAAACACAAAATTTTAACAGTTGTAGGTTTTTTGTTTTGGAAACTGTGCGCTTGCTATTCAAAAATTATAAAACATATAGCTGGCAATTATTCATAAAACACACAAAACTGAAATAATTTCCACTCTCCATTCCATCTTCGTCACTCACAAAACACTCATATATGACAGCATTAAAGTGTACAATAAACTTCCTATCAAATGTAGAAATCTTTAAACTTACAAACTATTCAGAAAACCAGTACAATCCTTGCTGGTTGACAGAGCATACTTTATGATTAATGAATTTTTTGGTGATAGATTTTAATAATATTGTGGAGTTTTACTATGTAGTTACATAAGAGCTAACCCTGAAATAAAATACCTTTTTTTATATACACTTAATCTTAAGATTAGATTGTGGGTCATGACTGTTTTTATTAGTTTGTGCTCTAATCTAGTTTTGAAACATGTCTTTACCTAATTTTTGTTATTTTGTTGTGTTTTTTATTACTGTTGTTTGACTTTTATTCTTGTATTTCTTTTTTGTTTCATTTATTTACTATTAATTTAGGGCTTTGTCTATAAAAATGTTTGTATTTTTTTGATAATAAAGCATATTTGAACTTGAACTATGAATGCTTGGAAATTATGGGTTTTTTTTTAAATTATATATTAATGGTACATTTTTGTCTTATTTTTTCTCCGTGTAGAGATGCAAGAGGGTAAAGTTGTAACAAAATATGCATTTTTGAACTCCATTATTGTTATTTACTCTATTTTTATTATGGTTTTAATCATTTCAAATGTGCACTAATGATCCAATTTGTTGTAACCCCGCCTGGTGAGGAAGAATAATTTTATTTATTGATTTTAAATTAAATAATCACAAATTCAACCTATTGGCTTAATTAAATTTTTCCCTTTTTCTAGCAGCTTCTATCACTTAACACCAACTGTTTAATTTAACTTTCTTCATTAGCGCATCTTACCACCTTTGTAGGCCTTTCATAAAGATGTGTAAATTGGCGCGAGAGAAATGCTTTTACCATTTTTCCTCTAGTCGCCACCAAGCAGTTGGCTAGACCAAGTGTTATCCAAAAGTTGTGCTGGTCTACTTGTATCTAGCTAGGTTATGTTTAAAGTATTTTATAAATTATTTATTGTAATTTTGTTTTTTTAAGTTCCTTATTGGTTTGTTAAAACAACTATGATTAAGTTCTATTAACAATTTCAATATCCTACTTATTTTTTTACTAAATTTTAAAAAAACCATATTCATAAACTTTTAACTATTTTTTTTCTACATGTATCTAGCTATACTGTAATACAAAACCATTCACCGACTTCTGTTTTTAATTGAAAACGAGCCACTACCCAGAGGTTTGTAGCAGAATTAATGATTTTTATAAAAGTAATCCTAAAAACAGAGTAGAAATAGTTTTTAATAAAAGTAGGTACAGCTTTGTATTTAAAATATTAAACAGTAATGAAAGATCTAATCTAAAATGATTAAATTTAATTATAATTTTTGTAGATTTTTTCATAAATTACAAGCGGGAAAAGAGATTTTAAAATATGCAAAATGTAAAAGCATGAAAATGATTTTTTATTATTGTGATCCAAAAATATTTTATAATTTTTTCTCCAAAACAAGAAAAACAAAATTCTTTTTTTTATTCTTCCCAGATCTTCCCTATTGCACATTAAAACTTTTACAGAGGGATTGTTTACACTGTATATTGTGAGGAAATTATCTTGAAAATTATATTGTTTTACATGCAATTTCCAACAAATGCAAAGGCCAATGAAAATTAGTAAAAGGCCTGCTCTTTTATTATTATACTTACTTCTTAAATGATTTTGCAGAGTTTTGACCCATGATGCCACTTGCAAGGGCTCCAAATGTTTCAATGTCAGAGTTTTGTAAGCCCACTTGTCATCTTTATCTTTCACAGCATAGTGTATAGTAAAATTATTTGGATCAATTTGCTTCTGCTCAGAGGGATGAGTTTTTAAGTAGTTATGTTTAACAGACAGCACATCTTCTATAGGTACTGTTTGTTGCTCTAAAAAAATGTAGCATTGATATACTAACCATACACAATATCTACAGCATTTTTTTTAATAAATTACAAATAAGAACAGAAACTAAAGATTTTTTAAATTAATTATGTGTGAAAGATAGCTTCTTGGGTAAACCAGCCTTTATCGTAATAGGATTCCAGAATGATGTGCTTTTTATGTGCTAATTTCGTCCCCTTTTAAAAAATTTTGTGCTCTTTTAGTTTTCGAGAAAATTTAAAAAAGTTAGGCTCGCTAGCTTTATATAAACCTAGCAGGCCCACCTTTAAATAAAGCTTAAAAATATTCATTAAATGTAAATTATGTGCTTATCATGTGGTCCATGAAAATAGAAAAAAAAACTGAAACACATAAAAAGCACATAATTCTGAGATATTCAACGGATATTTCTAACCCTTATTTAAGATTGGGCTTGCTGGGTTTATATAAAGCTAGCAAGCCCACACTATTTTTTTTTTTAAATAGCAAAAAAGTATTTTTTTTTAGTTTTTTTTTATTTTTGTGGAGCACATAAAAAGCACAAAATTCTGAGATATTTCACAAATATTTTTAAGCTTTATTTAAAGGTAGACCTGCTAGGTTATATAAAGCTAGCGAACCCACACCATTTAAAAAAAAAAGAACTAAAAAAGTAAAAAAATCTTTACTTTTTTTCTAATTTTATAGAGCACATAAAGAGCATGTAATTCTGAGATATTGAACGGATATTTTTAAACCTTATCTAAGGTGGGCTTGCTAGGTTTATATAAAGCTAGCGAGCCCACACTATTTTTTTTAAATATTTTTTTTTTGTGCTTTTTTCTATTTTCATGGAGCACTCGAAAACTAAAAGAGCACAAAATTTTTTTCAAAAGGGGACAAATTAGCACATAAAAAGCACATAATTCTGGAATAATTAAAATTTGGATTTTGTGAGGTGGGCCCGCTAGATTTATAGAGGTACTTCTTGCTCACATGACCAAGATTTTGCTTAGTTAGAAAGTGGCCCTACATAAGGAGCAGTCTACTACATATGGCAGTGGTATCTATATGAATACATTTCCTGGATACTTTTAAAATGTACTGCCTTTCAATAAATACAAATAAAACAAAAGTTATGTATTAACAAAGTCAATATCATCATGGACAATCAGCAGCTAAAAGTCACAGAAAATGCTAAAAACCTTGGTGTTGTTATGGACTCACATCTTAACTTCAGAAATCCTGTATCAACCATCATAAAATGTGGATTTTGTAATTTAAAATTAGTCTACAGCAACAGAAAACTCTTAACCAAATCGACAAAAATTATGCTGTGTGATTCATTAGTTCCCTCCCATTTAAATTATGGGGATGTTGTGTATGACCAATGAATTAGGACAAGCAATGGCAGAATGTTGCAATTAATGCAGAATACATGTGTAAGACTCATATGTGGCCTACAATGGAGAGACCATGTCTCCCAAAGTTTGAAAAACTTAGGGTGGCTGCTAAACATTCAGCAATGTTGAGTCTTGCACACTGTTCTGTGTTTTATCACAAATTAATCCAATACAAAAAACCAGAATATTTATTTAACAAAATAAAGTTCAGACATTAGGGTCAGTCCATATCAAGTCAACCAGGGTATTTTACCACACCATCTCCGATGTTGATGATTTTTAGTATACATGTTTTTCCTACCAAAAAACTGGAAAATCCAAAATTTCAGACTTTTTTGACCAGTTGTTTATTTTGAATTAATTTTTGAAAATCGAAAAAGTCACTTATTTGTCCTTAACATGTGCGCACAAAATTAGGAATATCCAAAGAACCACTTATAATAGAAAAGTAGGTGAAGGTTCATTTTAAAGCTCTTATAAAGACCTTTCATATGAGAATATTGCATAACATATATTGAAAAAAAAAATAAAAAAAAAAAATTTTGATTTTTTTTTTGACAAATTTCAAAAAGGCCATTTTTAATTTTTTTCAAAAAATTATATTATTTTCTTTAAAGTGTTATTAAACTATTCACAAAATTTTGAGATGGACAAATCATGGGTTCAATGTGAAAAAATTTATTAAAAATGTCACATGCATGAAAAATCGCCTATAAATAGACAATGCATTTTGGTAATTAGAAGAATATAATGGGGTTTAAAGCGATGTTATAAAAATATTTAACAATATTTTATTTAATAAAAAATTATATCCTACGTTTCATTCTGTATCAGTAATCAGATTAACATTGCCCCCCATTGTAATATTTACTTACAAAACCTCTTTTCCACCGGAGACGTACTATTGGATGTTCCAATTCTTAGGAAAATATGCCTGTATAAACCTGCCAATACTTTTGTGAAATACTGCCTGTTTATTCCTGTTTAACATTAACACCTCCTTCATTTTATTGGTCTGTTTAGGTACATTGTGGGGATTTGCTGACATGAAAATTCCTGCATAAATTGATTTTAAATTTTTGGCAAGTATCTTCCTGATACAGCTCCAAATAATCGATACATAATAGTTCGACTGAAGGTTTATCAGAAGTCATCTCTGTGTAATTTTAAAAGTTTCAACTATGGGTGAGGCAAGTGGATGGACTAAATATAAAGTAAAGTGCTGTGATCCACTAGAGTTAAAAATCAAGCATTTTGGGAAATTAAGAAATGTGACCAAGTGGATGTGCAGTTACAAAAATGTCAAAATGGGAATGAAAATCTGTGATGGTTGTAGACTAAAGCTTTCAAAGGAGTTTAAGGCATCTGAAGAAGATGAGGCAGGGTAAGTAACAAATAGTATTTTTTAATATAAAATTAATAAACTAAACCAATTGCGTCAAGTACGGAGTGGAAAAATCTCATGGCATTATTTTGCATGGCATTATTTTGCATGGCATTTTGAGAATACAGACATTATGTACAAATTTCTTGGCATTATGTACACATTTTGGGTCAGCTGTTACCCCCTTTTTAAGTTCTTATAAAAAACTAACTTTTTAAATTTTTTTAGACCCAGTCAAGTTCCAGAAAATGATCCAGATTTTCAAGATCCTGCTGAATCATTTACTCTTTTAAACAAGTCATTGGAGCTTCTTGGTGTGTCGCCGATTAAAAGAAAAAATGTATACAAAGAAAAAATTGATATTGTACAGCATACAATTGCGAAAGCATTTACAAAGGAATCAGATTCAACGCTAGTAAAGGAATGCCAGAGTGACGAAAGTGAAATGATTAAGCAGTTAAAGGACAAATTTTTAAAAACCGAAAAGAGGAGTGAGAAAATACTAGTTTTATCATGTTTACCTCAAAGTTGGAGTAGAAAGAAGATTGAAGAAGAATTTGGAGTTTCTCAATATTTGGCCAGAGCTGTAAAACAGTTAGTTAAGGACAATGGGATATTATGTTCTCCTAACCCCAAACCGGGAAAGACCCTTAGTGATAGAGTGGCCCAAATAGTGGTAGATTTTTACCAAAGGGATGACATTAGCAGGACCATGCCAGGTAAAAAAGATTATGTTGTTATCAGAAAATATGGAGCTGAAAAAGAATATGTACAAAAAAAATTAGTCTTAGCTAATTTAAAAAAAATTTATGCATTGTTTAAAACTGAGTACCCCAATGAAAAAATTGGGTTTTCAAAATTTTGTGAACTGCGACCCAAAAACTGTATACTGGCAGGAAAAAGTGGGACTCATACTGTATGTGTATGTACTATACATCAAAATATAAAACTAATGCTCAATGGCTCCAAATTAAATAAGCTATATGATGAAAATAACAGGCCTCTTGCAATATCTTATCATGATTGTCTTTATAAACTAATGTGTAATCCACCTTCAGTGGACTGTTTTTTAAGCAATAGATGCAAGCAATGTCCTGGAGTAGAACAGTTTAAAAATACGTTAATAGAAAAATTTGAGGAAGAATTAATTGATGAGGTCTCATTTAAAAAGTGGGTCTCAGTAGATAGGTGTACTATGGAAACCGTTGTTAAGAAAAGTGATGATTTTGTCCAGGAATTTACTGATGATCTTGTAAAACTTAAATCACATTCTTTTATTGCAAAAATGCAAAAAGATAGATACAATGAAATAAAAATTAACCTTAAACCTGGAGAGTCTTTGATCACTTGCGACTTTGCGGAAAATTATTCCTTTGTTATGCAAGATGAAGTCCAGTCTTATCATTGGAATAACAGCCAGGCAACCCTCCACCCTTTTGCCATTTATTTTCTAAGTGATGGTAAACTGCACAACCTGAATTATGTGTTTATTTCGGAAAGCTTGACACATAATACAATTGCATTTCATTTATTTTTAAAAAAATTAATGCCTGATTTAAAAATCAAAATACCAGGACTTAACAAAATTTTTTATTTTTCGGATGGATGTGCTGCGCAGTACAAAAACAAAAAGAATTTTCTGAATATATGCCTGCATAAAAAAGATTTTGGTGTTGAAGCAGAGTGGCATTATTTTGCCACCTCGCATGGCAAAAGTGCCTGCGATGGCTTGGGAGGAACTGTTAAAAGACTTGCTGCCAAAGCCAGTTTGCAGAGGCCCTATGACAATCAAATAATGACACCTCTACAATTGTTTACTTGGTGTGAAGAAAACATATCTGGCATTGATTTTAAATATTGCACAGAAGCAGATTATACAAATCATGAAATAATTTTGAATAAAAAATTTGCGGAAGTCTTAACAATACCGGGGACACAAAAAATTCATGCTGTAATTCCTCTTACAGAAAGCACGTTTTTGGCAAAACAGTTTTCTACATGCTTAGAGGTCGAAACACATAATCTTTTTAAAGGTGGAAGCATTATTTTGCAAAATATCGAGTCAGGGTTTGTCACTGTAGAATATGACAGTGCTTGGTGGCTGGCTTGTGTCTTGGGGAAAAATAATGAGAGCGGAGAACTGAAAGTAAGCTTTCTTCATCCACAAGGACCTGCCTCATCATTTTTTTACCCAACACCTCAAGATATTTTAATTATTAAACCAGAAAGTCTTATAAAAAAAGTTGAACCCAACACTGCTACTGGCAGAACTTACAATGTCAGCAAAAAAGAAATGTCAGATTCATCAGAAATTCTTAAAAGAAGGTTAAAAAAATAAATTTAAGGTATATAGTTAGTCTTAGTGTTTTCTGTCTAATTTTTATCAACGAAGTAGAAAAGTTTGTTTATTTCTTTTGCGAGTTTAAAATAAAATAATTTGTAGATAAAGCCTCTGGGTATTTTTTAAAACCTGTATCCATCCAACAAATTTATTTATTTTAATATCCAGTGCACTATTGGTGCTCCTAAAATATGTTTATTTTTTTAAATGCATGATTTTTAATGTACTTAATATTTTTGATATTTTTTTTGACATTGAACCCATCATTTCTCCATCATAAAATTTTGTGGATAATTAAGTAACACTTTGACCAAAATTATATATTTTTTTCAAAAAAATTAAAAATGGCCTTTTTGAATTTTTCAATTTTTTATTTTCAATTTTTTTTTTTGTTAAAATTATGTTGTGATATTTCATAAAAAAGAGCTTCAAAATGACTTTAAAATGAGCCATTTATTACTTTCCTAGTGTAAGTGGTTCTCGAGATATTGCTAGTTTTGTACATTCTTGTTAAGGTCAAAATGCTGACTTTTTTATTTTGAAAAATTAAAAAAAAAAAAACTACGAATCAAAAAAATCTAAAAATTTGCATTTTCAACTTTTATGGTAAGAAGAAAATATATACCAAAAATCATCAAAATTGGAATTGGTCGCGTAAAATTTTTGTGATTTTTTGGTTGATTTGATATGGAATGACCCATTATACATAATTGTAATACTAGATACAAGAACATAATCACTACCCCAGCTCATAAATCTAACTTCTTTTGCGCCACTTTTTCTTATTTTCCAAACTGTACAACAAAATTCCCGAAGGTATAAAAAATATCAACTCCACAAATGCTTTCAAAAAAAAGGTTAAAACTCACTTACTAATATTCATTCAATATCAACCTATATCAAGAAAAAATAATATATTTTTATGTATCTTTGGTAATTATGCAGTATAGGGTTTTCTGCCATTTTTTATTTTTTATGAAAAATTCTTTATAGAGGCAGCTGCTAGGATCCCTAGGACCCCAAATCCACACACACTTTTTTTTTTAAAGAAAAAATGGTGCCGGGGGGGGGGGTTGTAATGTGTTTTTTTGATTGTTTTTGGGTTGGGCTGTGTTAGATTGGGTTGTTTTAGTGAATTTTTTTTTAAAAAACCACAAAAAAATTGAAAAAAAAAACCAACCGGTGCAGGCGGATTTGGAGTTTTAGGGACCCTAGTAGGTGCCCCCATAAAGAATTTTTCATAAAAAATAAAAAATGGCAGAAAACCGGGTAATTATGCAGTATACGGTTTTCTGCCATTTTTTATTTTTTTTGAAAAATTCTTTGTGGGGGCACCACTAGGGTCCCTAGGACCCCAAATCCGCCTGCACCCGATTTTTTTTTTTTTACGAGAATGTGTTTTTTTTATTGTTTTGGATTTGGAAAACACAAAAAAATTGAAAAAAAAACCAACCGGCCCAAGCGGATTTGGGATCCTAGGGACCCTAGTAGGTGCCCCCATAAAAAATTTTTTGTAAAAAGTCAAAAATTGCAGAAAACTATATACTGCATAATTACCGAAAACCATATACTGCATAATTACCATATCATTTTTAGTTATTTACTCAAGAATTTTCTTTACTAGTAGCTTTGTATGAATTAAGCTGTTCATACATCCGCTGGTAGTTAACTATTTAAAAATGAACGATTGAGTGGAAGAGATCTACTCAGAGTTGTTTAAATATGAAGGCAAAGGTAATTATGCAGTATAATTAATTCTTTATGGGGGCACCTTCTAGGGTCCCTAGGACCCCAAATCCGCCTGCACCCGATTTTTTTTTTTTTACGAGAATGTGTTTTTTTTATTGTTTTGGATTGGGTTGCACTCTGTTGGATTGGGTTGTTTTAGTGAAAAAAAATTAAAAAAAACACAAAAAAATTGAAAAAAAAACCAACCGGCCCAAGCGGATTTGGGGTCCTAGGGACCCTAGTAGGTGCCCCCATAAAGAATTTTTTGTAAAAAGTCAAAAATTGCAGAAAACCGTATACTGCATAATTACTGAAAACCATATACTGCATAATTACCGTATCATTTTTAGTTATTTACTTAAGAATTTTCTTTACTAGTAGCTTTGTATGACCTAAGCTGTTCATACATCCGCTGGTAGTTAACTATTTAAAAATGAATGATTGAATGTAAGAGATCTACACAGAGTTGTTTAAATATGAAGGGGAAGGTAATTATGCAGTATAATTAATTCTTTATGGGGGCATCTTCTAGGGTCCCTAGGACCCCAAATCCGCCTGATTTTTTTTTTTACGAGAAAAAAGGGTGCCCAGGGGGGGGTTGTAATGTGTTTTTTTAATTGTTTTGGGTTGGTTTCGATTAGTGAAAAAAAATTAAAAAAAAACAAAATAAAAAAAAAAAAAACAACCGGCGCAGACGAATTTGGGGTCCTGGGGACCCCAGAAGGTGCTCCCATAAAGAATTTTTGGTAATTATGCAGTATACGGTTTTCTGCCATTTTTGACTTTTTTTGAAAAATTCTTTATGGGGGCTCCTTCTAGGGTCCCTAGGACCCCAAATCCGCCTGTGCCCGATATTTTTTTTTTTTTTTAACGAGAAAAAAGGGTGCCCAGGGGGGGTTGTAAAATGTTTTTTTAATTGTTTTGGGTTGGTTTGGATTAGGTTGGGTTGGACTGTGCTGGTTTGGTTTGTTTTAGTGAAAAAAAATTAAAAAAAAATTAAAAAAATCCAAAAAAAAACCAACCGGCGCAGACGGATTTGGGGTCCTAGGGACCCTAGAAGGTGCCCCCATAAACAATTTTTCAAAAAAAATCAAAAATGGCAGAAAACCATATACTGCATAATTACCGAATTTTTCAAAAAAAAATCAAAAATGACAGAAAACCGTATACTGCATAATTACCAAGGCGAACTCTGCCTTTTGTCGCCTGTTCTTTAGGATTAGTATACAAATTTTAATCTAATATATTTAACCTTTTGTATCAAAGCAACAATAAAAGTATACAATAATAATAAATGAAACAAAAATAATAACAAATAAGTGACATTACCTAAGGGCGGTTTTTCATTGTCCCAAACTAGAACACTTTTGTGGAAAATCACTCTGACTTTCTTTTTTCCATTATAGAAGGTGCTAAGCAACACTGAATTATCACTGCTACCCATTTTCCCTCATAGCCCTAGATTAGAAAAATAATATATTTTTTACAACTTGCATATCAGTTAATACTCAACTTCGGTAGGTGTTTGAATATAATTTAAAAACGAACGTTTCCAATATTTTTTTTGGTGCACAATAAATAATATGACGTAAAACAGTAGTTTTCCTTCTTTTTTGACTTGTTTACCTTGGCCTTTGGCCATAGAAGAACTTCCAGGGCCGACAAGAATGTGTTCCACACGGGCCTCACACAACCAAAATTGTGACGTCACAATCTTGGGCCGGTTTTTTTTTTCGTTGGTTGCGTCCAGCCAGACGCGCAAGGCCGCAAACATAACCTCACTAATTCTTGTTTTGTGTATTTAATTTTCAGTCAATTTTGAACCTTTTTTTTCCAATTTTGGAATCAAACAAACTTTCAAATAAACCGGTATTGTTTTAAAAAGAATGACTGGTCGTTTGATGTGAAAAAAGTGAATTTCAAACCAAAAAAAGGACAATTGCTTACAGTGTGAATTTTGTGCTTTGAAAATGTTTAAATCACCTTTTATTGAATTTTTTCTAGATTTTGTATGTTTGAATCGGGAACAATTCAATAATGGGTATCGTGGTTGATATAGAAATCAGGAAAATGCGTCGAAAATGCTGCATACCAGAGAGTGCCCAGAAAAAGGGTGAGTCATATGTAACAAACTTTTCCTATCCAACTGATCCCTTCCTTTTCGGTAATTTTATATGCAGTATACGGTTTTTTGCCATTTTTGATTTTTTATGAAAAATTCTTTATAGGTGCACCTACTAGGGTCCCTAGGACCTCAAATCCGCCGGCGCCGGTTTTTTTTTTAAGAGAAAAAGGGTGCCGGGGGGGTTGTAATGTGTTTTTTTGATTGTTTTGGGTTAGGTTGGGTAGGGCTGTGTTGGATTGGGTTGTTTTAGTGAAAAAAAAATAAAAAAAACAACAAAATTTAAAAAAAACCAACCGGTAGATTTGGGGTCCTAGAGAATTTTTCATAAAAAATGGCAGAAAACTGTATACTGCATAATTGCCCCCTTTTCTACTAAGCTAGTAAAATGTCACATATTACCTGCCTATTGCTAGGAGGCCCTTCATACATCAAGTTATCAGAGGTAGGGAACTTGACTTTCCTATCTTTTTGTTAAATTTACTTGTAAAAACTGTTTTTGTATAAAACACTGAACATTCTTCATACTTAGCGATAATTTAAACATATATAGGTATTGAACTGAGCTAATGAATAAAATGTTACGATTATATGCTAGGAGCTGTGCACAAATTATGTAACGGTCATAGAGGGGAGGGAGGGGGGGTAGCCAAAGTGTTACAAAACGTTACGTAGGGGGTTTGCGACAGAGTTGGAATGAAAATAAGAAAAAATTATTTTTTGGGGAGCGGTGGTCTTGAAACCGTTACATAATATTATGGGCAGGGGTTCACCAAACCGTTACAAAACATGATATGGGGGAGGGGGCGGGGGTCAAAAATTGGTAAAATCACCGTTCCATAATTTGTACATGTCCCCCGTTCTTTTGCTAAAAATTTTTATTATTTTTTATAGGAAAAGGAGTAGAAAATGGAAACTTGCATAATGGAGAGATCTTGGGAGAGATAGAGAACTATGAATATGGAAAATAATACCACGGCACATGTTATTAACAATATCAAGGTAAACAAAGTTAACAAAACTAGCATATTCAAGCACTTTGCAGCCCATATTTTTAACTTACAAATGCCCCTAGCTTCAAATTAATGTAAAAATTAAAAAATTTTATGTAGCTCCTTTTTAGGGGGCAATTTTGGTTTAACTTAGAAGGTTTGAACATAAATGTTCCATTTTAATATTAAATTTGCAATCTTCTTAAAATTTACTTTTAATAGAAATCTGTTTCATAAGGTTAAGTAACTTTTAAATGCCCATGTCTCTAAAACTAAAAGGGGTACCCCTATGAAGTTTGGTATCATTTTTTAAGTATTTTTTAAGAAAAATCCACAGCTATTAACTTTTTGAAGCGATAGAATGACCTAAAATTCGTATATATTGGAGAATTTATTGATTTAATTCCCTTGAGGTAGTAAATTTTTTAATGTTTTTAGAATGGAAGTAGGAGGAGATGAAGAAGATAAAACTGGAGAAAGAGAGGTAAACAAAAAAGGCATCACAATAATACTGTTACAGTTGAAGGGTCCGGAAGTGTCCATTCCTTTTTTGAAAATAAATGATTACCGTACCTCCAAATACTACCTAGAGAGATGGTCAATGGTCATCTTGGTTTATGACACCCAATGAAAACTATTCCTAGATTAAGTTGGTTGCCTATATAATATTGTAGAATATACTGGGTGGGGACTTTAACTCAAACAAATTTTCTACAGCTTCAGGGTGAAGAATTTGGACTTTACAGTCATACTAAAGAAAATATTGCTTCACTCCTTTTAGAGGGCGAAACCTGACCCCACTTGTGGCATTTTGTTGGAAAGCTCTTTTAAGCAGAAAATTGTGCAATTTTTGTTTTATTTTAACTTCATAGGTAATTCATATTTTGAATCTCTGAACCCAATCATTAAAATTTCAATTTTTATTGTTTTTGGTTATTTGCCAGCATTTTTAATGTAAATAAAGAATATTTGAAAAATATTTCGGCAAAAATAATTGATTTCATTCTGCCACACAAATGAAAAAAAAATTATATTTTTTTTTAGTAAGTATTTCAACTTTCATTCAGAAAAATAGGGTGGGGTTGGGTTTCACCCTCTAAAAGTGGTAAAAAAATATTCCTTTTACTGTGACTGGAAAGCCCTGGGCCTTAATTATGTCTATTATCTGATACTGGACGAAATTAAAACTGTTAACAATCAGAAAAAATTTTAAAAAGAGATAAAAGTTTGGATTCCAAACGAATCTAGATTATTTTTTGATCAAATTATTTATCAAAGGCTATGCAAATGTTAGGTTGTTAAGTTGTTAGGTATTTAAAAATAATATAATTTTTAGTAGTATCCTTGTATATTTCTTTACAAAAGTTGCCTTTATATTTTATTATTTATTTATATTTACAGATTTTATGTTTATCTTTATTCTTTATATTTGAAATTAATAATTTATTTCTTAGTAGTAATCATAAATAAATTAAAAAACTTCCAAGCACAAGCCTCATAGAGGCTTCAGTGAGTTAATAATCTAATTTGAGATTGAAAATTAATAGATATATATTATTATTATTATTTTATGAAATAGTCAAACAACCATGAAGTCGAGAAGGTCCTAGGAAATCTCTAAGTGATTATTTTTTGGATTTGTAAAGTAGGTACCTTCTTATGTGTGAATCTAATTAAAGAAAATAAACTTATTTGCAGAAGAATACCGAATTTTATTGAAAGAATTCAGTAGAAGGTCCACTCAATGTCAATATCAAGTAAAACAAATAGGTATACACAGTGACAATTCTGTTTAACTAAGATGTCTTGTTGGAGTATGTAACTCAGATATTCTATGTATTTCAACAAGTTAACATTTTTAATTAAAATTCCAGTTTAAATTAACAGTAATTCTCAGAGATGGTGGTGATGAAAACAGTAAATCATGACATTGCGAAGTTTGTCTACTTTTTTCTGTATTATTTGAGGTGATGTGAAGGTGTTGTTGTGGGTGGAAGGAGAGCCACAATCCCTTCGTAGTATTTCACCCTTAACTTGTCAATGTTGCTTGTTTTGGGGGTGGTTATCGTATAGCATTTTTCTGTCACACTTTTTTGTGATGAATACCAAGATCCTCTGAGACAAAGGATCAAAAAATGTGATTTGATAACCACATTCAAACAAACAATACTAACAAGTTAAGGATCACATTATGCAGAGGGATTGTCGGTTATCCTCCTATCATAAATACACCTCCATAGCACCTCAAATAATGCAAAAAAGAGCAAGAAAACTTTGTGATGTCACTGAAATCACTGTTTCCATCTCTAGTAATTTTTGTTAAGTTCATCATCATAATGTTAATTTAATCCGAGATTTGTATTAAAAATGTTAACTGGTTGAAACGCCCACAAGAAGTCTTAGATAAATAGGATTCTCAGTACAGCTACCTATGAAAAATATTTAATTGCTAATAAAGAATTATCTATCTATCTATATAAATAATGTTCAATTTAGATCTCTTATGATGAAAATCATACAAACAGCAAAAGTCCCAGATATTACTCAAAAACTGCACTCAAAATGACATATTAATTAGATGCTTCTCTGTACCGTATTCTGTGCCATTGTCTTACTTTTTACCATTACTCCAATCTTCTATAAGGTAGTCACTCTGATGGGACCTGGTTGGTAGGAGACCTCGTGGAAGAACCTAAACCAACATTTAAACCATACCTACTCTTCTCGCTATACAACAAAATATATTCAGATGTCATGTATGGCGACTAAAATATTATTTAGCGACTCAACAAGACAGGAATTATTAATTTAGGTATATAAATCCACCATTTCCAATTCGTGAAATGATCACCAAAAAAACACTAGTCTCCTGCATTTTTTCGATAAATCAATTTTTATTCTGGTGTAGATATGGATGCGCACCTTTTGAAACCTTTCATGTGCATTTTATTGCTAACAATATGAGAAAATTTCCTTTTTTTAAGAAAAATAAAATAAGTGTTGTTGTTTACATCAACCTAACCTCACAAAATACTTTTCCTAGAATTTTTATTCTTTGAGACCCTGTGATCTCCAGAAACTTTTTTAAAATATTAGGATAGTATCGAAGAATATCTCATGGGAATTTGAAGAAAATTCATCGAGTCGTTTAGAAATAATCCCGAAAAAACCTCGCTTCTCCCATAAGACTCCATGTAAAAACCGGCCCAAGATTAACAGCTGTTTTTCTGATGGTTACGGCCTGTTGTTTTTTTTGTCGGCCTTGGAACTTCATGAGAAGAATAGGTCCGTTTTTGCGAGCTTAACGTAGTTACTATTGTTTTCTCTTTCTAAATGTATTCGTCTTCGAGCTAGGGCAGTCACGCTCTTTTTGGTCAAGGACACAACCCACGTGAAATGAAGTAGTCCTTTTACATATAAATTAACGTAATTTAAATAAAAAATACAGAATTTCTTACATTTTAGAAATCTCCACTGCACCAATGACATTTCCTAACTATTTTATTATCAAAATTTATGATAAATAATAGCGAATTATTGAAACGCAGTTAGGGTCCGGCACTAAAGGCGGGTTTACACAACTTTTTATATTGATAATTTATAACCTAAGCACAATTTTATTCATAGTCATAATGTTAAATATATTATTCTTAATAGAAGTGTTTACCCAAGTTTTCATAGTTATAATTCACAATTCATAAGCACAGTGCATAATTTAAAAGTTGTTTAATTTTAACTTTATGCACTATCAATATGAAAAAAGCAAAGAAAACATTTTGGTTGGTTGATTTCAAAATGTGAGTAATTGATTTTTGCTGATATTGGAAAACAGAAAACATTTTTTTGTTCTTCTTTTTTGTCAATTTGTAATGCACTATGCTTATAAACTCTTGAATAAACAGGTGCTGTTAAATTATGTATTAACACCAAAATTGTGCTTGTACACTATGAATTAAAGTTATGAATTATCAATATGAAAAGTTGGGTAAACCTGCCTTAATAAGGCCAGGCACTATTTTAACGCTGTTGACAGATACGCATGCGCAACATTTAGTGCCGACAAGTTTAAGGCATGCCCTTATTTGTGGTGCCCTTCTGTAGTGCGATGACGTAACGCTGCTTTCCGAATTTTTTTTGTTGTGACGACCAAAAAAGCAAAAATTGGGCACACAATAGTTATTTTTTTATGAAATCGGGTGACATGGTGGAAGCAAATGAAAAAATCAAGACTCAAAGACTTGAAATAGTTATCGTTGACAGCGCTGTATTCTTGAAAGTGTGAGACAGTGTTGCCAACTGGGTTCGCCGAAAATTCTGTGAAATTCCCTATTTTCATATTGCACCAAGAAATCCCTAGAACTAGGAAAAAATTCTCTAATTTGGCATCACTGGTGTGAGAAGGGAGTACTCGTCCCTTAAATAAACACGGTCTAGTATTTTTTTGGCTCCGCCCACCTGATGACGAAACAAATATATCAGCCTGCTTTCTTTATTGATTTTTGTTGTTGACATTTGGGGTTCTGGTTTTTTTGCAGAAGTTTTTGGGCCACTTTCTCACTTCGGCTTGAATTTAAAACTAAGCTAAGGTAAAACTTAAGTATAAGTTCAACTTATCCTAATTTCTCTTGCAGAGGTGCAATCTTGGCTAAGTGGAACCAGAGAATATGAAATTGGGTTGATCCTATATTTATTTTTTATTTATTTATATTTTTTTGGATGCAGTCTTGAATTACAGTGTCAATTGTCAAATTTTTTGTTTATTTTTTTGTGGTTTCCAAAAATTGAAATGTAAAAAAAAACGGACGATTTGGAAAAAAGCGAGAGCCCAAATTTTTATTTACTGTCAATTACTGTTGGAAGCAGAGCAGATTCACCAGGGGTTCCCGATTCACCATCCCCAAGACCTACAGAAAGACAGGAGATAGGTGATTTGGATTCTGTCCTTTGGTAAGTTTCTATAAAGCCTGTAGTTAGATAATAAGTTTCTGTTTTATTAATGGATTGGCCCCAAGAGGTGAACCAATCTAGCAGGAGGTAGTAAGTTGGTCGTAGGAAAGTCAGAGATTTTTGAGAAATGCTGTGGACACCATGGTGTTGTAGGTACCTACTTTCGTTATAATTAAAACTGGGTCTCCAACTAATTTTCATTTTTTTTTAAAACTGTTATGTCATAATTCTTTGGAAAACAGAGAAATGTTTAAAAATATTGTTTTCCTTTGTTTTAGATTGCAGATAAGGAGGCAAGATGATCATCTTCATAGAAAAGGTACATACTAAATAAGAATAACTTACGGTAAAGCTAAATCATCTGGAATTACAAAAAAAGGTACTAACACATATTTTTGCATTATGAATTCACGTCCTTTACATAAGATTTTTCATAGATCAATCAATCCTGATTCATCATTTAAAGAGCAATTAAAAAAAATCCAAGAACTCTTTGCATTATTTATTTGTATTTTTATTTTTTAGAAAGTTCTTTCAAACGACTTCCCTATCTACTAAAAAAAATACAAAAACCAGGACTGGCAGGAGACATCCCACAAAAGAAAAAAATTTTTACTAAAAGTGATAGAAAATCCATTAATTTTATGTCAATATGGCAGAGAAAAGTCAGGAGAAGGCCACTAAAATGGTAGGAGTTCATCGACCTATGTGGAGAGGGTATTGCTTTGCTTTATCCCCAAGTTTGACATTTAATGTTAAATGAATTTTATTTTTGTTGATTATGTTAGTTCCTTTTATTATGTTTTAAATATTTTATAATTTAGAAGAAAGAATTACCTACCTTTTAAGTTTTTGTTTTTTTTTAAATTACCACTATAAATAGGTACAGTTGTCAGTAATAAATTCTGGCCGCTTTGACACACAGAAGAAAAATCTTGATATTTTATGGGGGCAGAATTTATTAGTTTTTAAGATGTTCTGGTAGGCAATAAAAAATAAATAAAACATGATAAAAAAAAACAAAATAAAAATTAGTTTGTTTTAAGAAAATCTTTGAATATATCTTATTTGTTTTTTAGTTTTAAAAGAAAGTATTTTATATACAAAACCTAAATAACTAGGTAACCACTAAATAACAGTGAAAATACAGAGTTTTTGACCAGCATACAAAAATAACAAGCTTTGTCATTATTGTGATTTGAAAACCTGTCAAGAATAAAGTCATTTCGGTTTATATTTGTAACTAATTCTACGCTTACCCAAAAAACAATATATTATGCATCTTCCTTAATCAAAAATCAATTTTAAACTTTTTTGCAAAATTCGCCAGAAGCCAAACATTTTGATGTGGATTGACAGCAGTAAATATAAACAAAATAAAGATATCCACAAAAATAATCTACCTTTATTTTGTTTTTGTATACTTCTGTCAATCCACGTCAAAGTGTTTGTGTTTTTGGATAATTTTGCGAAAAGAAAGCTTAAAATTGTTATTTTTTTATAAAGGAAGATGCAAAATATATTGCTTTATATGTAAAAGCTTAGAAAGAGTTAGGAAAATAAAAACCGAAATCACTCTCTTCTTGAGAGCTTGTCAAACAATGACAACCACAAAGGTTCTTATTTTGGTATGCTGACCAAAAGCTCCTTAATATAGCAACCAAAAATTAGACTTTTTGAATTGTCATAACTTTAAAACCAATTTTCTGATAAAAAAATTCACAACTGAACATATATTATACTTTATAGTTTTCAGAACAAGTGTCAATAATGGCATTTCTTTAAAATTCAATATGGTAGAAAATTTTAAAAAAATATGACACTTTTTTCAGTGTCCCGGCTCTTTAGTTATTAGTCTGAGGTCCCGGCCTATAATTTGGGTCCTGTTGAGTCCTGACAGGACTTGGCAGGACCTAGAATATGGACCAACACCGTTCTCAACTGAGAACGGTGTTGTATGGACCCTGTTTGCAGGAGGTGTACAAAATTTGAGGATTTGTTCACCCTTTGGGTGTTTCCTATATTTTGTTATAATAATAATACAACAAAAACAAGTTCTTGTTTTAAATATCATGTTAAGAAAAAACTATCTGCACCGATTAATATAAATAGAGGTATTTTCTGATTCTTATTTTGATAAATCTTGTAGAACAATTTGTGAGATTACAAATTTTTTTAAATTATTTTTACTCCTAAAAAAAAAACACAAAAATCGCTTAAAAACACTGTCAAAAGCCGAAAAATATGTTTTAAGATAATAGTAAAAGCAAAAAGGTCTCAAAAACTTAAAAAAATTTAGCCAAGTTTAACTTAAGTCTCAAAATTCTTCCACTTAGCTTTAAGCCAACAATGTTTCCCTTAAGGGACACTTTGACAGCACCAGCAAGCTAGTTATCTTAGTTAAGTTGAACTTAGAACTTAAGCCGAAGTGAGAAAGTGGCCCTTTGTAATAAAAATTGTATTTGTTCATCATTTATTTTCTTTAATTGGTCCAAATTAAGTACCCAACGATATCATTTAGGTACATTATTTTTGTCGTAGGTAACTGCATTTATGCATTATTTTAGCGAAGAGGCTCCATCATCAATGAAAAAATAAAAAAACAAGCTTTTAAATTTGCAATCAGATTTTTTGCCCATAGTATTCACAACAAGTCTGGCCTCTGGAATAATAAAATAATCACTCTCGCAAAAATCCCTGGCAAAACACAAATACAAGAAAAATAGCCTAACTTCTGAACGACGAGTTCGAACTAACCTTTGCTCATTCGATGGGATTCTTGACGGGATCGATTACCAACTATTGATCTTAATTTCTATTTAATGCAAGATATACTCATGCAGGCCAAAAATAAATTTTGTTTACTTGTTCACAAAAAGTCATAATACAAGATAAAAGCAAAAAATAGCCCTGCCATCAATAATTAAACAAAAAAAAAAGAAAAATTCGAAAATTTAATTTAATTTGTCAAGCCTTCTACAGTTTTGAAATGACCGACAAAAATCAGCTGCTATCTTTGTGTCGTCATCAGGTCTAACAGTCTGGCAAAATTACTAGACCGTATCTATTCTACGGACCGTGGGGAATACTCACATCTCCGTAAAACGGGTGAGAACACATGCGCACTCTTGCTTTCACCTGAATTAATTCGGGGAGTACTCTCTAGGTGAGATTTCAAGAATACTGGCCCAGATATACGGTAAGGCTAATCACACACAAACTTGCATAACACATAGCATAACAGTTTGACCAATCAGAGACGGATTTGGAGCCGCCATATTGCATATACATAGATATATTTCCAAAAGGTTGAACTTTTTATGAAGCATGCTATGCACTATGCAATTTTGTGTGTGATCAGCTTAACGAGGCCCCAGAACGAAGTCAGCGAGAAGGAGTACTGTACATATCCATCAACGTGAACATTTTGCGATGATTAACACTAATTGGAGTTTAGAATGATTAGCCAGTTAAAACTTTTAACTTAATACAACACAATCTAAATCCGATTGGTATTTAATAATTATAATGATTAAATCCTAATCGGGGAATTTTTACATTGGTGGATACGAGCATACGGCTTCCTCAAGGCGACCTTGCTCCACCATGAATACGGTTATAACTCAAAAAGAAATTAAGGCAGCCTTGTTTCCTGAAGGAAGGACTATGAATACGGCCCAAACCATTTTTTGTATGGTTTGAAGTTAGAAACAATCCATAACTGGATTTTGACGTGGTTGTAAATTCTTGAGCGGTGATTGTTCATTCCATTCTATCAAAAATTGGGTGTTCGCGCTCCCCGACTCCAAAGCTAGGGATCAGTCCCATTTCTCAGGCAAGCATGCGCGTAAAATGTATATTTTTCAATCTAAAATTTCGAAGACGTTTCAAGAAAAAGCTTTTTTTTTTCGAGGGATGGAATCATTCCCTGGGATCGATCCCTTCTCTTGAGGGATCGTTCCTTCCCTCGAGATTCAAGAATTCCCATGCGATAGAGCTTATCCCTGGGGCCTAATGCTTGAATATCGAGAGAAAGATCGATCACTTGACAGGCAATACAAATCAAACATAATATAAGTCAGAGGATCGTTCGTATGAAATTTCGCTTGATCACCGTTCAAGAATCAGCTCCCTCAGTAAAATAACTATTTACAGAGGGTTTTTAATTGTGTGACTCTTATTCTATTTTATTATGTAGTAATTTAAAACCATCAGTACTTAACTTATTTCGTTCGTTATACTTGTTTAACCAGTACCTAAATTATTTTTTTATTTGTCATTTTAAAACGTTTGACTGTCTTGTCTGTTGCCTCTTGAAAACATTGATAGCACAGTGACTGTGCTATTGTATAGTAATAGTACTTTACTGTTGTAAAAATTTCTATCTGTTCTTGTGTATTATTATTAATATTGTGTTTTAAGTTATTATCAAGCTTGTGAGACTTAGATAAGTAATTTGGTAAATTAATCTTAAGATTAATATTGTTGACATTATTTTTGTAAAACATTTTGAGAGCGATTGCTAATAAACGAATTATATAAATATAACATTCTAACCGCATGACTTTATGCGCAATTTTACAACTCATAGTTAAACGTCAAACCTCAGTTTAAACCACAGATGTCGACTTTTTTACGTTTTATAGGTGCAGTTTACCAACAAACTTCGGTTTAACTGTTACCGGCGGTCTGGGTGTTTGCTAAACTTCAGTTTAATAGTTACCGAAACATTCTAACCTCAAAAAAAAGTTATTAAAAATTTGTTTTTGGTAAAAAGACTGTAAATATTTAGTGAAAGCGCTATGATCAATGACTTAAAATTATTGACATTGTCGAAGCACGAAGACCAATTATTATTTGTTCTAGAACAAATCCTTTGGAGGAGTCCGACGATATGTAGATGTTAAAAAGAGGTTTGAATTATCTAAAGAGATATGCGAAATAAAGCAAGTTTTATTCTCACATCGAGCTCACACGTATATATATATATATACTGTATATCTTTTTGACAAATCTGAATATTTTTGTTGTGTCGTCTGGCTGTATGTCTATCTGTAACCAACGCTGATATCTCAAAAACTACTTGACTGATTTTTATCAAGTTTGGCTCTAGTTGGTGCCATTTTGGTTAAAATAATCAACCCTATATATGTAAAGAAAATGTAGTCTTTCTTCATGGCCGTGGTTTAACTCCGACTTATAAAATTGAGCAACTTGTTTACCGATGGATTAATCCAAAGATTAAACTGAAGTTTAAACTATGGTTTAATCTGGAGTTTTACCTTTGGTTGTAAAATTAGCCCTTACTGAACGCCATTTAACTGATTGGGGCATTTGGCTATAAATTTCAGTGCACACCGCGTGTACCACACCCGTGGTGTACACAGAAGGGAACCGAGGTCGTTTTCTACTATGCTAGAGGCAGATCACAAACGAACTCGCCTTCTGGGATAAATGTCATTTATCCCGTGACGTAATTTGACTTTTCTACATCTTGTAAAATTTTTAATGTTTACTGACTATGCCGCACCTTTTGTGTTTTTTTACGAATTTATTTCTTTATTAATAGATTTTAGCCTTAAAACAGTAAAATATGGGCAAAGGATGAGATCAGGCACATAGTCCATTAGAGGTAAAATGCGTGCAGAGAATAGGAAATGCCTGTACTAAATTAGTTGACAAAAAGGCATTCCAGTTACTACAAAAGGCAGGAAGTAAAACAATTGCTAAATCATGGCTGGGACAGACAGGGTTTCCATGAATGACGCCTTGTCTAATGTGGAGGTAATGTTACCTTAATAATAGTCTTAGATGTTTAAGCTGGAATTATAAACTTGTTCGTATTCAAGGCGGGTTTACCAAACTTTTCATATTGATAATTCATAACTTTAACTCATAGTGTATAAGCACAATTTTAGTGTTAATACATAATTTAACAGCACCTGTTTATCCAAGAGTTTATAAGCATAGTGCATTAGGATATTTGACATACCAAATTGACAAAAAAGAAGAACAAAAAAAATGTTTTTCTTTACCTAACCTCAACAGGTTAGGTATTCTTCCTTCTTGCTAAATTTCTATTTTCTAATATCAGCTAAAATCAATCGCTCCCATTTTGAAATCAACCAACCAAAATGTTTTCTTTGCTTTTTTCATAGTGATAGTGCATAAAGTTAAAATTAACCAAGTTTTAAAATATGCATTGTGCTTATGAATTGTGAATTATAACTATGAAAACTTAATAATATATTTAACATTATGACTATGAATAAAATTGTGCTCCCCTTCAGTTTGCAGTTCACGCATCTCTGGTTTTTTCTTTCTTACTTAGGGAGAAAAGAACAGAGATGTGCGAACTGCCAACTGAACACGAACAACAAGTTAATTCGAGCTTTATAGCTGTGTGGCCAGAGGGGGAAAAGCTTACTAGGGAATAAAGGTCAATTTATGCTCCCAACTTGGATCAACATAATTCAACATGCACAGATTTTTTTATAGTGTCAAAAACCTATGCATATTGATCAGAGTTGTGAGCATGAATTGACCTTAACCCCCATTTGCATTGACTTTTTTTTTATGTGTGAATTAACTAAAACTGCGTTCAACAACAGGTAAGATAGAGATGGGTTGAGTTTTCATCTTTTTCTCTCCCATTGCTAAAGAAAGTTTTAGTTAAAGGAAACATAAAAAAAGTCAGTGCAAATGGGGGTAAGTGCATGTACTTGGAAATAGCTGCAGAGGAATCAAACAAAAACTGTATTAAAGGGTATTTTATGGAGTCCTAAGAGTCAATGTCCCTAAAGTTAGCAGTACAAAGTCAGCAGTGCAAAGATTTTATGATTGGAAAAATTAGTGCTAATTAAATGCCAAGTCAAAAAATTTTGTGCTCCTGTAGTTTCCAAGATATGACCTGCATTGCTAGCTATCTATTAAAGATAGCAGTGCACCATGCTAGAATGGTCCCGAAAAGTGGTTGAGAAAATTAAATGCTGGCATATCAACAAATTGTATTTTTTACTTTTTTTGTTGGTGGTGTTTTTCATATTGAAATAAATTAGTTCTATTTAGGTGCTAATTAACCAAATTTTGTGCTCTTGTAGTTTCCGAGATATGGCCTGCACTGCTAGCTACATGTTGAAGATAGCACTGAATGGTCCAGAACGGTACTAGAGTGGTCTGAACCAAACAGAAAATTAAATGCCAATTAAATGCTGCCATTTCAATAATAAAATTTTATATTTTTTACTTTTTTCTGCATATTTTTTTAAACTAACTTGGCACACTGCTAACTTTAGGTCATACACATATTTGAGTTCTCATGAAAGAAGACATTGGTGAGATATGGCTTGCACTACTAGCTGCTAGTTAAAGAAATTTAAATGCTAATTAAGTGCTGCAATTTCAATAACAAAAATTTAAATTTTTTACCTTTTTCTGCATGTTTTTTAAAATTAACTTGGTGCACTGCATATCTCAGAAACTATAAGAGCACAAAATTTGGTTACTTGGCATTCATTTAGCACCTAAAGAGCACTAATTTATTCCAATATTAAAAACACCTCCAACATCTTCTTTCACAAGAAGTCAAATATGTGTATGACCTAAAGTTAGCAGTTAATTTTAAAAAATATGCAGAAAAAAGTAAAAAAATACAATTTTTTTTATTGAAACAGCAGCATTTAATTTTCTGGATCATTTAGAGCACTCTACGACTTTTCTGGACCATTCTTTTCAGAAGTAACTCGTTTCAAACTGCTTCTATTTTATAAATGAATTTCTCGACTCTTAATTTCAAATGTGGTAAAAATGGTAGCTTAATTTAAAGGTACTTTTAAGACCTTTCCAACAATGTATCACTCGGCATACTTTATTCTAAAAAAAAATTTCGAAAATTTTGATTTTTTTTTTTAATTTCTAAAAAACAGTATTTTTGTTTTTTTTCTTTTTTGATATTTTTTATCTTATTGTATTCCCCACATATATTCAAAATTTTAGGAAGGAGAAATGATGGGTTCCTGTTAAAAAAATAACAATAAAATCCTGCATAAGAAATGCATTGACCATGACATAGCCAGTGCATTCATAATTAAAATAAGAAGCAGCTTTATTGTTATATTTTCCCTCACTTTTTGCAGAAAATTACCATAAGCCCCCCCCCCTTGCTGACCTCCCCCCCTTCTATTATAGGTGATGTTATTTTAACCTTGAACAATTTTTAAGTGAGAAGTTTGAAGAACAAGTAATAGGCAACATAACATATAAGAAATTGATAACAGTAGGCTGGTGCAATATGGAAACAGTGATGAAATCTGTAGATGATTGTATTGAAGAATTTTCGAATGAACTTATCAAGCTCAAATCACATTCTTTTTTTGCGACCATGCAGAAGGAATTTTATAATTATGTCAAAAATACATTAAGCATAGGAGAAGCACTTATTACAAGTGACTTTGCTGAAAATTTCTCCTTCGTTTTGCAAGATCAAGTGCAGTCATATCACTGGACCAATAGCCAAGCGAGATTACATCCATTTGTAATATACTACAAAAATGAAGACAAGGAAATTGAACATTTGAACTATGTTTTCATTTCAGATTGTTTGGTTCACAGTACAGTGGCATTTCACCTCTTTCTTTGCAAACTTATCCCAGAATTGAAAATGAAAATTATAAATCTAAAAAAAATAATATATTTTTCAGACGGGTGCTCTGCACAGTATAAGAATAAAAAAATTTTTCTTAACATTGCTTGCCATAAAGAGAAGTTTGGAATTGATGCAGAATGGCACTTTTTTGCAGCCTCACATGGAAAGAGCACTTGCGATGGTTTAGGAGGGATCGTAAAAAGACTGGCCACTAAAGCAAGCCTCCAAAGGCCATATGAGGAGCAGATTATGACCCCACCACAACTTTTTGCACTTGCGTCCGACCATATTCCTGGAATTATTTTTAAATATTGCAATACTGATGACCATCTCAAACATGAAACATATCTAGAAAAAAGATTTGTAGGAGCTCAAACCAATCTTGGAACTCAAAAACTGCATGCTATTATCCCAGTATCTAAATCTAAAATAATAACAAAGACTTTCTCGCTCAGCCCTGAAGAACAGGTTCAGCACCTAAGGATCTCAAAAGAAGCTTTAACAAAAGTGGAACTACAAAACATTGATTCAGGATTTGTTAACATAAACTATGACAACTTCTGGTGGTTGGGGTGTATTATAGGAAAAAATATGGAAAGTGGAGAACTCAAAGTTAGTTTCTTGCATCCTCATGGTCCTGCACCACGTTTTTGTTACCCCAAACCCAGGCTGACATATTAGTAGTAGAACAAAGTTCAATACTAAAAAAAGTTAACCGAAATACTGCAACGGGTAGAACATACAGACTGTCTGCTGAAGAAATGTTGGTTCTTCAAACATTCTGGAAATAAAGTTAAAAAATTAAATATTACACATATAAGGATTTGTTTTTTTAAAATTAAGTTAATTTAGTTGTTTAGTGTTTTGTTGTTCAATATTACTTATCCTGTTTCTTAACTTTAAGGTCGCTGAGCTAACATATATAAGATTTCTCATTCAAATTGTGGATATTTTCCATGTAATAAAAGTTTCATTTTGTTTTTAACTTAAAACCTGTTATTTCTCCATCCTAAAATTTGGAACATCGTTAAAAAGGCCTTTGAAGTACCTTTAAATTGAGGTATCACTTGTCTCTAGGTTCAGCAGTTTTCAAGATTTTAGTATTTTTGTTAGTGCCTTTCAGAGCCAAATGGACCATTTTTTGAATTTTCAAAAATTCATAACACAGAAACTACTAAGTCAAAAAATCTAAAATTTTGAATTTTTTAGTTTTTTTTTATAGGGAAAATAAGTGTACCAAAAATCATCAAAATCGGAGGTGGTCAAAACGAAGATCACCATTTTCGTGGTTGATTTGATATGGATTTACCCATATAAATTATTCCACCAACCTCACCTTTTACATTGTTTTTTTTTTTTAATGGGGAAAAAAGTACAACCCAGCAGGAAATCAGCATTTAATCTTTTTCCTGAAACAAATTCTAAATTTTCTTTATCATTTACACCACCCCAAGATAAAAAACTTAGCTGTTTAGCTACTATTACAATTTAGTCTTTCTATGACTTTTTTAGTTTTAGGGTATTTTGGGTCAACAGATCAAACTCTTGAAGTGATTTCAATTGCCAAACATTGTTTTTTCTCCCTTTAAACCTAAAAGTTATGTTTAAAATGACCCAAAATGTATTAGCTTCTTCATGATGGTCGTGAACATTCAGGGTTGTCTCAGTTTAATATCTGTTGCAGAACACTCCTGTTTTACCCCTAAAAGCTACAACTATTATTTGTGAAATGATCCTAAATGTGTTTGCTTTTAGCATCTTCAGGACAGACGTAAAAATTGTATAAAATTGCATTGCTATATATCTTTTCTGGAACACCCTTTTTGATCCTTTAAAGCAACCCCTAAATACTAAAACTTGTATTTATAAAATGACCCTAAATTTTGTTTTTTTGTGTGGGGTACATTTTTAAAAAGTCAAGTTTGTTTAAATAAAAAGTAGGTCCACATGTGGAAAGATTTATCATTTTAAACATGTAACCTTAAAATCCAAAATTAACAAAAAATATGTGATCTTTATTTTTACTTACTTTTTTTTTGGAAAGTGTTCATGTGTCACATGGTGATCTCATGAGAATCAGCCAAATACAGGTTTTAGCTTTTAGGGGTGCTGTAAGGGGTGAAAACAGAGTGTTCCGCACAAGATGTAGCGATGGGAGTTTTCACAATGTTTTCTAGCATCTTGAAGAAGCAAAAAATTAAACAAAATTTTAGGTCATTTCATAGATTCAAGTTTTAGCTTTTAGGGGTGCTGTAAGTAGTGAAAAAAGGGTCTTCCGCAAAAGATATAGCGACGAAGATTTACACGCTGTTTTCAAACGGCTTGAAGCAGCAAAAAACAAAAGAAAATTTTGGGTAATTTTTTAAATACAGATTTTAGCTTTTAGGGGTGCTTGATTTTTTCTTTAATTTTGTTAAAAAATGTTGTACCCCTATAGTATGGTGATTGTTGTGCTACTGCAAGGCGGGGAAATGGTAAGCGTAGATTCTCTGAATTTCTTGTAAAATGTTGGTCAATTTTCGATTTTTTTTTGATTGTGTTATTAACTTTGTGCACTGAAATATGTAAATGCATGGAACTGTCATAACTTGGTATTTTGGCACATAATTAGCACATAATTTTAAAATCAAACATTTTTAGTTTGGCGCCATCTTTCCTGGTGGGGTTGCTAAGTTAATATTAATCTAGCTACCCCATTTTCTTTTTTGATTTTCTCAGAGGAGCACAAAAATTTTTGATTGGGGACGAAATTAGCACATAATTATGGCATAACTAAATTTTGATTTTCTTGGGGTAGGGTCGCTAGGTTAATGGAAGTAAAATTTTGGATCATTTTAGAGATACCAGTTTTATCTTTAAGGGGTGAAAAGAGGGTCTTCTGCAACAGATAATGCATTGAGATTTCACTGAATGGTTACTACCGTCGTGAAAAAGCTAAAGATTAAATAAATTTTTAGGTCATTTCATAAAAACAATTTTTAGCTTTAAAGGGCTGATTTTTAGGGCGAAAAAAACATCTTCCGCACTTCACTTCAATAGTTTAATCTGTTGACGCAAGATACCCTAAAACCTAAAACGCCATAAAAGAAAGTTGGCCACTATTATTTTTATTTTTGATCAAGACTTGATCTATCAAAATTTCAGTGTCATGAGTGGTATGTATCCACAGATAAATCCTTGGATAAATTTTTACCTTATTAAATTATTATAGGTACTTGATGAGCTGCCATTGCCCGATGAGCAGCCCTGTATCGAGGCCCAACCCTGTTCAGTGGTGTACCAAGCAAATTTTGACACAAACTTTGAGGACCGCAATGGGTTCGTTACTGGCATGTCGAAGTATATTGAGGAAGCCACTGTTCATGCCAGTCTGGTGAGTCAGTAGTTTTAATCAAGTGTGATTTCATTAAAAAAAAAAAAGAAAGACCAACAACAATTTACTGATTTTTGCTAAAAATGTTAAAATATCCCCCAAATATAAAACCATTATAACATTCTCTTCGCCTGTTAAAAAGCCAAAATGTACAGAGAGTGTAGGAGCTAAAGCAAATACTTACAATCGTTTTTTAATTAATGTTTTTTTTTGTCTTATCTGCCCTAAAAGAAAAGCTTTACATGGTCATGTTTATTAAATTAAAATTGACTAAATTAAATTTTGTGTCCTTTGTGCCATCCATTTGAAAATTTTAAGCCTTGTCTTAGAAACTCCGGTTATAACTTATTGTTTGATACTATTTTATTGCATACCTTATGGTTTAAAAAAATTATTTATTAGAAAATTAGTGATAATTCGAATCATATCGAAGTTATAGCTACTTTTGCTATTAACTTTTTTTGTCCCGTTCATCTGTGTGAAATTGAGTTTTTTTTTAAATTATAAATTGTTTATTTCCCAACATACCTTAAGGATTATTACGAGGAGGGAACACAAACGATTAAAAATAAAGTAAAAAAGCAAACCTAGTGGTTAATTATATCAACACAAATGAAAACAAATAAATTTATTTATTGTTTGTAAATTATTTGTTATCTTTGTATATTTTTAAAAATTTTTACTTTTTCTTTGTTCTATACATCTTTTTCTTTTTTATTTTAATATTTTGACTTACTGCTTTTATCAAAATTATGATTATTTTCCACAAACCAAAACTACACTTTTTTGCACTCGACGCGCGTTTCGCTAACAACGTTAGCATCATCAGGGGACGATAAACATTGTTTATAAAATAGATCCGTGTTTTTAATAATGAATTTGAACCTTTCAATAACCATAAGTTGAATTTCCCGAAAATAGGACGCCATATTTAACTTGTTGCTGCACAATAAATACACTTATTTTAAGTTTATATAAGTCAGTCAAGTTCAGATTACCAAGGGGACAGTATAAATTAATAGTCGGCTCTAGGAATAAAAGTTTATTTCATCAATGTTTTTAAAATGGTTTTATTAGCACAGCCCAGTCAAAATTAAATAGAGATTCCTTTCTGATTCAAAAAACTCATGTTGTATATTGTCTGTATTTTATATTCAGTAAAGTAGGTCTGACAGCTTTGTCGTTTGTTTAGTTTAAAGATAACTCTCAAGCAGCGTATTTGCAACTTGAGAATTATTTCTGCATATTTCTCCTTATATAAGTCAGTCAAGTTCAGATTACCAAGGGGACAGTATAAATTAATAGTCGGCTCTAGGAATAAAAGTTTATTTCATCAATGTTTTTAAAATGGTTTTATTAGCACAGCCCAGTCAAAATTAAATAGAGATTCCTTTCTGATTCAAAAAATACGTAATGTGTTACCTTTTTCTCTAACAGTTTTTGAACAAAATTCTGCAAAATTATTCTCATACGACCAATGATAGATAGATAGATAGATAGATAGATAGATAGATCTTTATTGGTGTTGTACATACAGAGTATTTCCACAAGTCAAAAGTAACAAAATAAAACAATATAAAAAGTCATATTAAAAGTTAAGTTAATAATAAAGATTAATTATAAAGCATATTAAAATTTGTTAAACCTGACAGATTAGAAAACATTTATTTTAAGTGAAATTAAAATTTAAGTCAAAAATAAGGATAGTATACACAACACATTAAAATTTTATAAAACCTAACAAAGAACAAAACATTACTTTAAAAAGACGGTTCCTATGTATTATAAACAAATACCTACAAAAGGATTATTATTTACATTTTAAACAGTAAAAGCACACACCCATCAACAAAGTATTGCGGCCAACAACAAAATTCAAATATATTAGTCATTGCACAAATAGTACTAAGTAATAAAAATAATAACAATAATAGTATTGTTGTTTCGTATGGGATCCTATATGTCATCAAAGTTGTTTGTCAAATATTCATCAATTGAGTAAAAAGATTTTTGTTTCAGGTATAATTTAATCTTGATTTTAAACATTTTTATATTAAGATTCTTAATATGATCTGGAAGAACATTATAAATTTTTATGGAGGTTATTTCTATGTCTAGTAGTATATTTATGCACATCACCATTTGTGGCATATGCATGCAAGTTGGACTTAAGGTGCATTAAGCAAGCCAAAATATATATGTATGAAAAAGTTAGTATTCCGAGTTCAGGAAATTTAGCTCGACAACAATCTCGATACCCAATAACCCTTACACACTTTCTCTGGACAGCAAATACTAAATCTGTGTGAGATGAGTGACCCCAGTTTAAGATGGAATATGACATGTGTGAATGGAAATATGAATAATATGCACTGAGGATGGTATTTTTTGAGACACAATTTACTAAGTTCCTTAGTAAATAAACGTTTCTGCTAAGGGTTTTTGTAAGTTTAAGAGAATGGTTCTCCCATGTTAGCCCTGGATCGAGTGTTAACCCTAAGAATTTAACAGGTTTTTTGTGTAGGTCTTCTGGAATTTTACGCATTGAAAATGTAATCTTTTGGGTTTTTTTGTCGTTAAGGCTAAGACGGTTACTAAGAAACCAATTTTTTACATTCGACTGTGTTTGACTTACTGCTTCATATAGAACATCATAGTCAGAGGACACATTTTCAGCTGTGGTATCATCAGCAAACTGTACTCCGTTAATAACATCATCGAGATCGTTAACAAATATAATGAAAAGAGTAGGTCCTAAGGTCGAGCCTTGAGAAACTCCATAAGTTAGGGGTTTGGTGTTGGAAATTAGACTCTGATGTTTGGTGTACTGACGTCCCCCAGGTAGGACTTTATTAGTGAAATTGAATCAGAGCTAACATTGTATTCAGATAGTTTAAGTGCTAGCAGATCATGAGAAACGCAATCAAACGCTTTAGTTAGATCAAACAATGATGCATGCAAGTAAGCTTTATCTTCAAATGCTTCTTGTATGTGCTTAACTAGATGACTAATCGCCAATGTTGTAGAACCACCTTTACGAAAACCATATTGACAGGGACTAAAAAAGTTGTTTGCATCAAACCAGTTTACAATTTGATTCTTAATTACAGTTTCATAAATTTTAGCAAAGACTGGTATTATTGAAATTGGACGATAGTTGGAAATATCTTCAATGTCACCTGATTTATGTATCGGGACCACTTTAGAGATTTTAAAACAACTGGGGAATAAATTATTTCTTATTGCTAAATTTACAAGTTTAGTGAACGGTACTATTATCAGATTTTGAATAATTTTAAGCATTTTTACATTGATGTCATACGCGTCTCTACTTGGACTGTTTTTAAAGCCAATAATTATATCTCTGATCTGATTAAAAGAAACATCGGTAAATACAAACTTATCAGAGACTTTTTTGTGAGCTTTTTCTTTCAATTTTTCAAGCGGGTTTTTATTGATAAAAGATAAACTATCTATAACTGATTTTGCTATTGTAGTAAAGTGTGCATTAAAGTCATTGGCATTTAGAGTCGTATTTGTACATTTGTTTTTGATTAAAGGGTTGTTATTTTTAATTATCTCCCAAGATGCCTTTTGTTTATTATGAGCTCCGTTAATATGCTCATCGTTAGCATGCTTTTTTGGTTGCTCCCGATAGAGACGTGTTAGAAATTTAAGTCTTTCGCGACTTGCTTTCAGATCTTCGCGAAACCAATTTATATTTACGAGAAGATTTTCAGAGTCCACAACTTTACTTTTTTCTGGAAAATATTTATCACAATTGGTTGTTATGATATCTAAAAATATTTTAAATTTATTTTCTAAAGTTAACGTAACATTATCTATAAAGGACCAATCAGTTATTTCTAAACTGTTGTACAGATTGTGCAGTCCAATATCAGTTATGGGTTTAAAGTAAATTCTTTGTTTTTTCGGTTTGAAGTAAGGACTGTTAATCTCAAAAGATATAGCCAGGTGATCCGACATATCAAGGTCCACTGACTTTACTTGGACTAACTTGTTGGATATATTAGTAAACACATTATCCAGGCAGTTATCACCTCGAGTGTTTTCGAAATATGTTTGATGTAAATTGAACGAATTTAACAAGTTTACAAGTGATAGTGTTTGAGAGTCATGAGGTTTGTTAAAATAAAAAATTTCCATCTTGTTAGATAACTTGTCTAACAGTGTGGATAACTTACTTAAGAAGCTGTCGAGGTTGCCAGCTGGAGACCTGTAAAGAGACACCACCTGGATATTATTAATTATCGCACCAGCCACCTCAAAATCCAACTCGACAGACATATCGGTAATGTTAAATGGAAGAGCTGAACTCATGGTTCCTTTTTTTAAATAAATCGCTGCCCCACCTCTCTGATGGATACTTCTTGTAAAAGCTGAAACTAAGGTGAAATCATCGATGTTAACTGCTACTAGAGCATTATTTGTGACAAAATGCTCATTGAGACAAAGTACTTGACAATTTTAAACTTTCATATACGCCTCCAGTTGAGAGATTTTACTAATTAAACCTTGCACATTAAAGTGAATAATGTTAAATGAATTATTTTTAGGCGTATTATGAAAACTAGACCCACTAACTAGAACATCAACACTATTATTAGACAAGTGATTTTTAAAATTTTGATTGAGAATTAAAGAGGAATTAAAATTCAGGGCGGTATTATTACTTGATTTTCTCTTGCTAAAAAATTTGTATGCGACAAAGTTCCATAAGAGTTGCCACTTTTATTTGTTTGCTCAGTAATCTTTGGGAAAATTAGAGTTTTATTTGTGTCAATCTGTATAACAACTTTACAGATCTCGTCGCAGATAATCTTTTTTGGTAGTTTATATCCTGAGGAAGAAATGAGATCAATATAGGAAACCATAAATTCTGTGATTAAGTTTATCTTGTTTAGAAATTGAGACAACGCCAGGTTATATCTTTTAATCCTATGATCAGTCTTTTCTTCTCCTTGCAAATGAGTTAAACAGGAAAAATAATATTCGGTTTTCTTTGTCTAATATTTATAAAAGATACTTTTTTCTTTTGCACACTAACCAATGTCCGATATTAAAAAAGAACTTTTTTTTAATTTTTTTTTTCATAAAATAAAGTTTTATTTTGTGTTATATCATAAAGCATAAAAATAAAACATATATTTTTCCTTACTTAGCTACTGATATTTTCAGTGCAAACGTGCCAAGGGACTGATTGAGTACTTAAGCTTAAATATTTTTTAAAGGAAATATTTGAGTAAGCTTTTAAGGAAAAAAAATAGTTAAATGTCTTGTAGTTAAAATTATATTTAAAGGGAACATGAACAATTTCTGTAGATCTACCCATTTAAAAAAAGTAGGAGTTATAAGCCACAGCACGTAACTCGACGTAGCCTAAGTTTTAATGCGTAAGCACAGATCAAAAGAAAGGTGTGTAGTTTTTCACAAATTTCTATTCTATGGGTATGTAAATAAAACCTCTTCAAAGTTGACCCTTCCATAACGTGCTGCTCTATTCCCGAGAGCAGTCTCTCCATTTTCTTCATCCTCCATCAAAAATAAAGACATTAAGAATGTCTTCCATTTTTGAAATATAAAACAAAAATCACGACAATTTTTAGGTTATCTTATAAAAAACAAAGCAAATGAGAGCGCCCTCTGCTTGACAACTTAAATAATTTACAAGATACGCAAGAAGCGTTGCTTTTAGCCTTTTTTAGCTCGTCGTAACTAGGCGACGTATCCTTTCTGCGTAACGTACGTTGCGTTTACGTCAAGCCGTGGCTTATAACCCCTAGTAACATCGCCGACCTAGCATCGGCTTCGCCAGCTTAACGACTGGCAGCACAATCAGCATACAAAAAGATACTTGTTTGTAAACATGAAGATATAACTAAAATAGAGACATTATGTTTACCACAATTGCGATCAGACAAAAGGTAAAAAATTTGGCGACGATGCCAGATTGCGCTGAAAGTTGTATCCCTACACGTAGTGTTTTTACAAAAATACTATTTTTTTAACTTTCTTATCATTTACCTGCAATTATGCAAATTCTCTGGTTTGCTTTTTAAAACATAGAGAAACACTTTATTTGTATTCAAGGCGCCTATACTCACAGGTGAGCGCAACATTCGACTTACCGTCATATTGAAATCTCAACTAACTGGGTACTATAAACGTTTTTTTATTATCAATTTCAGTTTTTTTAATTTTTGTTTGTTTTGTTAAGATTTATGTATAAAAATTGCAAGAACTTATTAAGCAGTGTGTGCCGGAGAGAACCTCAAGTGCTTTTTTAGACAAAGTGACGATTTTAATTAAACATACATCTCTTTGGAGTGGTCCTGCTACCCGAAGGTGGTACTGACTCTTCCAAGTCACCCTCTGTCCACTCCCGCTACCAAATCTGTCGGAGTCCAGCCGCGCCCCATGGAGTCCCGATCTCGGAGAAGTCCAGGTCGTCCTTTTTTGGGTCACCGGCTAGTCTTCTCTACCCAGTTTGGTGGGGTCCTCGGCCGTCCAACTTTGAGTCCCGCAAAGTTTTCGGTGCAGTGTCAACCGTGTCGCCTACTTCTACCTCGTTTGTTGTTACTCTATGCACAACGTCAACTGCGGAGCTGCTGAGAAGTGGGGCCGCCCGTCGTCGTCTCGAGTCGCATTCGGTGTTGTGTAAAGTAATGTGTACTTGCCGAGATCCGATCCTGCGATCTCTGTTTTGCAGGCTAAGACGCTGTTCACTGGTCTACGGCTGCCCCCTATTGTGAAAAATAAGAAATGTTCTATTTTGGCAAAAAAGTATCGAAAGCAAAGAAAAAACACCACACTATAAAAAAATCTGGATACAGTATCATACGATAAAATTTCAATCGGGACCCACGTGACGTCACAACGCCATATTGTAAATGTTGGGCCCACCTGTGAGTATAGGCGCCTTGATTTTTATTCACATACTCACAAATCCTTATAATTTTAATTCATAATGTGTAGGTACATATCTGTTCAAAAAAAGGGGATACATTTTGACATATGGGTACGAAATGCCCCCGTTTTTTTTTTAACACAAGTATATATGTTATGGTACATATATATCACTCATTTTTTCGGTCGAAATATCAGATTAATATACTGGAGAACAAAAAAAAATGCAACACCATGTATATGGATAATTATTTGAATGAAAATTATTTTTGTGTATGCCTTATCTCAAAAGAAATATTTGATAAATTTTTTGTCTTCTAATCTTTCCTTTTTTCACAGATTTTTGCTATTCATTTTCAAAAACAACCAACACATAAAAGACCTTTTATGAAAATTTTAAATCATTTTTCGCGTAGTTTTTGGTCTTTTTGGATTGCTTACAGTTTACTTAAAAAATAAAAAAGGCCAAGAGTTCGCGGTCGCCAACAATTTCATCATTTAAACGACTTCGAGAAAGGACGCATCGTGGGCATGAAAGAGGCTGGTTTTGGTTTACGGGAAATTGCAAGAAGGGTTAATGCCAATCCATCAACAGTGTTAAGAGTTTGGAGAAGGTGGTCCAATGATGAGACTTATAGACGTCGTGCGGGTTCTGGACGCCCTAGATTATTACAAGGTCGTGATTTACAGCATCTCAGACTCCTTGCTCTCAGAAATCGACGGGACAGTATACGCCAAGTAAAAGATATTCAAGTTGCAGCTACAGGACGAGTGTTTTCAAGGACGACAATTAATCGAAGATTGCTTGGTATGGCGCAGAGGGCTTACCGTCCGCTTTTGGTGCTACCTTTGACCCCACAACATAAGGCTCGCCGCTTGGAGTGGTGCAGAGCTCAGCAAAACTGGAATGACGAATGGAATACCATAAGCTTCAGCGACGAATCCAGGTTTGGTTTAGGCGGCCATGATGGACGTATGGGGGTTAGGCGATTTCGAGGTGAGAGACGAAGCGTAGACTTTGCTGTTGAACGTGATACAGAAAGACAGCAAAGTATCATGGTATGAGGTGCTATATGTTTAGGAAGCAGATCACCTCTAGTCCTCATCAACGGCAATCTGACTGCTCGGCGATATATCGATGAAGTGCTGCAGCCAGTTTTACATCCCTACCTACAAACTATCCCAAATGCGATCTTTCAACAAGATAATGTCAGACCGCATATTGCTCGTGAAACAATGGACTTCTTACATGAACCTGGCATAGAGACTTTGGAATGGCCAGCAATATCGCCTGTCGCCTATTGAACACGTATGGGATATGATAAGGCGCAATCTTAGTCGATTACCACGTCCCCCTGGAAACTTAGATGAACTCTGGCATGCCGCAAGGAGGATTTGGTCCTCAATATGATATAGACCATCTTATTTTGTCAATGCCCAATAGAACAAACGAGTGCATAAATAACCATGGAGGAGTCGAAATGCAATCAATTAATAAGAGCATCCTAATGTATTAATATATAAATAAAGTACTTAAAAAATATTTGTGCTTTCTGGTGTTGCATTTTTTTTTGTTCTCCAGTACATTTATAATTATTATTTGAATTTGTTTGTTTAATATAGTGGGAATAAAACCTACACAATGTGATAACCTCGCACTTGTAGCGGGTCACCTATATCACCGTGTACTATGCTGCCTCATTCATTATTTGTCGTCGGAGTTGCCGCTTTAGTAGAATCGACCTGGTAAACGTAAGGTGGATGGAGCATGCCTGATGCAGCGTTGCCAGTGGAGAGGACAATGGTTTTCCCTAAATCTAACAACTGATCGCGTTTCAAAGAGATTTATGATTGACTTGATGGGTCTATTTTAGTTTAATGTCTTTGTTTGTAAACCATTTAAAAATATGAAATATGAATATTTTTTTTGGTTTTGGAGATATTTAGGAGTATCATCATGTTTCGGACGCCCTGTATGTATTTAAATATCGGTGACACTTAAAAAAAACATTTATTTTAAAAGAATGAACTGCTAGAAGAAGGCAACGAGCATGCGGTAATGCTTTACACATGGCGCTGTTGTTCCCGTGCAATACCCCAACCCAAATCTAACGAGCAACCGAACAGGGTGGAAATTTATGAAAAGACTGTCGAAGTATTAGCACCTGAAGTCAATAAGTTGTTGAACTTTATGTATTTTCAAGTAAGTTTTTATGTTCAGTTAAAAGATTAAAGAAACAAACAGGTACAAAATAAAAAAATAGTAGTCTCTGATGCATCAGGTTAGTTTACAGTTACAAATTTTAGGTTCTTATTTTGGTCGCTATTTAAATTAAATTGAAATACAGATTTTTAAAAAAAGCATAGTTTAGGCGCAAGTTTTAAACACTATTTTTTTATACCTTTGTTGTTTAAATACTTACAAGATAAATTCTAAATTGTCAGTTACATTTTTATATAATATTTTTAGGAATTAGTCTGAGGGAGTGAATTTTGTGGGAGTGTGAGCCAGGGGAAAAAAAAATTAACCAAAGTTTGAGCTTGATTGAAATTGACATCAAATAAATTTGCTAATTAAAACATGCTCTAATTTATGTAAAAAATTGAGTTCAATGTTTTAAGTCTAATTTTTACAAAGTTTAAAGTCAAATTTGTTTTTTTTTTTTTGAAGAATCCACCGACAGGTCAACATTTTTATACAAAAATAAAACCTACACAATGTCTAATTTTTACAAAGTTTAAAGTTAAATTTGCTTTTTTTTTGAAGAATCCACTGACAGGTCAACATTTTTATAAAAAATCGTGTTTTTGATGAAGGTACAAAAAAAAATGTTTTTTAAGTCTATTTTAACTTAGAAAGCTCGTGATGCTTTTTTCCCCCAAAGCGTCGTAAAATGTAACTAAAACTACTTCTTACCACAACTGAAACTAGCCTTTAATTTGAAATATTTTACTTTATTTGTTTGAGTATTGTATTTCCTTTAATGTTTTATCAACTGCTATATGCCATACTTACAGTAACATTTTTCAAAGAGAACAAACCTTTATTTCAGAGAAAGGCCATAGAGAGATTTTCTCAAGAAGTAAAGAGACTGTGTCACGCGGAGAAAAGAAAAGACTTTGTTTCGGAGGCCTACTTGCTAACTTTAGGAAAGTTCATTAACATGTTCGCAGTCTTGGACGAGTTGAAAAATATGAAATCCAGTGTTAAAAACGACTACTCTACATACAGAAGGTAAATGCAGTCAAAATATCCTAAGGTTACCCTAAAATTGTCATTATGTGCTTTTTGTAAAATTTGACAGAAAATAACTCTTTAGTTTCTCCCCAGACTAAAAAAAAAAAATACAACTGGCAATGTCTTCTTTCATAATTTTTTAAATCTTTGCCAGGTCGCCCAGGGAAAACTAAACATCAGAATTAGCTTAAATTTTGCAAAGTTGTTCATTTTGAAATTCTTAACAATTTTGAGTTTTTATTTTAATAGAAAAAGCTCCGGTTAGAACAAACCCCCACAAAAATAGAAGAATTATCAACAATTTTCTCTGGATGACTTTATTCCTTTTTATATTTCCCTACGTTTTCATTCTCCCCAAATTTTCTTTTTTGCAAAAGCGTCACCCTGGCAAAGAAATTCCAAGATCGACATAAGTTGCTTCCTAAGCGTTTCTGTTTCATTGAATTTTTTACTATCAACAAAAATAAAGTTTGAATTAATTAAATAATTTTTTTAGTACCGGTTTTCAAATCAAAAGCAATACTGCTTTTTTTTTCTATTTTAAAAATTATTAACGTACCCAAAACAAATATATTACCCGAAAAATTATGAGAATATTCACAAGAAGTGGGAACATTTTGTTCCACCGGCCGTATGGCGATGAATGTGTGAGGCCTCAAGTTTTTTGTTTTGCAAAAAGGGTGTTTTTTATATCAATAAACAAGATTTTCACCAAAACACTATGTAAAGCGCGTGAGTATAGTATAGCTTCATGTTCGAAAAGTTTGAGCTTGATTTCAGCGTTTATACCGAGGATTAACTGTCCGGATTAAGATTAATTTTGCCTTAATCTACGGTATAAACGCTTGCAATTTAAGATAATACAATCCAACAATTTTTTACGATTGACTTATCTGACTTTAAATACAGGGCATAAACGGTTGAATCGGATTTAATGGCTTTCTGGGGCTAGTAGTGACAGCTAGCCTCGCCCAGCTGAGCAGCAGAGGTCATAAGTTGTTTTTTTTTTAAACTTTTGTTTTAAATAAAAATGCAATTAAATTCATATCGTAAACCTACGGCATAAACGCTTGCCTGATTAATTTTTATCCGGGCAGTTAATCCCAGCTATAAACGTGGAAAGTGAAGTAAAAAGTAATTCTGAACAAGTTTAAAGTCAAATTTTCACAGAATAACAAAACCACTGTCAAGAGAGCGCCAAACAGTTGCCCTTCCAGTGGTTGTTTTGTGAAGTTAACTCTGAAGGTTAGTTTGATGGTTTTTTTTCGGTTTAGACAAAGCTGTACTACACTGCAGTGTCATGAAATTTACCTGGAATAAATCCATAAATTAATTCATGAAGAAATCCATGAATTAATTGTCAGTGTAATACAGGTATAAGAAATTTTATATTAATTTCTATTGGGGAGTCTAACAAAAATAATATGGCCGATCCAATATGGCCGGTGTAGGGTAAACAAATCGTTTTTCCATAAGGCGTAATGCTAACTTAAATCAAAAGTTTGACAAATTGGAAAAAGACGCAGATTAAGCAAAGTGATTTTTTTTATAGGGTAATCCTTTCTGATTCGGGAAAAAAGAAAGCATTTTGCCGAAATTTTAACACTAAACTCAAAATTCGCAGTTAAACGTGGAAATCTCCCTCTTATCTATCGCTGTCGCACCCGTGTAATTACAAATAACGTCATCTCTGTCAAGTCAGATAGCGCAACTGTCTCTCTTCAAGCCGATCTTTAGGCTGAACTGAGAGAGACAATGCCTATCCACAGTGTGCAAGTGCGAGAGAGATAAAAGTACATGACGTTGCCTGTTTAAACTGCGAATTTTGAGTTTATTTCTAACATTTCGGCAAAATGCTCATTTCTTTCCTATTCAGAAAGGATTACACTATAAAATAGTCACTTTGTTTAATCTGCATCTTTTTCCAGTTTCCCAAAATTTTAATGTTTGTTAGCATTACGTCTTATGGAAAATCGCTTTGTGTACCCTACACCCGTCATTTTTAAAGGTCCATCACGTGATTAATGGCTGACTGTGACAATTTGTTAGACAGCCCTGTTTTCGTAAATATGTCCTTTTTTTAGCAAATCTTATTAATTTGGTTGAGTTTGTTTGTTGGTTTTTAAAAATATATGCAAAATGTCAAATATGTTACCGTCAACTATGTTATTGCTAAGAGAAAGGTGATAAAAAATAATGACTTCCCTGCTGATGCTAAATTTATATTATGGGGTGGGCCACAAAAAATGAGCCTTTCAGTCGCGCATAACTTTAAAATCAATAGACCGATTAAAAAAAATTTAGATAATTGCAAGGAATATGCTTTATATTTTTGTGAATGAGTCTTAAAAATGACATCTCTCAAGAAAATTTAAGATGGCGGACAATTTTAAAAATAGCAGTTTTTCGGCCCCCAATGAAACTTTTTTTTGTGTGCCGCTGGCACAAAAATAATTTTTCTTTCTTAGTAGAGCCGCATAGGGCATTTCGCGTGCCAAATGATGAAGAAAGCAAACAAGGTATACGTTTTGAATATAGGTTGGCTACTGGTTATTAAAACCCATCTTACCACCCCCGCCCCCGCGTCGTGTCCCCCCCACCCCCCTCAAAAGGGTTAAATTTTTAATTAACGGTATCTCAAGAACCGTTGGTGATAGCACAGTGATTTTTTCACTGATGTATTTGTCATTGTGTTTAAAACCAAAAATTTAAAAGCAACAGTTTTAATATCTCAAAAACTAAAGGAGATAAATTACGAAACGTACGTTTTTACAAAGTTTTTTCAACGTTTCTTTAAATATTTTAAAAACCAGGGAAAAAAAAGCTTCAAATATATTATTTTGTAGATTTCATCAGCTTTTAAAAAACGTATAGATGACTCATAGGGGTCATACTGGACAAGGGACTCACGTGGAGGCAGCATGTTGCCAAAATGACTAAAAAAGTCCAGGCATCAATGTGGCAGTTGCGCCGAGTGTTCGGTCGAACCTGGTGGATCACCCTCAGGAACCTATACTGGTTATACATGGCCATCATAAGATCGAGAATCCAATATGGGTCAGTGGCCTGCTGGCCTGTAGCTCTTCTGCAGGGGCAATGAGGACTACCCCCATTAGAGCCCTAGAAATCATCTTAGGTCTCCCTTCGCTTCCAACTTGGATCAAGAAGGAAGCGATGGCGACGCACCTACGACTTAGAGACAAGGGCCTATGGAAGGGCAGAGGGGAAAAAGTGGGTCACCTGGCAGTCGAGGAACTGGTAACAAAAGAGTTGCCTCTTCTAAAGATGCCAGTAGGGACTCCTGGACCATGGAGAATTCCGAAACGAATTAAGCAGAGATGCGGCGGTCTGCTAAACTGTCAGAGCCAGGCAGACAACAGGCGCAGGAGTGTATGTGGAAGACCTAGAATCTCAAAAAAGCTACCCGCTTGGCGAGCACGCTACGGTCTTTCAGGCGGAGGTATACGCCATTATTATGGCGGCAACCCTACCAGAGGTCAGAAATGGCAGGAGGGACATTTGCTTATGTTCCGACAGCCAGGCTGCCCTTAAGGCTCTAAGTTCAGCAAAAATTCTCAGTAGCCTAGTGGAGGAGTGCGTTAACGAGCTACAGACATCGGCTGAAGACAAGAGGGTGACACTGATGTCGGTCCCAGGCCACGAGGGAATATCAGGGAACGAGAAAGCGGACGAACTTGCCAGAGCTGGTGCCGAAACCCAATATATTAGAATGGGACCGCTCTTGGGATCACAAGAAAACAAATGCAAAGCGTACTCAATAAATGGGCGAGCGATCAACTGAAGTCGTCCTGGAGAGAAGAGCGAGAGTGCAGACAGTCCAAACTGTTCGTGAGTGGACCAGACGCAGCCAGAACTAAATGGCTCCTGGGAAAAACTCGCAAGGACATTGGACTGTTAGTAGGAATGCTGACAGGGCATAATCGGCTGCGTAAGCACTTAACATGCATCAGAGTGTTGGACAACTCCGCCTACTACTACTACATTTTACTCTAAGTCATTAGGAGCAAGATCGGGTGATCGAGCTGTCCATAAAATAGTTCCCCGTGTACTTATAACCCGATTAGGAAATACATTATCAAGATATTCCCTAACAAGGCCAACATTGTGAGCGGGACAACCATCTTGTTGAAACCATGTTTCACTAAATCTTACACCTAACAACTGCCTAGCAGTTGGAATAATATGCTGCTGCAGTAGATCTAAGTATCTAGGACCATTCAAATTGCCATTAATAAAAAATGGCCCAATTACGTGTTCCCCTACAATACCCCCCAAACATTTAGTTTTTGGGGATACTGTGTTCTTACGTCAAAATACAAATGCAAATTTTCCCTCGACCAATATCGAACGTGTGTTGGGTTATGACGATTCAATAATGGAAAAGTGCTTTCATCTGTGAAAAGAATAGATCTCAGAAAGTTTTCATCACGATTAGCCCATCATTGTTTCGCAAAATTCCATACGACGATAGTTGTCCTCCGGAAAAATTTGATGCGTTTTTGACGCTTTGTAAGAATGATAACCATTCTTTTTGAGAACACGTAAGACAGTGGCTGAAGACGTATCAACTGCTTCGGCAATTTGGTGGCTAGTTAACTTTCGATTTTCCTCCACTGCAGCGCAAATCATCACATCTCGTACTTCCTGATCGACATTCAAAACAGTGGGTTTTTTATGGTTTCTTGGCGCTACACAACCAAACTTTTAAAAATTCTGCACAAACCTATAAATCGTTGATAAACTAGGTTCTGGGCGATTTACAAAATTCTCCAAAAAAAGTTCTTGAATAAGTCTCAATGGCCTGCCTTGATAGTACCATTTGACCATCTGCACTTTTTCGGCAACTTCGTAGACATCCATTTTTAGTTTTAAAAATGTATTATTTCAGAACTTACCAATCTGTTTCTCGAGCAAGGCAGAAATAAAACAATAATAAAAACAAAATAAATTTCCAAAAGATAACACTGCAGCGTGCTTCGAATCCACCTCGGTCGTACGGCACGGAGAGTAAATTGGACTTGATTCCCCCTATGTTCGCAGTAGCCTGAAGCCCATTGTATAAAAAAATATCTGAGGTCAATCTATTTCTCTTTGGTGCGCTTGCATTTACAATGGCTAACCGCCATTTGGGCAAACGCAGCTAAAAAAAAACTTAAAACCTATTATAACACCTCAAACCAAAGCAATTAAAAATCTCTATGCTTTGGATTAGCTATACTCGACATGTGATCTATATAATAAGTATATGTAAATGTAATTATTTAATTAATTAATTAATTAATTGTATTTTATGCAATCTCAGCGTTGGCTAGTGCAGGCTACTTTTATCAGAATTTGCGTGGTTATTGGCATTCTCTCTCGCACCTCAAGACTTGGGCTTGTACACGCTGTATATAAGATTTAACCCTTACACTATTTTTTAGAGCGGCCCAGTTTTTAAAAGTAATGTCCGACTCTCAAACTCTGCAAGAATCGCAAAACTTGTCCATGTTTCTGGCGACGCAAAATAAGATTCGCGATGCGGTCAAAGAAATCCTGGAAAAAATTCCCGGCTACGAAGAATTATTAGCAGACGTCGTCAATATCTGCGTTCACATGTTCGAATCCAAAATGTACTTGACGCCCAGCGAAAAACACATGCTAGTCAAAGTGATGGGTTTCGGACTGTTTCTCATGGACAGCGAACTGTGCAATATCAACAAACTAGATCAGAAAAAGAAGCTTAGGCTGGATAGAATTGATAGGATTTTTAAAGTAAGTGTGATTAGGGACTTATCGGTACATAAAGTCGGCATAGCCTGAATTTAATAAAGTTGGCATTATTTTTGACAGTTCCGCACGAAGGATAAACAACTACCATACATATTTTTAGGAACTTTACCCCCCTGCTGTGAAACTCCGCCCCTTGCAACACGTAACACTTCCAACTACCCCTCGCCCCCTCCCACCTTGCTGCATCCATAATTTATGGATGCAGGGTGACCAAATGTCCTAAAATCCTAAAAAAATCCTAAAATTTTGACTGCATCCTAAAATTTTTAAGTAAAAATGGCCAAAAATCCAAAAATTTTCTCAAATTAACATTTTGTCCTAAAATTCCTTTATAATGTCCTTAAATTTTAACTAAAATAAAAAAGTTATTTTTTTCTCTGATTTTTTTAGTTTATTGTATCCTTTCCGATTACAGGCCGGATGGCATCGGATAATATTGGTGGTTCCCAGGACCAAAAAAGATGCATGGTGTTATTATTATATTTCTCGATTGCATCCATTTCTAAGTAAACATAGCCTAGATTGAATTATAACCTTAACTAATTTTATTTCTGTCATTTGTTGATTTTAAAACTGTCCATGAGCAGAAAGAGAATAAATAAATTTTAATATACCTCTGTATTTATTAAATAGTCGGTAAGTTATTACCTTTAAGAAAATATGTATTTAGAGTCACTGGCGCACTGAGGGGCGGTTTTGGGGTTACCCCCCCCCCCCCCCGAGTCACATTTTTACTTCAAATTAAGTTTTTTTTATTACTTATCCTTAAACCCTCCTCCCCCCAAAGTCAATTCCTGGGTGCGCCAGTGCTAGAGTGATTATATACTTTGTATTTTGTAGGACAAAATGCCAAATAGACAAACAAAATATATTCAGTCTTGGGAAAATAGTTTTCCTTGGATAAAAAAAATTAAAGCATGAATATTCTGCATATTGTAAAATATGCAGAGTTGACTAAATAAATAGACAGCGTAAGTGGAGTAAGGCAGGTAGAAAGTCATGGTAGGTCCCAAAAGCACCAAAACTTGTAAAAATCTCATGAAAAGGAGGAGCAGCTGAAATTGTTATTTAATAGGAACCAAGAAAATGTTTCCATTGAAAAATCTACGAAAGCAGAGGCTTTACTTACCGTTGAAAAATTACTCGTTTTGCAGTTCCGAAGGTATTTGCGATTTATTTAAGAATATGTTTTCAGAGAGTGAAATAGCACGAAATATGTCAGTGGGTTGTACAAAAACAAATTATATTGTTTACTCTTTGTTATTTGACAAAACTACAACTTCATAGGTCAAAAAACAGTTGGATATGTATATTCAGTTTTGGGATTCTGTAAATGGCGTAATGATATCAGCGGTCTATATTGGATCTGTACTTATGGGCCATTGCAGTTCCGAATATATTAAAGAAGTGGCTTTTGATTTTATAAAAGAATATGGACTGGATCCAAAATTGCTTATTCATATAAATATGGATGGGCCCAAGGTTAAGTTTTTTTAAAATATTCATGGTTGCCTTACAGGAAGAGTTCGGTACGGGAAAGAAAACGTCTTAAAATTTTTCCAAACTGTCAAAATTTTTTGGTTTTTGTCCTAAAAATGTGTTTTTTTTCTTTATAGTTGCAGTGAAAATTTAAGTGGAACTAAAAAATGCTAGGATTTGTTCCAGTCACTTTATAACAAATGGGTAAAGTGCCTAAAAATATGTAAGTGGTAGTTGTTTAACCTTTGTGCGGAACTGCCAAAAATAATGCCGACTTTATTATAGTCAGGCTATTCTAACTTTATACACCGATAAGTTCCTAATACCTCCAAATACCTTATAGTACTGAGAGGGGGTTCCGTATGTCAGCCCATCTTGATTGATTGACAAAGGCTGTCACAAGATTGTACATTGCAGGGGGAGTTGTTTCGGCTCTTGCGTGCTCTTCATCTTAGTTTGTGTCCAAGAATTCAAGTCTTCTCCCAATGGATGCTGTTTTCTGGGGGTTAAGCCTCATCACATGTTCGAATCCAAAATATACTTGCGCCTAGCAAAAAACACATGCTCGACAATGTTATGGGTTTCGGACTGTGCGATATTAACAAATTAGATCCAACAAAGAAGCTTTGGCTGGATAGAATTAATAGGATTTTTTAAGTAAGTACGAAGGTTTCCAAGTCGGGTCCAGTATGTCGGCTCATCTTGATTGACTGAAAGGCTGACAAGATCGTAGATTGCAAGAGGAGTCGTTTCGTCTTTTGCTCGCATCTCTATTAAACCGCCACATTTTAAATATTGCTTTAGAACCAATCAGAACGCGGCTCTACAATGTTGCCATGAATAGTCCTCCGCAATTTCCTTAGATTTGGTTACTGATTTGGAAAATTTGCTTTTAATATATGGAGTGTGCCTTCTAGTTTATTTTAATTTCTTTGGTTTGCCCACTTCTTGACGCCCAGCGTAAAACACATACTCGTCAAAGTGATGGGTTTCTGACTGTTTTTCATGGACTGTGCGAACTGTGCAATATCAAGAAACTGGATCAGAAAAAGAAGCTTAGGTTGGATAGAATTGAAAGGATTTTTAAACTATGTGTGAATACCTCCAAGTAGTACCTAGTAGTAATAAAATCGGTTGATTGATTGAAAAAGACTCAGAAGATTGTAGATTGCAGGGGAAGTCGTTTTGGCTCTTGCAGCCGCTTGGCACTGATTTTTTTGCAGAAATTTTGTGCGTGACTTCATCCTAGTTTGTTTCCAAGAATTTTAAGGCTTTTTCCAAAGGATGCTATTTTCTGGGGGATAGTTGGTCCACTTCTTGGGTTGATGGCAGTACCCTCTCGAGGTGCTTAAGCCTCTTCACATGTTCGAATCCAAAATGTACTTGACGATAGATAGATAGATAGAATTGATAGGATTTTTAAAGTAAGTGTGAAGGCCTCCAAGTAGCACCTTGTAGTGATAAGAGGGGCTCCAGTATGTCGGCCCACCATGATTGATTGACAAATACTGCACAAGATCGTAGATTGCAAGAGGTGTCGTTTCGGCTCTCGCAGCCGCACGGTACTGGTTCCTTTGCAGAAATTTTGTGCGTGATTCTTCAGTCTTAAGGCTTCTTCCAAAGGATGCTGTATTCTTGGGGGATAGTTGGACCACTTTTTGGGATAATGAAAGTGCATTACCCCCTCGAGGTGCTTAAGCTTCTTGACATGTTCGAATCCAAAATATACTTGACGCCCAGTGAAAAACACATGCTCGACAAAGTTATGGGTTTCGGTCTGTGCAATATCAACAAATTAGATAAAATAAAGAAGCTTATAGGGTCCAGTATGCTGTATCTTGATTGATTGACAAACGCTGTCACAAGATTTTAGATTGTCGTTTCGGCTACTGTAGCCGCTCGTCACTACTTCCTTTGGAGAAATTTTGTGCGTTATTCTTTATCTTAGTTTGTGTCCAAGAATTTAAGGTTTCTTCCAAATGATGCTGTTTTCTTGAGGGATGATGGCAGTACTTCCTCTAGGTGCTTAAGCCTCTTTCAGACTTGGACTATCACAAACTCGCTGTATGAGATGTGATGCTTGCCTATATTACACTTAACACCCACCCATTTTTAACGGAGTTTAAATACAGGGGGGCCAAATGTCCTTAAATCCTAAAAAATCACAAAATTTCACATGTGTCAACTTTTATACTTTCTCCTAAAATGTTTTATAAATGTGGTAAATTGTTTTATTACATAACCAATCTGATTATATTTCTAAAGAGTATTAAATTTTCTTGAGCTTATTCTACCTTTTCTTTAATACCTATGGTGGGCTCACAAAAAAATAACGCTCCTTCAAGAAAAAACTTTTTTTGGTCAGCTCCACTATTTATATCACTAATTGGTTTCGGATCTATTCCACCCACTAGTTGGGCTTTTCACTACGACAAATCCGTTGCCATCCAGCCTGGGTGCCAGCGTAGATAACAGCTTCGTATATATTAAATTATGGCGCACTGATGAGCCCCTTACAAGGACGCAACACGGGTTTACGTCTAGTCATCAAGTAGCACCCGGTTTGTGTCCTTATGGTAATCCGGTTTAAAATGTGTTTTTTTGCTATTTATGCTGTTGCCGACGCTGGTGCCCAGGCCGGATGACAACCGATTTGTCGTAGCGTTGTATTTATGCTCAACGGTCGTAGTGAAAAGCCCGATTGGTGGATGGACTAGATCTGAAACCAGTTAGTGGTCTAACTAGTGGAGTAGACCAAACATCCAAAAGTTTTCTCTTTAGGTAAAATTTTCCCTTTTTTTGAAAATCTTTCAATTTTGTTTAGAATTTAGAAGTGGTCCCGCTCTTCGGAGACATGCAAATAGCCCCGTTCAATTACATCAAACGAAGCAAACACTTTGACGCCAGCAAATGGCCTTTATCGAGCAGCGCAACTCCATCCCCGCAAGCGGATCTCATGGTTCATCTTCCGCAAATTCGCGAAGATCATGTTAAATATATTAGCGAATTGGCAAGGTAAGTCTCTTGTCAGATGAATTCTTGATCAACCTCATTCAAAAACATTTATTATAGGCCAAGAGCTTGCAAGAGATTTGGAAAGGCTGATATTTTTGGGATGAACTATACTTTGACCATATAGAAAGACTGTAGAGTCAGCAAGGACACCAGGCGCTGGACGTTGGTAAAGATCCAAAATTAATTGGTATCCTCAAAGTGTTTTGGAAAGGCTAAAATTCGTTTATTTATAGATGTTGTCATATTGCTCTTCAAACATGCAGTCACTAGTGTCGACAGCGTCACTTTATAACCGGGTGTCCCAAGTTTCCATTGAAATATGGAAAGTAATCGATCATAAAAATGTGGTGTTGACATTTATATGTAAACTTGGCAAAAGTTTCGTTATCTTGAATGAGACGCCCAGTTTTTTTTGCATTGTTTAATTCTGAGTGAAATTCTAAATATCTTTTTCAATGCACTTCTGTTGTTTATCTCTTACCTTTAAAACATTTTCCTATTTTTGAATCGAATTTTACTATTAAGTGATTTCTCCCAAAAAATTTTACACAAAATTTTAAAGTTTCGCATTTGGCTACTTTACTTTATGGTTCAATAAATATTATATAATATAATAATATAACAAGGTGTCCTAACTACTCTAACTACAATGCAATCCTAAAAATATCAGCCTTTCAACTTGTTTTCGAGAGCTCTCCGACTATTATGTTGCATTATTGAGGATAAACTAAGAATACCTTGCACCAACACATTTTCTATCTTTACATAGGTACAGCAATGAAGTTACAACAACTTACAAAGAATGCGGTAGTGACGCTGAAAACAAAGACACCGCCGATTTAGCTCTAAGAGGGCTGCAGCTGCTCTCCGAATGGACCAGTGTAGTTACGGAGCTTTATTCGTGGAAACTATTGCACCCCACGGATCATCATCAAAACAAGGAGTGCCCCAAAGAAGCTGAGGAATATGAAAGAGCCACAAGGTAAACATAACATTGCCAAGGCCCGGCGCCACCATGTCAAGTAAATAAAAAGTTTACTCTTCTCCTTTGAGAGTTAAAGCTCTAACAATCTTCTTGCGCCACAATCAAAATCAGGACACTAAATAAATCTAATTCATGAAATAAAACTGTTGAAATGGATTGGCTGTTGTTCTTCCAGGTTTGACATCCCAGGTTTAGTCAGCAGTTCAAACTGTCTTCTGCTCTTCCTCCTTGGCACCTACAAAAAAATGTTGCCATAACAATCTGGTACCTATCTGACCTCCAATTGTTTAACAATATAAATATCTTTGAAATTTCCTGTTCCTGTCGTCGATTTTTTAAAACCCGAGATTCCATTACATCCCATTGAGATGTGGTTTATGATATTGAGGATATTGGATCCTACCTCACTATTAGCAAGGATCAGAAGTTGATCACTCTGAAATACAATCTGTCAAGAAGATCCGAAACTAAGAAAGAAGGTTGCTCAAGCCAAGGAGGGAGAACAGAGAAGACAAGAGATTGGTGAATTTCTCCGGGGTGAAGCATGTTTTAATGGGAAAATAAAGAAAACCAGTCCTTCTTAACTTCACAAAAATGTAAAGAAAAAGAGTGTTATAAAATTAAAGAAAAATATAGGCATTTGTAACTTACATTTTAGGAAAACAAATCATCTTCGAAAGTATCTTGACTTTTGGGACACACACTGATATAAAACATTTTTATAAAAAATGAGTAAAATAGTTAAAATTAAAAACAATACCATACAAAATAATACACTAATAGGAACGTTGAAGGTTATTAACAAATGGTCAAATATAAAAAAAAAATAATAATAAAACAGACGAAACAACGACATCTTATGGACGAATAAGTAAAATATGGTTGTTGATAAATGATCACTGTAAAAACTTAAATCGAACAGACAGGTACCAAATTAAAATTTATTGAACGAGTTAATAATTTTGGCCGCCTCTTTGTAGTGGGCGTTAATGGGTTTATTCAAACAAACAGAATAAGGGTCGTTTTCTGTCTGTTTTGTGACCGAAACGCGTCGGGTATAATATTAAATGGTTTTTTGTGAAGTTAAGAAGGACTGGTTTTCTTTATTTTCCCACAGAGAAGACAGTTTGAACTGCTGACTAAACCTGGGATGTCAATCATTTTGATCTCCATTATCCTAGCAACCCCACCTCAAGAAAATCAAAATTCAGTCACACCATATTTATGTGCTAATTATGTGCTAATTTCGTCCCCAATCAAAATATTTTGTGCTCCTCTGGTTTCTGAGAAAATCCAAAAAGAAAATGGGGTAGCTAGGTTAACATTAACTTAGCAACCCCACTAGAAAATATGGCACCAAACTAAAAATTTTTGGTTTTAAAATTATGTGCTATTTATTTGCTCCATGAATATATCAGAAAAAAATCGAATTTTTCATTTTAAATTATGTTTTTTTTTAAAAAAAAAAAGGGTGGGGTAGCTAGGTTAATATTAACTTAGCGACCCCACATGTTTAGATATCACGAAATTATAAAAATTTCTATAATCAGTATTATTTACATTTTATGTGCTAATTTCGTCCATGATCAGAAAATTTTCTCAGAAATCAGAGGAGCACAACATTTTTCTATTGGGGACGAAATTAGCACATCATTATGGCATAAATAAATTTTGATTTTCTTGGGGTGGGGTCACTAGGTTAATGGAGGTATCATTTTGCTAAATAATAATAAATTGTTGAAGTAGCCCATGATGGTGGAGTTGATAATTAAATCAAACAAATATGGTCTTTCTCCACTAAATTTTATGGCTTAATATCAAAAACCCGACATGTTTCGGCAGTTTAGATTACCATCATCAGGGGGTTCCTGGTTTGAGCTACAGTAAAGCAGTATGGCCGAACAAGAACCAAAGAAAATTAAATGGACCGCATCAACGGACTATCAGTACCCTCAGCAATGGAGAAAGAAAAAAAACGGGAGGGAAACCCATAGTTGAAAAAAAAAACAATATATTTTAAACATCACTTTTTAAAAAAAAACATATAACGTAACTAGGTATATCAAATAACATGATTCCCTTCTGACCATCTCAGAAGGGATCAAGTTTTTAATTAAAAAAAAACAAAAATGCAACATATATAATGCTTTAAATTGAAATTTTAAATTGGAACGATTTTTCGTGAAAAATTCTGGAAGAGAGTGACATGGTCAGAAGGGAATTTGCGAGCAGGACATCTTCTTTCAGTAACCGATACATTTTCGCAGGTTCCGTTTTTCCGAGGTCATTCGTCAGAAAGAAGAAAAAAAGGTTTTTAAACCTGGTGGTTTGACAATGCGAAGGAAGAACAACAGCAAATCTATGTTTAATCTATATAGATCATAAGTTTGGATGGATAGGCTAATTAATTTTAAGATTTGTGTTTTTTGCAGGTATAACTATACGGATGAAGAAAAATTCGCTTTGATTGAGGTGATCGCTATGATCAAAGGCTTACAAGTTTTAATGGCCCGAATGGAAACGGTATTTACGGACGCCATTAGAAGAAATATTTACGCTGAATTACAAGATTTTGTGCAATTATCCATGAGGGAGCCCTTAAGAAAAGCAATAAAAAATAAAAAGGATTTAATAAGAAGGTTAGAAATCTAGTTTTTTTCTACGTTTAACGACGATCTAGACGTTTTTAATGTTAGGTTGATTTTTGACCATTTTTAGCATAATAATATCGGTTCGAGAAACTTGCGCAGATTGGGCGAGAGGGTTTGACCCTGTACAGGACCCCGCACTCAAAGGCAAAAAGGACCCTGACAACGGGTTCAATATGAAAATACCCAGAAGAAACGTTGGTAAGACACGTTTATTACTTCCGCATTTACTCTTTTCAATTAAAAAACTGAATCTTGCCCTAATTATGTATATATCTGGGTAGTGCTACAGAAGTAGGTAAAAAATAAATAATTTTTGGTACAGACATTTTCTTTAAAGTAATGGCTTAAAATATATTTTATTTCATTGTCTATGTTCTAAATGTCATCGATCCATAAAGATCAGTAGTTAGAATTGTTCTATATTGTATTGCGATAAGCACTAGTTTTTATTTAAATAATATTTGATGTAAAGATTTTTTATATTTTAATCAAAAGAAAAATCATCAAAATAAAAATCTGCAAGGGACTGAGAGCCAGGGAAATAAGAAAATTATCTTAAATTTAAAATATTTTTTTGTTTTTATTGCGTTTTCCAAAAATTAAATTTTCCAATGCATTTCGCAAGTATTTTACAAAAAGGTAGGACAAATCTTTTCATGTTTTAGAAAAAAGCAATGTCCAGGGACTGATAAATTTTCTGGCACAGCAAAGTTTTTTACTCTATTGACTTTACAGCACAGAATTTCTTAAACTTATCTTAAAAATACTTAACTTTCGCATACTTGTTTTTAAATTTTTTTCATAGAGTAAAGTGTTGTTTGCATTATCTTACAAGGCGTAAAACATGGAAGAGATATATTTCTTTTTAATTAAAAACTTTCGATATATCTTTTTAAAGTTTCTCATGGGTATTTTTAGCAGGGGACTGAGATTTGGGGTACTTAAGCATGAAAAATATATATATATATATATATATATATATATAAAAACTAATTATTTTTTAAAGGAAATATTTGAGCAATGATAATTTCTTACCTTTTAAGAAAAAAATTATGCAATGTCTTATAATTATAAAGATATTTAAAGAGAACCCAAAGTTTATTAATTTTTGTAGACTAACCATCTGCAGATTTATATGTTAAGGCTTTTTTTTTAACTGTAAGTAGAACTTGTAAGTGTTATCTTTCAAAAAGCTTTTAGCAAAAAATACCCCTTAAAAGTTTTTACATTTTTGTGTGATGCTGGAGCATGGACCTGCTTTTTTCTAATTAAAATGTCATATTTTATCGGATATTGTCGGCAGTCTCCGCTTTCCTAGTAAAATTTTTGGTACATTCACCATCCTAATAAAGCCTATTGAACATTTAATTTTGAGGTCCTTCTTCGACGCAGCTGTACATGGTGAGAACGATGCTTGAGTGTTTAATATCCGAAAAATCTGGCGGAAAGAAAACCCTTAGGAAAGATATAGACGGTTCATATTTGGTAGCCATAGATCAATTTCACAAAACGTCGTTTTATTGGAATTATTTGTTAGGGTTTAGCGGTAAGTACAAAATTATGGTTAACTTTAGAATTATTTAAATTGACATAATTTTTCTTAATTTTTTAGAATACTTGCAAAAGTGTTGCGATTTGTCGCAGTTGTGGTATAGGGAATTTTATTTAGAAATGACAATGGGAAGAAGAATAAATGTAAGTATATCTATCTATTAGTTCTTTAGTCTATCACTTTCTATAATTTTTTTATTTTTAGAAATGTACAGTTAGACATCACCATAACGAAGAATGTAATGACTTAATAACTATGGAAAAAAGAATTCAGTTCCCGATTGATATGTCAATGCCATGGATTTTAACGGATCACATTTTAAAGACTAAGGAACCTTCCATGATGGAGTAAGTAAATATTGGGTGTACTAAAATAGCAGCTAGTCATATAAAAACGCGAGTAAATAAAGCACAGTTTGGCTTCGGGTTTTAAACATTATTTTTGTAATTCGTTTATCAAAAACAAACCTGGAAATACTGACTTGGTGCCGTCAAAAAATTGAATCAGTGTGCGGTTTGAATATAACCTGAAAAAATCACCCAAACTAGAACACTCGTACACTTAACTCAATGTATACAGTATGTCCCAAAAGTCTGGAATAGTGGCTTTAGCCCGTATTTATACAGGGAGGCTAAAACAATTGTTGAAAAATAGTCAAAAAACGTGCTTTGTGCGAAATATTTCTGATGACCCTCAAAGCAATAAATGATTGGCAATTTCATGTGTATGTGAACCGTGGAATACCAAAAAAAATTTTTCTTGGGGGGGGTTCTACTGACTCATACAAAAATATGAACTTTTCTTTTACATACTGGGATAATAAGTAGGTAGTTATGTATACAAACTTTACGTTTACTGCATAGACATCTTTTCAAAAAACGTTAGTAAGGGAGGGTGCGGACTCAAATATACCGGATAAAGTCAATATCTTTTCTGCGATAGCATGAAACAATTTGAGACGTACATGATGTACCATCCTATCCGACTTAAAATATATTCCCCCCCCCCTTTACTAACGTTTTTTGAAAAGATGACTATGCAGTAAACGTAAAGTTTGCTTCTATAACTACCCGCTTATTATCCCAGTAGGTAAAACAAAAGTTCATATTTTTCGGTACACTCCCTTAAAAAAAAACCATTTATTGGTTTATTGCTTAGAGGACCATCAAAAATATTTCACAAAAATAACGATTTTTTCGTGAACAACTGAAGAAAATATGTATACCTCCTGCCGGTGCTTAGGGTACTGCCTAAGTACTACCCAAGTACTGCCTAGTCCTGCACCCTAAAAACTTGTAACTCGCGTTATTTTACATGAAATGTTGTTTATTATAATAAACTAGCAATTTCTCCTTTTCTGATTTGAGCATTTTGTTATCTTTCTCTCTTCTTACAGAAGCCAGAGTAGTTTTGCGAGATTCCGTGAGCTATAGGTTTAAACAAAGAACGCAAAGAGAGAAAAATATACCGGTAAAGAATTCTACACTTCGCAGTACTCAACCTTGAGCTTTTTTGTTGTCCGTCATTACGAGGGATTATCAATAAGAAAGTACAAGGGAGTATATAAAACACTTTAACGAATATTTTGAAATCCCGGATACCTCATGAAATTCCTTGGGTTTTCCCGACAAAAACAAAATTCCCTGGGAATCCCCGAAGTTATTATTTTACCTCGTTTTTAATAATTAAAAAAGGAAAAACAATAACTCCCTCCACGCCTTTGTCACAATTTCTGACGTTTAAGTTGACTTCCTCCACAAAATTGACCCTTGATTGACCCCCTCCCTTTCCTAACCTAACCAGCCTGATGAGAAAAGATGTGTTTTTAATTTTTTGATAAAAAACTAACATAAATTTTCATTTGACGTTTTTTTTACCGTGATGTGTCAAGAAGTCGACCTCCCTCCCTCCCCCACTCCCCCTAAGTATATTTTATTCAAAATTAAATCAAAATCATGCAAAGCTGCTCAAAATCGTAATACTAATGTCTCTTCCTTTTTTTTCGAGATTATTACACCTGGCAACGCCGCTACTAGCACACTTATTATTAGTCACTCCCCCCCCCCCCCTTCTCTTTCCTCACAGCACTTTTTTCCAGGATTTTTCTCTAATGCTTCAGCCTGCCTGAATTTTTTTAAACTTTGCCTGCGGCGGAATGGGGGGGGGGGGGGCAGTGGTAAAAAAATTTCTAACCTTCCCATATAACATATTAAAATTAGAAAAATTTAACGGGTACCCAGGCTCCATAAGAAATTGGCTGGGTCCTTTACCTGTACAATTTGAGCTTACTTTGAAAGTGAATATCTCAAAAACGAATCGATAGATTTTCGAAATGTTTACTCGGTTGTAAAGACAATTTCAATCAACAATACCTTTACGACAAGGTATTACTCGACCCGCTTTCCCTATTTAAAATATAGTGGTATAAATATGAAAATATTAGCCAAAAACTGTACCCATCGAATAAAAAATCGACGGGTCCGAGGATTTTTCCAAAATCAGACTATAAATGCGGGAAAATGCCTTTTTTTCGTTTTCATTTGAACACACTGTATTTGTTTACCTGTTAACTACTGCTACTAATATGTGTTTAAATTTTGCAGATACGTTTTGTACCCTCTAGACTTGTATAATGACAGTGCTCTATACGCTTTGACAATATTTAGGAAACAATTTTTATACGACGAAGTCGAGGCGGAGGTCAATTTGTGCTTTGACCAATTTGTTTATAAACTGAGCGAACAGATATTCGCCTATTACAAACAACTTGCAGCTAGGTGAGTACTGCTTCTTTTTTGCTTGCTTCTTAAATATTTTTTTTTTCGACCAACCAAAAAATACGCAAAAAATTATTTGTACCGAAAGATTTACTTTGCCAGACAGATTTAAAAGGGACCGTTTTTACTTTATTTATCGGACAGTTCTTCATTAATTGGTCATTAATTGTGTTGACGCTTTTAGATGGTATTAATTTTGACAATTTTGACATTTCTCAAAAAGTAATAATCCTGCTTTTTAAAAAAACCAGCCAGAAAGAAAATAAGGGTTTTAAAAAGGAATAATAATTTATAACAGCTATTTTTTGTGTCAATATGTTCAAAAGACATTCGATTTTAAGAAACCGTTGAGTACCTAGCTGCGCGTTAAGTATTTCATGAAATATGGGTAAGGGGATAAAGAGGGGCAAAATCAGACTTGAAAATATCTCAAAAACTAAGAATTTTATTGGAAAAAGCGATACCGGCCTCCGTAGCGCAGTGGGCAGCGTATCGACCTGCCGCACGAGAGGTCTCGGGTTCGAATCTCGGCTAGGTTCATGGATATTTTGTGTTTGTCTTTAACTCTCTACACTGGGCATTGATCCTACTATGGATGGAAAAGTCCCAGTATAAAAAAAAGATTTTATTGAAAAAAAGTGACCCAAAAGATTTATCTTTCAAATGAGGTATCATGCTATAAAATCGGACTGAAATTAACAAAGTTATGGGTAAAACCCAACCCGACGCCACTGTGTTTTACTCTAAAATACTAGTAATAACTTTTTCACACATAATCAATTTTTATGTACATACCTTGCATGACCCCTGAAGAACCCATATTTGAGCAAGCAGTGCTCGGCACCGCTTAGGATTCGGTGAAAGGCGCCGAGTTAAGTTAACAGGGAGGGCACAATACATAAAAAAAAACTGGCAGTTTTCTTATGCCAAGCTGTCACAAAATTCAGTAGCAATAAAATGACCCCAAATTTATAGTTGTAGTCCCCCCCGCCCCAGTTATCAGCGTTATCACGTAGAAGCCTTGTATGTAAAAAAAATGTATGAAAAACTTGTTACTAGTGTTTTAGAGTAAAACATAGTGGCATGTGTGGGTGCCAGGACATACGGGAGTGCCGAGCAACGAAAAGGTGGATGAACTCGCCCGGATTGAAGCCGGTACCCAGTACGTCGAGCCGGAACCACTGCTAGGTATAACAAGGATGCAGGTGCAAAGTCGACTCAGCAAATGGGCTAATGATGCACTGGCAGCCTCCTGGGAGAGAGAAGCAGGATGCAGACAGACCAAGGAATTCTTAAACCGACCAGACAGAGCCTGTCTAAAGTGGCTCCTGGGTAGGACACGAAAAGACATTGGACTTCTGATAGGAATACTGACCGGACATAACCGGCTCAATAAGCATCTGAGCGTCATGAGGATCGGGAATGACTCCATCTCCCGGGCATGTGAAAGGGCAGAGGAGACATCCCGGCACCTCGTTGCAGAAAGCGAGGCATACTTAAGGATGAGGCACCATATACTCGGACACCCGAGCCTGAATGCAGAGGACCTGCAGACGCTCAAATGGGCCCATCTATTTTATTCTTATTTTTCTTTTATTTTATTTATTAAGTAATCAACAAAACAAATAGATGTTCCAATAAAGGATTGCAATATTAAAAAAAACTTAATAACCATTCTTAGGATCTAATTTAACTTTTCACAACTCTTAGAAGATCAAAAATATAAGTTTATTAGTCTTTTAGTTAGAAATTATTGTAATTCAGTTAGTTCTAAGGTCAATAACTCATTTTAAATATGTTTTCTAAACGTACTTATTCTAATGTTAACATAAAAATATAAATTTTTTAAACCGTTAGCAAGAGAAAAGATATAAATATGCTTCTTTTTCTATTGTTAAAGAGTGGAGAGCAGTTTAATTTAACTTGTGATAACAATTTAGTATGATCTATTTTATTTTTTTCTTCTAAATTCTAAAGTTGTTATTTTAAATTCGGTTAAGGACGTTTTATAGATAAGATTATATATGTAATTACCATATTTTTTATAATATAAGAACTTTTTTTGAACTTTCTCAATCGCGTTTTTGTAAACTAAATAATAAGGCGACCATGTGATTGCAGCATATTCTAAACGACTACTACGAACAAACGCGTTATAGAGTGTTATTAAAGTGCTTATTTTAGAATTTCTAATTGTAAAACACAACGTTTTATACGCTCTGTTAAATTTTTATTGTTTATGGAGTAATGAGAAATAGTTTTTTTAGTTTTCCGGGTATATGTCATACTAAAACATTTATCAACATTAAACGATAACCGATTTGCCAGATACCATTCATAAACTGTCCAGGTTTTTCTGGAGCAAAATAACGTCTTCTTGATTTTTGATTTCTTTAAATACTTTAAAATCATCCACAAATAGTGCACACTGTGAATCCTGGATGACCACTGGCACATCGTTTATCAGCAAAAGGAAAAGCAAAAATTCGAGATTTGACCCCCGAGGAACGCCTGATATTGTCACAAATTCTCTAGATTCCTCCCCTTTGTATACTACATATTGTTTTGTCTCTATAAAATACGATACAAACAATCTTAACAATCCATCTGATAAATCCAAAGATGTGCAACTTTTTAGCAATATGTCATGATCGATTTTATCGAAAGCTTTGCTAAAATCTGTAAAAATAACATTTAATTGATTATTATTATCAACTGCTTCATTTGCTTGCTTAATAAAATCCAATAAATTTGTAACGGTTGCCTTTGTTATCAAAAAGTAAAGAATTGATTCCAAAAGTTTACTTGCTGTGCAAATTAGTGCTACTTAAAATTGGCCACCCTTTGGATCGCTTCCACAAAGAAGGATAAGTACTTGTGTTTCCATCCTTTAAGTATGTAGGAAGGAATCATGTACTGAACTTTGTGAAGAGAACTGGGAGACCTGGAGAGCCAGCCGCCGTTCAGGCGGAGAAAGTGGTGGATTAGGAGACAGGCTCAGGGGTATGGCCAAAAGGGACCACTAGGGCCTACTTGCCAGGTCTTGGGCTACCCCCCGTCTACTACTACTAGTGGCATCAGGTTGGGTTAAATAAACTTTGTTGATTTTAGTCCGATTTTATAGCATGATACCTCATTTGAAAGATAATATTATCAGCTTAAAAATGTTCCTTTTTCACTAAAATGCTTAGATTTTGGGATATTTGCAAAAGTCTTTATTTTACTCAAAATAAATAGCTTCATTTTCCGTACTATTAAGTAAATCCACTGTCTCCTTTTAGCATATTTCTGGACAAACGGTTTCGAGTCGAATGTTCGGCGATAGGGGCTTACCTACTGCCCTACCCCAGAGCGAATCGGTACGAGACGCTGCTCAAGCAAAGGCACGTGCAATTACTAGGACGTTCTATAGACCTAAATAAACTTATAACGCAACGAATTAACGCGGACATGCAGAAATCTCTGGATCTGGCCATCAGCAAGTTTGAGGCCGGCGATATAACCGGCGTGGTGGAGTTGGATGGTCTATTGCAGGTAAGTTTATTTTTTTTCGAGAATTAATAATTTCTTGTTTTTTTATTCTTTCTTTTTAAGAACAAGTTATTTGTTTTTTTTTATTAATTTTCATATTTTGCATTATGGTGAGTGCCCTTAAATACAGGGTTGCAAATTCTAATATCAAAAAAAACGTCGGTTTAAAGTGCGTTTTGTGAGCTTAACATAGTTACTAATATTCTCTTTTTCTAAATGCATTCGTCTGATAGAGATCCAGCATACTATTCATACCAGGAAAAAAAACCCGCCTGCACACCCTTCAACCCCGCATAACTGTCAGAGGTAACTATTTCAAGAAGATAGTTTGCCCTGACAGTCTCCTGGGAGAGAGAAGCAGAGAAATTATTCTTTCGAAAACTGTTTTAGATTTTTTTGTCTGTAGTTTCAGCATTATGAATCCGCCACAAACATATAAATTTTATTTATTTATTTTATTTACTTTTATTGCAACATACTTATTACAAGACATTTGGTTTATATAATATAATTAGGACTAATTAATAGCATTCAACTACCGTTACAATCAATTTACTAAAACAAAAAGAGATAAAAATAAAAGAAAAACAATCTCAAAAACTCAAAAAATTAAAATACTTTACCTACGACCAACGAATAATACTAATTTTACGACCATCTCAACACGATTTTAATGGCTCATTTACGGTCCTAGGATAATACTAAAGCTTAGACGTAAACCACAAGATGGGACTTAATTTGATCTTTTGTGTGTTCCTTTTGGGATGCTCATCCAAGTTTGAATTTTCGTTATTTCCACCCAAGATCTTTTGTTTTTTAGTTTCTTTTCGGTTGAAGTAACTGATTTGGAGGTTTTTTAGCTTCTTTTTTTTACAATGCATCTGTTTTAAAATAGTGGATGGACCAGGCGCACGATGTAACCAGATTAATTACTTATTATTATTATACAGTTTTTTATATCAATTAAAAAAAAAGTCTTCACTGTGTGGGTTGGATGCATTATAAGAATAAATGGCGTTTTATGTGAGGATTTGTTAGGTTATCATAGATTTAGGGGTTGATAATAGGTCATTATTAATTATCATGTTTCACCCAAAATTATTATAGATTCTGATAATTATCATGTTCCTGGCAACACTGAACCACACCCAGCGCAATAACGCGGGATGTTGCTACGGCTGTATGCAGCGAGCCTCCTGTCGGAATAAAGTGAAAAGCAAAATGTTAAAGGATGCAAATATAAAAAAGAATGAAATTTGCGAGCAGGACATAAAAAGCGGAACCTGCGAAAATGTACCGGTCACTGAAAGAAGACCGTTCAAAACACAACGTTCGCAGCCACTCCACCCCCTTATTCCGACAGACGGCGCTCCATATAGCCGGAGCAACATCCCACGTTATTTGACGACAAAAGTTGTTTAAATTTGCTGGGTGTGGTTGGTTATGTTATGCTTCATACGCCAGGTACAGTCCTATGTTACCATGATGAATCCTAATAAGGATGAAACAGGCCTGTAGATTTCTGGACTAGCCATTTCTTGGAGGCCTGGTCGTAATGAATTGTGCGTCCGATGCCACGATTCTTTTTATTTATTTTTCACCGTCAAGAAATCTACTTTTCTGTTTATCATTTACTTTTTTTATTTAGGTCAACAGGCTGTGCCATAAGTTGTTGAGCAAATGGTTGGCCCTGGATGATTTCGACTCGATGTTTAGAGAAGCGAATCACAACGTTTTAGCGCCTTACGGTCGAATTACGCTTCACGTCTTTTGGGAGCTAAACTACGACTTTCTGCCTAATTACGTTTATAACGCTGCCACTAATAGGTAAATATTCTGCCTAGATTTTGTAGCATTTGTTGTAAAGACAAAAAAGAAGTCAATTTTTTTATTAGGCTGGACAGTCCTGTATTTTTTTTGTCGTTTGAAGGTGGTAGACAATGTTGAACTTGAGAACAAACTAGAGTTTCGAACTTCCTTTGTCTTTATTTTTTTACTTTTTCACAACGTTTCGATTGCTTATGTATCTGCAATTGTCATCAGGTGAATACTATCAAAAACTAAGACTACCTAATCTTATATACTAGCATGTGTTAACTGAACCATGAATACACTTGGTTGGCTCCGCCCTTTCACAGTTGAAATCTGTTACCTCCGAAAAGTATGGGTTTCCAAACATCCTTTATGGTGACGCTTTGTTGAGAAAATACATTCTGGTTCCTCTGTATGAATGCTGTTTCTTTGAACTTCCGCTTGAATATATTTTCTTCCCTGGCGACGATCTTTGCCTCTTTCCATTCCATATGATGTTGATTTTCCCAGCAATGTTGAGCTTTGTTTGATCCAGTTGTGTCCCCTTGTCGAGTTTTGCGTTTGTGTTCTGTAAGGCGAACTTCCATGGGTCGGCTGGTTTCTCCGATGTAGATATCCCCACACTCGCATGGTACTTGGTAGATGCAGTTCTTGGTGTTGCGGCGATATGGTTTAGTTTTTGTTAACTGTCTTCTTATTGTTGTGGTTTTGAAGACAGTCCGAAGATGGTATTGATTGCCTTTTCTTCTTATCTTTTCTAAGATTCTTTTGATGTATGGAATTATAAGTGTCGCCTTCCTTTTAGTATTTAGTCTGTCGTCCTTTGAACTGGTGTGGTCTGAAGAGTTTTATTCATCGTGTAGTTGGAGAAACCGTTTCTTCGCAGGTCGGATCGAATTTTAGGTGGCTCGATCTATAAGAGATTTTGCAATTCCCAGTTTGGTTGATATGGAGTGGTTTGATTTGAAGTTTAGATATTGTCCAATAAGAGACCACACCAGTACAAAGGACGACAGACGTAAATACTGAAAGGAAGGCGACACTTATAATTCCATACATCAAAGGAATCTCAGAAAAGATAAGAAGAATAGGCTACCAATACCATCTTCGGACTGTCTTCAAAACGATCACAACAATAAGAAGTCAGTTAACAAAAACTAAACCATATACACAGAACACAAACGCAAAACTCGACAAGGAGACACAACTGGATCAAAAATAGCTCAACATTGCTGAAAAAATCAACATCATATGGAATGGAAAGAGGCAAAAATCGTCGCCAGGGAAGAAAATATATTTAAGCGGAAGTTCAAAGAAACAGCAATCATACAGAGGAACCAGAATGTATTTTCTCAACAGAGCGTCACCATCAAAGATGTTTGGAAACCCATACTTTTTGGAGGTAACATATTTCAACTGTGAACCAACCAAGTGTATTAGTAGATTAGGTAGTCTTAGTTTTTGATAGTATTCACCTGATGACGATTGCAGATACATAAACTTCGAAACTCTAGTTTAATCTCAAGTCCTGTATTTGCTTTAAAAGAAATCAAATGTGGTGTCCCTCAAGGATCAGTTCTTGGGCCAATTTTATTTTTAATCTACATTAATTCAATTGGGAAATTAAAATGAAATGGCAAAATTAAGTTATTCGCGGATGATACAACTATTATTAATTTTGCAAACATATTAAGAGAAATGAAACAAAACGTTCAAAATGATTTAAACATCGTAGAAAAATGGCTAACGTTTAACAAATTGACTATTAATTTGGATAAATCATCAACATGTTTTTAAAGAAAGCAACATTCAAAATGAAAATCATGAACCAATAATTTTTAGACAAAACAAGTTAAATATAAAAAGTTTACTAGGTTTTTGGGATTATTCATTGGTGAAAATTTAAGTTGAAAATAACATATTAATTTCAGAGAAAATTTATAATGTTTAATAGGAATCATAAGTATGAGCTAATATGTTATATTCCTCTAAAGTATTTAAAAACATTTAATATGCATTTTTTTATTCAAAAATCCAATACCTAATTTCAATCTCGGGCACTGCTAATAAAACCATTTTAAATCCATTGATGAAATTACAAAACAAAATTATAAAATGTATTATATATGATGGAATAAACATATATAACAAGCTACCCATTGCATTGAAACAAATACGCCATTTACATCTATTTAAGAAACATGGAAAAACATAAGATCAAAAGATCTTGGGTGGAAATAACGAAAATTCAAACTTGGATGAACATTCCACACACATAAAGGACCAAAGCGAAATATCGTTTAATCATTTCTCTTTTCGCTTTGGTCCTTTGTGCGTTCCTTGTGGGATGCTCATCCAAGTTTGAATTTTCGTTATTTCCACCCAAGATCTTTTGTTTTTAGATTCTTTTTCATAAAAAAAAGTAATCATTCCTGTAAAAAAAACTTAATTTTTTATTTAATAAGTGGTACTTTGTTTGAATACTTTTTAAGTGTTTGGTACAACACAAATTAAAATTAAATTTTTTTGTTGCATTTTTTTACCAAAACCGAAGAAGCGCCTAGTTTATAGTAGACACTTAGAGTCAATATTAGGAAAATTTAGCTAAGAGCGAATATTGGGGACATTTAGCTAAGATTTAAACGTATCCGCATATGTAAACTATCGTCATCATAAAAGTGGTACGTGAAAAATATAGGTATTTTTCTCGGTATTTTTTAAATTGCATGGTTAACTACCGAATTATATTTTGACACTGACTTTTATACTATGCTGGACTAAAATCTTAAAATATTGAGATCAAAATATTGTGTTTAAAAATAATGTTTATATTACAATAATAGTAACTAATGCATAAAATAACTTTAACGAAAATTTAAAAACCCAACTCTATGGTCTTGGTCTTGGTCCTTAGTTGAAACTTGCAATAAACTAGTTCCTTGCTTTCTTTCTATTGTGTGATCTTTTTTTCATCGTTTTTTAATTTTCATAATCGTGGTTTTATTGCGTCCAAAATGCCTCTAATTGACCAACCTAGTTGCAGTTTTTCCAGAAGTTGGGCATTTTTTATTTACTTGTCAGAATGAAATCAAGAATGACATGCTTTCACAGTTTTAGACAAATACAGTGATGAGTGACTTTGTTTCTAAAAATAGACCAAGTTATTACAACAAAAAGTAGTGTATACCACTTTTATGATGCCGGAAGTGTATATCTAAGGCATTCAAAGCAAACGCAAACAGCACCTTTTGTCGTGGATGCGATGACAGAACATTTGGCTATACTGAAACTATTTTTTGGATTATGTTAAGGAAAAACCATTATTATTTTTAGAAATTTACACAGTGCTTTTTAACAATTTTTTGAAAAATTTTAAACACAGTGGTCAAAACCACAAAAAAGTAGTTTCAGTGTACTGAATCCGGCACTAACATACAAATTTTATTTAGAACAGCATCGCATCCACCATAAAAGCGGGCCTCGTTCAAAATATGGCATAAAGAAGTGCTTTAAACGGTAACGGTAACCTCTTTTCGCCCTTTTGCTTTTTGAAAATGGGTGGTTTTTTTTTGATACTTTCCCAGAATCAAAGAGGAAGTAATGGACACTACCCCAATAATAAACATCTTTTAGCTTAAACACGGTATGACGAATATATTTAGGAGCTAACTTCAAAGTGGTTACTATAAATATTGTAAAGTGACCTTATGCTGAATGGCTAATATTGCCTCTAACTAACTATACTAAAAAAGTGATTGAAAAATACTAGATTTAAGCCTATTAACCAATCTGGTTTACTTTATGGCATAAATTGACATACAATAAATGCTAATTATCAAATATTCACAAGCATTCAAAGTAAAAATGTCTAAAAGGAGTTAGTGAGGATAAATTAAAAACAAAAACAATACTTTTCCTCAAAAAAAGAATCCTTTTTAAGATTTTTTCATTATAATTTAATCTCCTAATTCCATTAGGTATCACCGTAAAAATGTCCATTACTCCCCTTTTGACCCTATATATTTTGTTGACCCTCAGGTTTACAAAGCACCGGGGCATAGCCTTTGCCCAAGCCGTGGCTAGAGATCGACCGCCACAGATGTCTCACCACTACCTCTGGGGTACAAAACAACTAAACATGGCATATACTACGCAATATGGACAATATTCAGGTATTTAAGTTATATTTTTAAGGATTTAATCTGATTGTCTGTATTACATTTTTATAAAAGAATTTGTAACATTGATTCTGCAGTCACTTGTTTGAATACCTGAGGTCACTTTTTAAAAAAATACGAATCAACTTTTGAGAAATTTGGATTCCCTGCTGTATGGAAAACAATTCATTTTCTAGTTTCATTAATTTGGCTGTTACCTGTTGGAAATATATAAATATTAACCGATACTAGAGTTGAAACATTAGAACTTGCTGAATGGGCAGTGATTCAAATCAATCAACTTGCACTGATTGGGCTTAGGGTCGAAAAAGTAGATCATATCTACACTGGAGAACAAAAAAAATGCAACACCATGTATATGGATAATTATTTGAATGAAAATGATTTGTGTGTATACCTTATATCAAAAGAAATATTTGATACATTTTTTGTCGTCTAATATTTCTTTTTTTCACAGATTTTTTCAACACAACAACAACCAACACATAAAACACATTTTCTGAAAATTTTAAATCATTTTTCCCGTAGTTTTGGTCTTTTTGGATTGCTTACAGTTTACCTAAAAAATAAAAATGCCAAGAGTTCGCGGTCGCCAACAATTTCATGATTTAAACAACTTCAAGCAAGGACGCATCGTGGGCATGAGCATGGACACGGGAAATTACAAGAAGGGTTATTGCCAATCCATCAACAGTGTTAAGAGTTTGTAGGTGGTCCAATGATGAGACGTCGTGCGGGTTCTAGACGCCCTAGATTATTACAAGGTCGTGATTTACGGCATCTCAGACTTCTTGCTCTCAGAAATCGACGGGACAGTATACGCCAAGTAAGAGATGTTCTAGTTGCAGCTACAGGACGAGTGTTTCCAAGGATGACAGTAAATCGAAGATTGCTTGGTAAGGGGCCGAGGGCTTACCGTCCGCTTTTGGTGCTACCTTTGACCCCAGGACATAAGGCTCGCCGCTTGGAGTGGTGCAGAGCTCGGCAAAACTGGAATACCATAAGCTTCAGCGACGAATCCAGTTTTTGTTTAGGCGGCCATGGTGAGAGCCGAAATGTAGACTTTGCTGTTGAACGTGATACAGCAAAGTATCATGGTATGGGGTGCTATATGTTTAGGAAGCACATCACCTCTAGTCCTCATCCACGGCAATCTGACTGCTCGGCGATATATCGATGAAGTGCTGCAGCCAGTTTTACATCCCTACCTACAAAGTATCCCAAATGCGATTTTTCAATAAGATAATGCCAGACCGCATATTGCTCGTGAAAAAATGGACTTCTGACATGAACTTGGCATAGAGACTTTGGAATGGCCAGCAAGATCGCCTGACTTGTTGTCTATCGAACACGTATGGGATATGATAGGGCATAATCTTAGTCGATTACCACGTCCCCCTGGAAACTTAGATGAACTTTGGCATGCCGTAAGGAGGATTGGGATGTGTGTTCCTCAATATGATATAGACCATCTTATTTTGTCAATGCCCGATAGGAATGTAATCAATTACTAAGAGCATCCTAATGTATTAATATATAAATAAATTACTTTAAAAATATTTACCTTTTCTGGTGTTGCATTTTTTTGTTCTTCACTATATTTTAAGGGAAGCTCCGATAAAAATCCTTTAGTAATTGAGTTTACTAACACCTTTATCAGAGATTTAATGCTAAGGAATGGATACAAAAGAATGTAAATGAGCCAAGACAGAAGAAACATTTAGAACCAAATTTTGGAAATTGAAAATTCTTTTGGGAAAAAATCAGAAAATTTAACACAAATAAACCAAAAAACAACAAAAAATGCAAATTCAGCAACAAATCAATTTTTATTACAAAATGTGTCAGAAGTCTCGAACACTCTGCATTTAATATTTTCGACTGGAAGATGTCCCAGGCAGTTTAAAATAGTTATTATTAAACGTATATACAAAAAAGGGGATACACTACAAGGGCTGTTCGAAAAGTTCTCGGCCTGACAAAGAAAAACACGGAATTTCAAATATTTCATTTTTTTATTTTTCTACATAATCTCCCTCCAATTCAATACATTTGCTTCAACGATTCTCTAGCTTCCGGATACCCTCAGTAAAATACGTTTTTTCGAGTCCTGCAAAATGAGCTATGGTTTCACACCTTACCTCTTCATTTGAAGTGAATCTTCGCCCGCCGGGCCATTTCTTCAGATTTAGAAAAAGTAATAGTCGCTCGGTGCTAGATCAGGTGAATAGGGTGCGTGTGGAACCACCTCATAACTCGTGCAGTTTCGCAGCAGCAATCCGTGAAGCATGAGCAGGAGCGTTATCGTGGTAGAAAAGCACTATCTTTTTGGCCAGATGTGGAAGTTTAACCTGGATAGCCTCGTTAAGTTGGTCCAGTAAGTTGGCATAATATTCTCCAGTGATAGTCCTGCCATGCTCTAGAAAATCTATCAGCACCACACCATGAAAGTCCTAGAAATCCGTAGTCATAATTTTTCCTGCAGAAGGGACAGTTTTTGCCTTTTTGGGGGTCCTTTCACCCGGCCCGATCCACTGCTTTGACTGTTCTTTTGTTTTTGGTGTGTAGTGGTGAATCCATGTTTCATCTACTGTTATAAACCGTCGAAGAAATTCAGATGGATTACGTTGAAATAGGTCCAAGCATTGTTGGGAAATATTTAATCGGATGCGTTTTTGGTCAGATGTCAGTAAACGCGGCACCTATCTTGCCGATAGCTTTCCCATACCCAAGATGTCGTGCAAAATATGGTGCACTCGGTCTAACGAGATCTTTGCCATCTCAGCTAGCTCACGCACCTTTAATCGCCGGTCAATCAGTATAGCATTGTAAATTTTTGCCACGTTCTCGTCTGATGTAGCCGTTTTTGGTCGTCCTGAACGCTTATCATCTTGTATCGATGTACGGCCACGCTTAAACTCTGCAGCCCATTTTTTGATTGTGGAAAATAAAGGAGAAGAATCCCCTAACGTCTCCCTATACTCACTTTGTATGTCTGTTGGGCTTAAACCCTTTAACACAAAATATTTAGTTACTGCACGAACTTCAATTTTATCCATTGTTAATAATCGCCCAAAACACAGTTGCTTTTTTAATCGCCAAAAATTAGAAAATCACCGTGCGCACTCGAAATTCTGCAGCCGACCAACTACAAGTCCTAGCTTGAAAAGCGTTAGAAAACTTTAGTGATAACAGCGCCATCTCTGTGTTAGGCCGAGAACTTTTTGAACAACCCTCGTAGTTTTGAAAAGGTAATAAAAAAGAGATTAGTTACCTATTTTAATAAAAATTAGTTTTTGTCAGATAAACAAAACGGATTTTTAGAAGAAAGGTCAACCTAGTTAACGAACGACGTCCTTCAACAAAAATAAAAGATATGTCGCCATTTTTGTGGACTTGGCAAAGCCTTTCGACATGGTTTTTCATTAAAAGCTTTTGTCAAGACTTCACAACATGGGAATCCGATTCATAGGCGGAACTTTTAAAGTCGTACTTAACGGACCGGGAGCAAAGAATAAATTCAAAACATTAGAAGTGACAAAAGGAAAGTTATGTTCGGAATCCCGCAGGGAACGATCTTAGGCCCAATCCTGTTTATCACATGTATTAATGACTTACTCAACCTAGATCTGATTGGCCCAATTCTGTCGTTTGCTGACGACACAGTGTTGTACGCAGAAGGAGTAAACCGGGACGAAGTCAAAAGCAGTCTTATTAAAGATCTTCAAAAAGTCACGGATTGGTTTGACTGAAGCTGTATTTATCCCTTCCTCATATTCAAACTATATTTCTTACAGCGATCCATTAGAAATAATACTACCACACCGAGAAATAACACGTTCACTGATCCACCAGAACATACAAAAATAGACAAAAATTTTAAGTGGGATATCCAAATTACAAAAATTACAACGTTCTTTGTTATATTTATTTAAAAATATAAACAACATTTTATCGCATTTCCAGGTTAAAAATCTATTATGCATTAGTTCAGTCAGTTCTTTTGTACGGCATTGTTGCATGGGGTGGAGGATACGAAAATAATATTAAGGCCACAAAAACGGCATAGATTTGACAACACTGCTTTGCTGTTTTTGGGCCAATCTTTACCGGGCAGAATATCGGAAACGAGAAAACGGAATCGGTTGAAATTTGGCAGGAATGTTTATTTTAGAATTCCTCACAACCGTATCCAGACAGTTTTTTGCTGAACTCTCTCATTTTCGAAATAAAATAAACACGGCTAACAATATTCAAAAATCTTACCTGGCTTTTTCTTTAGCCTCGTCGATAATACAGAAATCTGTAACAGCAATTTTTGGATTTTTTATTTTTTTTTCAAATTCACCAAATTTTGAAAAATCCTTTGGATACGGTTGTAGATTTTTATAAATCCTATTATCTGAAAACAAAAAAGTTATGGTTTGTTTCTCTGTAAGCAATATTCTGCCGGAATTCTGAAACGCCAAGGTCACGTAATTTAGTAGGCCCAAGAAAACTGAAGTGAATTCGATTGGAGTATTGGAGTTCAGGTTCCACCGGCCACTTGTCTAATGGAACATACGGAAATTTGTTATTTTTTTGATGTTGAATAAAATAAACATTCTGCCAAATTTCAACAGATTCCGTTTTCTCGTTTCCGATATTCTGGCCGGTAAAGATTGGCCCAAAAATAGCAAAGCAGTGTTGTCAAATCTATGCTGTTTTTGTCGCCTTAAACAAATTGCAAAAAAATCAAAAATTAAAATAATCTACCGATTAAAAAGAACACATCCATCGCAACTGGTATTTAGCAACTATAGAACCTTAAAAATCGAATATTTGTACTGCAAAATCTCCATTCTTAAATTAAAAAAATAAAACTAACGTCAATAAACAAACATACACAAACATAAAACCTGTTTCCAAACGCAACAAAATCTGATATTGCCAAAAGTAAAAACTTCAAAACATCAAATTGGATATTCTGACATGGACACCAAAATATATGTGACTCCTTACCAACTGATATTAAGCTAAAAAATACACAAAGAATCTTTGTCTCTCCTATCATACTTTTTATTTCCTAAAATCAATCTTGAAATTTACTTAAATTTTTAGTTTTATTTTGTCTTTGTTATTTTGAAATTGTAACATATGATTCGCTCCAATATGGAATGACAAACGGTTTTCCCATAATACATAGTGCTAAAAAATGAGTATTTTACAAAAGTTTTAAAAATAAATAAAAAAACTGCAATGAAAAAGGGATTTGCCGATTTACCTGTCTCTTTCCCGCCTTTCTAGTAGTACATAACGTCATTACTCTCAAATGAGCCCGGCTTTCTCTCTGCAAAAGACAGAGAAACTACCTACTAGGTAATTTATCTGTGTTCAAACTGAACCCAGGGCGAAAACCACCCAAGATCTTTTGGTCTTTTCTTTTTAGATTCTTTTCGGTTGAAGTAACTGATTCGGAGGTTTTTTTTAACTTCTTTTTCTTTCTTTATTCTCTTTTGTTTTAATTGCCTTAGGAGTATATTCCTATTGGAAATATCAACACGCCAGGCCGAACCCGTATCAGCTGACTTATAATAAGTACAAGTGCGGAACGATGCCTATTTGTGAGTGATTCTAAATTGGAAATCAAAGTGTATGATGGTGTTAAAAGATGTTTGGGGAGGGTGACTAGTGAAACCACTGATGAGCCTACGCTGGTTGCCCAGGGCGAAACATCGTTTAAATATTTCTCTTTTTGTGTTCCGTGTGGGATACTCATCCAATTTTGAATTTTCGTTTTTCCACCCAAGATCTTTGATCTTTTCTTTTTTGAACTGAAAGGGACAATGCTTATATACAGTACAAAAGTGCGACAGAGCTAAAAGTACAGGATATTGCTCTTAAAACTGCGAATTTTGAGTTTACTGTTGACATATTCAGAAAATGCTTGTTTTTCTTTAATTCAAAAAGGATTACTCTATGAAATAGTCACTTTGTTTGTCCTGTATCGTTCCCCACTTTGTCAAAATTTTTATTTATAATATACATTACGCCTTATGAAAAAATACTTTGTTTACCCTACAGCCACCAGTTTTGCAAGCCGAGTTGACTTTGAAAATTCGTTAGATTGTCCTCTTTATTTAAATCTTTTGTTATTTTCCGCTATACGATTGGGTTTTGCAAAAATATACTGAAATAAGTTAAAATAAAGAAGAGTTATTGAGGTTTATTTGACTACTAAAGCAGATTGTTTATTTGTAGGGAAAAGATTTCATTCTGTGCTTTTATCTGGAACGTGTAAATTTTGTCATTATTATTAATTCATAATTATATTCCGCAAAGTTGTTTGTTTGTTTTATTTAAAACGAATTATGTTTTAGGGTTCGTCGGTCCTCAACATTTTCACACAATGTGCAAACTTCTCGGCTACCAAGGGATAGCGGTAGTCATGGAGGAGCTGCTGAAAATAGTAAAAAGCCTTATCCAAGGCAGTCTCTTGCAGTTCACAAAAACCCTAATGGAGGCCATGCCGAAAATTTGCAAGCTGCCCCGCTATGACTACGGTTCGCCGGGGGTTCTGGGCTATTATCAAGCGTATTTGAATGATATAGTGCAATATCCGGACGCAAGGACTGAGTTGTTTCACAATTTCAGAGAGTTTGGGAACATAATATTGTTCTGTTTGCTAATGGAGCAGGCCCTGTCACAGGAGGAGGTTTGCGATTTGCTGCAAGCTGCGCCCTTCCAGAATATTTTGCCCAGGCCGCATGTTAAAGGTAGGGTTGCCATTTTGAATAACATTGCGTCTATAAAATTTCTCCTTTAAAATACTAATATGGAACTTGGGAAAAATAAATTGCGTCTTCACCATTCGGATGGTAAATGTAAATTTAAAGCCTGTCCAAGGCCGCACTCGACATTTCCACACAATGTGCAAACTTTTCGGCTACCAAGGGATAGCGGTAGTGATGGAGGAGCTGTTGAAGATGACCCTCTTGCAGTTCACGAAAACACTACTAATGCCGACAATTTAGCTGCCCCGTTATGACTACGGTTCGCCGGGTGCTTGGGCTATGATCAAGGCGCGACGCGAAGACTTATCTTTTCACAATTTCAGAAAGTTCAGGAACATATTATTATCCTGTTTGCTATTGAAACAGGCCCTGTCATAGGAGAATTTTGCTTAGGCCGCACGTTAAAGGTAGGGTTGTCATTTTTAATAACAGTGTGAATAAAATTTCTCCTTTAAAATAGTAATATAGAACATCGGAAAAAAAATTTCGCCTCCACCATTTTTAGGGTAAATGAAGTTTAATACGTTTAGAATTGGTACAAAACATTTCCACACAATTTGCAAACTTCTCTGCCACCAAGGGATAGCGGTGGTCATCCAAGGCAGTCTCTTACACTTCACGAAAACCCTAATGGAGGCTATGCGGAAAAAAGTTAACTTGTTGAGCTTACAAGGCAAGAGATACGAATAATGGTTGATCTATATATCGCAAGCTGAGAGGACCATTACACCATTGCACAAAATGGGTCTAAGCAAGGACACCGAATGCAGACTCTATGGAGAAATATTAAATATGGAACGTCAAAAAAAATTACTTGCGCCTTCACCAATTTTACAGTACAGGGTGGCACTTCAGTGAAATACGTTTACAGGCTCTCCAATAATACTAGACACTTAAAGTAAATACCTCAACGCATCGGTATCGATAAATCTAACGCATTCAAAACAAAGTCAAAAGACACTACATTGTTACGGCATGTTTCGAACGAGACCTGCTTTTATGGTGAATTGCGATGGGCGAACAGCCGACTCCACTCGTTACGTACGGAGGGATGTACGTACCGTTACGGACCTATCAACGTACGCAACGATTGCAAGCAGCTGTTCAGGTCTCGCGTCCACTATAACAGCTGGTCTCGTTTAAAACATGGCATAGACAAGTGAAAAATGTAGTGTCTTTTGGCTGCGTTTTGAACGCACTAGCTATAGCGATACCGCTGCGTTGAAATATTTACTTTAATTGTCTTACTATCTTTTTTCATCTTAAGGACAGAAAGTAAGAAATTATTAACCGAGCACATTTCCGAACACAACTCAGACAGCGAAGCAAAGTGTAAAAACTTCGTCTGAAATTATTTTTTTTCAGAGGGCGAGAGGCTTGAAGCGAAGCAGAAAAGACTCGAGACAAAATATGCAGCTTTACAGATTGTCCCAAATATTGAAAAGCTGGGAAGTGCAAAGGTTCGTAATTTTTTTGCATTATCTACATTATGCCAAACAATCCCAGTAGAATTGTGTAATTTTGAATGTTTTGAAAATTTCTTTTTATATATAGCAAGCAATGATCTCCCGAGAAGGCGACCTCCTAACCAGAGAACGTCTTTGCTGCGGCCTCTCAATCTTCGAGGTAGTCCTAAACAGGCTGAGGAGTTTTTTGGACGACCCCGTATGGGTGGGACCGCCGCCGACCAACGGTGTGATTAACGTCGACGAATGCACCGAGTTTCATCGACTTTGGTCCGCTTTGCAGTTCGTCTATTGCATTCCAGTTAGCGAAAACGAGTATACAGTCGAGTAAGTATAGGTGATATACATATACATATGACTGTTTTACTTACCATCAAATATAAAACACTTTTGGTCTTTTATAAAATCTCTCTGGAAGAACGCAAGACGCAGATGCAACTCTACGCTACTTATTTTTCAGATCCACAAGAAATTGCTAAACTATTTGCTTAACCTTTAAATCTTCTGCCGCTAGGTGCAGGGATATTTTGTGTTTGTCTTTAACTCTGCGGAAACACTTGGCTACACTGGACATTGATTCTACTATGGATGGAAAGTCCCAGTATAAAAAAAAAACTCAACTCAAACCACACTGTTTCTTTTGGGGCAAATCTTTCCGACCATGTTTTCACTACTGAAGAAAAAATATGTAACTTGGACTTAACAAAGGGTTCGAGTCCAGACAAGCTCGAAACATTATTTTGCTGAGTGGTGCTCATCTTTGTTGAATCTTCCTAAACAATTATTCCAGCATTTATTTACCACTGGCAAATATCAAATAATTTTCCCATATATAAATCAGGAGAAAATACCAATATTAAAAACTATAAAGGCATATCTCTTTTATCCTATATCCCTAAAATCCATCTTTACTCGCGATATTTATTCATGTTACAAAAACTATGTTGCTTGGGAATATCGGGGGTGGGAATATGGGATAAATCGGTCGTTTAGCACTGGAATTTGCCCTAACTGCCTGAGGTCGGCCCTTGTTATTCCCATCATAAGGGTGAGGACCCTTCGAATTTTCGACCAATTTCTTTGCTGTCATCAATTTCGAAAGTTTTTGAAATGCTCATAAAGACTAGAATGCTAGTCCATGAAACACCATATTAAAAATACGAGCGACGCAATATTCAACCTGTTGTTCTGTGATTTTTCGAAGGCTTTCTACTGCGTGAATCATAGAATACTGCTGCAGAAACTTGACAGGTATGGCCTTCGCCGAGATTAATTGTCTTTAATCGAGTCTCTTCTTTCTTCTCGATTTCAGTTTGTATTTTGTAACAACATATTGTCAAGTCCTGTAATCAACCACATCTCGAGGATCAGTCCTTGGTCCTCTTTTATTTTCAGTTTACGTAGAAAACCTTTCAAAACTGCCTATTCGTTGCAAACTTACGCGTTTTGCGGACGATACCACCGCTCTTTGGTGCGGTCCTAAAGCTAATTTAAATAACATTATCTCTGAGGATATAAAAATAATAAAAAACTGGTGTGGTAGCAACCGCTTATGCTTCAACATTTATAAAACAAGTATTTTGTCATTTAAACTTTCTATGGAGCCAATAGCTTTAGAAAATCACGTTTTGGATTGGACACCTCAGGTAAAACTCTTAGGCCTTATAGTTGAAAAAAATTTAACGTTTACTCAACATGTTGACAAACTAAAATCCAAATTAGCATCTGGATGCTTTGCAATTAGGACTACAGCTTCAGAGTTAGGCTAATCTGCCAAGATGTTATATTTTTCCCTTTTGGATTCATTGCTGCATTATGGGTTGGAATTTTGGGGTTTATGTGCCAAATTCGTGTTTGATTCCGTTTTCGTTTTGCAGAAGCGAGCCATTCACTATTTGCATGGGAGGAGGCGGAGAGATCACTGCAGATCATTGTTTATTTCTTCTAAGATACTTACTCTTCCCTCACTTTTTGTCTTAGAGACTGTCTTGTCCATAAAAAGTACGAGAATTATAAAGATGGAGACAGAATCACTAGACAGGCCAGAAATCTGCCACTACCAATTCCCCGCTGGTCCCTGACAAAAATTTTTTTAATTTATGAGAGCCTTAAAATTTACAACCACCTTCCAATAAATCTCCGAAATATGGTGAGTCCAAAGCTTTTTAGAAGGTCTGTTGTAGGGTTGTTGGAGAACAAGGGATAAGCTAGTTCCTAGATGACCAACTACTATAGGGTTATTTTGTATTTTTTATTCTGTGATAGATTAATCTCACGCCTTTTGGTGTAGTGTTTTTTCGTTTTTCATCATGTACCAACTATTTTTTTTTAGTCATTTAATTGTTATGTTAATGTTTTTTTTACTTAATTTTATAAATTTACTGTTATTAGTTTTTTTAACTCAGTCTCTTTATTTTTAATATAAGTAGTTATAATAGGATAATCTTACTCTTTGTCAACGAGATTGATACACTGTTATTAATCTTATATGATAATAAAGTACATTTCAGTTCAATTCAATTAAATGAACAACATTGTTTTTGTCGAGGGAAATCAACAGCCACAAATCTTGCTATCTATCAACAATTTCTAACTTCGATTTTAGAGTCAGGAAAACAAGTGGACGTAATATATTCCGATATATCCAAAGCTTTTGACAGCGTTTGTCACAATTTTTTTAAAAAGAAGCTATGAGACACTTGTTTTAGTGAGGGTTTTCTCAGTTGAAAAGATTCCCGGTTGACTGATCGAATACAACGAGTCAATATGTTGGGTGCCCTCTCACATGAGTTCTTAGTAACATTAGGCGTCCTGCAAGGGTCTCATATTGGCCCAATGCTATTTGTGCTCTAAATCAACGATGTTGTCAAGTGTTTTAAAATTTCGTTGTGCTTACTATCCGCCGATGACCTTAAGCTTTTCGCTATTGTGGATCTAGATTCTAACTTCCTTCAAGCTAATTGGCATAGGCTCTTAAACTGATGTAATATGAATTTGTTGAACTTAAACGCCAAAAAGTGTGAACATGCGAATTTTAATAAAACATAAATTCCTTTACAGCACACCTACTTCATTGGCAATGAGTACTTAGAAACAGTCGAAACCAGTAAAAATATGTGCATCATTTTAAAAAGATCTGTCATTTAACAAACATATTGACAATATTTCCCTGAGAAGTTTCAGTCCGCTTGGCTTTATAAAAAGAAAAAACGGAGACATATTATATGATGCAAACGACGTAGTTTGCACTTGAAGACGATCAGAGATTTTAGTGATCGAAACGTCGTGTATAAATAAAATATACACAATGGAAATCCGAAACACATATTATATGATGTTAAAGCATAATCTCCCTTTGCTACAATCTAATTAGAACAACGCTATAGCATAATCGAGACACCAAATTATAACTGTTATATTAAATAAATTGAGAGTTTGCTACAATTTTACTAAGTGCTATGTAAATTGAAATTTTCATATTAATTTAATAAATTGTTTTCAGGGAATTGTTTGGCGAGGGTCTTCATTGGGCCGGCTGTACCATGATAGTATTATTAGGCCAGCAGCGTCGTTTCGAGGCACTCGACTTCTGCTACCACATTTTAAGGGTCCAACGGGTTGACATGAAGGACGAATTTGTAAAAAGAATCGTAAGTTTCAAATTAAGCTAATTTATGGCTATAGTTCGTCCCTAAGTATTAAAGAAAAAAACTAGCAACGCGAAAAAGATAGATCCATAGTGTTTGATATTTTTAATGTTAGGGTGTCCAATTTAAAAAAAGGCAAGTTTGTGTCATATCTTGTTTTTGGGACACCCCGTATCAAAGCGTATACATTTTTTTAAACCCGCTGTTTTTACGATCCTATAAAAGTTTGAAAAAAACCTATGATTTCCTCAAAAAAATTCATTATTTAAGACTTCGGACACACTCTATGTAGATAATTAATACTTTTTTCTCTTTTTTAGAATCTAAAACGAATGTGCGACAGAATTCGCAGATTCCAGGTCCTAAACTCGCAAATTTTCGCAATATTAAATAAATTCCTAAAATCCGGCGAGAGCGACGAGCTGTCCGTCGAGCACGTGAGGTGTTTTCCTCCCCCGATTCACCCCTCCCTGAACCCTCAGCAACAGCACTATCACGCCCCCGACCACTTGAGGCCTATGTGAACCTATTTTGCACAGCCACAGGTAAGGAGCAATACGTTTCAGTCCTTTTAATGGCTGATTATAACAAAATACGTGACACGTTTGGAATTTTTGTTCGCAGGCAGATTTTTTGGTACCAAATAGGAGGGTGAAGGCGACACAAAGAAAAATTGTAGTTCTAGGGTTTCCATTCAATTATTTTTATTCATTTAAAATCACTCTCGCGCACTCCGAGATCGATCCTAAAAAAATTTGAATTTGCGATTAACCACTAGCGCACGGATTTTTTCTTGTAAGTGCCATGCTCTCTTCGAATGATGCAAGAATTTTAAGTTGTGATATTCATCGCCGACCCGGACCTCTTCTGCTTTCAATATTAGTGCTCTGGAATCAACTAAACCAAGTCAGAGAGCATATAAATCTAAGTAGAGATGACACGTAATGGTAATATCCGACCAGCAAGTCAATTTAACTTAATTTAATGCAATTTTAAATGAACTTGTTGCTAAGGGAGCTGGCAGACAGTTGCTATTGTATATATTTTTCAACCCTTTACTACTTGTAATAATTTAGGAAAAAGCAGAGAGCACATAATCTGGTAAAAAATAAGTGTTTTTTATTTATTTTCTAAATATTTTGCTATCTAAGTTTACTTCAATTTTGCAATGAAAAAAAACATTTGCAGCAAACCACACAAACTATACATTCACGAATGTTTAAAAAATACATGATTAGGAGATCGGAATGGGTGAGAAGGTATGTGAAAACTGATGGTCTCATATGATAAATTTCCTTGGATATTCCTTCAATGGTTCTGTTCTCCTAATACAAAAGCGGCGGTCGTGACTCCAAAAGGGAAAGACAAAGAAATGTTTTCAGATTATGATTTTTTTTTAAATTTGACCGACGAAGACGAAACCTTGCAAAAATGTAATGTTTAATTTAAAATAAAAAAAAACTGGTGCCGCAGGGCAACATAATTGAGGAAGGAGAAGAAGAAGAAGACGTAAATTACGGAGAGGGGGTCGGTCGCCTCCCTCTGTATTCGCGACCTGTGACTGTATCGGCACGGGTCTGTTGTCTGCAGCGCAACGCGGGCGATCGATACTATGGATAGTTCCCAACTCGGAACTCGTCCAAAAGAATACGATTTTCCTGTGCGCCGCCACTGCTTTGGATCGATAAAAATAAGCAAAATCGAAATCGAAAGTGGCGCACCAAGTTTCCAAGCCAAGAACTAAAAAAACGATAGCTGCGCCACTTGGTTTTCAAGTCAGTTATGCGGGGTCGCAAATTTACCATTAGGTGTCCTCTCTATTTAGATTTATATGCCCTCTGACCAAGTGATTCACTCTGTTTTTTTCATCGCGTGCGGTGTATTTCAATTAATTACATCGCGTCCGGGTCGGGTGAAACTTTTTTATTTATTTTTTTTTTCATTCAAAAACTGCCCCATAGGAATAATTATGCAAACTAAAAAGTACAACATAATATTAGGAAGGGTCAATGGATATTGATTCACGAGTATTGGTTACCACGAGCCGCCACTGCATCTTCTGCCTTCAATGTTTTCTTCTATTATCAATTTCAAGAATTCATATTTGTCATTTCTTAAAATATGGCCAAAATATTCAAGTAATGGTGAATAAACCTTCAAGATCCTTATCTAATCTGATTAGAAAAAATTCCAACAGGCTGAATTTTTGCAGTCATTCCCTACCACCTATCTACTTTTCCCCATATATTCTCCCTAAAAATCCTCTTTGCTTCGCTAGATATAGCGCTCCAAAACTAATGAAAATCAGTTTTTTGCGATTTCCTCTAAAACTTGAATTTAAGAAATGCGGAATTAATCGATATAATTTTCAAAAATATCTGTTAAAACCATAACTTTTCTATTTGATTTTATTTTTAGCCAGCAAACACACTTGTCGGTCTGGCCGACTACCCTTGTTCATATTTTCAAACAAAACAAACAAACAAACCTTTAAAAATTTACTTTTAGTCGTGCAACATACAATAAAAATTCACTGTCAATTTTTCAAATTTGTGAACCTCCTCTTCATAGATCACGAGCCGCCACTGCATCTAAGTAAGTGAAATTTGATTTTCTGCTTTTGAGATATTTAGGGGTATATCGTTAGTTTTCGGACACCGTGTATAACGCAACGTCAAAATAAAAATTGAATGGGAACCCTAAATCTTTGTCGAATTATTAAAGAATCTGTTAAAAAATCGAAACCCTCATAGTTTTCGAGATTTAAATTTAAAATTATAACTAATGAGTGAGCTTAAACAAAGTGTAAAAAAACCACGCAATATTAAATGTAATATATCTTGAATAAAAAGATGTGATCGAAAATAACCAAATCTTTGTAAAATTAAAATCTTCGCAGACTTTTGCTGTAGAGTACCTTATGTCTAGATCGTATAGATTTTTAGTATAACCCGAGTATAAAAATTTTTTTGTTCTACTCTGGTATAATACCAAACACCTGCTATTACACACTGAGGTTAGCTAGTGGAAAATAAAGTTTAGGCTTACTATAAGGAAATTTTCACAAAAAAAATACAGGAAATTTTACCAAAGCTCACTAAATCTCTTTGATTTAAATCTCGCTAATTTTCGACTCAAATATTTCGAGATCTATACAGGGTGACAATTGGAAAACTAGCCCCTTAAATCCCCCGATATGTATTTTAGATCTCTCTAATAAAATGTTTCATCTTTAAGATGTTCTCCATTACTAGTTTTCAAATTGTCACTGTGTGTAATAGGATGATCACGTAAAAACAGGACTGTTCTTAATTTGGAACAATCTCATTGCTATTCTTTGATATACAATTATTTTTTATAACCAGTTATGGAAAGACCTTGACGTGTAGTACCTAAATTATCACTATGAGCATTTCGTCGCGAATCACTCATAGTGATAATTTAGGTACTACACGTCAAGGCCTTTCCATAACTGGTTATAAAAAATAATTGAAATATTTTATTTACCAATAATTATTTATTATCTCGTTTTATTATCTTATTGTGTAGTACCTACGATATGTCTATGAACATTCCGGTTTTTACGTAAGCAACCTTATCGTTTAACGTATGTCTTGTATGATTAGTTGTTAGGGATTCTTGGCGGCAAGTGGCGGGGTGTAAATGACCGTTATTAGCATTTTTAGTTAGCATAATCACTTTCGCGTTGTCAAGATTTCAGAATTGTCAAAATACAAGGTGTATCACAATTTATGTCAGAAACTAAAAAAATATATAAAAAAAAACCGATTACGCCGTTTTTAATAGCCTCTTCAAAAATGTTTCAATTAGGGAACATTTTTCCAAGACGTGGCTTTACCATTCAAAGTATATGGGTCATTCCACGTCAGATTTACAACCCTATTTTTAATTTCTTCAAAATCTTTTTCTCGCACTCTAGCGAAAAATAATCGACACGTATTTTTTTTCAAAATTATATTTTTGTTTCTCAAGTTTGAACTTTCAAAGTTTATAAAATTGAACAATTTTCAATCACTCAATCACTGATAACTAGTAAACAATTCGATCTATGAAAAAAATGTTCAAATAATAAAAAAAGTTGCGTTTTCGTATGTGCTCACCGGAAAAATTTTTGAAATATTTTTTTTTGTTCAGGCCTATCGCAGGGCGTCTACAATAAAATTCGGTTATAATTGAAATATCTCGTAAAGTATTTCGAAATCCACTCTTAAATTTTTACACAATCTTCCCAACATGATTCTAAATATTTACAAAGAAAAAAAAACAAAAAAAAATGGTCCAAGTTAAAAAACATTCAATTTGATTATATAAGAATTGCAGAATACATGAGTTAAATAACAAAAAAATATTTCAAAATTTTTTCCGGTGTGCTCATACGAAAACGCAACTTTTACAGGGTTCAAAGTGGTCAGGGAAAACCTGGAAAGGTCAGGAAATTTGTATGCTGTTCAGTAAAAACCCAAAAATCACCTAAAAATCAGGGAATGTGTGCAGATAATTCTTATCGAAATTCTTTCGCAACCGTGGCGCATATTGCAAAAAAAGAAACAGAGAGTCACTACGGTTGTTTGAGCTATATTCGTATTTTTGTCCGCACCAATGAGAATGTAAAAAACGTACCAGTTTATTTGTTGTTACTCCCATTTTTACCGACTTATTTTTATGTGTCCATTAACTAAAACATCAACAACACGAGTTTTCGTCTTTTCCGCACTTGTTGTTAAAGAGTGCAAATGAGGGTTAGAGACTCTTTTTGCTTGTTGTAATTAAAACGCGTAAAATCTTTCCTGTTTTCCTGCAGAAATCTATTTTTTGTTCTGTAATTTGTCTGAGTCTAGTGGAAGAATCTAAAAATGTCAAATAGAAAAACTGATTTTAGTATGGATTGGAGTGATCCTGATGCGAAAGCTCCACCTGATTGGGTAAAGTGGCTTAGCCAGTAGAAAAAAATCGAAATCAGTTATGTCCTGTGCGATAAAAATAAGCCATTGGAACCGTTAAACATGGGCGCCGGGCAGTAAAATCCCACTTTAAAGGATCCAAACGCAAAAATAAAGTTGAACTTTTTCAAAAAATATGACAGCAAATGACCAGCAAAACCATGAAGAGAGTGTGATGACAAACAAAAAGCTAGTACCTCAAAAAATTCTAATAATATTTGTGATACTAAGAAAAATGTATTTATGACAGAATTTATTCTAAAACAACACGTTGTAGATGACGAGTGGTGTGTTAAACCTAATTATTTTGTGTTAAGCAAGGTTTAGGGTTTGGCATATGCGTCAGAAAAAAAAGCTGCTAATAATGTACAGATACTATGAGACTAAATTTGAAAAAGTGTAACAGGGATAAAAATGTCAGGAAATTTTTTAAAATATGGTCAGGGAAAACCTGGAAAAGTCAGGGAATTTCTAAATTGAAAATCGCTTTGAACCGTGTTTTATTATTCGAACATTTTTTTCATACATCGAATAGTTTACGAGTTATCAGTGATTATGTTCCATTTTATAAACTTCAAAAGTTCAAAAAATCATAACTTGAGAAAAAAAAATTATTTTGAAAAAAAAATACGTGTCGATTATTTTTCGGTAAAGAGCGCGAGAAAGCATTTTCTAAGAATATATATAATATAATATAAAGTGACAAAAACCCCTAATCGCTAAATATTCTCACGACTAAATAAAAATGTCAAATAATACCATGCCTCTATTAATGTAAGGGGATACAGGAATAAATTTGGTAAGCTTCTGCCCAAGTAACATTTCCAATTACCTCAAGTTTTATAACTTTGGTTACCAGTTCTTATAAAGGTGATCGGGTTTTATTAGCAGGTTTCCTGGTTTCATAAAATTACATGAAGGCACGATAATTTTTATATTAGTAATTGTTGTAACCTTGCAACTTTAATGTTTAATGCAATAACAATTACTTAAACAGTTATTATAAAACCAGATTCTTTTTTTTATAATAGATCCCCGATAAAACTGATAGTTCGTTAAATTTATAAAGGTTTCATTATAAATTCCATCACGTAACTCTGCTTCTACAGCTTCATAGAGATAAAACCCCCTTCTTTTAATATCACAGGGCTGGCGAACCAGTCTTTTTCTGGATATGATTCATCGTCTTCGTCCAACTTCTTGCTGCGTGCTTGAGCCTTAGCCCTTTTGCTCGGCCACCTTAAAATTGTCCCCTCTACCCACCCCTGCGGGACGACGCTTAGGCGGGTTTTACTCTTCTCAATCGTATGGACGATCACAAACATTTTTAATTGGAAATGAACGTTGAAAAATGATTCTGATCAAAACCTCTCTCACTCTTCTAAGTCTTCTGCATGGTTTGGGCCAATGGGCCAATTCCTTTAGCAGATTTATTAGAGAGTTTTGGTCACTTGGATTTGTTACAAATCGAGATTACCGCAAAGAAACTTTGATGGCGAATATGGCTGCGTAAACTTTTTTCCACATTATTATATTTGTTTAAAATATTAAAAAACTCTTTATATTTTTATTTTTCATAACAAATATTGCTGTTTTTATAATATATTGTTGTATTTATAATATAGTACAAAAAGAATCAACAAAAAAAAACGAAAAAATTTTGAATAAAAAAAATATCAAAATAAAACAAATTGCAGTCGCGCATTTTTTAGGTTTTTGACATATACTTTAACAGTAAAGTTTGCGCCGCATGTATTTTTAGGGAGTGGAAATGTCTTTAAAAATCATTTTACCATCATGATATTCTATCACGGCCTATTTATAATTTGATGTTGTTTTGATTCCATGTTTTTTATTACGATCCATAATTACTTTTTTAGAACCTCAGAACTATCAAAAATATTTTTCTACTGCATTTTATTATAGGGGGCGCTGCACTCGGGTGTCTTTATTTCGTTTCATAAAGGTTGCAGACACTTTCCTGTCTCCTAATTCGCATAATTAAAGGTAACATAAAAGTTGTAAGAAGGTTCTTACAGGCAACTTCTAGGTTTTTAAGGAGTTTATAATAAGGTTGCCACTACCTTTATAAGATCCAACAGTTAAGGCCAATAAAAGGGTAATAAATGTTCCGGGAAGGTTCTCGTTACTTTTCTATAAAACTTATAATTTGGTGGCGGTAACTTGCTCGCAACCTCTATAAAAAATGAAATGTTACTTGGGTGCGGCGGGTTGTTGTGTTTCATTATAAATGAAAATAACATCTACTAATTCGCTGTTTAATTTTCCAAAAAATTAATAGTTGTATGTCATTTTTTACAACAAAATCACTAAACAACCGAAGGAGTAACCACTGTTGGCAATCATGTCACAAATTTTACCTGTTCGCAGTCCCTGCGACTGCCTAAACCTCACCAAACCCCGCCAAACCCTGGCTTGCAGACCCTAAGAGACCCTGGGAGTCTTTGGAAATCCCTCGGAAGTCCCCGGCAATCACAGACCATTCAACAAAATTGGCAAACAAGTCACATTTTTTGAACTAGTGGTTACCCCCTCGAAAAAAACTAATACTCCGCACCACAACGCGACGTTACATTCAAAACTGAATCAGCTAATATTGCATAGTTTCTTTACTTTCTGTGGTACGATTCGGAGATGAAAGCAGGGCGGGCAACGCACTCGCTTGCTTGATGACTGTTTTTTGTTAGGTACTTTGTTTATAAGCTTGAATGTACAGTCGAAGGCGAAGAAAATGTTTTAGCACATTTTTTGTTATTTTTTTTGGGAAAACTTTTGAACAAATTTAAGCGAAATAAATCGTCATTTCAAACACCGACCAGTATCAGGAATCACGTCTTTCATTTTTATACATAAGTTGTGAAACACCCTGTATATTAATTTAGTTGTAATCTTGTAGTCAAATAGCTGCTCGAGATCTCGCTGTTTTGTGCAGTGTTTAAAATTTTCATAGTTTTTTTTTAGTTTACAATTATTCAAATTGTTTAGTTAGCAAAAGAAATATTTTAGAGGGAGTTTAAATCAAAAAAACTAAAACATAAAACCGTCCGTTAAATTTGTACTAAATTTCGGACAGTTTTACATAATTTGGACTTTTCACGTATTTCTAATTATGTTATAAATGCCTTGCACACTTCAGTTTTTGGTATATTCCGATAGAAAAATATATATTTCTTAAATTATGTATTTTTGTGTTTGTGACACCTAGGACTAGCCATCTATAAAACCTTAAAAAGATAAGAAATTATAAAAAAAAACAATTTTTTTCATTTCTTTTTTGTTAAAAATGTAACTATGAATCTTAATGTGAAAACAGCGTGTCGCTAACTGCTGCGGTTCGTGAGTAAGAAATTTTTTAAAAATTTAATCCCCCTTCCTACCCTCTTTCCAACCCCCAGCCCCATCAAAAACTAATCAGCTCTGCTCTGAAATTTTTGTGCCAAATTTGAAAGAATCGGTTTTGCGGTTTTTGAGTTATCGTGTCCCAGACACACAGACACCATCCCAAAATTGTGTAGTTAGATGTTTTTTTAGCAAAATAACTTAAATGTGAAAAACGTATACTTTTTATCTGAAAAACTAAGGGCATAACGTTATAACGAGTTTTTTTGAAAATGTAATTATCCATCTAAATGTGAAAACCGCATTTCGCTAGCTACTACGATTCGTGAGTTAGGTTTTTATAAGAATATTTTTGTTTTTCTTAAATATCTCAAAAACTACGGATCTGACAGACTTCATCATAAATATAGTTTTTACATAAAATATAATTATCCATCTTAGCGTGAAAACCGCGTATTGCTAACTTCTACGGTTCGCGAGTTACGATATTTTAAAAACTTTAACCCCCATTTTTACCTCCTTCGCAATCCCCCACCCCCACCAAAAACTAATCAGCTCACCGCTTGGTGCCAGATAATTTTTGCCGATTGTTATCAAATTTGCCACCGCTTGGTGCCAAATTTGATAACAATCGGTCAAGCGGTTTTTGAGTAATCGTGTAACAGACACCAATTTTGTATTTAGGTCTTTTTTGACCCAAATAACTTATTTTTAGTGGAAATAAAAAAAAACTTTTTTTTGTGTTAGTTTCAACTCCTATATCTGTGTGAGTGTCTGTGCGCATGTATCTCTCGAGTCAGTAAAACGATTTTCTTTTTTTGTTTGGGGGATATTCTTCAGGGAGTGTTGTTAGCTATGTTCGATAAAAATAGGCTTATTAGTTCCAGAGAAAGTCTTATCTACACACAGATGTCAAGGAATTTGACATATGGGACGCAATTCTTCAGAAACGACAGAAAATCTCACCCATCACAATTCTGGAAGTGGCGATTTTTTACTTATTCTCGCATTTAATATAAAAACAAAGCGTTCTTAATGTTATAAGAGAAACTACTAAATTTTTTTAATAATAACATTTTGTAAATTGAATATTTTAAAGATATTCTGCAAGACTAGTTTTACGGCGGAGCTAAATTGCTACTACGCGTACCAATAAACTTCAAAAAGTAACGAAAATTCTCCCCATGTAGACTTTTCTGAACAGTGACAGCGACATATTACATGACTATCTATGGTTTTGTATGTTAAGTTTTAAAGGTTTGTTTGCACGCAAAAATAAGCTTAATAAAATAGTTTTAAATAAAAAAAGGGTTTTTCACAAAAACTGCCTCCAAAATTTAAAATTGATATATTTTTTATTTACTGGATTAGGAAACTAAATTTTAAGGAATATAATAAGTCCTGACAAAAAAGCAGTTAGTGTAAACTTGTGTTTAAAAACCGTCAGAATAATCTCGCTCTTGCCAAAAATTAACGATTTTTAAAAACAAGTTCACACCAACTGCTTTTTTGTAAAGGAGTAATTTGCTAATAGTTCTTAAAATTTAGTTTCTTAATACTGTTCCAGTTTATTGATACGCGTAGTAGCAATTTAACTTCCTGCAAAATTTCTTTAAAATATGAAATTTACAAAATGTTATTTAAAAAATTACGTAGTTTTTCTTACAACGTTAGGAGAAATTTAAGGATGCTGTTTTTTTTTTTAAAAAAAAATAAGGCAGTAAGTAAAAATCGCCACCTTCCAGAATTGTGACGGGTGGGATTTCCTGTAATTTCTGATGAATCGCGACCATGATGACAAATGAAATTGGAGGCGGAGCAAATAGGGGTAATTGTTAGAAAAATTTGCATGGTTGTCACGGGTTTTAAAATGTTTAATTTTACTTGTTAAATTTTGAGAAATTGGGACATTTTTAACAGGTTTTTGGGGCACTTACTCTCTGGGACTCATAGGAAGTTTTGGTTTTTATCTTAAATAATAGTCCTGAATGCCACAAAGTTTGGTTGATTGGAATCAACCAAAAAGTAGAGTGTGCTTGTTGACCTCATGAAAAACATGATTGATGTAGAATAATTAATGCAATCAACACATTTTTAGCATTCAAATTCCCTCCTAAAATTAGTAGACGCCAAATGCCTACTTGCTTAGTAAAACTCGCTTGACTTCTTTAAATAAATTCATGCTAAATGTTTTTAATAAATAATTAGATAAGCTTTAACATTTTAAATAGTATTTAGTTAGTAAAAGGTGGAAAGAAAGTCAGGTTTCTCAGTTAAAATGACATTTCATAGTACCGGAGGCGGTTAACATATTTTATCCATGACCACGCAGGGCCGGTTTCTCAATAGCGGGTGACCAGCGACTTCAATTAACTCGTGCTATAAATCTCAGTTTTTTAGTGTTTTAAGGCAATATTTGGACCCATGGTTATCCTGAAATTAATTTTAATGTTTTTTATAAAGTTATGTTGCTCGACTTAACGCTAACTCGCTATTAAGAAGCCGGCCCTAATACTACAGTAACACGTATGTTTTCTTAAATGTAAGACCTCCTATAACACTAACTAGTTTTTAAAAATATTACACGGGAAATTTTACCGACGCAGTAATGAAGATATCATTTTTTTTAAGAAATAAAAACGTTTTTTATTTGTTGAATGAAGATATTGTCAAGGAGCGGGGAAAAAAACAAATGGTTTTTAATCGATCGCGTGTCTTTTCAGTCAGTGACCCTACTTTGTTGGCCATTTTATTCTTTGACAGTATTTTTTCGCGTTTTCGTAATATTTTTTATTGTGAGAGTTTGAGAATTTGACCTAATTTTTAGGCAAGAATAATTAGTTTTTCTCAATGTTACCATTTTTCAACATTTTTCTCAAATTTGGGTCAAAACGGATGGACAAAATAGTAGTTTTCACAACTAAGGGATGCTTTTTTTTACAAGCGTTGGTTTAAATAACGAGTGCAGCGAGGTATTTAAAAACGCGAGTAAAAAAAAGCACAGTTTAGCCGCGAGTTGTTAACACTATTTTTTTTAATACCTTTATCAAAAAATCCAAGAAAAACAGGAAAATACTTTTAAAAATCTCGAACGAAAAGCACTTCTCGCAACACACCATCTTTACACTATAAATCAAGGCGGCTGGTAAATGAAATAACAATGGTTTCCATAACGATGTGCCTTTTTACTCGGTGACGTGCATTGTTGCGACATTTTAATCTTTGACAGTTTAATATTTTGACGATGTTTTTAAATGATTTTTTTCCTAAAAACTTGGTGAAAAGTGGCGAAAATGGCTTAATTTTTAGGCAACAATAACTAGATTTATGCAATATTACTATTTTCCGCTATTTCTCTTTAATTTTGGGTAAAAAACGGACATGAATCTTTTTTTGCACCCAAAAAGCCATGCTTAAGTTATCTGCAGACAGTTACTAAAATCATGTTTTTGATGAAGGTATAAAAAAGTTTTTTTTATCGGTAAGTAACCCTGGTTTGGTTATTTGCGGACAGTTAGTTAGTTATAAAAAGGTCTCAATATCTTACCTTATCAATTAATGGTTTTGTTAAACTGCCTGCTTTACTACTTGAAGGGATAAAAATGGTGAACTTATAGTATATGCGAATGTCATTGTAACTAAACCGCCTCAGGTCAGTGCTGGGTCAGACATGGGTAAAAAATAAAATATTTTTATAGTTTCGTTTAAAAAAATTATGTTAGTAAATGTAGCGTGTACCTGATTGTTTCATACAGGGTGTAACAACAAGCAAGCACGTAAGCAAGCAAACAGGTGTGCCAACCTATTCTATTTTTCAATTTTCTCAAAAAGTACGATATTTTATGCCGATAAAATTCTTTTAAAATAATAGGAGAACCCTAAGCTTGCCAACACAAGCTTAATTTTCTAGTGTGGTTGACACAGTTCGATAAAATTTAAAAAAACGACAGCTGTCGTTTTGTTTTTTCGAATTTCATCGAAATGAGCCAATAAAACTAGAAAATTGAATTGGTGTCAGCAAGCTAAGACCTCCCCCATTGTTTTAGGCCCCTTTAATTGTCTTAAATAGCATACTTTCCGAGAAAATTCCAAAAAAAGGTTTAAGTTGGCACACCTGTTTGCTTGCTTGCTTAATTGTAAATCCGGCTTAACGATACAGAGGCGTTTTCAAGTACGATTCTGAAAGAAGCCTCGAACACGTCAATGTGTTATTCAAGGGGGCACTTTTTGGCTTTATTGGAATTTTCGTAGGACACTCCCTTTTTGAAGGGTGCGTTTCACCACCAGAATTTAAATAGTGAAAGTATCAACCGTTAAAAGGTTTAAAATTTTGCGATAATTTTTCAAAACCGGAGTTTGTAAGACCCGTTGTTTATCAGAAATTTCTGCTAAGTTGATTCGCATTCGCCAATAATATATGAACGGGAGGCGTACACATAGGTGGCGCGGCGTTTCGATGCATTTGTCGCTGCTAAGCGCGCATACTTGTACAGGTAGCGTTCAATAGGTTGTGTATAGATGTCGCTTGCATTTCAGTTAAGATAGATGTACTCTTTTTGATCAGTCCCACGGTTTCAGAGATATAGGTGATGAAAATCAGTTTTTTGCCTATTTTATTGTATTCTAGTAGCTAACTTGCTAATTCCAGGACACCAGTCTTTAGGTAGAGAACCAGGCTATTGAATGCAGTGCAAAATTGACATATTTCATTTACATCACTCTCAGTGGCGGACAAACTTGAAAAACGTAAACAACTTTTTTTTTCAAAATGCAATTTTTCGTAAAATCGCTGATTAAAAAAGAACAAACGGTGAAATATTTTTTATTTTTTGATATGTTATAGAAAAATCTTTACGAGAAAAAAAAGTTAAGCGACATATGTACAAGCTCATCACACTTTTTGAAAAACGCCCGTGAACCTGGAAAATGCTCGAGTTATTGTCTCCATTTATTTCTACTATGTATGTGTATGATTTTTTTTGCGAGGGGGACACTTTTTGTTACGGGGTGATATGTAGTATGTGTACATTACTCATTTCTTAAGGGGTTGACTGGGGCTGAGAAGGGGGCGGTGAGTTTATTTGGGCGGAATGGGATTATAAGTTTTAAGTCATTTAAATTAATATGCGACACCTTGCATTACATATTTTTAAGCGGGTCACCTGGGTCCGAAGCAGGAAAAACGGTATTGGGTGATCACTCTAAAGAAACCAAAGAAAAAACATTTATATTATCAGATGGCTTTATATTTTTGTAAGTTATATCTCAAAAGTATAAAAAAAAATCACAGAATGGCGGCTCGCACGAAATGGGACCGATCCCTGGTTTTGGAATCGGGGAGCGCAAACACCCAATTTTTGATAGAATGGAATGAATGAGCTGCTCAAAAATATATTGCGTTTGACGTCGGATCATTCGACACAAATCTGTGTCGTTCCCTGCTCAAGAATTAGGGCCTTGAAGAGTTCTTGGCTCTGCATTTTTTCATATAGGGCAGGGAGCATCTCATAGTTATATGCACTTGATCCATTTTGCCTATTTAAATTCTGGTGGTAAAAGTCACCCCTCAAAAGGGGTGTGGTATGAGTAACGAATTGACGTGTTCGGAGTTTTTTTTTTCGAAATTGTACTCTAAATTCCCGAAAACGCCTGTGTTTTGTGTTCGTTGTTACACCCTGTATTTTGGCTTCAACTTTTTTTTTTCTAATGAAGTGGATAAATGATTCCCGAGGGTTGGGTTAGCGAAAATGTAACATTATTTAAAAATTATACAGTTATTATTATTATTATTATTATAAGTAGCTAGGTAAATACCTAATGATATGTTTAAAGAAAATTTTCGTCTATTTATAAAACTTTTTATAGTCTTTTATATTTGACATTTAGCACTAGGTTATAAATAATTATTTTATTATTGAATTATTATGCCGACGCAGGTATATTTTCCAAACTTTTAAAGTATCAAACCTTCCCCCCCCCCAGTTTTGACAAAATATTTTTTTAAACCGATGCTAATTAAAGAGACGTGCCACATTCCACATACAGGGTTATAGTTTTTGATATACCGAGCGACCTGAATTTTTTTTTGTCGAATTTTATTTTTTAGGCTTTTTATTTTTGGTTGCATCATAAGACAAAAGTCAATTTTTTTTACGTTTTGACATTTTTGGTAACGAAATATAATGTAATAATGAAATAACTAAATAAATCTGCTGTTATTTAGACTATTTATACAACAAATTTCCATTTAAAAAATTCCATTTTCCATTTAATCCCATAGTGGCAAACCCTGTACAGTTTCTCTCATTTGTTAAAATCTGTTAACAACTACGAAAAAAAAAATGTCGAATTTGAGGTTGAATTTAAAAATTTTGGAATTTATTTTAAAAATTAATTAAAATATACATGTTAGAACTTGTTTATTAATTATGGCCTAAAAGATTGGAGAATTTACTTGCAGGTTTCTAATTTTGTGTCCTAATATTCCTCTAATGTATATATTGAATGCGATTCTTATAATTATTGATTTCTATTATTTAATAAATAAATGTTTGTAATAATGTCTTAAGAAATATTTCTCCCCTCGCAGTTTACTTTTTACCGATTTTTAAAATATTCTAAGTAGTCTTGTGACTTAAATATTTAATCATTTTTTTACGGGGGATAGTAAGGGCTTATTTTTTTTTTAATGGGACACCTCGTATAATAAACATTTTTTAAATCTTCACACTAAGGGTCTATCTGTAAGAGAAACGTCGTTATTGTTTTAATTTCCCCTTGTAACTTGAGGCAAGAGCAGTATTTTCATACAAATTTAAATGTTATTCAGGGTTGAAACTGGTCAGGGAAGACTGGAAAAGCCGGGCAATTTAACTAGAAAAGTCAGGGAATTGGTTCAGTCATGGAAATCAGGGAATTTTTACAGTATGGTTTTTATCTTTTATGCTTTCCTCACTCTGTTCCTCTTATAATGCCAAAAACACAGCCTACTGCAACATCATTAGTTATTACAATTTTAGTTTAATTTAACAGCCTTCCAAAGTTCGTCACATTTATGACATGATTTTAGCAACAAAAAAAGCTGCGACCGCCTTTGAATATTTCGCAAAAACGTGAGAAATATCAACAATTTACTTCTATATTGCAAAAAAATTGCGGCTCGATAACATCATTGTAGATGTGTCAAAAATAACATTTTTAGTACTTTTCTCAAAATTTTTTCCTACGGTGCAAAAAATCGAGAATTTACTCTGGATCTCACCCCAACCCACTTTTTTTCAATACGTAAATTTTTGTGTTCTGCTTAAATCGCAAAAAATTTACAAAGTATTTATAGGAACATAAGCTTGTGGTTACCTTTTCTTTAAAACGTTTTCAGGACGTAAACATTTAAATAAAAATAATTTTTTTAATGTGCTTAGTGGAACTTGATTTTTTTTAATTCTTGGTCAGAGAAAACTTGGAATAGTCAGGGAATTCAAAAATTGAAAATCAGTTTCAACCCTGTTATTTGTTTGGCATTATCGTTAAAAATGTCATAATGTACAGGGCGTTCCTTTTGATAAAAAGATGAATTCTTTATCATCCGCCGATAAATAAATAACACAGAAAAATTTTGAGCAGGATCAAAGATAATGAAAAATCTTAGTTGACGTGTTTATATATTTTTTTAAAGAAAAATTTAACCCATTAGTGTCCTAAAGTAAAAAAAGACGTATAACATAGGTGGGCTCAAAGTCCTTCTTTCCAAAATACAGGGTGTCAAATCGTTCGACTACGAGTACAAATTTTAATTTAATTCCCAAGTAACATTTCATTTTTTATAGAGGTTGCGAGCAAGTTACCGCCACCAAATAAGTTTTATATAAAAGTAACGAGAACCTTCCCGGAACATTTATTACCCTTTTATTGGCCTTAACTGCTGGATCTTATAAAGGTAGTGGCAACCTTATTATAAACTCCTTAAAAACCTAGAAGTTGCCTGTGAGAACCTTCTTACAACTTTTATATTACCTTTAGTTATGCGAATTAGGAGACGCAAAGGTTACAGGAAAGTGTCTGAAACCTTTATGAAACGAAATTAAGTAACCCGAGTGCCTATAAGAAAATGCAGTAGAAAAATGTTTTTGATAGTTCTGAGGTTCTAAAAAAGTAATTATGGATCCGTAATAAAAAACATGGAATCAAAACAACATCAAATTATAAATAGGCCGTGATAAAATAATATGATGGTAAAATGATTTTTAAATTCATTTCCACCCCCTAAAACTACATGCGGCGCAAACTTTACTGTTAAAGTACATGTGAAAAACCCCAAAAAAACGCGCGCCTGCAATTTGTTTTATTATGATTTAAAAAAAATATATATTTTTTTTTGTTGATTCTTTTTGTACTATGTTATGAATATATTATACAAACAGCAATATTTGTTATGAAAAACCAAAATATAGTTTTTAATATTTTAAACAAATATAATATATTGAAAAAAATTTACGCCGCCATATTCGCCATCAAAGTTTCTTTGTGGTAATCTGGATTTGTAACAAATCCAGGTGACCAAAACTTTGTAATAAATATGTTAAAGGAATTGGCCGATTGGCCCAAACCATGCAGAAGACTGACATATGTTTTAATAACTTAAAAAAAACAGTGCTTTTCAACCATTTTTCAAGAAGCCATAATAGAACAGAATCATTTTTCAACGTTTGCTTCCAATTAAAAATGTTTGTGATCGTCCAGACGATTGAGAAGGGTAAAACCCGCCTAAGCGTCGTCCCGCGGGGGTGGGTAGAGGTGTCTACTGAAGGGACAACTTTAAGGTGGCCGAGCAAGCAGCAAGAAGTTGAACGAAGACGACGAATCATATCCAGAAAAAGACTGGTTACACCAGCCCTGTGTTATTAAAAGAAGGGGGTTTTATCTCTATGAAGCTGTAGAAGCAGAATTACAAGTGATGGAATTTATAATGAAACCTTTATAAATTTAACGAACTATCACTTTCATAGGGGCCCTATTATAAAAAAAAATCTGGTTTTATAATAACTGTTTAAAAAATTGTTGTTGCAGTTATGTAGTAGCAGTTTAATAAATAAATAAAATGTTTGGTAACCCAATAAACATTAAAGTTGCAAGGTTATAAGAATTACTATTATAAAAATTATCGTGCCTTCATGTAATTTTATGAAACCAGGAAACCTGGTAATAAAACCCGATCACCTTTATAAGAACTGGTAACCAAACTTATAAAACTTGAGGTAATTGAAAATGTTACTTGGGTTTAATTTAATTTCAAATTAAAAAGGCATTTTTACTTTTTTCCTTTCCAAAAGTTAAATTAATAAACATGATTTTTTTAACCATCACAAAGGTTTTTTGACAGCGTGAATCTTCCTTACCGATTTTCAAAAAATGTTATATTCCATTCCAATATTTTTCGATTAGTGTGGTAAAATATCGAAAAAAATATCTTCCTAATAGTGATACTTTTATAAAGGATTGGAAAATTATTATATTTTGGAGATATACGAAATAAAAGCAGCGTATAGCGAATTTATATATTTGAAATAATAGACAACTTATATAACAATTTTCGTAAACTTCTGGTTGCCCTATCAATGATACAACTTTTTAAGTACACCACAGAAAGTTTACATAAAGGCTTGGATTATGTTCAGAACAAATAATTAATTAGGAAATATAAATGCCTAAAAGCCTAAAACGTTATAAAATAATCATTAACTTTATAAGCGAATTAATAAACTTAAAATAAAATTGGTCAACAACCTAAATGAAGCTCAAATTTTGCTTTTTTATGTCACAGTTCACTATCGTTTTTTTTACGAAAAAAATAGAGCAACTTTAAAACAAAAAATTTAAATACTACAGGATTCAAAAGTTAAGAATGATTTTTTTCACTACACGTTGCAAAATTAAAGACAAAAATAAGATTTTTTAAAAAGCTTTATAATTCCTCAAAGAATAACTCCTATAAGTTTGTATATTTTTTTATCAAGTAGGGTCATATTTATTTTAATCAAGCGCATCGTGTAGTTCACGTGGGCTGGTGCCGACAGTATCCGACCCCCACCAAGCGGCGTTGTTTTTTACCCATGTCTCTTCAACAACAACAAACGATAACAAAGAAAATAAAAGATATCAGAGAAGCTGATAAGCTTTATTTAGTTCGGGCGACAAAAACAATACTAATTTTTCTACAAAGCGGAGGCTTTAGCCTTTCAAAGGTTAACATTAAATTTGATAGATAATAGATATTTAAGACGGCGGACAGCCTAAATTGATTTGGTGTGATTTTTAATTATACAACACTTTACAGATGCTAAGAAAAAAGTTTTAGACTTAAAATTTGGTAGTATTGGGGCTGTCCAATCCAAGTTGATGCAACGCTTTATAACTTAATATTTTTGTTGTTTATAAAGAAGATTTATACATCACAAGTGATAAATTAGAAAAGATAACTAGAATTAGCAGATAGCATTTAATGTTTCAATTAAAGAAATTAAACAAAATATTTATTTTTAGTAGGTACAGGGTGATTCATTATATTTCAGCACCCCGCCCCCCCTATCTGAGAGCTTATAAAAAGTTATGTTACTTTCTAGCTTCCATAATCTATTTAAGGAAGGTACTAAAATATAATGAATCATCCCGTATTTATTACTATTAAAAAAAAATTCTAAAGTAATAAATATTTGGTCATTTCAGTTAACTCAAAATTTTTCTTTTTTGTGCAAAAATTTTCAGAAATTCTTAACATTGAAATATTAGCAGAAGGGAAGTTTTTTAAAAAATCGTCTAAGTTTTTTCTCGCCCAATGTTTGCTACAGGCCTGTCGCAATTGTAGTATCGTTTGGTTCTGCAAGTTGGCACACCTGCAAAGATAACCGTTGTATTTGGCGGTCGTCCTTAGGACGAAAAGTAGGGTGACGCACCTTCAGGCAAGTAAAAAATATTGTTTCAAAGTTGTTTTATTTTTTTCGTAAAGATTATTTATTTGGAGATGGGTTTTTCATCATTTTTTTGTTCGGAAACAAAATATTTTTTGTTGCGCAAAATGTTCAATTTCTTTAAATCATTACAGTTTAACTAAATTATTATATGTACAACCTAAAAGTCGGACGAGTTCACTGTACTGTAACACACGAACTACACATACAGCTATTCTCTCAACATTAATCACATATTATTTGGATTACGAGTTAATAAGATTTATTACAGGGTGTCATCAAAAAGTCGTGGACACCCTGTAAAAAAATAGTAATTTTTATAAAACATACTGAACTACCTACATGCATAAAATTGTGTTCGCCATTCGCAGACCGATTTTTGGCTAGCAAAAACACTGTAACATTGTTCCAAGAACTACAGAGTGCATTTAAAGTTGTGTAATTTATTTCTGGAGTTGACTGAGAATGTCAAATAAGCAAAAGTTTATTATAAAAGACAGAAAAAACTAATTTTGAAACTTATTTCGTCGATTGGATTGCATTTGTTTTTATTATTACAAACTTTAAGCCCTAGTAGCTTCAATAAACTAGTTTTTGGCAAAAAGGTGTGTATGAACTCCAATTTTATATTTTTACTACCAAAATAAATGACACAAGTTCGAAACCACCCTGTATGTACCGCATGACGCTAAGGTTTCTCAAAGTAGGTCATGGTTTACGAATTTTAGTACATCCTATAGGAACTACCTAACTTATTTTCAACCAAACAAAAGAAGGCTGCAGATAGGCTGTTTGCAAATAGGAGTAGTTGTTCTAGTCTGTAAAGGAAATTTGAATTTTTAAGTGAAGTTTTTCTTAAGAAACTTATTATCATACAGTACTTTTTGTAAATCAGTTAAACACACATTTCGCTGAAACAAAAAGGCAACTGGTCTGCAAAACAAAACAAAAATTTACCCTGCACGTTAAAATTTTCATAAGTCAAAACAAAAAATGTGACCAGCCTTATTTATGTGTTTTCTGTAACATTAAAAGTATGTACTTAATATAATAAATATATTTAACAGCATAGGTAGTTTTTGGTTAAAATAAGATTTTTTACACCGATTTTATACGGTACTTTTTATATAATTGAACTAGGGTACATTAAACATCGCTTTTGCGACGTAAATTTGCTTTTTGAGAGCTACTTAGACGCGATCGGTATCTTTACAACGTACAAGTTTCGAGTGTAGTAATCAGTGGCGCACCCAGGAATTGACTTCGGGGGGGTTTTTAATTTCAAGTAAAAATGTGACCATAACCAGACCTCTCGGGGGGGGGGGGAACCCCAACCCTCCCTCTCGGTGCGCCAGTGTAGTTATCATAGAAATTTAATAAAATAGAACGTTGATAAACTTTCTTAAAGCATTTTTTATATAGATTTTAGAAATAGACTTCGTACGTTGCGTTTACGCAATGTATTGGCTTTTAGTCCCTACTAGCCGAAGACCCCGCAGCTTCGCGTGCGGTTTTACCTGTTTCCCCGTTTTTCTTACTCTTAATGGTCATAACTTTGTTTCCTCGAACCGATTTTGATGAAACAAAGCCTATGTACTCCCCAGGAGTGCAGGAGGAATTGCAGCAGTGAAAGTCCCATCAAAATCGGTCCAGTAGGTTTTGCGTGATGCTGGAACAAACAGACAGACAGACAAAAAATCTAAAAACTGGATTTTTGTTATCTATATCGTTTGATTAGAAGCCAAAACCAAGAAATCTTTCAAAATATTTCATGTACAGACATGGTTTTTCTACAGATTCGACAGTTCTCGTGAAGGGTGCCGAAATGCATGTGTCTGAGTAAGAACGTTATTCAATTCACTGCATGAAGAGACATGCCGTCTAGACAACGTTGTCAAGCAAACAGTTTAGGAAAACTTTCAGCGCTTTAGTCTGTTTTATTCAAAGACGCGATGAAATGATGCAACTGAAATGCCACAAAATATTTTTTATATAAGACCTGAAGAGCAGACGTCCCTTCGCCGCTCTGTACATCTGAGAAGGGGAGAGGAGCTTCGTTTCCTCGGCAATTTTTGTAAAATAAAGGAACGTCAAACTACGTCCTCTACTCGTTGGCTTAAAAACCCCGACGTTTGCAAGCGGACTACTAATCTCATTCCATACGACCCCAATCCGACCTAAATGGGGAATACAAATTCGGGTCGGCTCGACGTCGCTAATTGTACTTCAATGGTATACGGACGGAATATTTTTGGTAATTTTAAATTATTTAATTGATGGTACTTGTTTAGTAAATTTTAGGTGAAATATATATTAACGAATTATAACTCACAAAAAATAAATGGCCACCTTTTTATTTTATTAACAATAAAAGTTATGTTATTAAAAAGGGCACTTTACCGAATAATCTAGAGCGAAATATTTCTGCAAGGGCTACTTTCCTGACAAAGTTGGTCAAGATGGGGCGAAAAAAACCCTCTCTTCGAAATTAGCATATATTTTTTAAAGCACTATTTCCGTTGTAATTAATACCAAAATCACTCAAGAATAATACTAAACGCATCTTTAAGGCATTATGAAGTCTCTTATTGTTTTTTTTTCAATAAAAACAAGAAGAAAATTGTGTCAATAATGGCTGCCCAAGCTTGTAACTCCAAGATGGCCGAATGGCCGAATTTGGGCTGGTATAGTACTTTTACCAATTTATCACCAATTTGGACAAGGACACCGATTTGCAGCCCTAATTTTATCCAAATCTAACCAGCCAACGTTAAACTACGTAATATGTGCAAACGTCCGGAATCCGCCTCCATTCTTCGTTGGCCATGTAACCAAAACTGACTTAAAAGAAGAATGACATTTCAGCTGAACATAACCTAGAAAAATATTTTCCGTTTTTCCTTGTTTTTTCCTTAAAAACATGGATTATTTTAAAATTGTATTTATTAAAGCACTGAATGAGTTCGAACCTGTCCCGCAGATGTAGGAGGAGGATAACAATTGTTGGTTCCCCATCAAAAAAAAGCTATATTAAACAATATCAGTGTGACCCCACTAATGCTCTAGATAAAACGGACTGGAAGAAATATAAGAGCGAGCTGAAGCTCCATCAGATTTTTGGTTGGCAGCAAGCCAACAAATTGTGCAATTTGATGTCTCAGATGCAAAATTGTAGGATAAGTAACCTCCTTTTTCTTTGTTCCTTTTTTGGTAGGTATCCAGATAAGGGCCCTGAAATGCGACGTCGATTAAGGTAACAAGGCCGACGATGTTTCGTGGTCGATCGTTAAACCAGTCGGCTTTGAAACGTAAACTGACGTGAATCCGTCTGGGAAAATATTTGTACAAATTACGTGGCCTATTGTGACGTTTAAGGTTCGCATATGCGTACCTGACTACGTAAACGTCGGATTCTATTACAAAAGACGTTTGTCGTTTGACTTACTAGTAGACAACTTTATTTTGTACCTAATACGACGTCGCTTTATGACAGATTAGGTTGGAAGACGGATAAATGCTACTTGGGAGAATTAAAAAAAAAACACCCCTCTGTTATTAAATTTATTAACAGCTTTAAATTCGTTTTAAAATTAAATAAGACGTGAACACGGTTGCAGAAAGATTAGAGGGTTGCAGATTGAAAGACTGTGCTACGTTGTTTAAATTATTTGTATTCTTTAAAAAAAAGTATAATTTTGTTTTAAATTTATTTCAACAAGATATTTCGTGAGAACGCCAGACTGCTACGATAAATTGTCTCGTAGAGTCGGAACTTTAGCGTAACTGGTTGATGATTGACTGATTTTTCGCAGCTTTATTGAAAGATCGGTAGTAAAAGTTTGAGGATAAATGGGCATTTTAATTAATTTACCGGATTCTAATTTCAAGCTAAAATAAGAAAATACTCATAATCAGTTTTACGCCCTTTGAAGACAACATTTGTCGTTAAATTTTGCCGAATCTTTTAGTTAATTTTGGGTGACATCGGCAACAGCGTATCGGTTTCTCAAGTTTATTATCTCTTTCGCTCTCATTTACTAGCCATTGCCTTTTTTTTTCAATATACTCTAATTCGGGACCCTAGACAAGAACTGTCGAACCCTGTATGTATAGTTTTAATTTAAAACGTAAAAAGGTTATTTAATTTAGTTCCTTACAATTATTTAGCTGTCTGTTAAATGTTACAAAAAAAAATGACACCGGTTACGTTAGATTAGTTCCGTAGATAGTAGCTTTCAAAAGAAAATTTCAATTTTGTTTTAGACTAGTCGTACCTCTCGGTTCAGTATCTGTTATTTGGGTTGGCCGCGTTGTTCGAATTGTTCGAGAACTGCGACTGAACGGCCGCCGCCGCTACGTTTGAAGCTGCGCTCCTCACGTGTTGGTTCCGCAGTACCACGTCGGTGAACTCCTGCTGAGCTTTGGCCATGCTGGCGCCCGTGCTGCGGTACATGCGGTGAATCTGCGGAAAGGAAGACTTAGTAGAAATGCAGATATCTTTCCTTTAGCAATATACAGGGTGCTTCACAACCTATGTATAAAAGTGAAAGACGTGGTTCCTATTATTGGTCGGTGTTGAAATGATGAAAAAAAAATAACCAAAAATGTGCTAAACCATTTTCTTCGTCTTCGACTGTACATTGAAGCTTATAAACAAAGTACCTAACAAAAAACAATCGTCAAGCAAGCAAGTGAGTTGCCCGCCCCGCTCTTATCTCCGTATGGTACGTACCACAGAAACTAAACAAACTATGCAATATTAGCTGATTCAGTTTTGAATCTCACGTCGCATTGTGGTGCGGAGTATTAGTTTTTTTTAGTGATTTTGTTTTGTGTTTTGTTGCAAAAAATTGGTGCTAGAAAGCACGGATAGTCCACCATACAATTAATTATTTTAGGTTGAAAGGAAATCAAAATATTTCGAAAACTGTAGCTTTGAAAGATTTGAACCTTATAACAAAATGTTTGGGTAATATTTATGAAAACCAAAATCTCAAACCGCATATTAATAGCTGCTTTACCTCTATTAATTTATTCTTCTATTTTTTTAATATATTTTAACGTTTTTTCAAATAACTCGGAAACTAAAGCTCCCACGAATTTGGACCTTATAACAAAATTTGTAGTCCATATTCATGGAAACTTATATCTGAAAACCGTATATCGCTACTTGCTTTGGTTCCAAAGTTACAATTTTTTTAAATATTTTATCCCTCTTTTCCCCCCTTCAACCCCCCTCCACCCTACCCAAAAGTTAATAAGTTAATAGTCAACCGATAGAGGATTTTTGTACCAAATTTCTCGAGTTATCGTGTATACAGACAGACAATAGACCGACAGACAACCTTTTTTTTTCGTCGATTAAGGTGTTTTGGAACCTTAGTGACTCATTTTTGATAAAATTAAGAAAAATCAAAAATTTCACGATTTTAATAGTCCCCCATACCATATTGGTATGGTAAACTAAAAATGACATACCAGTATTCATTTCTTGCCGCCGCAGAAGCTTACCGAATTTATTCCTGTGGCCCATTACATTAATAGAGGTATGTCATTATTTGACCTTTTTATTTAGTTATGAGAACAGGGCCCGTATTCGACGCATATTTTCATATTTTTTACTTACTTCATAAAATGTTCATATTTTTGACAAAAATTGGAAAAAATTCATTTTTTTTTTCATTTTATTTTTATTTTTTTTCATAAGGTAGGGTTCACTCCTTTTTGGTCTTCAAATTTTTAGGTCGACTGAGTTTTGGGGTTCTGGTCTGTGGCCTTGACTATTTTTATATTTCTACTTCTTGACTGTTTTACTTTAGCTTCGTAGATGTTTTTTGTTAAAGATACCTAATACTTTTTTAGTGAAACTTAGCTACCTTATATTTATTTAATTTCTTAGGTTTTTATTGTTCATTTGGTGCAAGAAACCCTTAAAATAATAATTAATATATTAAAGTTACCCTTCCCTTGATAAAGAAAATAAATAAATATCTGACTATAATCCGTCAAAACCCAAAACTTTTCGGCATATGTATAAAATGAAATCCAAAAATTTGTTGTAATTGTCTACCAAAAGAAATCTGACTTCCGATGTGTATCTGGACTTCCAGATTGTATCCATACCTTTCTTAGGATGTATGCAGACTTTTCTAGGATGTATGCAGTATTTACCAGGGTATATTCGGACTTTTCCAGGGTGTATCCAGACATTTACAGGGTGTATCCAGACATTTACAGGGTGTATCCAGACTTTCCTGGTTGTATTCATACTTTTCTGGAGTGTATTCAGAATTTTTCAGAGTGCATCCAGACTTTTCCAGGGTGTATCTAGACCTCCTGATTGTATCCAGACTTTTGCGGGGTATATCTAGACTTCCAGGGTGTAAGCAGGCTTTTTCAGGGTATATCCAGAGTTTTCCAGGGTGTACCCAGAGCTTTCCAGGTTGTATCCAGACTTTTCCAGGGTGCATACAGGCTTTTCCAGGTTGTCTCCAGACTTTTCCAGAGTGAATCCAGACTATTCTATGGTTGATCCAGATTTTTCCAAGGTGTATCCATATTTTTCGGATGTATCCAGACTTTCTCAGAGAGTATCCAGACTTTAACAGGGTATAACATCCAGAGTGTATCCAGACTTCCGAGTATATCCAGGCTTTTCCAGGGTGCATCCATGCTTTTTCAGAGTGTATCAAGACTTTTACAGGGTATACCCGGACTTCCGGGGTGTAGCCTGGCTTTTGCAGAGTGTATTAAGACTTTCTGGGCAGGGTGTATCCAGACTTTTCCGGGGCGTATCCAGACTTTTCCATTACCTTTTAAATGTATATATGTTCTCAAAAGTTTTAGCGCTAATAAACTAAGATTTTTTTACGCTTTCCAAGGTTTTACAATGTAGGAAAGAAAATATTTTATTTTTTATCAATAGGTACGGTACTTTCGTCATTTAAGTAAAATCCCCTTCACCATCCAAGAAAAACAGTTTTATTGTAACATCTCTGGAAAAATTACAAAGATTTTTTATTAATATTAAAAAAAAAAAATTATTCGCGCTTGGTGGAAGTATATTTTTTTCATAAAAGACAAATTTTTAATATTTTATTCATAAAAAAAAAATGTCGAATGCATATTTTCATTATATTTGCGTGATAGATCGCTGCGGGCCATGTGAGAATATTCAGCGATTAGGGGTTTTTGTCACTCTAAATGTATCATAATTCAACGAGTCATTTGCATAATGTTAGTGGTACAGCCGTGTCTTGAAAAAATTTTCCCAACACATTTTTGAAGAGCCTTTTGAAAAAGTCGTAATCGTTTTTTTTTTATATTTTTGAAAAACTTGCAGGCCACTTAATAAGCTCAAAAAGTTTCTGACATAAGTTGGGACTTTTTTGGCTTTTCAAAAATTTTCTCCCATTTTAAAAAAAAATTCGAAAAGCCATGTGTTTAAAATTTAAAGGCGATTTTCAGCCTGGAATGATTTATCTTCGGTATATACCGCGGTTATTCTTTCGGTTGACAACTTTGACAGTAAGTGTGACGTCATAACCCCCCACCTATCAAGAATCATAAATAAATGGTTTTTTGTGACTTGTGATAAATATTAAAACATGGAATACTGTTTATTTTATATTTTTTGCCCATAAGACTACTAAAAAGTCAATTTGTGGGATCATATTACAAAAACATACCATTAATAAGCGGAACACTTGCTTTTTCGAGGTCGTTCCGACCTCGATCCACATTCCTAATCCTTCATAGTTTACCACTTCTTCCATTTCTTAAACCCAACAACTTATCACAAAAAAAAAAAAAAAGCTATAACCAAAAGATGAACCGAAGTCCAGAGTGTGGTTATAAATGGTAAATACCAAAAGCAAATCAGCTGATCCGTTACGTAACAATTACCTCTACTTTGGTTAAAACCGAAATCGCGGAAATGCATTGGTAAATATCAATTAAGAATCATTCCACGCTGAAAATCCTTAAGTATTTAATGCCAAACTGGTCAACTTATGAAAATCCAAGATGTCGGACACTTCTAAAAATAGGTATTCCCCCCCCCCCTTGCCATTTTTTAATCTGCTTCACTGCTACTCAAAAATACTAATGTATCGCTTGCTAATATCGGGTAAGAAACAAGAAAGTTATGAAATAAATTCAGTCGGAACAAAAAAAACATCTTGAGTTCTTAAAATGTCAATATTCACATAAAACTGCAAACTTTTAAAACCTTGGACTTTCAAAATTTTCAGCGTTCATAAAATCGCACAAATACATATGATAGCATAGTCAAGCAAGGATTGTCTGAATTTGTTTATATTGGAAATGTATTTTTCATTCTGTTATCTAGTGTTTTGCCGAGCCCAGTCCATGACTTGTTGATTTGATCGTTCGTATTATTCGTCTATAAAAACTTATGGCAGTGGTAGAACTAGTGGAGGAGGCCAAAATTCCAATAGTTTTTCTGTTGATAAAACTCTCTTTTCTATTTAACTCCACTATGGACATTGGGAATTTATTTCTCATTGTGTAAGATAGTTTTTACCGGGATTTTTGTTTTAATATTGTATTTATTCATTTTCACTGGAAGCGCTTACCCACCCTTTGTACTCCTCTAACTGCACCATAATACTAGTTTAGAAAATTTTCATCGTGCTTAAGTAGATAAATATACCTTATTTAGGGCAGGCTCGGGGTAGGGCAGAAAGGGCCCAGGGAGGCCTACTTGCCAGGCTTCGCGCTGCCCCTTCTCTACTACTACTACTACCTTATTTAGTGTAAATTTAAAAAAAAGTCTATTTAGTCTAAATTAAAAGAAAATCGCATTTTTTTCTGGAAATCGCTTGGAAAACGTAAGAAATCCCGCTACTTTCAACCAAACCAAACCATCATCTAAAAACTTCTAATTTCCTTTGTTCTTCTTTTGGGTGACATAAAACAAGTTAAAAAACACCACAGGTAAAATATAAAGTGACGAAATAAACATTTTTTTAGTGCAACAAATGCCTTGTAACAACTTACTTTCGTGATTAAGAACAAGTCGGCCAGGGCAGCGGAGATAAAGCCGAAGGCGACCAACAGGGCCAGGATTCCCGACACTATACTCCATGCGGTTGATCCGAAAGTGAGGATGGCGGTAAGGATTCCTCTGTAAAAAAAAAATAGAAAAACTAGTCACTCGGTGAAGAAAAAGTTAGGCGCGTTATGCCTTTGGAGTCATAACTTCCTCAAATGTAAAGCGATTTAAATCATTTTTGTTTTGCTTTAAGCACATTGACCTCCCGGTCGATCTTACTTCAACCCCCACCGACTGACCTTCCTACCCCCCCCAAAAAAAAAATGAATTAAAAACTACCCGACTGTTTAGAGCAACTCTTAGGTTAAATTAAATTACGTTAAGTGCAGTTATAATCCACCTTATGGCATTTACTCCTTGTTAAATTGATGAACTTAATGCAAGTAATGCACTTTCCTTGATTCTCATTCTCTTTACAAAAATAGATCCCAATTAAAAGTCCATTAATATTCTTTTGGTACAACCAAGAGTTCGCAAACTTACACAGCGCCATTTTTTAACCTTAAACAACTCACTTAAAAGCTCAAAATGCCACGGCCACCAAAATATATTGTAAATAGAATTTCAGTGGTCCAATAATGCATTATTAAATAGTTGCCAACAAACTAATCGTCTATTTCTTTCTTACTTTATTCTATAAACTATTAAAAGGAGAAAAGATAAACTAAACGAATCGACCTGATCCAAAACATCATGCTCGGTATAACATCGGCCGTAATCGATTTGAATCGCGAATTTCGGTTTTTTACTAGGCCAGCCAAGAAATATTGGTTTTTAACCATAGGTCGGTAGATTTTATGCACGTTTATGTACTTTTTTTTGAATAAGTAATACTTTTAAGTACCACCTTGAAAAAGTGTGGTAAATATGTGGCTAGTGTGGACTGAGCCCTTAAGAGCTTTAGAAATTAAGTAAAAAAATACGAAAAACCGTACTTACATGGTGCCGGATCCTGGCAAACCGACTGCATGGATGGTAGTTATCACGAATTGAAAGAAAAATATGAAAAAGAAGACCATAAAGTTAAAAGAGGAGTCGGACCGGAATGCTTTGTACGCCGGCCTGAACCAGCACAGATACGAAAAGGGGGTGAACAGCAGCGTGTAGAGGATGCCCACGCCGACTATGGTCAGGTCTTTCAAGATTATACCGCCCAGTATGTTGGCTACGAAGATCCCACCGTGATCTGCAAAAAAAAAATTGAAAACGATTTTATTAGTTATGATACATATGATGGGGCCCGTCTCTTTTTAAAGAGAGGTTTTGCATTCTCCCTATGCAGCGCCCTATGTACATCTAGCCTGGAGCTCTGGAGTTGTAGGTAGAAAAAGACGGAGAGATATAGCAGGAAAATGTAAACAGATAAAAAAAAGAAGTTCTTTGTTTACAAACATTCCTATAAGGCACCATATCATTTCCATGTCTTCCTCAAGCTGTAGATGGATGATATTTATGGTTTGACCCCAAAAAAATTGCTACAAAACGTTTTTTAATGTTTAACATGTGTAACATGCAGCAGGATCACCCTTCGAAGGTGGTGTAAAGCCGGCGGACCACTGTATTATAAATTATCAAGATCTTAAAAAATCGATAGTTTTTTCTCACCGAGGCAAAGGCAAATTTTCTCCTTCAACACATATAACTTATACTTTAAAATGTAACTTACATATCCAGAGATAGTATAGATGACGGACGATTTTTTGAAACTCTAATGGTATGTCGACTTGAATGTCTTGATAAAAGCAGGGCTGAAAGCAACACTGTTCGGGGAGTGGGGGCCAATTGTTTCTTCTAACGTTGTACGAGGACTGGCGCATCTCTTCTTCCCTGCGCGCTAGCTCTGCTTCTTTTCGTTCAAGTTCTTCTTGTCTTCTCTGGAATTAAATTTTTAAATTTATCTAAATTTAAAACAAGTAAAATTAACAAATTTTAAAACCTTCGACCACCTAAATTTCAATATAATTGGTTCAACAGTTCAGAAGAAACACCCGATTATATTTGTCATCATATCTCAAATTCCTTGATATTTCTGTGTAGAAAACGTATGATCTCTGGAACTACTAAGCCCATTTTTATCCAACATAGTCAAAAACATTTCCCGAAGAATAAAATCCAAATAGAAAAAAAACGCATCGAAATCGGTTTACTGGTTCACACGCACACTCTTTTTTTCGCATCCTCGCCGGGGTTTAAAAACGTACAAAAATACTAATAATGAAAAATTAAAAAGAAATCGGTAAAAATAACTTTAAATGCTCGTTTTTGAAAAGAAATTGCGATATTTTAAAAGCAATAAAATCTCAATCCAAGTTACATTTAAAAATGGGAAAAATTGAATACAATACTCTAGTTTTTGTATAATTGTTTTTTGGAAAAATAACAAATTATTTAATAAGAATTTTAAAAGAACTATATTTTGGTACCTGAAAGGACCATAATGGTGACCTCTTTATATCTACTTCTTTCTAAAATTATAAATTCTATAGTTGACAGTGTACTCTTGTTTTCAAAAAAAAAAACGCATACATGCATTTTCCCCTATGACTTTGACTTTGACACCACCAGCTTCTAGTGTCTGACAGCATTAAATTCGGTATTACGATGACATTATATCATATTAATAAAATCAAAAATAAAAAGGTCTCTAAATCAAAAAAATGCCTTAATTTAAAACAAATAACCTTACTACCCGATTACGCACCGCAAATAAATATATTTAAAAACAATCTCTGTTGCACAAGAGCAATTATCACTCGGGTTACAGAAGGCGGCTGGTCTATAAGGAGAGACCACCACTCATTTTGGGGTTGATAAAATGACGAAAATAAAATGAAAAAAGCCATAGATTCAAAATAACACACGGATGGGAAACAACTAAATATTAAATATTACTTAAAACAACAACAAAAATGAGGACTTAGTGGGCGCAACATTCTTTTCAATAACACTCTGCAAACGCCTGGGCATTGAAAAACTTAAATTTCCAAAATATTTGTGGTCTCCATTACCCGTGTGCACGGGACAGTTGTCCTGGTGGTAAATGGAGTCGTACCTACACAAACTTCTAGCGCTAAACCAGCCCCACATATTCACTGAAAAATGTCTAGCTTTCTTAATTTGGTTGGAAACCTGGGCAATAAAAGAGTTCAGTCCCTACAAGTCACCCGTTCCGGAGGGAATCTTCCCAGCGCTGCTACAGCGGGGCCTACAAACACTACTTCATCACACGAGGAGGGTGTTCAGGGCGAGCGTAACCCTGGGATACGTTCCTACCTCGTGGAGGAAGGCCAACGTAGTTTTTATCCCGAAACAGGGAAAAAAGGCTACATCACGGCTAAATCCTTCAGACCGATAAGTCTCACATCATTTATGATGAAGGCACTGGAAAAAATGGTAGACAGGTACCTCCTGGAGGGAACGCTGGCTAACAGACTATTTCATAGGGACCAGCACGCGTATAGGGAGGGCAGATCTACAGACTCAGCCCTTCACGCAGTAGTGCAAAAGGCAGAAAAGGCACTTCAGCACAAAGAGTACGCTCTAATGGTGTTCTTCGATGTGGAAGGAGTCTTCGACACGGCAAGAACGCGGATCTGCCATTTAGGAAAGAGGAGCGGAAGCAAGTCTTACTGAATGGGTCAAATCCGCGTTAATAAAGAGGGAAGCAAAGGCCAGCTTAGGAGAGTCCAAGGTAAAGGTGGATGTGACGGGAGGCTGCCCCCAGGGTAGCTGCTTGTCTCCCCAAAAATGATGTGCCTATTAATGGATGATCTACTGAATCGCCTGACGCAGGAGGGATTCGACGCACAAGCATTTGCCGGCCGCTTTCTAGTCACAGTCTGCGAAAGAATGCAAAGGACGGTAAGAATCATAGAAGACTGGTGCAGGCAGAACGGTCTTTCAATGAATCCTGAAAAGACCGAGATGATGCTATTCACCAGAAAGAGAAAACTAGAGGGATTTAGAGCTCCTATAATGCACGTCACACCCCTAACTTTGGTATCACAACTTCAGTATCTGGGGGTGACACGGGACAAGGGACTCTAGTGGAGCGAGCATGTTGCCAGAAAGACCGTTAAAGTCCAGGCAACATTGTGGCAGTTGCGCCGAGTGGTCGGTTGAACCTGGGGCATTAGCCCGAGGATCCTACACTGGATATACACGGCCATCATAAGACCAAGGATCCAATACGGATCAGTGGTCTGGTGGCCCGCTGTAGAGAAGCTGACCATATCCAAAAAGCTAACGAGCCTACAAGGGCTCTTCTGCAGAGGGATAGCCGGCGCAATGAGGACGACCCCCATCCGCGCCCTGGAAACAATCTTGTGTCTCCCCTCGCTTCCAACTTGGATCAAGGAGGCGATGGCGACGCACCTGCGATTAAGGAACCAGGGACTATGGAAGTGCAGGGAGGAAAGAGAGGGCCATCTGGCAGTCGAGAGACTGGCGACGAAAGAGTTGCCCCTCCTAAGACTGGTAGTGAAAGCACCGCTTAAACCATGGAGGTTCGATAAAAAGTACAAGGTCACAATACCAGAACGGCATGAGTGGCAAAGGGAAGAATTTTGAACGGAATTAGGCAGAGAGGCGACGGTCTGCTACACGGATGGCTCTAAACTGTCAGCCAGGCAGACAACAGATGCAGGAGTGTACGCGGAAAGCCTAGAAGTTCAGAAAAGTTGGAGAACACGCTACGGTGTTTCAAGCGGAGGTATATGCCATTATCATGGCAGCAACCCTACCGGAGGTCAAGAATGGCAGGAGGGACATATACATATGCTCTGACAGCCAGGCTGCCCTCAAGGCTTTAAGGGCACCCAAAATAGCCAGTAGTCTGGTAGAGGAGTGCGCTGAAGCACTGAAAACACTGGCTCAAGACAAGAGGGTAACACTGATGTGGGTCCCAGGTCATGAGGGAATACCAGGGAACGAGAAAGCGGACGAACTTGCCAGACTAGGGGCCGAAACCCAATATATTGGACCCGAACCTCTTCTGGGAATAACAAGGAGGTACAGAGTGAGCTCAACAAATGGGCGAACAATGAACTGAAGACGTCCTGGAGGCAAGAGTCAAAGTGCAGACAGACATTCCAAGCTATTCGTGGATAGTCCGAATGTAGCCAGAACTAAATGGCTCTCAAGTCTTAGGCAACACCCGAAAGGACATGGACTGCTGACAAAGATGCTGACTGGGCACAATCCCGTGTGTCACTCTTGCGGGCTTGAAGAGGAATCGGCGCAGCACTTGATAGCAGAGTGCGACGCATATGCCAGATCAAGGCAGCTGAAGTGGGGATTTCCCACGATAGAGGAAGAAGAGCTGCACTCGCTCAAATGGGCCGACATACTGAACTTCGTAAAGAGGACAGGAAGACCCGGAGAGAGAGTTGCAGCGGAGGTAGGGGTATAGGGGTAATGAACGGGGTATGGCAGAAAGAGCCCATGAAGAGGACTAATTGCCAGGCCCACGGGCCGCCCCTATAATACTACTACTACTACTAATCCGGTAGGGTTGCTGCCATGATAATGGCATATACCTCCGATTGAAACACCGTAGCGTGTTCTCCATTTTGGATCAAACTAAATTCTTCTGCCGCTCGAAGATAACTAAAATATGTTTTCATCTGTGAAGACCACCCTCTCCTAGAAGTCATCATCATGAAGAACACTATCTAATGCAAAAATAACCCTGGCATGTTTTTGTTCCTCGGTTAAAAAAGGTTTTTTTGCAGTAACTCGACAGGAAATTTCAGATTTTTTAATCCTTCTGTTAATAGTTGATAAGGAACCTGGGAACATCGATACATCAGATGCTTCAACAGATGTGGCACAAACAAGTAGTACAGGATTAAAACAGGGATCTCCGCTGAGCCCGGACCTGTTTAATATATACACTAGATCATTGAAAAATGTTTTGGTAGACGACACTAAATTTAAACAATTTGCAGATGATTTTGTGCTGCACATATCGAGGGACAATTTCCAGATATGTTTTAATAAATTACAAAGAACGTTAAACAATTTAGAAAGGTGGCTAAATGAGTATAATTTCAAAATTTCATATACAAAAACGAAAGCAATGGTATTTAGCATCAGAAAAACACATAAAACTGCCAACCTAACAATAAGAAAAAATTACAATATAGAATGGGTCAAGAATTACAAATATCTGGGCATTATAATATACGAGAAAATGAAGTGGACAGACAACATCCAAAGGGTATGCAAAAAGGCAGATAAAGGTATAAATGTTATGCAGGCTATATCGAGAACATGGTGGGGAGCAGATCGAAAGATATTAAATAATATATATAAAGGACTGGTTTTGTCACATCTGGAGTATGGAGTGCTAGCAATCTACCATACAACTAAAAAGAATTGGCAGTATATGGATAAAATACAATTTAAAGCCTTGAGAACCATAATTGGAGCCATGAGAAGTTCACCAACCAATGCTTTGCTGGCTGAAACAGGAGAAATGCCCTTGGAAGCAGATTCAGAGACATCATAACCAAACAGGAAATGAAATACTTGCTTTTTATAAATTATGTAATGAGTTGCCAAGGTTTTGGAGTAATAAAAAATTCCCTGATATACTGGAGGGTCTGGAAATAGTATTACAATACATAGAGAATATGCAAACTCCCTTGCTATGAGTATGAGTATGTTACTAACATAAATAATTTGAGCTTCATTGATTCTAAAATCCAAAAAAAAGAAGGGATGGCAAATAAAGATTTCTTAAAATTTATGGAGGAGTACAGGATGTATACTTTTCACAAATGCTTCGGTGGAACTAAACCCTGTTAGTTGTGGTATTGGTATTTACTGCTCCGAATTTAATATTAGAATGGCAAAAAAACTGAATAACTTAACCAACATATGCACAGCAGAAGTGATGGCAATACATTATGCAATTCTGTAAATTAAAAAAATTAAGAATAGGGACAAATTCTTGATTTTGGCAGATTCAAAAAGTGCTTTACAGAAAATCTGCAAAATGAGAATAGATACGAAAACTGATCAGCTTATCATGGAAATTAGAAATAATATTCTGGAAATGAAGAACTCTGGAAAAGAGATTAAATTAGTATGGATCCCAGCCACTGTGGAATTAAAAATAATGATATAGTAGACCAGCTAGCAAATGACGGAAGAATGTCGAACCATTTAGTTAATAACAAAATAAATTATACGGACCTTTTTATGTATTATAAGAATAATATCCATATGCAGTGGCAGGAGGTTTATGAAAATCTATGTGTACAAAAAGGGGCCAGATATAGAAAGGTCGGTAAACTACAACTAAAGCCATGGTATAATAACACAAAATATAGCAGTACAAAAAACATAACTATGACTTGTAGAATGAGAATAGGACACTGTTGCACTCCACAGCATCTTAATAGGATCAATATCTTGGCTAATCCAAATTGTGCATGTGGTGAAATAGGGGACCTTAATCATCTATTGCTAGGATGCCCGTTGAATGACTCCACAAAAAAGCTATACTTAGAATTATCTAAGCTGACAAGAAACCCAATAAATATGGACAATATTCTGACTAAACCAAATTCTGAGATGATGAAAAAGGTAATGAAATTTATTAATGAATGTAATCTAAAGCTTTAGAAATAGATTAGTTTTAGAAATGCTTGCTTTTGCAATATAATTAAACTAATGCCTTTTGCTTTATAAGTTCTGCATGTATGATAGTTAGCTAAGGCCTAATAGAAATGTTACTTACAGTCCCTCTTTCCAGGCGCAATTAACCTAGACCTGAAACGCCTCTGGTCAAATCCCTTTTATCCTTCTTTTTTTTTAAACTTAAAAATAAAAAAAAAGAGCTATCAACTCACACCCCCAAGTTTAATTAATATTTGGATGCTGGAGCTCATGGCCCGAAGTCCATTGTAAACAGAAGAATCAGAACAGATGTGGCAAAAGGACTTTGTCTGAGGTGGTGGATAAGACTTTCATCTTGTATCTCAGAACTTACAGGCTTTTGTCCTGATCCATATTTTCTATTCATAGAATTATTTTGTATTCAGCACTTTTTCCACCATACTATCGTCATTTTACCAACCCCAAAATGAGTGTCCGATCTCCTTATGGACCAGCCGTCTTTTATAACTCGAGTAATAGTTTGCGCTTTAGTAAATGTTATAATTTGCGGTATTCTTGACTTATTATATAAATTATTGTCAAAATCAGTTTGACGCGTACCGTCCGCAATACACTATTAGAAAAGTCAATTTTGCGGGATAGGAAAACAAGAGTACATCCAACCAGTATGGTCAATATCTATATTCCTAATATCAATACAAGAAATCAACAAATCTTTAACATAAATTAATTAAGAAATAAAAAAATTAGAAAATATCACTTTTTTCCTACAACTATGGCTCAGGAAAAAAGAAACATTTTTTTAAGAACCTTATCACAGTTGAACATCTGAACATAGGTAACCAAGACTGCACCCTTATAGTATTAATAGAGTTGTTACTATTTTTATTTTAACCTATATTTTAGCGGGTCAATATTTTGATCAAACATAGGAGTGGGGGTGGAGGTAATAAAAAATTGCATAAATTAATGAAAAAAATATATTTTTTTTTATTCTGGGCTCTATTTTCTTCTATTTGATACCCCACAACCCACATTTTAGTAGGTCAATATTTTTATCGAATATAGAGGAGGGTGATAAAAAATTGCAAAAATTAATAGGAAAAACACTTATTTCGATTCCGGGCTTCATTTCCTTCAGTTTGGTACCCTGCAAACCATATTTTAAGAGATAAATTTTTTTATCAAATATGAGGGATAATCCCCCCTATTAATAGGAAGTGGGTAGAAAAAACGTCTTCCAAATTTCATGACTGTAGGTCAAGTGGTTTGACCTGTGCGTCTATAGTTAACGATGTTGATTATGTTGACTACCGTTCTTCTATAAAAATGGGCTTACCATCTGTCAATAAATTAAAAAAAAACTATTTTTGCAAAAAAAATTAAAATGTTCTATCATCCTACCTGTAATTCATCAGTGTCCAGGGCGGGTCTTCCCCCCTGGACTTGCTGTTGTGCACTTTTGGTGTAGGCTGGTGGTGGTTCTTGAGTTGGTTGCATTATGGCCGGACTAGTTGACTGATTATACTATTAAAAAAATACCTTTTATTAGCATTGACTATTTGACTGACTATACTATCCTGACTGACAAAATACAGTTTATTACAATTTATTACAACAAAAAATTTAACATTTTAGTACTTCAGACTGAGTGCCTTGTCAACTCCTGTCTTTTTTATTATAAACTTAGGCGAGACACTGTGTCTAAGAGGCTACCAGCAAAACTTTCGAATTTTTTATTTAAATTCATAAAAATCTGGAATAATAGATATTTTAAGACCACTATAGGTTTTCTTAAGAAAACCTTAAATTGCATGCTTTTCTATACAGGGTGCTACAAGATATGAGATAAACATGCATTTAAAAAAAATTGTAGCCTGTATATTTTTTAAATTTTGACAAAATCTTCTTTTTCTGATTCCAAAAATACCTAAAATGTTAAGCCCTAAGCACACCGACGCGTGCCCACGCGGGGTGTTTTGAAGCGGAGTGGGCACCCGGGGTTTCTTGTTCACATCGGCGCGTTTTGACGAAACCCCCCAGGGAGCTTATTCTTGAATTTCGTAGGAAAGGTCGCACGGGACCGTTCACATCCTTCGTTTCGACCAATAAGAAGGCTCAAAAGCTGCCGAGCTTGCATGGTGCACGCGCAAAGCTGACCGGATTGTCATTTTTCAGGAGCGCTCGTTCACCTGGTCACCAAATTCGTGCGTGAGTCGTGCTAGGGAATTTTTTTTAAAAATGTCAAAAATTATTTCCAGAATGACATTCTCTTGTCAAATTTCCATCTTTTTGTTTATGTTTTGTACATTTTTTTTGTATAATATGTAAAATCTGTCATTGAGAGAGCTACAAGAAGAAATAAATGTGGATCAAAGTCTTCACTTCACAAATGATGAAAATTTAAACATAGAAGTAGCTAAGGAACCAATTTTCGATGATAGTTTTCATCATCCTAGTTACGAATGTGTCATAAAGATTTCAGATAGAAAACAGTCAACCAACAATAGTGTACATTATGAAGATATCTCCTATGACTTTAAAAATGCAAATTTCTTCGGGTTGAACAACCTTTAGCTGGTGTTAACTGGAAGCAGTGTTTGCATAATCTAGATATCAATTCGGCTTTAGATTAAGATATCTCACAATTCAAAAGAGAAACAGGCATACGACCTACATAGAATCTAAGTCTATTTTAGATTATAATGAATTTTCCAGGCTAAGATCAGAGTGTTAACGAGTTAGTAAAATTTGCTGGTCCCAGTATATATCTAAGGTTGAAACTAAATTTAAAACTAACCGTACGTACTTTTGGAAATATTGAAAGGATTTAAAGTCAAATAACAGCCTTTCTGAAATTATGTATTTAGGAGAAAATAAAGCTGATAATGGCCGAGATATTGTTACACTATTTAAAAAATACTTTGAGACTGTGTATGCACCGGGTGTCCTGGATGATTCCTTTGATAACAAAATAGCTAGCTTACCGAATAAAAATACTTTGGGCCCTGATTGGATCCCTAATAACTTATTAAAACACTTATTTGCTCTTTAACCATTCCCCTGAATTTACTTTTTAACAAATCGTTAGTCTCAAAAACGTTTCCGGACAGGTGGAAACATAGTTTTTAGTTCCAATATTTAAAAGTGATTTTTTAAATGATATTATAGATAGTTTAATAAGTGATCAGTTAAAGTGTATGTGCCGTAACCTAATAAATAAAAGTCAACACGTTTTTTGTGCAGGTCGTTCCACGGTGACAAATTTGTTAAGTTATCAACACAAAATTTGGAAAATTTGAAACAAATTGATGATTTTTCTAAAGCGTTTAATCGGGTAGATCACTGTATTTTTATCAAAAAGGCTCTTTCACTTGGGTTTCGGCGCAGATACAGTGGAATAGATCAAAAGTTCTTTGACAGGCCATCATCAATCAAATTCTTTTCAGTCTGACTCTATTATAGTTACCTCTGGGGTTCCACAGGGTATTTTTTAACTTGTTTGTCGATTCTATTTTCGATTGTTTTCAAAATACTGATGGTCTAGCTTTTGCTAACGATGTCAAAGCTTTTAGGATAATAACATTAATACCATAGAAGACCAACAACTACTGCAGGACGACTTAGATAGATTAACACACTAGTGTTCAGTAAATAAATTAAACTTAAATATAGATAAATGTTGTCAGATAAGTTTTTATAAAGGTGGAAAAAAAATGTAACACTTCATACTCATTAAATAGGGAAGTTCTAAGTTATGTATCAAAAATAAAAGATCTGGGAGTAATTTTTGATGAAAATCTAACTTTTGTTGAGCTTATAAACACACTAACAGTAAAATCTTCAAAAATGCTAGGCTGTATGTTAAGAATCTGTGGGTGCTTTTCTGTTGATATTGTTAGAGGGGTTTATTGCTCTTTAGTTAGGTCTGACTGAAGTATGCTTCAATAGTATGGTCTGCCTATCAAGATGTTCATAATTATTCAGTGGGAAAAATTCAACATAAGTTCTCGTGATTTTGTGCGTTTAAGTTAAAGGTTGAAATGCAGGACTACAATTATAGACATTTAGAGAGACAGCTTAACTTAATTACACCAAAGGAGCTAAGAATTTTCTCTGGCTTAATATTTATTCATGATTTAGTTAATGGGAAAATGGATTCTTTGGATTTGTTGCAATGTTTAAATATTGAACTAGCTACATGAAATAGAAAACAAGAATTTTCTTCGTTCTATATCCCATTTCAGCGTACATACATACATACATACATACAGCGGCTTTAATTCTCCTATAGATAAGTATTGTAGACTTATAAATAGTTATCATTCAGTAATATTTGGTATCTCTCTTGGGTTGTTTTTTATATATCTAAGTATAGGTTTTGTTAGTTATAAGTTAAGTTGTAAGTTATAATTCAATCTATTTTGCATAACAAATTTTGTTGATTGTAACTGTAAAATGGGGTTATCCCGTCAATAAATAAATTATGGTAAGTAATTAATTTTTTATGCTAATTAAGGCTGTGGCAAATGTTACTGGGTTAGGTTAGCCCAGCTCAACTGGGAAAATAAAACGGAAGACTCACTAGTCTAGAATGGGAAGTCGGTATGTTATACTGATGGCTAGAAAATTGACATGAGAGTAAACTAGAGTTTCGAGTACTTTTCACAACGTTTCGACCTTCAAACAACAGAAAATTGACAGTGGGACAGGTGCAGGAGTATATGGCCTGGGCCGCGATTCAACTGGTTTGCTTCACTGGGGAATCACGTATTCCAAGCCGAAATACATGCAATGGAAATGTACCTGCGGGAGAACCTGAAAAGGAGATATTCTAACAAGAATATCACGATCTCCTCGCACAGCCAAGCAGCAATAGAAGCGTTAGCATGTCAACAAATACATTCCAAACTAGTGTGTGTGTAATAACGCTAGTAGTCAACCACAACAAGGTAACACTTGCGTGGGTGCTGGGGCACACGGGGATGGCTGGCAATGAAAATGCAGATATCCTTGCTAGGAGGGGATCTGAAAAACAGTTCATAAGACCTGAACCGGTGCTCGGTATAACAAAAACCTCAGTACGTGGCCTCCTAGAACGGTGGAACAGAAACGAACATAAAGACCATTGGAAACAGACACCAGGACAACAACACAGCAAAACAATGGTGATCAGAATAGTGTCAAGACTCTTAACCGCTCACTGCGCACTGAAGAAGCACCTGCACACAATGGGAATTTTCCAAAAAGAACCCATTTGTACGCTGTGTGATGAGGACGACGAATCAACCTCTTGCATCATCTTTGAGTGCCCGGCACTTAACTACTGGAAAAATCGGCACCTTCTAGAAGAGAGGCTCTCAGAGCACAATTGTAAATAGGGTGTTAAACCTAGCGAAGGCATCGAACCTATTTTAGGTGAAAGAATACAGCAAGCTGCATTGTCAGGGAATCCCTAAACCTTACCTTGTTGCATAAAGTAAATCAATCAATCAATCAATAGGTTAGGTCAGTCAGTTTTGTTGGTTCTCTTGTGGAAATTCAAAAGATCCGGTTTTTCCGGACTGTTGTAACTTAAGTATTTGTGATAATAAGCTACAACGGACTGAGAGGTGACCAGTGGCGTATGCAGAAATTGTTTCTTGGGGGGGGGGGGGCTTGATCAGCAGCATACTCTCCAGAAGAACACTATTTGTTTCTCGATTTTTGGAGAAGATTCAATCTTTAGGAGGTGACTGTCGTAACTTAACCCACAGCCTGTTGTTATTTTAAATTAATAGATTGGAAACACTCTTGACAGTCGCTCTTGTTGCAGTTTAGGATTAAACAACTCTGTCCATAGAAAATATCATTATATAGCCTCTGTACTAACAGTTTAAGACATGGAAAAAACCAAGCAAAGTTTATTTTAAACAGGAGCATATCCAATCTATATTATAACACACATAGGTAGCCATAATGTCTCAACTTGAGCTCTAGCTAGAGCAAAGCTTCAGATTTATAATTTCAAAAACAATAAAAAAAGCTGAGCAAACATTTTGTCTATTATCCTTTCATCCCATATTAAAAAATTATTTCACCGAGGTGCTAACAACATACCTAAATCTTGTCTACCTACCCATCGTCAATTAATGTAAATTATTCTAATTGACCCAAAAATATTCTCACATGCTCTCTGGGTTCTGACACTAGAGTTTTTCTGCTTGATTTGTAACTTTATAGCTACATTATTTTTATTTTTAGGCCTAGCCAATTTTGTATTGCTGTCATCACAATAACCCTGCTTGAAAAAAATTCAATTTTACAATTTCGTCATCATGTATCAACTTAAAAACCGGGAAATATGGAAAGTGAAAAACTGTGGTGTTTTGAAGATGTAGTATTCATCAGCTCCCATCATGTTTGGATTATTTCAATTATATTATATACATATATATTTCCATAAACAAGGTTTTTTTTAAAACAAAGAAGAAGTTAAAAAAAACCTCCAAATCAGTTACTTCAACCGAAAAGAAACTAAAAAACAAAAGATCGAAAGATCTTGGGTGGAAATAACGAAAATTCAAAGTTGGATGAGTATTCCACAAGGAACACACAAAATATCAAAGCGAAAAGAGAAATGAATAAACGATGTTTCGCCCTGGGTAACCAGCGTGGGCTCATCAGTAGTTTCACTGGTCACCCTCCACTATACATCATTAAACACCATCATACACTTAGATTTCCAACTTTGAACCACTCACAAATAGGCATCGTTCCGCACTGGTACTTACTTATCCAAGTTACCTAATACGAATTCGTCCTGGCGTGGTAATATTTCCAGTAGGATTATGCTCCTAAGGCAATTAAAACAAAGAAGTTAAAAAAAACCTCCAAATCAGTTACTTCAACCGAAAAAAAACTAAAAAACAAAAGATCGAAAGATCTTGGGTGGAAATAACGAAAATTCAAACTTGGATGAGTATTCCACAAGGAACACACAAAAGATCAAAGCGAAAAGAGAAATTAATAAACGATGTTTCGTTTTTTAAGGTTTTTTTTATACTGAGACTTTCCATCCATTATAGGATCAATGCCCAGTTTCAGCCAAGTTTTTGCAAAGTTAAAGACAAACACAAAATATCCATGCACCTAGCCGGGATTCGAACCTTCCGTGCGGCAGGCAGATACGCTGCCCACTTCGCTACGGCGGCCGACATAAACTAAGATAAGTGCAGATTGTTTCTATTAGTTTTTACGAGAAAGACAACCTGGCTATAAAACAAAATAAAAACTCACCAACTTTCATGAGAACCTATGGGGTTTTTTGCCTGGGTTTGAATACTAAACAGGCCAACATTTTATATAAAAAATAATTTTTCTGGTGTTAATGTTTTTTTTTTCGCCAATTTTTTTAGGAGTTTTCTATATGGAAAATCTTTAAAAAGTCTACTTTGATGGACAATATAAAGTGTTTCATTTAAATTAAAATCACTCACAACAGGTTTACATTAAGAATAGATATTATTGCAAAAATTTGATTTTAGCCACTAAAAAACAAATACTAAAATTCTACTGAAAATTAAAATTTGAAAATAAATAATAGATTTTTTGTCTTATTTTAGGTAATTTAAATTAAAGAGCAAAATATAACACGTGTTAAAATATTTCAGCTTTTTAATAATAATACAATAAACGTCTTTTAGGTGAGACTCCAAGGCATTTATTGATCAATATTTTATTATTATTATTATGTCTTTTATGCAGATAGGCGGTTGATACCGGTAGACTGCATTTAAGCACTACTTTCAGTTCGCGGTTAGCACTATTTGTCTAGCAAGTTTTTAAAACTGTTAATGCAATGCATTCCAAGACTGCACAACACGATTGGTTATAAAGTTTTTGCGGCACTGTCTGTGAAGTCTTTCACTTTTTAATATCTGTGAATGTCCTCTTAAGTTTGGCTGCTTATTCCTCTGAAAGACATTTAGGTTGCAAGTATAATGACCATAAAGGATTTTATGTCTCAATAAAGTCTCCTCTAGAATGTCTCTCATAGAGCGTTTGTAATCCTAACAGATCTAACCGTTCTTCATATGAAAGATTTCTTAGTGCTACTGATATTTTTGTTGCTCTGCGCTGTACCTTTTCTAAGAGCTCAATAACGTCCCTAAAGTTAGTAGTACAAAGTCAGCAGTGCAAAGATTTTATGATTGGAAAAATTAGTGCTAATTAAGTGCTAATTAAATGTCAGGTAACAAATTGATCTGCACTGCTGGCTGCCCGTTAAAGATAGCAGTGCACCATGCTAGAACGGTCTAGAAAAGTAGTAGAGTGGTTTAAATATTCCAGAAAATTAAATGCTAATTTAATGCTGCTTTTTTCTGCATATTTTCTAAAATTAACGTGGTGCACTGCTAACTTTAGGTCGTACACATATTTAAGTTCTGGTGAAAGAAGACGTTGGTGGTGCTTTTGATATTAACATAAATTAGTGCTATTTAGGTGCTAATTAAATGCCAAGTAACCAAATTTTGTGCTCGTGTAGGTTCCGAAATATGGCCTTGAATGGTTCAGAAAATTACATTTTTTACTTTTTTCTGTATATTTTTTTAAATTAACTTGGTGCACTGCTCACTTTAACGGGTAGCTATCAGTGCAGGCCATATCTCGGAAACTACAAGCGCGCAAAATTTGGTTACTTGGCATTTAATTAGCACCTAAATAGCACTAATTTATTCCAATATCAAAAACACAACCTACAACATCTTTCACGAGAACTCAAATATGTGTACGACCTAAAGTTAGAAGTCCACCACATTAATTTAAAAAAATATGCAGAAAAAAGTGAAAAATACAATTGTTTTTATTGAAATGGCAGCATTAAATTAGCATTTAATTTTCTGGAAAATTTAGACCGCCCTACTACTTTTGTCGAAACTACTTTTTTTGGGTTTTTCGCCACTGTTCAGGAATTTTTTTGTGTAAATTCCTTCCTTCTTTTTTTTGCTTTTCAGTGGTTTTTAAATAAGATAAAAAATTTGCCTACACACGCGCAAATCCTAACTAGAATCTAAGTACTTATCTGACGTTTCGGCAGAAACTCTACTGCCGTTATCAAAGAATTATTTTTTTCAAATTTTTTCTCGATTCTTTTTTTACAAAATATCTGTCTATTCAGTCTGTTGTCATACAACTGACAGACTTTGACTGATTTATATTTCAAATATTAACTTGACAGTTTGGTGTGTCGATAGTAAAGTATTGGGTGAGTCTAATGAAACTTAAAATCAAAATATTGAGTGCTTTCGATTTTAGATTACATTATAAAAATACAAAATTTAAAGTGAAATCAAAAATAAAGTTTACCTGACTTTAAGAAAAAATACATTAGAAACCCAAAGAACATCAATGCTATTTTTTAATTTATTTTAAAAAAACCTTTTTAAAAATCTTGTTTTAAAATTGGAAGCCAAACTGTATTTATATCAACTGATATGCTAGCTATGCATTCATCTTCATTTAGATAGATGCAAGCTGCTTATTTGATTTTTCGTTTCATTTTGCGTGGTTCTTTTTGTAATATACTGGTTTCTCCCCACATTATTCTATGATCATTTTCAAAAGAATGTTGGCAAATTTTAGACCTCTCCCAATCTCCCCTTCTGAGATACCTTTTATGGTCATTTATTCTAACTTCAAGAGGCCTTGAAGTTTATCCAATATAAAATTTACAACATTCGCAAGGAATTTTATAAACGATATTTTTTGAGCATTTAATGGTTTTGTTTTAGTTAGAATTGATCTAAGAGTATTTGATTTTTTAAAAATGGTTCTAATATTATAATTATTAGCGACTCGTTTAATTTTTTCCGAAATACCTGGTATAGAAGGAATGATTAAATTTGTTGGTTGTACATTATTATTTCTACGTTCGCGCTATCTTGGAAATTCGATTTGTCTAAAAGAATTTTCAATGGAGTTATTTGGAAACGAATTTTTAATTAGGACCTCTTTTATTGTTTGTTTTTCTTGTAAAAATGTGTTATTATCCGATCAAATTATTTTAGCTCTATCATATAGACTTTTTATTACTGCTTTTTTAACCGATGAGGAATGATTTGAGTTAAAATTTAGATATCTATTTGTATGTGTTGGTTTTCTATAAACTGAGGTTTGTAACGTATTCTGTTTGTTTATTAAAACGTCTAAAAATTAAATTTGGTTATCGTTTTCTACTTCTAAAAAAAAGTAGTTTCGACGTTATGAATCCGCCATAAACATATAGATTTTTCCTACTACTTTTCTGGACCATTCTAGCATGGTGCTACACGGGTAACTAGCAGTGAAGGTCATATCTCGGAAACTGCAAGAGCACAAAATTTTTTGACTTGGCATTTAATTAGCACTTTGTTAGCACTAATTTTTCGAATCATAAAATCTTTGCACTGCTAACCAAACAACAACGGCGTCCAGTATAGGCCTTACATAGATTTTATAGGCTTTGGAACCAGAAAAGTCATCAGATTTAACTTATTATTATTCTGTGTAAAAAAGATGCATAGGTGTGAACAGAAAAAGGAAGCAATTTTTCACCGTTAATTTTCAAGGTCGACACGCACGCTTCAAGAAACCTCTTGCGTCAGAAAACCCTGCGTGGGCACGCAATGAGTGTGCACACAGGGTTTTACTTTTATCTTTAACAATGTTTGGAAAAATTGACAAAAACATGCCATAAGAGTGGTGCTCATTAGGTAGTCAAATAAAATCAATTTATTTTTGTACAAAGACTTAAAAAAGTATATACAGTGTAAAAATTTGAAAATAGCACATAAAAAAATCTATAAAATTTGCTTAGACAATAAGGATCAACTAACAATCAAGAAAATCACTGATACAATAGTAACATTTTTCAATAAGGTAGTTCCATAGCATTTTTAAAAACTTTTTGTCTGAACTGATGCTCTTTATTTCGGCAGGTATTCTATTGTAAGAATAACTGGCAAAACATCTCGAGCTTTTCTTATAAGTTGACAGGTGATAGTTTGGGATCAAGATATTTCCCATTTGTCTAGTATTGTAAGTATAAAATGAGGTTACAACACGAAATCTTTTGCTGAATCTTCTAACAAACATGACCGCCCCAAGTATCAAAATACAATAAATTGTGAGTAGTTTATGGTTTGATTCTACTGAACTCACAGAGAAAATTTTTCTTAGGATGCGCTTCTGAAGTATGAAAATTCGCATCGCAAGATTGACCTCAATATAGAATCGTATACTTGAGATGGCTGTATACTAATATAACTAATGCATAATATACGTTTATAAGTTGTTTGATTGTTAATATATTTTTTATATTTAATATGGCAAAGTATGCAGAGTTGAGTTTACCTGCCACATGACCGTTGTGATAGGTCCATGTGAGATGGATATATATATGAAATCCCAAAAACTTGCAACTGTCAACTGTGACAATATCAACACCATTCAAATACAAAGTTTGGTACTGATCTTCTCTTATTGAACACCATGTAATGAATTTTTGTTTCAGAGTTATTTCACATGAAATCAACCAAAAAAAAGGGAGGTTTGGAAGACCATCTCCCCGATTTCGATAATTTTTGGTACATTTATTGCAACCATAAAGGGGATGAAAAATCCCAAATTTGAAATTTTTTTGACCATTACTTTTTTTTAAATTAATTCTTGAACATCACAAAAACTACCAATTTTGATCAAACATGTACTTAAAGAAATTAAAATATCTCGATAACTACTTAAACTTGGACGGTGGTTTATAGCTAGTTTTAAATTTATTTTAAATACCTTTCGAATGATGTATCACATATTTTTTTGTCTAAAAAAAAAATTTGAAATGAAAAAAATTAATTTTTGAAAAACAGCATTTCTTTTTTTTTATGAAAATTTATTTTGTTTCTGGGTATTTCGCCAAACTATTTACAAAATTTTAAGATAGAGACTTGATGGGTACATAAAAAAAATATATTTTAAAAATTTTGATTTTTTTTTCAAAAAGAATGAGGTCATGTGACACTTCTTTAAAAGGCCTTTAAATACTTTTAAACCAGCTATCACTTGCTTTTGTAGTATATATAGTTCTCAAGATATTCATATTTTGATAAATGCCTGTAAAGACAGTCAATTTTAACCAAATGTGCAGGTTCACAAAAAAGTAATATCTTGAGAACTGTATACCGTACAAAAGCGAGTAATAACTTGTTTTAAAGGCCATTTTAATGAAGTATCACATGATCTCATTTTTTTTTTAATTCAAAATTTTTTAAATAATTTTTTTGATGCACCCATCAAGTCTCCATATTGAAATTTCGTAAATAGTTTGGCGAAATATCCAGAAACAATTTTTTTTTTTTAATTTCATTTTTTTTTTAAACAAAAAGTACATCATGTGATACATCAGTCGAAAGGTATTTAAAATAAACGAGCTATAAACCACTGTCCTAGTTTAAGTAGTTATCGAGATATTTTAATTTTTTTATTTAAAAAAAAACTCACGGTAACAAAATTAATTTGGAATTTTTCATTCCCTTTATGGGTAGAATAAATGTACCAAAAATTATCGAAATCGGGGAGATGGTCTGCCAAACCTCTGGTTAATTTGTAGCATAAGATTTGACTTTTCTATGAGAATTTGTAAAGATTCACATGAAATGACCATGGGAGTATCATCGGCATAAAGTACAATTTTTATTTTGTCTCCTGGGGACAAAAAGCGTTCTAGAAAACTGACAAGATCATTAATAAACAAAACCACCATAATTCTGCTTGTGATGCCTTGAAAATTCTGTACCAAACTTTACCTTTATTTCTCTAACAGTCATGAAAGACTTGATAAGATTTTTAAAATCGCCTCGAAATCCTATTGCATTCAGCTTTTGAATAAGAAATATACTATTAACGCAGTCAAAGACACGTGTGAGGTTAAAATAAATGGCAATTGTATAATTATTTGAATCCAGAGAATCATAGATTGCTCGAGTAAAATCAAATGCAGTATTTGTTGACAATTTATCTCTGAAACCGTGTTGAGCATCTGAAAGAAGGTCCTCGTGATGCAGGAATTATTTCATTCTATTCACGTTTATCCTCTCAAAAATCTTAGAAAATGAAAGAAGACTAGTTATTGATCTATAGTTCTCAAGCAGTTTGCTGTCGCCTTTTTTTATGGGAAAGAACCGGTCTTGACAAAAAAATTGCACAGAAAATTAAATGGATGTTTTGTACAATCCCAGATATACTCAAAGGCAAATACTGGACCTGAACTGGAATATCCTGATTGCTACAGCATGCTTTTTTATTATTCAGTAAACCCATAGCCATCAGGTAGTGCCCTCGGTAGTGCCATACTGATGAGCACCACTAGTGCAAAGCTTAAGTGTATGGTTACCTTTACCTTTTTGATGGAATACTGTTAGCATATTTTAATGTTTTTATTCACTCTCACTAAATTTCATTTTTATTTTCACATGAACCAAGTTTACATATAAGTAATGTTTGTTTTTCTTTTCTCAGTACCACTTTAATAAGAAATTATATTTCTTAGTAATCTTTTTTAATACTTGCGAAATTTTTGTGTAAACAATTTAAAATTATTTTATACCGCTTTTCTCTTTACTATTTTTTTTCTAGCTAGCCACTAGAGAGATCTTGTTATAGGAATAAGTTTGTAAATTTTCTTATAAAGAAAAAAACAATTAAATTGAATGAAAACATGTCTCGCACATTGATCTTTCAAAATTCAAAATTCATTACTCTAAGGAAAGTTAGGTGATTTTGTTTAAATTTATTTTTTTTTCTTTGAATTTTGAAGTAAAATTTTCCTTTTTTTACTAATTCTTGTTCATAACAACAAATTCTACCTACAGTTAAAGTCTTTCTAGGAAATTTTTAATCACCCTGTAGTTTTTTCAAAACAAAATTAGATGTTATTACTTTAGGAGAGGAGTTATCTGAAAAGCAAAGCAGATTTTAGCTTTTTGTTTCTGGGCAAAAATGCTGAAAAACTATCAACAAAAAAAAAGCTTTTTCATTTTAACAATTTTATCTTACACATTGTCATTGGCCACAATTACTTTTGTTAAGCCTGGAGATTGGATATTTGGGATGCTTATGTTGAAGCATGACATAAAGCATAGGGGTTATTTCATATGATATCAACCAATAGAATAGTGAATTTGGATTTTCCTATTCCTATTCATAAAGTAGATGAAATTATCCTATTCATAAAGTAGATGAAAAATCTAAATTTTGAAAATTTTCGAAAAACTTTTAAAAAATTTACTGTTTTTATGAAAAACCGGCGATTTTTTAAATAAATTCTCGAAAAAGGGGAGGGGGCGATCGCAGGAGTATAAATAAATAGGAATATTTTATCATATTCCATCTAAATTATTGCCTATAAATAAAAGATCCTTTATCATATGAAGTGATCTTATCAATAATTTAATAGAATAATGATTCTATATGGAACAATAAAATATGACTCATAATTTTTTATTAAAACATTATTAAAACCTATACTGTCCAAATAAGAGGTAAAAATAAGGTTTTAAAAGAAAGATTTTTTCTATTTCCAGGAAACACATAAAAATCTGAGATATTTAAGGGATATTGTCAACCAAAGTAAAAAATCTTTAGTTTCTTTCCCTTTTTATGGCGAACATAATTCTGAGATATAACAGATATGTTTAACCTTTATTTAAGGTTGATTGGGCCTGCTAGGTTTATATAAAGCTAGCGAGCCCACAACATTTTTTTTAAATATCTAGAAAAGTACAAAAATCTTTAGTTTTTTTCTATTTTTATGGAGCACATAAAAAGCACATGATTCTGAGATATTTAAGGGATATTGTTACCCTTTATTTAAGGATGGTCTTGCTAGGTCTATATAAAGCTAGCGAGTCCACACCTTTTTTTCTTGAAAACTAAAGGAGCACAAAATTTTTTAAAAGGGGACGAAATTAGCACATAAAAAGCACATAATTCTGGAGTAATTAAAATTTGGATTTTGTGAGGTGGGCCCGCTAGGTTTAGGGTTACACATAGAAAATTTTTAATGAGGGGGGGGGGAATGTTATACATTTTTAAAAACTGTCTGCAATTTAAAAAGTACCGAACTGTCATCATGAGGGTGTCTGAAAAAAACAACAAGTGTTTAAGTCAGAAACCATAATGGTGACAATTATTACCACTGAATTTTGATAAAAACATATTAAGTGAAGTTGTTTTGATCTAATTATCACCTTCCACCCAAGATGGACCACTTTAACATATTCCAGTGTATACCAAAGAAGCACTTACATTTGGTTTCTGGTTTGTAGAGGGGTTGCCCTTATTGTCAAAGGGATTGTAGTCATCGACTCTTATTTGTGCATTTGTATTGTTTGCTACTTGTTGGACAGATGGATCCTGAAAATTTGAACATCAACTATTAGGAAAGATCGATAAATTCAGTTCAACTTGTATTTTAAATAACCTTGTAAATAACACTATTTTTAAGGAGAAGACAAAACAACTCAGGATAATGTTCTATTTTATGCTCTATTTTACAGTAACTATCTCTTGGTAAGTCAAATCAACGGCGGTCACAAAATATGACATACCTAAATATTTACTTACTAAGCTGCTCTCTAAACTGGTAATAGAAAGTAAGCACAAAAATGATTAATGTGAAGCCACTAAACAGTACCTATTTTTATGTGTGATCCAACTTTTTAAGTAATATTGATGTGTAATATTTTGAAACATTCATACATTTACATATACCACTAACAGTACACGCCAAAGAGGAAGGGAGGGAGTGGGAGGATAAGGGTGTGAGACGGGGTATGGCAGAAAGGGCCCATGAAGAAACCTAATTGCCAGGCTTGCAGGCAGCCCCTTACTACTACTACACGGCAAATATCACTGGGAGGGGTCATGTACCATAAATGGTACACCAGCATATACATATTGTATGACTTCTAAATCCATGTGTTTTTGAATTAAAGCGTTGATATTCGGCTGATGGCTATAGAAGCGGGTAATAAATATCCATGTACCATCAATGGCACACTCGTCTCTAAATATGGTAAATATTAAAGGGTATTTTTTTTTTCATCCCAGACTAAAATACACTCTAATACCCAGTCATCCTGAACATGTTAATTAGTAAATGTAAAACTAGGTGCCAATTAATATTTCTGGTTAATGATTTTTCTCAAAGACATGGGTCAGCTGATGTCATTTTCCATTTTTCATTGTGCTTCTGAGGTTCATTCCAAGCCAAACCATGTAAGCAACCTATTTTTGATGTATTGAAGAAAACTTTCAAAACATAAAAATATGAAAAAGTGACTTTTTGATCTGTTAAAAAATATATCAGCTTAATTTGACTCCCTAACCTGCCAACCTGCACAAGTACCTAATATAATAATTTTCTAAATATTCAATTCAATTTATAACATTATCACAGTTTAGATATTTACAGGTACAATGTAAGATCTGCCTCCCTAAGCCAAAAGGCTTGTTGGGATGTTGATCTGCAGTCAAAGGTTGGGTACTTAAGATATTACATTATAATGACTTATTTATCTTAATAAAACTTAATTAGATATATTTACTTATATAGATATATAACAATATATAAATTCAAATTACCTACTTGTCAATAGGAACAAACAACAAAGTCATGTGTTGGCACATTTGAAAGCAAATTTTGATGTTCAGTTTAACCATGCCTTTTTTTTAAGTTTTGAAGAAGCAAAAATAGATCCCCTGGCGGTGCATGTATTCTTGAGTGTGTCAGAACAAAATACTTGTCAAGGGACACTACACGTTTGTAGGATGTCTATCTTATATCCCCATCTAACTTGAATTTCAGGAATTATGGCTGGTTCATGCTTAAATTCCTTTTCCTTTTTTGTAACTTTTTCCTTTAGCAATTATAAAATCTCATATATTTAGATGTGAGTGTTCATGCTTGTTCCTTTTCCATATCTTTTTCCTTAAGCCTTAAGGAATGACCTTAATGAAAGTTAACCAATATTTAACTTTATGGAAAAACAAACAGAATCATGTTTGCACAAGTGTGGCCCACAAAACATTTGTTGAAGTTTTTTTAACCTTAAAATTAATTGTTTTTTTTTTCAAATATTTTAAGTAATAGTTATTATAGAAATGGATGTTGAATGTTTAATAGATTTGGTGAAAGAGTTTACACATTTGAGAGACAAAAAGAACCCCAAATTTTCTAAACAAAAGGCCAAAATCGTGAGTGCACCTGTCATTAGTGTCAACATTGATGACTAAAGTTAAGGATAAGGAATGGTAAATATGCAGTATGTGGTTTTCTGCCATTTTTGATTTTTTTTTGAAAAATTCTTTATGGGGGCACCTACTAGGGTCCCTAGGACTCCAAATCCGCCTGCGCCCGATTTTTTTTTGTAAGAGAAAAAAGGGTGCCCGGGGGGGATTGTAATGTTTTTTTTATTATTTTGGGTTGGATTGGATTAGGTTGGACTGTGTTGGATTAAGTTGTTTTAGTGAAAAAAATTTAAAAAAAACTAAAAAAAAAACAACGGTCGCAGGCGGATTTGGGGTCCTAGGGACTTTAGTAGGTGCCCCCATAAAGAATTTTTCAAAAAAAATAAAAAATGGCAGAAAACCGTATACTGCATAATTACCGGAATTTTAGCATGAACCAGCTTTTTACTTAAGGAAAAAGAAAAGGGTAAAGGTAAAGAAAAAAGTTACAGAAAAGGAATTTAAGGTAATTATGCAGTATACGGTTTTCTGCCATTTTTTATTTTTTTTGAAAAATTCTTTATGGGGGCACCTTCTAGGGTCCCTAGGACCCCAAATCCGCCTGCGCCCGATTTTTTTTTTTTTACGAGAAAAAAGGGTGCCCAGGGGGGGTTGTAATGTGTTTTTTTTATTGTTTTGGGTTGGTTTGAATTAGGTTGGGTTGGACTGTTTTGGTTTGGGTTGTTTTAGTGAAAAAAAATTTAGTCCTAGGGACCCTGGAAGGTGCCCCCATAAAGAATTTTTCAAAAAAAATCAAAAATGGCAGAAAACCGTATACTCCATAATTACCGAATTTAACTATGAACCAGCTTCCAACTTTTAAAGAACACCTGCCCAGGATATAAATACAAAGTCCTTAAAAAAACAAGGGTGCCTGCCCCAGCACTGTACTCTCTGAAATTTGAAGTTATCGAAAAAATAACGTTAGTTTATAAAAATATGAATGCGGCGTTATTAAAAAAAAAACATAGATAACAATCAAAATAATGTGTTGGCCAGAAGATACTAGTAACTTACAGCAAAAGGATTGTCAATGGTGGGTTCCCCAAAGGGGTTGTCGTCAAAGCCAGACATTGTTTCGATATCTTAAGGGTTCGTTTTTCCGAATTTGGATGAAAATTCCTTAATTTTTATTAATTCAGTTGTTTTTCATTTTATATCGCCAAAAAACACTTTACTGACAAAAAACCATAGACTGATTTAGGTTTGAGACTTGTCAACGTCACTGACAAGCGCACTGGGGTACGTTTATAGAGCGCACTTGCTCTCGTATCCGGACAAAAAACACTGAACGCACCCTTACTTTTTTAAAAGCCAAAACATAACATAACCTCAAATTGTCAACAAAAGAATCAGACACGTCAGTTTTTTTTTTTAAATTCAAAAATGTGAAAAAATTACGAAATCTGCCGTTAAAAAAAAATGACAACTCTCTGAAATGAACGTGTTTGTGATAGTAATTTCAATTCTCTTATCTGTGATATGCGTTCTTTTAGCTTTACTTCAGCATTATTATTTCATTACCAGGTAATTATTATTTTCAAGTATCGTTTATACTCATCCTTTCATACCTGGAAATTTTCTGGTATGTTTTGCTGATGATACCTGGATCATTAGTATGTTCCTATTGTGGAGGCGCTCAGATTCCTATTGTGGAGGCGCTCACAAAAGGTACTTATGCAAGAAAGAACATGAACCAAACTGTGTTAACTTCAAATTTATAAAAGAAAAATATGACCCAATGCTTAATATGATAGTAGCACAGAATCTTGTCCCATTAGACAAAAGAGAGAGAGAATAAATTATGATTCATCCGAAAATTGCCAAATTAACACTATAAATCCCTAAATGTTGGGTAATTTTAAATTAATATTATTTATTTAAATTATTTTTAGTTTAACTAACATAAAGTTAATTTCAATCTTTTGTTTTTGTCTGACTCTCTCTCTCCATTCTTTTTCTCTTTTTTTCTTTATCTTCTTTTGCTTATCTTTTTTGTAATATTATCTATAATACTTAGATGGTTACATATGTACCTGATATAATAAACAACTCAAATTGAGGAACTAAATGCTCATTTCTCAAGTAATAATACTAAAAACATAAATTATTACTCCGCTTTTTTTCATTTAAACATTTGTAGCTTAAGAAAAAATTTTGACATTTTTCTGCTATATTTAGAATTAATTAAAAACAAACCAAAAATAATAATTCTGTCAGAAATCTGGATATATGAGCATGAAAAATCCTTATACAATATTAACGGATACAATTGCTTTTACTCGTGTAACAATAGCTACAGATCTGGTGGTATTGTTGCTTTTGTTGATGAAAACATTAAAGTCAATAATATTAAAATCTTTGATATGACTAATGCAGACAATATCTATCTGGAATTATCTTTGGGTAAAATAGATTTCTCAATTCTAGGCATTTATCGTTTACAGTTTGGCTCCAAAGAAATTTTCATAAATGAATTAGAAAACATTTTACAAAATATCAAATTAAAAAATTGCATCATAACTGGAGATACCAATATAGATCTACTTAAAAATAGTAATGAAAAATGACATTATAAATGACATCACAAAACGAAACCAAGATTTTACAGGGGGAACATGCCTCAACCATTTTATGGTTTGGTTACAACTCGACACTAATTTAAATTCTGCCATTTTTAAAACAAATTTAACTGACCATTATGCAATCAGCATATTGATCAAAAACCCTAAACCAAATAATCTTAATAAAAAAGAAAATTGTCATATTAAAGTAATTTACTACACTTTGCTAGAAAATCAAATTAAAAATGAAAACTGGATTGATGTTTATGAATTAACTGATGTAAATGATTGCCTTAACCTATTTAAAAACAAAATTCTAACATATATTGAAAATTGCACCGAAAACAAAAAATTAAACTCTAAAAAAATAAAAATCAAGCCCTGGATAACTATGCGTCTTGTAAATAGTATTAGAAAAAGAGATGATCTATTTAGAAAATATAGATTAAATCCACAAAATGTTGCAATAAAAAACACCTATTTAAATTACTGGAACAACGTATGTAAACTTTTATATAATACTAAAACACAATACTATAAATCTCCTAGAGCATGAAACAAATATTAAAACGCAGTGGCAAACTATGAATGAACTTACCGGAAATAAAGGTAAAACAAAGAATGTGATAGAAGCTATTAAATCTGACAATTTAATCCTTAGCAAAAAAATTGACATTGCAAACTATTTAAACTCATATTTTTCCAATATAGATCCTCAAATTTCGCAAACCTGTTCAAAAATTAATGTAAATAATACTCTAAAAAGCTCTTTTTCCAACAAAACTATTCAAGATTCTCTCGATATATCTAATATTCAACCAAAACAAGTGGAAACTGCCATAGCATTACTTTCTATATTTTCAAAGATTTTTGAAAAAATGCCAAAAGTAAGTCACAGGAGTTTTTCAACATACATAATTTCTTTGCAGACAACCAATATGGTTTTTTACCCAAAAAGAATACAGAATTGGCTTTGGTTAATTTTAATACATTTATCACAAAGAATTTAGACAAACGAAACAAAGTATCAGGCCTATTTATAGATATTCAAAAAGCCTTTGACACAATATCTCACAACAAACTCCTAAAAATTCTGGAACATGCCGGTGTTAGAGGTAAGGAACAAAACTAGTGTAAAAGCTTTCTGAATGGTAGAAAACAAATGACTAAAGTAGAAAATAATTTAAGCAATTGTCAAGAAATAAAAACAGGTGTACCCCAAGGCAGTGTTCTTGGACCACTCTTTTTTTGTTATATATATGAACAGCTTATTCAGTGGTAACTTTAAAGGTAAATTAATATCATTTGCTGATGACACTGTCTTACTGTATTCTAATAAAACTTGGGAAGAAAACTACTTACAACTTAAACATGATCTCAATATTCTTATCATCTGGTTTAGCATGAATGATATGCTAATTAATGCATCAAAAACAAAATATTTAAATTTCTCTTACACCAAACATATACAATTTCCCCTTGAGCTTAAATATCATATAAATTGCACCTAAATAGCAACATTCTAAATAACACCTGTAACTGTCAAGTAATCGAACAAGCCAAACCTTGGTATCATTATTGATGAAAATATAAAGTTTAAACTACACATAGAGCATATTAATAGGAAATTAAAATATATTCTAAGCAAGTTCTACTTTATTAAAAAAATTATCCCAAAATCTCTAAAAAAAACTCTATATTTTGCCATGGTACAATCTATACTAAGTTGTGGTATTACGATATGGGGAGGTGCATACAGAACAAATTTATCATGTCTCATAACCAAACAAAAAGCATTTGTCCGTTGTATAGAAGGCTGTGGTTATACGGATCATACAGAATCTTTATTTATAAACTTAAAAATACTAAACTTTAATGAACTTTACTGTGTAAATATATCCAAGTTAATACGCCAAAATCATAATCAGTTATCAGATATTCAGTTTACTACCAGAACAAAAATTTTTGTGCCTAGGGTGGAGAGATCAATTACTCAGAGAATGTTCTTTTATTTAGGAGCTAAAATCTATAACAGCATACCTGCTGAAAAATTAAATCTACCAAACAAACACTTTACTAAAAATATAAAAACATTCTTTCTGCATAATAATAATGTCAATGCTTTATTATCAAGAACTTTTGATGTTGCTATAAACTAAAGAGAAACAAACAAACCCCAATATTTATTTCCTCAACCAGACAAATGTAGTTGTCCCTTCAATGTGATGTATCTACCTAATGGTTTAGTTTAATTTTGTTTTTTTTATATATATGTAAATACAGGCATACCAGTATTTCTTATAATATTAAATTCCTTATGTATTACTTTTAATCAATGTAACTGCAAAAAACAAAACTTATAAATAAGTATTTAAGAGAATTTAATAGTAGTTTTTTTTTAATAGCCTACTCACACCTAATGCTGAAAAAACGAAATTTGTAAGTTATTCTATGAATAAGGCTGGCCAACCTGATAGCGATTTGATTATAATTCATAAGTCTTGTATGACTGTAAAACCTAATCAATATACCTGCAGGGTTAAAATTGGTTAAAATTGGTTCAGTAAATAGTAAATATTTGGGACTATTTTTCGACAGCCACTTGAAATGGGATAGTCGCATAAATTATGTTAATAATAAACTAAGGAAGTTGTTATATAAATTCTGTATATATTATGCCAGTCTATGTCAAAAAAATGTATTATGAATATATATACCGGGTGGGCCATAAAAAATCGGACAAAATGTTTTTGGTTATAACTTTCGAACCATACCACCGATTTTGATGCAACAAACTGCTCTTTGCAAGACTTTGAGTAAAAATATTTTTTTTCGCAATCTTAAAATCTAAGATGGCGGAAACAAACAAACTTTACCCTTCAAAGAGTCACATTTATTCTTATGTTACGGAAGATTTTTGGATTTTTTTATTAATTCGTAAAAAAGCTCCGTTTCTGCCACGCAGAACGAGATGTGAATCATTAAAATTGATTAAGTGGTTCTCAAAAAAAATAAAAAATATTCAATCAGTGTTTTACGGATTATGCAATTTCCGTCTCAATTCTGTCTGCATACATTTTCTCATAAATTCATTATTACTAAACCGATTTTGATGAAATAAAAAGCATCATAGAGAAAATCGACTGTTCTTTAACGACTGCTACTGAAATTTGGCGGACAGAATCAAACTTGACCCTTCAAAGAGGCTCCTTTATTCATATTTTCTGAAAACTTTTTATTTTTTTTTATTTGTTGAAAAGTTCTGATTTTGCCATGCACAACGAGGTATAAATCGTTAAAACCGGTTTAGTGGTTCTTAAAAAATTAATTTTTGTTTCCATCACTGTTTTCTAGATTATATGATTGCCTTCTCAATTCCGTCTGCATTAATTTCCTCATAAATTCATAATTACTGAACCGATTTTAATTTAATAAAAAGCATTATGACAAAGATCCATTGAACTTTAAAGACCACTATTGAAATTTGTCGTAAAAGCGAATTTGCCCGTTCAAAGACGCTCGATTATTCTTATGTTTCGAGAACCTTTTCGACTTTTTTTAAATTCATACAAAAGCTCTGTCTCCGCCGCGTACAACTAGATACAAATCATTAAAAACGGTTTAGTGGTTATGGAAAAATTAATATAAGTTTAGAAAAGGGTAAAAAATTACTCGCAAAAAAAAGAGCGGCTTTTTTAAATGGTGGCAAATTTTAATGGCGATCTTTAAAGAGGAATTGATTCTTACCATGATGTTTTTTATTTTATCAAAATCAGTTCAGTAATAATGAGTTTATGACGAAACAATGGGTAAAACCAAAATTTTAATGATTAGTACCTAGCTATGCGCTTTGGAGAAAGGGCATTTTTAGGTTCTTGAAACCTAAGAATAAACGAGCTTCTTTGAAGAGGTAAATTTAACTGTGTCCGCCATCTTGCGTTGCAAAATGGCGACAAATATCGATAGTGATCTTTTAAGAGTTTTTGATCTTCGCCATGATGCTTTTTATTTTATTGAAATCTGTTGAGTATCAATTTGAGAAGGCAATCATATAATCTGGAAAACAGTGATGGAAACAAAAATTAATTTTTGGAGAACCAACAAACCGATTTTGATGATTTACACCTCATTGTGCGTGGCGAAAGCAGAACTTTTGTACAAATTTAAAAAAATATTTAAAAGTTTACAGAACATATGAATAAACTAGCCTCTTTGAAGGGTCAAGTTTGATTCTGTCCGCCATCTTGGATTTCGAAATCGATTTTCGCCATGATGCTTTTTATTTCATCAAAATCGGTTTAGTAATAATGAATTTATGAGACAGACAGAATTGAGACGGCAATCGCATAATCCGTAAAACACTGATTGATATTTTTTTATTTTTTTTTTGGGGACCACTTAACCGATTTTAATGATTCATACCTCGTTCTGCGTGGCAGAAATAGAGCTTTTTAACGAATCCATAAAAAAATCCAAAAATCTTCCGTAACATAATAATAAATGTGGCTCTTTGAAGGGTAAAGTTTGTTTCTTTCCGCCATCTTAGATTTTTAAGATGGCGGACAAAAAAATATTTTTACTCAAAGTCTTGCTCAATTCCCTGCAAAGAGCAGTTTGTTGCATTAAAATCGGTGCTATGGTTCGAAAGTTATAACGGAAAACATTTTGTCCGGTTTTTTATGGCCCACCCAGTAAATGTCATTAGTTCAACCTATAGAAATATCATAAATATCTTGTAGTTTTTCGTTTATTTAAAGCAAAACGAAAATTTCCATCTGCAGACCTTTTTAAGAAGGCTGATGTTCTCCATAGCCATCAACTTTATATTAAATCTGTAATAAGTTGTTATGCAATAATAGAATTAATAGAGATAAATTTGAGTCGGTAATAAATCCTAGAGGTAATAGTAGCAATTCGCTAATATTACCCAGAATTAATTACAGTTCAGTAAAAAGATCACTTATATATATATATATATAATGCACCAAAAATTTTTAATTGCTTGCCTTAGGAGTTTAAAAATAAAAAAGAAGATAAAATGATGAATTTTGAAAGGTAATCTGGAATTTATACTTTAGCAAAATAAGAAATGAGGATAGAAATAAGAACTATAAAAATAATTTAATTTAATATTAATTAGACACTAAGACTGTTAGTTATAAAACAAATGTAAAAATCTGTTAGGTATATTGCATGAAAGCACGCACAAATTTCCAAATTTAATGTGCTTTCCTATTAAGTAGCTATGTACACTTTGTTTTCTGAAATAAACTTATTTTTATTATTTTTTTGGAAGAAAGTGTTAAATCCACTGTCTTATGGAAATGGTTCATGCAAGGTTTTTGCTTTTTCTTTTGATTTAGTAGTCTTGGTTTTAGTTAGGTGCATGACCATTCCTACTTATTTTATCAGTACAGTACTTATTTTTGGGTCATCTGTAGTCAAGGAACTGGCTTCTTGTTCATAAAGTTAAATGTTTATGAAACCTTCAATTGTGGCAAATAGCTAGGTTTATTTTATTATTATTTATTTATTATGTCAACTAGATAAATTTACAATAAATTTGACAGGTATTATGATTTAAAATTATAAAGCAAGGAAATAAACCATGTGTGCTTTAATAACTTGATCTTACATAAAAATCTAGTAGGTTTTCTTACATTATAACCATCAATAGCTTATGGTGGTACAACTTTAATATTTTATGAACTTATCTATGTATCAGCCAGTCTCTGTAGCTGAACAAAGGTAGCAGTGCAAAGATTTTATGATTGGAAAAATTAGTGCTAATTAAATGCCACACAAAATTTTGTGCTCTTGTAGTTTAGTAGTAGAGATATGACCTACATGGCTATCTACCCATTAAAGATAGCAGTGCACCACCTAGAATGGTCCAAAAAAGTAGTAGAGTGGTCTAAATGATCCAGAAAATTAAATGCTGCCATTTCAATAAAAAAATTGCATTTTTTACTTTTTTCTGCATATTTTTTAAAATCAATATGGTGCACTACGGATATTTGAGTTCTCATGAAAGAAGATGGTGTGCCACAGGGTATGGTTCTAGGGCCTATCCTATTTCCAATTTATATTTACATGATAACAGAAATCATTCCAAGCAAAGTTGGATGTGTCATACTATGCAGATGATTCCGTAATTTTGATCAAAGCTAAAACATGGGCAGATGCTCATATTCTTGCAGAAAAGTAGATAACAATAATTAAATGTTGGCTTGATCAAAACTTATTAACACTAAATGAAACAAAAACTTTCTATATTGCATTTAGTATGAACAACAAAAATGCTGAAGGAAAAGTTGACAAAAATACATGACTATGATTGCTCCTGCTGCTGCCTGAAAATAGATATGGTAGAATCCATTTTCAACTATGGAATCAGAATCTGGGGCAGTACTTATGACACAATATTAAACAACCTAATCGTAGCACAAAAATACATTCTTAAAGTTATATGTAAAAAGCCTAAAAGATATCCTACCAATGAATAATTCCTAGAAAGCAAAACTCTAAGAATTAGGGAACTTTACATAAAAAATATTTTAAAATACATGAGAAAAAGTCAAAAATATAAAACTGATGTCAACCATAGCACTTGTACCAGATCAGTAACTCTCGATCACTTACCACTAAAGAGAGCAAATTTCTCTGTAGGTTGGACCCAGACTTTTCAATTTGTTACCAAGTAACCTAAAAATAATTAGAAACCAAAAAACTTTTGCTGATGAACTCAAAGAATGGATCCTAGAAACCTGGAATTCATTACCAATAAAATACCACTATTAAAGTAAAAAAAAAACAATAATAACTCATCTGTTTATATTTTTAACCTATATTTAATATGAAGATATATTTAATAAGCAAACAAATAGATACAAGAATTTTGTAAAAATAAACTACTAAAAATATAAATATAGTCTTATAAAAAAGGAACAGAACAGAACAGTGTCACCTGGACGGCCACAGCACTGGTACTCTGGAAGTCATAGATTGTGGAATGCCTATTTGTAAATATTTATAATATGTTTTAATGTCATGCCTAGGAACTGCAGTACCTGTTAATTTAAGAAAAAAAATAATCATATAAGCATATAATTCACTTATATTAAGATTTCTTTAAAATAAAAGCCAAAAGTAACATAAAATCCACAAAATAAAATTTTAGTCATAAGATGAAATTCCAATGTATATTTATAAGATTTTTATAAGATTTACTCTAAATTTATGTGAAAAAAAGAAGTAACCTGACAAGTACCCTCCCGACGAGCTACTAGGCAGCTCAGGGACAGTACTCCAACTGTATTTTATTCTGTAAATGACAATTTTTTAATAATAATAAATTTGAATTTGAATGTTGATGGTGTTTTTAATATTAGAATAAATTAGTGCTATTTAGGTGCTCATTAAATGCCAAGTAACCAAATTTTGTGCTCTTGTAGTTTTAGTAGAGCGGCTTAGGGCATTTCGACTGCACTTAAATGATGATGGTTGCCAAGGTATATTTTTTGATACTGGGTTGACTCCTGACTACGAAAATACATCTTGGCCATCCCCTCTCTCAGTCGTGCCCCCTCCACCCCCCTTTAAACCCATTAAAATGAATTCCCCAATATCTCAGCAACCAAGAGAGATAGAACAAAAATTTTTTTACTGTTTTTTGTGCATTGATCTCTAGATTGTATGATGTGCTTACACTATATTGCATATCTCAAAAACTAAACAAGATATTTTAAAAAAAGTATATTTTCAAAAAAAACAAATTTAAAATTTTTGTCTGTATTTTCTAACCCAGACCAGATACGAAAAAAATGTCTTAATACATTTTTTTCCACGATTTTTGCTCTTTTTGGAAAGGTATATATCTATGGGATTTTTCTAACCCCACCCGCAATGTCACCGTTTGATTTGAGCGATTACGCCAAAACTGGGCACGTTTCTGATATGAGCAGATGAGTTATGTTCATAATCGGCGACGTGACGTTCATTATATTTATAGATTTTTCACATCTGAGATACTGAGGTGACTCGTGACTACGAAAATATACTTGGCCATCCCCCTTCTCGGTAGTGCCCCCTCCAACCCCCCTTTTTTTAAATCTTGCATAAGACGCCCGAATACTTTCCTGCCAGGGTCATTTCTCCTCTACCAGGAGAGCCCGGGTAGTGTCGCATTCCTACGGACTAAAACCCCTCGATTGTGACTCTAACCTGCAAGGTGGCAAGCCACAGTCACTGCACTGCAACCATTACTGGCTTATTGTGCACCCTCTTGGTTCCTAGGCTAACCACTCCATTACTTTTATCCCCTGCGCAAGTTTGTACAGGTCCTTAATGGAGTAGTCCCCAGTTAATATTGGGTCTAGTTTAACTACCCCAAATATTAGATGCCTTTTGCGATCCAGTGCGACGCATTGGCATATTACATGTTCTACTGTTTCTGGTTCCTGATTGCATAATCTGCAGCTCAGGTCTCCGTGATACAGGCCCATGTTGTTTAGGTGAACTTTAACCGCCGTATGGCCGGTCATAATTCCTATTATAGTTCTCACTTGCATCCTACTATACTTTAGCAGGTCTTTGGTTAGCTTGGCATTTAGGCCTTTGATATGAACATAACTCATCTGCTCTGTTGTCTCTTAGCCCCTGTCTTGCTAGCCAGTGGCTTTCATGTTTTTCCCTTATCCAGAGTTTGACCTGGGACCTTATTGTACACTTTGGTACCCCCAGGGCTGGCTCTGGTCCGATGTATTTTTTTACGATCCTGGTCTTGCAACCCCCTTTAAACCTCAGCAACTAGCAGAGATAGTACAAAAATGTTTTCACTGTTTGTGCATTGACCTCTAGGTTATATGACGTGCTCACACGTTATTGTATATCTCAAAAACTAAACAAGATATTTTTAAAAAAGTGTATTTTCAAAAAAACAAATTTTAAATTTTTGTCTATATTTCCTAACTAAGACCAGATGCGAACAAAAATTCTTAATAAATATTTTTCCACCATTTTGGCTCTTTTTAAAAAGGTTATCTATCTATGGGGTTTTTCTAACCCCATCCGCAATAGCAGCGTTTGATTTGAGCCATTACTCCAAATCTGAGCACGTTTCTGATATGAGCAGATGAGTTATGTTCATAATCGGCGGCGTGACGTTTATTATATTTATAGATTTTTCGCATCTAAAATACTTCCTAAAACGAAGATAAAATAATGCACTTTTTTACAACCCTCTTTATCACTTCCCCCTTCCACAACCTTCCCATACTATGAATAAAGAGTCAATTTGCGGTAAGTCGTCAAGCAATTAGTACTTGATTTTTTATCAATTTTATCATTTTAACAAAGAAGCAGGTACAATTTGAGCAAAACTAAGGAATTTTCTATTTCCAATAGGAACCTAATAAGTATTTCTTTAAAAAGAGCACATTATAATATGTCATCAACACAACTGCAAGTGCATGGTAAGTTGTTTGCTTCATATTTACAAACCCTTGTACTGCACATTGATTTTTTACAGCTGCAACCACCGGCGATCCGAAGACATTGTTTTGGGACCATTTTCCCTACTAATATTAAAAGTAATTTGAGATTTTATTGTTGTTTGGGGAAATTAAAAATACAAAATTTTTTGTAAAATGTACATAAATTCCCCAACTGAACCTTTATATTTCTCAACTCCAAGCAACATTGGAAGGGGGAGGCTCCTCCCCTTCCCCACCAAGGGATCGCCGGTGGCTGCCACTAACATCCCAACCAAAGTCTTCTGTATTTGGCTGCATTGTGGATGGGGAATACACATTAACTTATATAAAAGTTTGCAGACGTGACCGAAGGAATGTCGGAACTAGTGAGCCTTTAATGGGTGGCTTTCCATTTGCAGTGGCGTAGCCAGAAATCGACTCTGGGGGGGGGTTCATCATTGAATAAAAATCAACTACCTATCTATGGCAAATTTTTAAAAATGAGGTAGGTGCCCATTGCTTGATCTCTTGAACTGAAGGGAGGGTAGATGGGCAGTTTAATAGGTGTTGAGTTAGTGTATACGGAACAAAAATACTTATTTTTAAAAGCAAGTCTCATCAACTCAACTCAAAACAGTAAAATACACTAAAATGCTATTTTTTTACGCGTCTCAAATGTTTTTGACAAAAAAATTGCTTAAAATTAAACAAAATTGAAACAATATTTAATATTTTGGATAGCGCCGCAGGCGAAAAAAAAACAAAAAATTCTTTAAAAATTTTGATCTCTTAGGTTTTTGTAAAATATTTTTGAAAATTTAGATTGTGTTAAATGCCAAGAAGGGCTAGTTTGCGGTGGTATATATAGGTTTGTTGCCAAATACCATACCAGAATACCATTTATGACACGTTTTGAATACTGATAAAAATTCCTTAGAATTCAACTAAAATTATAACAATTAATAACGTCATGGCACTGCAGGCAAAATTTTTAAAATTTAAGATATCACACCACATTCACGTCACAAACTGGAGTAAAGGGTCAAAAAAGTGGGGAAGCTAGAGCTCTCCCTGGGGCCTCTGATCATGATTAATTTATTGCAGATTGGGTCGGACCTTGTGGGGGGGGGGGGTTAACCCCCAGAACCCACTGCTATTTGTAACTTGGAAAAGCAATACCAACGCAATTCGCCAAAACGATGAGCCTAATTTGTAGGTAGACAACCAAGACAACATCAATTTTATTAGCTTGGTTTTTATAACTTCATATATAAAAATTTTAAAGTTGGTCGGCACCTATTAAAAAACGTTTTTAGTTTATGGAATATTAGCATTGCACTTATCCTGTCTATTAAGTTAAAATATTCAGCAAAAACTTTTTGTTATTGATCATCTTCATTGGTTCCTGTTAGCTACCTACTACTTATTATTTTTTTTACCATAGGTAATGGTGGGGTGGGTCTGGAGGAGAGGGGGTGAGGGGGAGAACGTGAGATGGAGGTAGTTAAAATATTATTATGTTTATTATATATTTATGAATGGAAATCACCTGTTGAAGGTGAATACTACTTCTCTGCTCATATACATATACATGCTTTTGCGAATTGGCACCAGTCAAACGGCGGTGTTGGGAATTAGGTGGGCAAAAACCCATAGATATAAGTGGGCCACAAAATTCCGCACTTTTTGGGTTGGCTATAACTTTTGACTTGATTGCTCGATTTGGAAATATGTTGACTTTTTGGAAAGATAAAACGTGAGAGTTTTTCGATTCGGCTAAAACTTTAAAACTTATAAAAAATTCAAGATGGCGGACAGTTTTAAAAAATGTGTAATTTTCACCCCCCTCCCCTCCCCTGAAAAAAATGTATGTGCGACACTTAACAAACTCTGAAGCTTTCACTACAAACGCTCATTGTTTCTGTGTATATTGAAGTATCATTTAATTAAATCAGTTGGGAAATAAAAAAATTTTTTTACTATGTGTGCTTTGGTTTCGCATTGAAAAAAAATCACAAAATTACATACCATTCCATTCCATTTGCTATGTCTTTTAACCTAATTATTTAATTAAGAAAACATATCTAAATACCCATTACTTTTTTATTTCTTATCGGATTTAATTAGGTGATACCTCGATATACGAAGAAAAAATGAAGATTTGGAAATACTAATTGATATTTTGTCCAGTGTCTTACTTAAAAAAAATAAGGCGTGTAAAACCTAACTCTTTTTAAAACTATCCGCTATCCTGAATATTTTTTAATGTCAACTTTTGAACAAACGGACGTAACTCTCATGTTTTGTCTCCTTAAACAATATTTTTTTTTTATTAAGCAATCAGGCCAAAAGTTATAGCAAATTCAAAAAATAAATAATTTTGAGATTTTTTCCAATGTTAAGCCCAAACACTCATAATGTAAAAGCTTATAACTTTTTAATTTCTCAACCGATTTGATTAAATGATACGCCAATATACACATAAACAATGAGCGTTTGTAGTAAAAGCTTTAGAACTAGTTCATTGTCGCACATAATTTTTTTTCAGGGGGTGTGAAAATTACACATCTTGGATTTTTTTTGGAGAAATTTTAAATTTTAACTGAATCGTGAAACGTTTTATGTTTCTAAAAAATCTTTAAAAATCGAGGACTTATGTCAAAAGTTATAGTCAATCCAAAAAGAGCGGAATTTTGTAACCCACCCTATATATACCTTTTTGGAAAGAACGGAAACGGCGGGAAAACATTTATTTGAAGTTTTTTTTCATATCTACTTTAGTTTACAAAATATGAGCAAAAATAAAAACGTTTTTTTTTTTAAATGCAGTTTACCTTGAATATCTTCCGAGATATCTTCATTAGTTTTTGAGATATGCAAATAATGTGAATATATCGAACAATCAACTTGTCAATACACATACAACAGTAAAAAACTTTTTTTCTATCTTTTTTCGTTGCTAAGATATGATTCAAAATTAAATATTTAAGGGGGGTGAGGGGCGAACAACCAGAGGGTTGGGCGGCCAAGATAGATTTTGTCTGTCAGGAGGCACCCCAGATTCCGAAAATATACATTCGCAACCATCATCACCTTGGAGCATTCGAACCCCTTTTTTATGCCCTAAGCCGCTCTACTATTTTCGAGATATGGCCTACACTGCTAGCTACCTGTTAAAGATAGCAGAGTGGTCTAACTGGTCCAGAAAATTTAATGCTAATTAAATGCTGCCATATCAATACAAAAAATTTTTATTTTTTACCTTTTTCTGCATATTTTTTTAATTAACGTGGTGCACTGCTAACTTTAGGTCATACACATATTTAGGTGCTAATTCAATACCAAGTAACCAAATTTTGTGCTCTTGTAGTTTCCAAGATATGTCCTGCACTGCTAGCTACCAGTTAAATATAGCAGTGCACCATGCTAGAATGCTCCAGAAAAGTGGTAGGTTGGTCTGAATGGTCCAGAAAATTAAATGCTGCCATTTCAATAAAAAACTTTCTGAATATTTTTAAAAATTAACTTGGTGCATTGCTAACTAAAACCTTGTTTCTCGAATTTATTCAGCTACTTTAATCAACAAAATATAATAAATAATTTTCTAACTAATAGTGTCAGGTACTGGTGACATGAACATATCCTGATATTTTCCTAAATTTTAAGGTTTTTATGTCTTTCTAACCATTGCAGAAGTTTCTTTGACAGGTACAGATAATCTGATATACATTTTTAAATCGTAATAAAAAATGTTTTCAATTTTTGTCCCTTTTCCCCTTTGTCCTCGAACTTCAAAAACTATATATTTTGGAAACGAAGGAGTTTAAATCCCTACATTATAGGAACTTTTTTCTTGTTTTTTAGTTTCCTACCACCCACTTTTTGCACTCATACCTCTTACCCCTGTAAATAAATAATTTTTTGACAATCAACAAAAAACGACTGAAAAATAATTATGTTACATCCTAGGTATTATAGGAAGCCCTCTGCCAAGTTCTCACTCCCAGAATTCGAAGACTTAATCCCTTCTGACAAGAAGATCTACGAAACTGGTTATCCTATTCAACCATATATTGACATCACTCATGAGGAAGATTCAGTATTAAGAAGCTTAACATCAGCCTTAGGGTCAGCTCCTGCAGCACAAGAATGCGAAAACATGTGTACGGCAAGCCGAAGCGCCAGAAAAATGGGAACAGACCCTGAGGTTAACAACATCCTGCAGGCTGCTTTGGCCTTTAAAAGTGCCGGCAAAAATACCAAGGCCATAAAATTGTTTGAACACGCCACTGCCATGGCTCCGGACAATGCGGACGTCTTGAATTGGTATGGAGAATTTTTGGAACAACAGCATCATGACATTGTATCAGCTGACGAACTTTATTATAAGGTAATTAATTCATATTTTTCTACCATGGATCTCTTTTTGCATTATCCCCTGAACCATCCTTTTTTTTCACAAACACATTAACTAAGCTGGGTCCAATGTTCAAATTGAGGGACTCAACCCGACCGGTTATCCTATTCGACTGTGCGTTGACGTTACTCAAACTGAAGATTCGCCAGTTCAAATTTTCGCCAGCGGCAGCGGCTCTATAACACCATTAATATTTGCGATTTTATTGTAATTTTATTTGTTTGTAAATTGGATTTGTAGTGTAAATTGGATTTGTAGTGTAATTTTCTTAAAATTTATATTTTAATTTTTTCTGAAAAAAGTTTCGCCTGTGGCGCATTTTTTATATGTTTTAAGGTAAATAAACAATTTGATTACCCCCTTCGATTTGAGGCCAGGTCCGCGCTTGGCTGACCCGGCTATAAACAAGCATAAGCGCTGTTTTGTGTGGCTCAAATAATGAGCAATCTTGTAAATTTTCAGGCTTTGGCATACTCTCCAGATCACGAGGCTGCATTATCCAACAGAAAGCGAACAGCACCGGTGGTAGATAGGCTGGATTACATACTTTTCAGGAACATTGATAGTAAAAAGGACTACTTAAAAGATCGAATGAAGCTTGACAACTTTGACAGTGTGAAGAAACAGGCTTATTATCTGCATATTTATCACACTGTAAGTTTTGTCGTATTTTGTAAAAAAAAATGGTCCTCTTCAAAGGCACTTGTTTCTATCGTAACAAAATAATTTTTTGAGTTTAGGTCTCATTTTAACTGTAGGGTTCCCTACTGATAGTTTTTCGTAATTTTTTCTGTTGTTTTTGTGCAATATTGGTGTCAATATGACACATTTGTACCATTAGGGAACCCTAGTTCTAAGCTTTGTCTATCAAATAAAACGTTGCGCAAAAAGAATGGGACACATGACCGAAAATATATGTTTGCATCATGAGCAGGTTCCGCACATTCGAATTGAAGAATTTTCGAAGACTATACTGTTAATGGGTTGTTCTTGAAAAAAGGTAACATTGCATGTAATTGGTTTATAAATTTAAAACCACTTATCCTTTTGAAAACAAAGTAGGAGTATAGTTAGTGTACTCAAAGGCTAACATTATCCTCCAAGAAATGTCTCCATGGAAGATGGTGTGATCTGTAATTGTCAAAGTTAATAGATTCAGATATAACAAAAAGACACTTTAGGATCATAAAATTTATTTAGATAAAAACTCAAAAATTTAAATCCTAAAAAAATACATCGATATAAGTTTTTTGTCTTTATCAAAAAACAAAAAAAAACACGTGTAATTGATTTTGGTGTCGCTCGTGTGATCACATGCAGTCACAGATTTTTTTTAAATCTGGCATCACTGCATACAACACCCAACTCATTTACCTGAAAATGGAGAAGCACGGAAGACACAGTTTAGGAGTGTAACCTGAAATGTGTTCCATAATTCAGTTTTTGTGAAATTTTGGTGTTTTTAAAACAGTATTAACGTTTTGGCCGAGATAAATATCACACGTGTTTCTATATATATAGGGAGTAAATGGTAAGATATTTACTTTCAAAAATGTTATTTAAGTATGTAAAGTAGGCATTTTACTAACATTAAAATACAAAAGTAGTAACTTTTTATTTTTTTGTTATTTAGACATTTTGCTAAATATGTCACTAGTGTCAATGTCACTGATGTGATCTTTCAGAATATTTTATTGATAACACCTGTGAAATTTTTCGCTTGTAATTAAAAAAGCTCAATAATTTCTAGAAAAAAAAAATGGCAAATACTAGAAAGTCTTTGGCAAAAACCCCAGAAACGAAAAAGGAAATAGACAAAAGAGAGAAAAGAAGAAGTCAAGTAAGGGCATATTTTATATATATATATATATATATATATATATATATATATAGCAACATATGATATTTACTTAAAAAGTGGTAAATATTTTTGTTTTTTTAAAAACTATTAAGCTATAAAGATTCTCGATTTTGGTAAAATAGGTATAACTGGTGTTAGCTGGCTATCACCTGTGCAGATGAATTCACAAACTCAAAAATAACTCAAGAATTAGTGAATTGTTATCTCGGCCATATAGCACATTTTAGTCCAACCAACTACAGCAACATTTAATAATTACCAAAATTCAAAGAACACTAATTTGGTTTTTTGTTAAATTACTACTTGAAATGTTACCTTTTTTTAAGAACGACCCTAATAGAAAATCTTATAAAATAAAACCGATTTTTAAATGTGTGATGTTTTCATACTTTAAACACTTATTGGTCGTGTTGATTCATATAAACTATTGTCGATGTTAAAAATTAATATAAAGGAGGAACAGCTTCTTGTTAACAAAACATAACAAAAATCATAATTTTAAATTTGGTTGGTTGACATCTTGCAGAGAGTAGTCAAAAGAAGAAAGAAAACTTATAAAAGGAAACTAAAATTAAAAGATTCTTGACTTTTTTCCTTGGGTTGACATCTCTTCTTTTGACTATTCTCGACAAAATATCAACCAACCAGATTTAGAGTTATGATTTCTCTTATAGCGTATTCCATTGAGGCAATCAGTGCGCAACTGGTTCGGTTTTTGTGTTCCGCTGACAGGCACTTTTTCAGTTTTCCTGTTCCATTGAAGAACTGACACCTTCAGTGTGGCACCGAGGTCGCGATTCTTCAAAAACCTTCAGAAAATCTCGCCCCTACAAAAAATCTGACGATTTTTAAACACAAGTTTACACTTATATTGCTTAATACTGTTCTAGTAAATAAACAATATGTCAGTTTTAATATTTTTAGGCTGTTTTTCTGAAAACCCTGTTTTTTATTTAAAAATGTATTTTATTAAGCTTATATTTTTCTGTAAACAAACCTTTAAAACTTTTAACATACAAAACCATAGATAGCCATGGAATATTTCGCTGTCACTGTTCAGAAAAGTCACACAAATGTTTATTGGTACTCCTAGTAACAATTTAGCTCCGCCATAAACTAGTCCGGCAAAATGTTATTTAAAAAATGACGCATTTTCTTTTACAACGTTAGGATAAATATGAAGGACGCTGTGTTTTTATTTTAAATGAGGCGATAAGTAAAAATCGCCACTTTCCAAACTTCTTGCAAATAATAAACACTGTTTATTTATAAATAAAATCACAATAAATAAAATAAAGGTAGAAATATCGATTATTTTTCTATCCTTTTAAACGACGTTAGAACGATAGGGGCAGAGAATTCTGTCTCAACCTGTTAAGGTCGTGATTGGCTTGTGGGTGGGAAAAGTCGGCAGAGCGTAGACGGTCGCATGATATTTTTATTGACATAAGCTTTTACGTGTTATTTATTTTAAAATTTCAGGATGTTTTAAGCAGTTTATAAGTCGTTTTAAAACCACATTTTGTCAAAAAACGTTTATAGTGTGTTTTTTTTACCTGTAGGAGAATATTTCAGTACATTTAAAGTGATATTTTGGGACAAATCGTCCAATGTTTTGAAAACAAAGGGAGAGCAAGTGAAATCAGTCAGTGGCGGTACATGCCGGTAGGTACACAGAAAATAAAAAAAAGTTTATGAAATATACTTAAATTAGTAGATCCTTAGATTAAAATATCAACAAACACGTTTTTTTTTTGATAGATAGATGATAGATAGTAGTTAATTCCCAATGCGTCAAATGAGATATTTTAGAACGTTTTTATACGGTTTTTTTGGGGTCTTTTTTATAAAGACCATAAAATAAAGCATACTTTTTATGAAGTAGTTAATGCGCAAATAAGCAGATATTTTCGAAGGTTTTTTTTTTTATAAAGACTATAACATAAAGTTAGGTAAAGTCCTTAAACCAACTTGCAAACACAAATAAAAGTTAATTCACATGTGTTCAGGTTTGTAAGAATATTGAATTCCTACCTCTTATCAGAATATTAAGGTTGATTTATACTGCTGCTGTTGCCATCTGCGCTCGCCCTTCGAATTTATATTTAAATCTTTTTGTCTGCCCTAGATGTCTCTATATACCCTAAGCATTATTGTGTACTGAAGAAGGCAGTATAAGTAAGTTTCTACTAATAACCAGAAAAAATAACAAAATTAACAAACACAATAACATAATTTTTTGATAGTGGGTAATATTTTTTTTCTTGATATTCCAGGTGCTATGAACTGTCTCTTTGTTTTAATGGTTGGCATAATTTTATTGTGTTGAAAATTCAAATTGCTATAAATCATATACAAACTTTGTAATAAATTTTCTTTTGTATAAAATTATACTACAAACATTTATTGTTAGGAAGCTTCCAAAGCTCAAATTGGCAGAATTATTTTTTGCATGTTTTTTAAATTATTTTGCAGATTTCATATTATAGTAAAATTTTAATAATATAATCCATGTGTAAAGTTATATTTAAGTAGGTACGCCACTGGTGTGTTTACTGTAAACAACAGAAAGGTAAACATTGTTCCATATAATAATATAACCAAAGTCTCCGTAAGTGTCAGGTATCTTGTCTCTGTTTAATCTAGGTTTTCCGCCATTAAAAATTCCAATTGCGAACAGCGAAAATTGCAAGTGTAAGCAGCGATGAAGTTGACGAAGAACAATTTTTTGCCATATGTCATCGCACAGAAACCCCAAAAATAAAAACATCGAAATGTAGTTTATAGGTACTTCAATGGTTATGAAGTTGAAAACACCCCGTTTCACAAACTGACGTGTAAATATAGCAAAAGCACCAGTGCCATTCTTTTTACAGCACCGGGCCAGTGTCAGTGCCAAACTGGAAACAGACGAGTGTGGAACTAGATTTTATAATGGAATACGCTATTATATTTTGTTAATAGGAAGTAGTTTAGTTCCACTTGTTTATTATTTTTAAGCATCAACAACAAAAAGAAAATCCGCCAACTATTTATTTAGGTGGGCATTGAAGGCAACACAATGACAGTAGAACAATTGCGTTACGTTTTGGAAACTGGGCATGTTGTTAGCGGAAAATCCCTAATGGAACACAACGAAGTGTTGGGCTTGGAAAAGGCGATGCAATACGTCAAATTGCTGATAAGGACGGATTATGTGGGAGTCAAAGAGATCTTGGGCGTTCATAGAAGGGTCATGGGGCATGTGGATCCTATTAAATCTGGGATTTTCAGAGATGAAAAGGTAAACATATTTCAATTAAATACTTTTTTAACCCGAAAAAATGAGAAAAAAGAGGGGTGTTTTACGCCTACCTCTGTGTGAGTCGGTGTGCATGTAATTCTCGAACCAGTCCTCAGGGAGTGTTCTTAGCTAGGTTCGATCAATATAGGCCAAGGCTAAGAAATTGGGTGTGTAGCTGTATATGGGTAGAACTACCCAAAATTATGTTTTTTTCTTAAAGGTTATCCATCCAAGCCATCATTGCTTTAAAAATATTTAGTTATTTTTTTATATTTTTTTTCATGCTTTCATGCTCCGCTGGAAGTATTAATATCAAAGTAAAAAAAAATATATCCAGTTTTTAATTAAAAAGAAATATATAGCTATTTAAAATAAACATTTGTGTCTCCCCTGTGATGAATGAAATGAATAAAAAGGCTTCCAAATCAAAACAATATAATATAAATAAATATAATATTAAAAACAAATCACTTTATTACCCGACTACGCAGCGCAAAGGAGGGTTTTGAGTTTAGTTTCTTTTTTCTAAAATAAATGTTTTAGCCTCGGATATAATTATTTAATGATATCAAAAATTGCCATATTTAAACAGCAAATAAAGTTACTTAAAAACAACGTTTAATGCAAAAGGGTAATTATCACTCGAGATACAGAAGACGGTTGGCCTATAAGGAGAGCAACCACTCATTTTGGGGTTGATAAAATGACGATAATAAAATGAAAAAAAAAAAACGATGGATTCAAAATAACGCAACGGAATGGAAACAACTAAATAATAAATATTACGTAAAACAACAACAAAAATTAGTATTTAGTGGGCGTACTATTCTTTTCAATAACACTCTGCAAACGCCTGGGCATTGAAAAACTTAAATTTTGAAAATATTCACGATCTTCTGAGAGCACCTCCAATGCGCGATGAATTGCATCGCTTATCTCTTCAGTATTTTGGGGTCTCCAGTTTCTCTGATAAATAATTTTGACAAGTCGGCCCCATATATTTTCTATTGGGTTGAGATCAGGGCTGTTGAATGGCCAAAGAAGAGTTTCAATATTATTGTTTTCAAACCAATGGCGAACAACATTAACCGTGTGCACGGGACAGTTGTCCTGCTAGTAAACGAAGTCGTTGTTTTCGTAAAACATTGCACAGATGGCAATGGAATGCAAGAATCTCAACATATCTTTTGACTGTTGAATCTTCCTTTGGTTTGCCAAAACATACCCAAACCTCTAGCGCTAAACCAGCCCCACATATTCACTGAAAAATGTCCCGCTTTCTTAATTTGGTTGGTGTATTTTGGATCAAACCTAGAATTTGGTGGACGATACACTAAAATTCTTCTGCTGCTCGAAGATGACTGAAATATCTTATCATCTGTGACGACCACCCTCTACCAGAAGTCATCATCATGAAGAACATTATTTAATGCAAAAATAACCCTGGCCTGTTTTTGTTCTTCCGTTAAAAAAGGTTTTTTTTGCAGCAACTCGACAGGAAATTTCAGATTTTTTAATCCTTCTGTTAATAGTTGATAAGGAACCTGGGAACATCGTTACATTAGATCCTTCAACGGACGTGGCGAAAGGATTTTGTCTGAGGTGGTCGATAACCCTTTCAGCATCTCAGAACTTACAGACTTTTGTCCTGATCCATGTTTTATATTCATCGAATTATTCTGTATCCAGCACTTTTTCCATCGTACTATCATCATTTTGTCAACCCCAAAATGAGTGGCCGCTCTCCTTACAGACCAGCCGTCTTCTATAACTCGAGTGATAATTTGTGCTTTCGTAAATTTTGTAATTTGCGGCATTTTTGACTTTGAAAGTTATTGTCAAAATGAGTTTGACGCATACCGTCTATTTTAAACTGGTGAATGGAATACATACATTAGAAAAGTAAATTTTGCGAGATAAGAAAAATGCATGTATGCGTTTTTTTTTAAACAAAAGTACCCTCTGCATATAGTATTCAAAATGTATGCAATTTTAAAGGAGCCGAAATATATATGTGTGCGTATTTGTTTTTATATATTATATTTTTTTTTTTGCTTTTTTTAAGTCAAGGCGGCTAAGAGGCCCCCAATATGCCGTGGACCCCCACCGCCTTGCGGAGGCGGCGGGGGCGTTTGACACGCCCCTGGGGTCTTTGTTTAATTTTGAATACGAGCCTTCATTTAGTAATGCTTCAATTTTTTCATTATAGGTATTATTATCAATAATTACAGTAGCATTGCCCTTATCCACCGGTAAAATTTTAATTGAGCTGTCATTTTTTAGAAAAGCCAAAGCGTTTCAGCATTATGAACATATAGATATTTATGCCTTGAAAGGTATCAAATCAATAGTAAACCTATCTAGATATTTAATATCATACTCTCTGTTGTTGGAGGTTATCGGGAGATTTAAATTTAATAAATTTTACTCGTTAGGTATTTATAGGCGGCCATGTACCCCCCTCTCACGAAGACATTCCGTCCCTAATGGAAAATTACGTGGAGTGGTTAAACTCGGAGGAAGCGCACAGCATGCACCCAATACGATACGCCGCATTGGCGCACTACAAACTGGTCGACATTCATCCGTTCTCAGATGGCAACGGACGCACAAGCAGACTGATTATGAATTTGATTTTGTTAAAGGCCGGCTACCCGCCCGTCATGGTTTTAAAGGAGCAAAGGTAGGATTGATTTATTTTGATTGATTCATTTCTAGACTAGAATATGTTTAGCCTCCTTAAGAGGCTTGCATCGTGCTTTGGTGAAGCATCGTTCAGAACCACTGCGTCGAACTGTGGCTTGCCGAATATAAGCTGACGCTGACGTGTAATGACAGGTCATTCGCTTAAAAATTTCGATGAAAATAAAACGGGCAAGTGACAAACAGAGAAAACCACGGAAAACACATCATTTATTGTGTTCCAAAAAAGAACTGGAAATCATAACATGTTCTAATATTCTACTCTACTATATTACTAAAAAAAAGATTGATAAAAAATAAACAACTAACCATGTGTAAAGTTTTTTTTTTTGAAAGGCAATATTTAGGCAGAACGGCAACAAATTTCAAGGGCGTCTTTCCGAATTGAGAATCGGATCTTATCTCACTGTCGCTTGCAGCAAACTTTTTGTGGACTCGTTCTTTGTAAGAGATGTATACTAGGTATATAAAGCGATAAGTGGACTTTTTGGAGATTTTTCTGCCTTTATTAATGGCCTCCGTTTCGTTAGTATGTCTAATCTTTTTATTTTTGTTTTAGAGAGAAATACTACGAAGCCCTTAAATCTGCAAATATGGGCGACGTAAAACCATTCGTTCGCTTCGTGGCGCAATGTACACTCCAAATATTAGACATGTACATTTATGGCACGGAATTTTTGTCTATAGATGGAAATATAGACAACGGTGTCAACGCGCCGATGCCGGCTCCTCCGTCGGCGCCCGCCGAGCAAGATAGGTATATTCAATTTTAGAGACCTTTCTCTTTTACCAAAGAATCGACTGTGGGCATTTTTTGACGTCCAGTCAAGCATAAAACACCAGTCTGTTTTGCCAATAGTTTGATCTCAAAGTTGTTTTTCTAAGAAGGAATTTAAACAAAAATTGTGCCCTTTCAAAATTTTACACAGTCAAATTTTGATCCATTATCAGAAACTAGCAGGACTCTAAGTCTAATTTAACTTCCGGTAAATAAAACGAGACATGAGTTTTTTATAGCCAGGCCAGGAAGGATTTGCTCAATTTTTTTTATGTAATAGACTTTTGGTTAGGTGACTAGTTTTAAGTATTTTGACGGCTAACAACTTGTACTTCAACAAATCCATAAAGGTTATCACACACAAACGCTGCACTGCGTGCACTGCGTTGACATAGACGTATCAACCAATCGGCGCTCCTGAGTGCTGAGATCGGGCGCTAATTGGTTGAACCTCTATCAGGGTTCAAAGTGATTTTCAGTTTTAAAATTCCGTGACTTCCAGGTTTTCCCTGACCATTTTCTAAAAAATTTCCTCGATTTTTGTCCATGTTACACTATTTTAAATTTAGTCTCATGTAGTCTCTGTACTCTGACTGTTTATAAAGTTCCACCTGGGAAAACTTATTTATTATTCGCCACAAAAAGATAAACAAGAAAGTGAATTACTCATGAAATTATCTAAAATAATAAATATATTACAATTATATATATATAATGGAACACCCTGTATATTTTTTAAAATTTTGATAGATCTTTTTTTTCTGATTCCAAAAATATACCATATGTTACCATTGTGTTGAATGGTCATTGAGAAAATTGACAAAAGTGCCATAAGAGTATTGTGTTGAACAAAAATCACCTAAACTATTTTTCCTTGGCACATTGCCCTTATGGCAAATTATTTTTGAGTTTACTCGAGAACCGCCCCAAGATAAACCCTACAAATGATATATTTTTGGAAAATTTTATAAAACATACAGGGTATTCAATTAAAAAAACAGAACCTCATGGCCACTTTTCGTGGACAGTGTGATTAAGGAAAAAACTTAATTACAGAAATCTACTATATTCATATTATTTCGTAAGTCATTCACTTTTTGATTTATCTTCTTTTGACAAATAACAAAAAAGTTTTCCGCAAGTGGAACTTTATAAACGGTCACCCTGTACATTTTTTTTTCCTTGTTAGTTAAGTTATTCTTTGAAAAACTGTTATAGTTACCACCGCCTTTACCAAACGATAAAATACAAGCAAATTTACTTTTTCCAACGCATTCGCCAAACCTTTGTTTTTCCTTTAATCAATGCCTTTACCTTAATAATTCTGTTAAAATGCAGATATAGGCAAGTAACAAGCAACGTCTTCACCAAACTATTAAACTCAAGCAAATTTACTTTTTTCTAACGCATTTGCCAAACCTTGCTAATTAATACAAGACAATACCGCTAGGTAGCCAACACCTTCAACAAATATAAAATATAAAAAATTACGCCAAACCGTAAATCTTGCAACACAAAATAATTTTTCAATTAATAATACTTTTTATAAAGAAACCTCTACACTCTACTACAAAAAAATTTAATTATTTTAATTATAAAGTTCAATTTCTTAATCAATTTCTGACATTTCATCCTTAGAATGTTTTTCTAATTTAAGTTTTTTATTTTCTAAAAAGTAGATTTTGCTTTCTGCTTTTCTTTTTCTGAATCTATAGTTTTATTTTGTTTTTGTTGCACATTATGGCTATCTTATTTCCTGACTTTTAGGTCATTTTTGTATTTGTGTTGGTTTTTACTGACTTTTCCCTGACAGCATTCAAATTCCCTGACTTTTCCAGGTTTTCCCTGATCACTTTGAACCGTGTCTATGCCACTGCAGTGCACGCAGTGCAGCGTTTGTGTGTGATAACCTTAAGTAGCAGAAACTTTACTTTTGAGATCTATTTTCATGGCGCTGCTCTTCTCTGAGCAATATGCCAGTTCTCTTCGGTGGACTCCAAGTTGGTCTGACTCAAAGTCACTTGGAGTCCAGGTTTATTTTCTTTTCTCTTTTTCCACTTTTTTCTTATTCTTTTATTCTTACCATATTCTAATCCTTCTTTAGATTTTTTTGTTTTATTACTTTTGTTTTTATTTAACGCGCTTTCGAGAGTTGTTCACTCTTACTGTTATCAAAATTGACTATTTTGTATTCGTCGGGCTCAAATCATCGACCAAAACGATTAGTTTGTGACAGAAATAAAAATATGTGAGGCGATTTTTAGACTGGAATGATTCTTAATTGGTATTTACCAATGCATTTTCGCGATTTCGGTTTTAACCAAAGTAGAGGAAATTGTGGCGTAATGGATCAGCTGATTTGCTTTTGGTATTTACCACTTCACACTCTGGACTTGGGGTTTTCATCTTTTGGTTATAGCTTTTTAGAGTCTTCTGCTTAATGGTATATTTTTGAATGAATACGTAAAGCTAGTCACGTGTCCAAATTAGCTTATCTGCTATAATTTTTTTTTTTTATAAATTAACTTTGAGATCGAAACACCACCATTAAAATTAATGATATTGACTTAAGTTTCCGTTCCTTATATTTAGTTAAGTAAGTGTGCTTGTATAGGGTGTCCCAAAATTGAATCCTATGACAGGTTCTAAGTAAAATGTGCGATATCTCAATAGCTGAGCTAATGAAGGGGATATAACTGTAGCAGGGTATATAAATAGGGTGATTTTGGTCAGGTTACCTTTATTAAAGGTACCAAAAGGCGCTAATTAGCGCCGAATAGCGACTACCTTTACCGTTAAAATGCCAACCAACCAAATTTGGTGTGATTCTGTGGCGGGAGATTTTTAGGTTAAAAAGTTTGTTTTGATTTACAAAAATTTGCTAATTGGGGTTGATATGATTAAAAACAAATGCAAAGATTTTATAATTAAATTTTTTGGTACGTTCAAAGGCACTTTTTTTAACATCTTGAAGTTACCTGTATTTACGGTAAAGGTAAACATAAGAGTAACGAAATTTTCCGTTAAACTACCTGACCAAAATCACCCTAATAAATGGTAATAAAGTGACTAATGCTAAGATGGGTCCAAAAACGAATTGAAGAGCCTATTGCAACATAGTGTGCATAACGGCCGTTAAGGGTTATTTCTAAAGTTCGAGGGGATAACTTTTAACTACTTAAGAGACGGCAAAATTTTTTTACCCATATGCATAATAATCTTTAATTTGGGATGTATAAACAGACAACTCGATGTTTTCAGAAATAAAATAGTTATTTTATTGCAATTGTTAAAATTCAAATCCATTATAATGTAATTACTACTAGCCCAGTCAAATTAAGATGTTTTGAGGAATTAATTCCCAGCGAGCTGGAAATAATTTTAATACCTTTATGCGTGTAATCTGAGTTTGCACCATCCCAGGTGGTGAGCTTAACTTTTGGTAGCCAAAAAAACTCTAAATTTTTGCACTTTTTTAGTTTTTTGCTTGTAGCTGAAAAACGGTGCGGAAAATGTCATTCTATTCAATAATGCAAAGAACTAAATTCTGCGTCGAATGACATCCAAAACGTCAAATTCGGTTTAGTGCTATAGCCTAAATCGAATGTTGAAAACAGGGAAAATTTTTCATTTCGGTTCAAAATTACATTTGGGGGACCATCATAAGGGCCCAAAAATTTTGCCTTTTTATAGCCATTTTCTTACGGTTAAATTAATTTTGTAGCTGCAGGCGTTTTCGAGAAAACGCGACCCCCCTAGCTTAACTTTAGTTTTGTCAAAGCTCGGAAGATAAAATAAACACTACATATTGTAGCTAGGCTTGTTTTACGGAATCGCATATAAAAAATTTTCAAAATAATTCTAGATTTTTTTAATTAATTAATATTGCAGCCATTTTCCAGAAAACGGCTGCAGCTGCAATATTAGTTTAACCGTAATAAAATTGCTACAAAATGTAGCGTTGAAAATATTTGGGCCCCTTATGATGGTCCCCCCAGGTTAACCGACGTCATTTTGCGGCTTTCTAAGACCACATATCTTTAAAATAGATACTCTTATGGAAAAATCCAGAGAACATCGGCAGCTGCAATATTAATTAATAAAAAAATCTAGAATTATTTTGAAAACTTTTTATATGTGATTCCCTCAAATAAGCCTACAACATGTAGTGTTTATTTGATCTTGCTAGCTTTGACAGGACTAAAGTTATAGGGTGCCCCTCAGCTTAACGGTTAAGCTAGGGGGGTCGCGTTTCCTCAAAAACGGCTGCAGCTACAACAAACAAAATAGCTACAAAAAGGCTACAAAATGTAGCGTTAAAAATATTTGGGCCCCTTATGATGGTCCCCCAGGTTAACCGACGTCGCAAAATGTAATTTTTCACCGAATTTCACCAAAGTATCCCTGTTTTCAACATTCGATTTTGGCTATACCACTAAAACGAATTTGACGTCTTCAATGTCATTCGACGCAGAATTAAGTCCTCTACATTATTGAATAGAATAGCATTTTCCGTCCGACGCACCGTTTTCCAGCTACAAGCAAAAAACTTTTTAAAAAAGTGCAAAAATTTGGCGGTTTTTTGTCTACCAAAAGTTAAGCTCACCACCTGGGGTGGTGCAAACTCGGATTACACACATTTAGAACCAAGTAGAGGTACTAAAACGATTTCCAGCTCGCTGGGAATAAATTCCTCAAAATGGCAAAGGTGGCAAAATGGTAGCTTATTATTGTTCTCATCAGTCAGTTCGATACGATATATAATATAGTTTTATTGAACTTGGACAGGGTCAACGAAAAAAAAGTTCAATTCGTTGCGTTTTTATGGAAGGTTAGAAAGTGAAGAAAACGTGTTCGGTTCTACATGAAAACGTAGTAAATATTCGGTTAAACAGCTTCTTCTACACTAATATAAGTATTTCGCGTAAACATTTACCTTAGCACATAAGTTCATATATCACCGATACAATAGTCCAGGAACCTCAACGAAAAATTCACTTTTTACATTCTAATTATTGAGATGCAAAATTAACCTGTGTCCGTTAAGCTATTTAGAACATTCTTGGGTAAGGATTTATTTCGAACTACCCGCTGTTTAACCGAAGTGTGACGTTCTCAACGCAGACGTGGAAAGCCACGGTTCTTCAGTGACCACGCGATCATGCGAAGAACAAATCTCGCGACTTTTGCTAGCTTTGGTTAGATTTGAATTTATATATTTTACGTAGGAAAAATTTCTTTTAAAAAAATCTCCCGTTTGTACAAAAGAAAATGTGGATGAAAAATTACTTTGAAAACTATTAAAAATTATTTAGGAAAATATTTTAAATCGTTTATTTTTCAACTTTTGAAATAAAGAACTAACTAAAACTTAAACTAAAATTATTATGAAAAAGTGACAATTTTTTTAAGTTGGCTGTTGAAAAGAATAATATTATCGAAAGGAAAAGTTATTTTTATTTGAACAATTATTTTTAATTTATTTTATTACTTTAAAAATTATTTAAACAAAACTCACGTTCTCATGTTTGCACTTTTTGTGGAAAGACAATATTTTGCCAAATATTAAAACAAAATTATTTTTAAATTTGTTTATACCTTTAGGACATTATTAAAAAAAATCCTCTTTGAAAGTTTTTGTTTCTTTAACGACTTTTTAAAAATTAATAACCTTTTTTTAATAAAATAATTTGATCTTACATTTTAAGCCGCAAAATAAAAAAGTAGAGTTACTAAATTTGTAGGAGAGGGGAGATCTCAGAAAATTTGAAAAATTGTAAAATGGGTAAAAAGTATCGTTACGTAATTATAAAGGACAGCCCTAAACAAAATTGAATGCCAATTTTAACAATTGCTTTTTGGGACACCCTGTACAATAAGATGATCATTTTAAACATACAGGGTTCTTAGTTCGTAATAATGCTACTTTACGAAAGTAGATAGGAAATTTTGTAATATATCTTAGTCTAATTTAAGTTATTTATTTGATCAGTTGTAAATTAATGTAGAGTATTTTATGATTTACGACGTCCCCCGCGCAACTAAACACCGCCTAACTTTTTACAGCGCAGCGCTGCAATTCCACGCAAGCAAAAGGCCTAAAAAATTTCACTAAGTAAACCTGAAAAATTTAGTTGTTTTTAGTTTAATTTTTTTTCTTGTTTGATAAATAAAATAATTATGGCAATTAATCGGTTACTTTTTGCCATTTTTCACGCAAGGTTAACTTGACCTAGTCTTAAAATTGATAAACCGGTCCTTAATAACCAAATCCTTGTTAAACTGGTGACATATCAACTATAACGTTTGTTTTAGTGTAAAAAATTAATACAAATATTCGTTTTAGTGTTGTATTGGTCTTGCGCAGTAAAAATTGTGCATTTATAGTCAAAGGATTTTTCTCTCAGGGGACGCCGGGAATCACTGTTTTATGTATCTGAAGATTAATAAACTTAATATATTTTTATTAAAAAAAACTCGTCATTTTTTTTCTTGTGAAAATTTGTGAAAAGGTCATTAAAAAGAAGCTAACAATAATTAACAAGACAAAATACAAATATTTATTTATCACTGGTTGTTATTATTTTAATTACATTAAAATATATTGGTTATTTATTCATAAAATAAATATATACATATATATATATATCACAATTTATCTCTGGATAACTAATCGGGTTTTTAAGAGATAATATTTTGTCATTATTTTTGAAAGAGCTTTAATTTGATTCCAAAATAATAAACATAGTTCAAATTGGTACAACTTATCCATCACAGTTTAACCCTCAACCATTCGTAAGAAAATTTAATTTAAAAAATGGTTTTTACCATGTAGTCAGGTACGAAATAATGGCTTTTTACCACTTTTCAAAATATAATGGAGAACACAAAAAATGCAACACCATGTATATGGATAACTATTTGAATGAAAATTATTTGTGTGTATACCTTATCTCCAAAGAAATATTTGATAAATTTTTTGTCTTCTAATCTTTCCTTTTTTCACAGATTTTTTCTATTCATTTTCAAAAACAACCAACACATAAAAGATCTTTACTGAAAATCATTTTTCTCGTAGTTTTTGGTTTTTTTGGATTGCTTACAGTTTACTTAAAAAATAAAAATACCAAGAGTTCGCGGTCGCCAACAATTTCATCATTTAAACGACTTCGAGAAAGGACGCATTGTGGGCATGAAAGAGGCTGGTTTTGGTTTACGGGAAATTGCAAGAAGGGTTAATGCCAATCCATCAACAGTGTTACGAGTTTGGAGAAGGTGGTCCAATGATGAGACTTATAGACGTCGTGCGAGTTCTGGACGCCCTAGATTATTGCAAGGTCGTGATTTACGGTATCTCAGACTTCTTGCTCTCAGAAATCGACGGGACAGTGTACGCCAAGTAACAGATGTCCCAGTTGCAGCTACAGGACGAGAGTTTTCAAGGATGACAGTTAATCGAAGATTACTTGGTATGCGGCTGAGGGCTTACCGTTCGCTTTTGGTGCTACCTTTGACCCCACAACATAAGGCTCGCCGGTTGGAGTGGTGCAGAGCTCGGCAAAACTGCAACGAATGGAGTACCATGAGCTTCAGCGACGAATCCAGGTTTTGTTTAGGCGGCCATGATGGACGCATGAGGGTTAGGCGATTTCGAGGTGAGAGACGAAATGTAGACCTTTCTGTTGAACGTGATACAGCAAGACAGCAAAGTTTCATGGTATGGGGTGCTATACGTTTAAGAAGCAGATCACCTCTAGTCCTCACAACGGCAATCTGACTGCTCGGCGATATATCGATGTAGTGCTGCAGCCAGTTTTACATCCCAAATGCGATGTTTCAACAAGATAATGCCAGACCGTGCTGCTCGTGAAACAATGGACTTCTTAAAGGATTTTCGATTTAAGAATTGGTCCTGGTTCTGGTTGACATTATTTTGACATAAATTTTGACAGCGGTACTAAAATAATGACGTCATTTAAAATATTATGAAGATATCTTTGATTTTACTCAAAAAAAGATCATCTATAATTTTGCAAAATTTTAGGTGTTATGTTTACAAACAAAGGGCCGAACCAACCTCCCAGGCTGGTTCTAAAATTTCATAACCGGGTTGCAACTGTGACGTCATTGTTTTAAAAGGAAAGGATCGGTTGCGGTTCTGGTTCAACCAGAACCAGGACCAATTGTAAAACGAAAATCCTTTTACATGAACTTGGCATAGAGGCTTTGGAATGGCCGGCAAGATCGCCTGACTTGTCGCCTATCGAACACGTATGTGATATGATAGGTCGCAATCTTGGTCAATTACCACATCCCCCTGGAAACTTAGATGAACTTTGGCATGCCGTAAGGAGGATTTGGATGAGTGTTCCTCAATATGATACAGACCATCTTATTTTGTCAATGCCCAATAGAACAAACGAGTGCATAAATAACCATGGAGGAGCCACTCATTATTAATTTTTTGATGATTATCATAAAGGAATCTTCTTGGAAATGTAATGAACTTAGTATATATAAATAAGTTACTTTAAAAATATTTGTCCTTTCTGGTGTTGCATTTTTTTTGTTCTCCAGTATATTTCCACCTACCTTTATTGTTTAGATATCCAAATTTGTCCTTAGCAGTCTCTTTTTGCAACTATTTTTAAAGATTTTCACAATTTTCCCACGTTACGCGCCAATTACGATTATTCTCGGCAACAGGGCCGGGGTCAGCTTTTTTTAGTACCTATTTTGTCACTTGTATTTTATCTTTAATTTTTGAAGCTTTTTATTTTAACTGAGTTTAAAAAAAAAATATTTATAATTTTCAATAATAATATTGGAAGTGGACTGCACGAATCAGCCCGACAGCGTTGATTTTAGTAATCTCATTTCACACCTGTCTTATCGCGACAAAAAAAAACAAACTATAGGTTAGCATACTGCATGAGCCATCTAAAGGTGTAATAAACTAAAAGGGGCCATCCATAAATGACCCTCTCAAAATTAGGTCGCAAAATTAAAGCAAACCCCCTCCTATTCAGAGTTTTAAAACAAAACGTAAAAGGCCAAAAAAATGTGCTACCACCGACGGACGGTCTCTCCCCCATCCTAATGATAAATAATTATTATTATTAAAAATAGGTACCTACCTACTAACATCAGTTAACAATACCAAAATTGGAGAACTTACCTAAGTTTGATATATTTAGGAAGAATTTTATTTGTGACAAGGGTGAGGGTTTTGGCAAAAATGGTGTTATATAATTTATGGCTCTGCCCTGCCAAAAAAACCGTCAAATCTCTTAGAAAAGTTTTACTACGTTTATTGATATATTTTCCATGCGATTTTTTCTATTAATTTTGACGAGAAAGACAGTTTGGCTCGTCGAATCTTATAAAACCCTATAAAACAGCATAAAAACTCACCAACCTTCATAAAAACCTATGCGGTTTTTTTTTTATCTCAAATTGCCCCCCCCGCCCTTCACCTTGGCATAAATTATCACATTTCTGAAACTAAAGTTACGTCTGAAAATAAAATCAACGCCCCCTTGTTTTGTTTTACAAATGTGGTATTGTTAAATAATGGTGTCCGTTTGATCGTTAGGCAAAGAAAAATGTGTCAATATTTTAACCGCTCTTTTTTTAGAATTCAAGAAACTTTTTTTTGTGACGTAATTTTAGAGGGCTGAAAATTTGTTCACAATGACGTGACTTAATTTATGACTGACCTATAGTTACTTTATTTTACCTGGCTCAGTACCCAACGTTAAGTAAAATCTATTCACCGCGTATCTTTACTGTTTACCTACTGTTCCAAATAAAAGACTCGTGCGCAATTCTCACGATGCAATAAATCGCTGCGATCACTATTTTCATCCTTGTTTTTTAGATTGCAAAAACAAGGATAGAACTAGAAATTGCAGCAATTTATTGCATCGTGTGAATTGAGCTTAACATAAACCAGTTTTTAAAAAAAGTTTAAAAAAATTAGGACAGTGTTAAAATATACATAGTGTAAGTGAAAAAATACTAAAAAAAATGAAACCGGCACTGCTGAATATCATAAAAATAAGTGGAAAAAGGAAACTTTGAGGACCAATTTGGATACCTAAGCGATAAAGGTAGGTGAAAAAATTTAAAAACATAGTATAAAGCCATTAATTTGAACGTAAGCCAGCTTAACAAGTAGGGATTGTGCATGAAATCGGCTAACAGGTCAACATTGATTTTTCTAATTCATCTTTTCAATTGGGTTACCCTGTATATTAAGAAATGGTTACCGACCGACGATAGACAGATTTTTTTTGGAGATTCATACCAGTATGAAGGCTATTGAGATTGAGAGATTTTCAATAAAAATTAGTTATTTGGCTAAACCGATTTTTATCAAATTTGGCACAAAAACTATTTGGCACGAGGCGATGAGCTGATTAGTTTTTGATGGTGGTCGGGGGTTAAGAGGGTATGAAGGGGTGTTGAACTTTTTAAAAAATCCTAGCTAACGAACCGTAGCAGCTAGTGACCATGATTTTATGGACAGTTACATTTTTAGCAAAAACTTTACTCCCATGTTAAAGTATTTTAGATCCGTAGTTTTTAAGATATTCAAAAATTCGCGAACTGTAGCAGCTAGCGAAACACGGTTTTCACATTTAAATGGAGAATGACATTGTCAAAAAAATCTGTAATAACGTTAAAGGTCGTCAGGGCCCTTAGTTTTTGAGATATTAATAATAAAATAATATGTAACTTTCGAACCAGAACAATTAAATATTATAATATTGGCAAGCAAGTGTTTTTCAAGGTTTGTTAGCCATCCATGCCAGTATCCCAAGCAGCATTTATCTGACTTTCAACTAAATCTGACGTAATGCGACGTTATTTAAAGTCAAAATTTAAGTCACTACTTTGTTAGTTGGCAATCGACGTCGCTTTTATATCAAAACCAACTTTGTAAGCGTAAAACCCGTCGCCGTCGCATACTACGACGTAATTTCTACTGATTTCCCTACGTCGGGCTCACGTTGGTCTATCGTATAATACGACGTAACTTTCTATTGAATTCGGTCTTATATTGGTTTCTTTGATGTTAAATTATTTGTCCTGCCCCACGGCCAATCGCCGTCGGAATCGAGTATGTTCGATCGTCTATAAAATATGCCGTCGTGTTCCATTCATTTTTCCATTGGGTTTTCTAAGCTACCTTGACATTAATGTCCTAGCCTTACTTTTTGACGTCATTTTTTTTGGTTGAAATGTTATCTTACCTAATAAACGTAAATTTAAACATTCGTCGACTTTCTATAGAAAGAAAGCAAAAATTTATCTCTTCAGGTGTTGAGGGGGTGAGAGATTATTAGCTGTGGTGTTAGCGTTTGTCCAGGTCACTATAATACTGTACTTTTACAATACGAGTTTTGTTTATCTAACAGGGATGATGGATTGCACTGGTGCATTTTGGTATTTTTTTTTTATCTTGGGGAACCACCAGATCCCATCATTTTCCCAATTGTGGGGCATGGGCTCCATTTCCTTTAGGTTTTTTATATACGCAATTTTAAAAAAAGTCGTCCAGTTTTAGGCTCAGCCACGGTGATAGGGGGTGGTAATCTATGGGGCTTAGCACTTTCACGAACCTTTTTTCTGAAAACGCGGAAAATATGGTTTATACAGAGTTGGGTGTTCTTGGGTTTAGGACAGGAGGCGCTTCAATAAGACACTTGAATTGAGTTTACGTTTCGAGTATATTTTTACTCTTCTTCAGAGCTAATTCCTAGTCTTCTGCAACTGAGTTGCCTGACGTACCTGACAAGAGAACAATATTCTATTGTTTTTTAAATAATTTTGAATTTTTCTTATTATCTAAAGGAAAAAATGCAATTATGTTACCTATAGTGTACTTTGTGCAGAAGACTAGGAATTAGCTCTGAAGAAGAGTAAAAATATACTCGAAACGTAAGCTCAATTCAAGTGTCTTATTGAAGCGCCTCCTGTCCTAAACCCAAGAACACCCAACTCTGTAAGAATCGCAAGGACAAGAATCTACCGTTCGTAGAATGTGGTTTATATTATATACGTAAAGTCGGGTGACATGAGACACTTTTCAACTTTTAATTCTGGTAACGTCTGACAGAGACGTCTTAGAACCTTGCAAATTACTCAGTCTTGGGTGGGAGAACAACCCCTCATGATAAAAATCGCCCCCCCATTCATTTTTTTAAATATTTTTTTTTTTATTTGTGGGTGTCTCAAGTCACCCCTATAGGTCGGGTGACTTGATACAGGCCGTTTTCTCGGTCTGTGTCGCAGTTCCACATGTTTTGAAGGTGGCATGAGAAAGAAAATTTTGTTTCCACTAAGATGTACTCATTTTTTTTTGTCGAAAAAAGAAAGTAAATCACTTTTTAAGCCAAAATATAGTAACTGTGCATTTTTGAATGGAAAAATAAACAAACTCGGTAGAAATAACGTGTTTAATGGCTTTTAAGCAACTACAACTTAAATTCTAACTAACTAGCAGAAACTTAAATCTCACCGGAACATAAACCATCACTTAAAAATAAGGTATTTATATACAAAGTTACTAGAAAAGGTACAAGATAAGTGTGGGTAACTATAGTGAAAAGTTAAGGCAGATACCTTAAATTTCAACCGGAAAAGAATACCTTCCCCTTCTTTTAAATGAAGGTGTCAGTTTCGTGATAATTTGTTCTTTCTGTATGTATGCGCAATCTTCGATGTCCGGAAATGTATATATAATTTTTATTTTCGGCGATTGCCTTAAAAAATTACATTTAAAGCTATGAAAATCGATCTTTATAATTTTACAGATGAATCTTTTTAAGGTTTTCCATTTATGTGAACCCTCATAGGCTAGTTAAACCAAAAAGAAGTCTGCAATCTGTGGATCATCATCAAAATTGGTTTCATTTTTCTCCAGGTCTGAAAATGTTTCAGAATCATCTGACTCGTCCCTGAGCGACATTTTATCCAAGTCTTCGCTATCAGAGTCTGGTTTTGATTTCCCTCTATTTCCTGGTTTTAAGGAAGATGAAAGCACAGGAAGGTCGCTTAAGGAATCAGTGTCCTCCCTGTTTGTTGTTGTGTTATCATTGAGGTTATCAGGAACTGTTTTTTCATCGAAATTTCCAAAGCAACTACGTCTAGCTTTTTACATTTCAGTCTTGTTGGCTGCGACTCTTTTTCTGTGCAAATTGCTTACAAAATTTTTAAATGCATTCTGCATGATGTTTTCCTCATTTTCTCCCACATCTAGGACCGGTTCCTCAGGAATGCGTTTCAGTACTTCATTTTTATTAAAAGGATGGATTCCGGAACCTTTAAATCCAGCCATTACATTCATTTTTGTATTATTCATACAGTCTAAGCATTTTTTGAGCTGCGAAGGAAATACGTCCTTTGAGATAACGTCTTGGTTTTTAAATTTCCAATTCAAAAGTGTTTTCCTCCACATCACTTTCAAGGGTTTAAAATATGCCACATTCATAGACTGGCACAAATGTGTGCTATTTGGCGGTAAAAGGATAAATCTTATGTTGTATTCTTTGCACAGATTAATCACGTTGTTTGAAAAATACTTGCAAAATTATCTCCTATGAGCACTTTTGGAGAGTTCTTGTCATATTTCTTAAAGTATGGCAAAGCGATAGAGGAAAACCAATCCTCAAAGAGTGCTTCGTTAAACCAACCTGATTTTGATCGATTGTATCGAGCTACGGCAGGGCCGCCATTGGTCCAGGTCGTATACAAATGTTCATCCTTATAGACTATGTATGGCGGCAACAGTTGTCCACTTGAACTCCCTGCAAACATCACCGAGTGGCTAGTTTTAGAACTGTCAATCACTCGGTGGGCGTATTTAGAATCTCGCCGAACGATAACCTTACTTCTTCCTGGGTCGTCAGTTATATTGGTTTCATTATAATTAACCATTTTTTCTGGATCGACTTCCTCCAAAGTTTTGTCCAATTCCTTGAAGTAATCTTCTATAATCTGGCGACCTACATTTGCCCTGCTTCTTTTTGTACTCTCACACTATCTTTCGGTAAGTATCTCCTTATGCCTCATTAAGAAATTTGTCATCCATTCCTTCCCAGGTAAATTATTCGAAAATCGTCGTATGACTTTTCCTGCACTATCCGAGTAAGATTTCAGCAAGAATCTGACGTCAATGGCAGTGAGAGGAAACCCCCATCTACTTGCTAACTGGATATTTTCCACAAGTAGTTTGTCCACCAGGTTTCTTCGGATATAATCCTTTTGCTCTCCTATGTATGGTATCCTTTGGTATTTGGTACTTGTCCGACAAGAACCTAAGCGAAGCCCCTCTTTTTCTTTCTTCCATGGCCTTTAGTAAGTCTTCCTCTTTATACCGGCGGTAATTGGCACCAATTTTTTTCTTGTACTTCCCCATTCTGTAAGAAAAATATCTATTATAAAAAGGCGAACTGCGACAAAGCCTTATTTTTGTACACATAAAAAGCTCAGTAAATTAGTGGGTCACTTGAGACGCTGTGGGTGATTTGAGAGAGTATTAAAAAAAAAGAGGTCTGGACAATATTGAAACATCATCAACACAAGCATAAAATATCTGCTTAAAAAAATCACCAAAACTTACATACCCTCTGAGATCCAATTAAAGTTTTTTGGCCGTTTTAAGAATTAGAGAATTACAAAATCGTCAATCACGTCGTAACTCGTCCGGCTAACTGACTGTTCGCCTGTTGAGCAGTGGCGCAAACGCTTTCCTCAAGGACGATGACAGCGTCGAAGCGGTTAACGCAGATTTACTGCGTTGGCAGCGGTTTTACCAAACAACCAAAGTTTTGTTTCAAGTCACCAGACCGTCTCAAAACACCCGAATTTACGTACATTGGTTTATTTGTCAAACGTCAACAAAAGTAAGGTTATCTTTGCGACTGACCTACCAATCGAAGACGTTTGATGCCCGTCGTGCATTCAGACGTAGGATTTCCCTACGTCGTTTGAACGTAAGAACTAACTTTGAGTGACATTTAGTGGTATAGCAAAAGTTGGAGATACGGCCCGAATTAGTAAAATTTAGTGCAAAATAGGCAAGTCGATTAACTCCATCATTCTTGACAACTTGGCGTCTATCGGCCATCACGAAAACACTTTTGTTTTACAAATTTTGATGTAAATTGGAAAACTGTAATAATTTGGCACTTGGACACACACCACACCACATTTAAAACAAAAAATTATTTACCTTTTTATTGCTTTTTTTATTTTTTATCAAATAATTCTTGAGGCGATTTTTTTTAAAAGTATCTTAATCATATTTTATCAATAAAGTGGCTTTCGTCGGCATAAAAATGTATCTGCATTTTAAAAGTTTTTTATTACCTGTTAATTAAAAAAATATACCTTCATTTTAAACTTTTGGGTATTTGCAAACAGGTTATATTATTCTCCAAAATAATATACTCTATAAGTCAGGGTTGCACAATCCTTGAAAACCGGGAAAAAGTCGGGAATTCGGTGGGGTCGGGAAATATCCGGGAAAAAGTCGGGAAATTTGCTAAGAATCCTTGAATTTTTCAGATATTTTTGACCTGGTCTAGATTCCCTTGTACCTATGTAATTTACATATAACTTTTTTTGCCGGTCTCCGTGGCGCAGTGGGTAGCGTATTTGCCTGCCGCACGGAAAGACCCGGGTTCGAATCCCGGATAAGATGGATATTTTGTGTATGTTTTTAACCCTACAAAAATACTTTAAGTTCCAGTATTAAAAAAAAAACAATTAAATTCCAATGAAATTTTCTCCTGCGCTACCTTTCGATTTATAAATAATAGAAAATATATTTTTATAAAATATTTAAACTTTGACGGGTTTTTTTAATTTTAAATGTACAATATTACACACTACTTTTTGTAAAATTTTACACTGCGGTATTTGTTTCGATCACAATATTAGATAATTTTTTTCAGTGGGCAATCGCCTCTCCCCCCTTGGCACCTCACCAAACCCAAAAGTTTCAAGAAAATTGGCTTTTGGCGCTCGCTATAATTTTACAATTTTAGTTAACAGTTTTTTTCAGCAGCATTCAAAACATGTAAAAAATAGATTTTTTAGTATAACTTTTTCAAAATTTTTGCCTGTGGGCATTTATGACATTTCACCAACACATATAGGACTGAGACTGGATCCCACCCCAACTCAGCGTCTCTTAACAAAAATTTTTAAAAATAATTACGCAAAACTTGTAAGACATCTTATAGACGTAGGTACTGCAAAAATTTTAGTTTATTTTAAGCATATTTGTGACAGGATTTTGGCAACAAATCTAGAATTGAGACCAGATCCCACATCAAAGTAGCATTTTCTGTTTAAACTGCAAAAAATTGCCTGCAGCGCTATGACATCGGGATTTTTTTAAAATAAATCGGGAAAAAGTCGGGAATTTTATCTAGGGAAGCTTGTGGCAACCCTGATAAGTACAATTTACGTTCATCCTTGGGCAATGGTGAGTAATTTTGAGTGGAGGAAATCAAACGTTAAACAACGAAAGCCTATCCCTAATAAGGTTCATTTACTGACGTCGTACCGACTTCAAGGCGACATGAATTCCCATTTAGGCACAAATAAGGGTCGAGAGGGAGTCGAAACGACGTTGCTGGCTGACGCCAGGTCATTTATTCGCTACGTCTGCATAACGTAAGATAACGTCCAAATGCTGCTTGGGATGGCGGCTATTGAGATCGGCAATTTTTTTATGCTTTTTATGGATGGCTGTACCGACTTGCTATCCAAATTTTAAAGCTCTTGCTGGGCACTTGAATGATTTCTTGAGCTACGTACGTGTCATTTCTTCCAAGAAGCTTTACCTCAGATTGCGTAAACCGGAGGCGACACAGGAGGCGATTTCGTCTTGGCTCTGCTGAAGGCTTCAACAATGGCCGACCTAAGTACAAAACTAAAAAGTTGACTTTCCATCACAGTGGCTATTCCTAGGGGAGGGGAGGCGAAAAACTAATATACATGTTATGGGCTCGATTTTTAAAAAATTACAGCGGCTTTTTCAAAAATATGCATTTTATTAATAAAAATGTATTTTTGGTGTAAATTGCTTTTCTATAGATAATTTAAAGTAAAATTTATCTGTAACGTTTAGGTTTTCAGATATAACACATTCGATGTTTAAAATCAGCATAAAATTTCATTTAAAATTATGTATTGTTTTTTTATTTTGTTATTATTTTTTTCGATTATTTTATTTTCTTAATAATTTTTTTGGGTTTTTTCATTACATTTAATTTTCGTTAAGTATTCTACAAAAATTATTACAAAAATCGAATAAAAAATAGGACCGACCATAACAAAAATACTAACTTAACATTAGAACTCAAAAACTAAACATATATATAATATAAATTTCAATATAAATAAAATTCAGTTTGACAAATAAATTTTACTGTAAATTATCTATAGAAAGCAATTTATACCAAAAAGAAATTTTCATTAATAAAAAATTTACGGGTTAAATTCTAAATACTTAGGGGGCATAGCGTATTCCGTGGGATTTTTAATGAAGATTTTACGAAACCTGTTTTAATCGATTACCAATGGATCCACCAACACTGTCTAACCTGTTAACAAAAATGGTGCTTTTTTAATTAAAACTGACAAAATTTTTAGCCCCTAACCTAGGGGCCTTGTTAACAGCTATGAAAATTTTTTCGATACAGTAGACTTGTAGACAACTGACTGAGATTCAGATGTGCGGGTGCATTAGTATAGAAGGTACGAGGGATAATTTAAAATCACATTTTGTCCCCTGTTGCCCCCTATGACACACAAGAGTACATTGCCGGAAGGCCAACATATGTACCAGATTTCATTGTTCTAACTAAACCGCCTGAATTTATGAAAAAAAAATTGACACCCTTACACACAACAATTTTTTTGACAGCTCTCATTGGGTATGACGTAGAGCAACATACATGATTTTTTTTAAATCTAATACCCTACAAATTTTTTTATTTTTAAGATCTACAAAGAATTACCTTTCTAAAAAATACCACTTCATACACTTTGGATCTGTCATTGATAGTTTGAGATATTTGCACTTGAATTGTTATTATTATTAATTTGTAAAATGCTCTCGAAAAATATCAATGGCAGATCCAAAGTGTGGGCAATGACCTAACAATTATTTCGACAAACAGTAAAAAAGCTATGACGAGGTACGTTTACAAAAAATTACCCTGTACACACAAGCTAAAATTTGGTAGGAAATTGTTCCAACCCTATGACACTTACCTACGATATTAAACTAGGTAATAAGGCTTCAAAAATTGATTCAAAGTTGTGTCTAGAACAAAATTAAATTGTGTTTTTCCTTTCCTTGCTATCATTTCACTTATTTAATGTGTGTATACTAAAAAAAAACCTTGTTGGTTCGTTCCAAATTCAGCAACGTGGAACAAGTGCAGCTTATGGGCGTGGCTATAAAAATAAACTTCAAGGACTAGTGAACACACCTCAAGTATAAATTGACCTTCTCACGTTTATACTTTTTTATTTAGCTGGTAATAACCTGCGTTAAGATGTACCGATTACTTCGTTTTCGTCGACAAAACCCGATTTCCCAACGTTACCCATAGAGATGATGTGTATGATTCTGCTACTCACTACTAGTCGCCATTAGAAGTTGCGCACTGTGGAGTACAATCTGTTGAGGAGGTCCTCAACTTAAGAAAAGAATTCTCCAAGCCAAGGAAGAGGAGCAGAGAAGACATTATGAGGTGTTAACCCAGACTGTTCTCGAGGAATGTTCAGAAAAAAGCCGCCGCTGAAAAAGATTCAAATTTCCGAGATACTTCGCTATATAGGACCAATTCCACGCCAAGTCATCCAATTTACAAAAAAGGTGTTACCCTCATACATTTCATGATTGAACACTTTTCGGTAGTTTCTGTCTGTCCGTCTGCTGTACATGTAGTTTAAAAACGAGTAAAACAGGACCTAAAGAAAAAATAAATATTTGAAAAAGCGACCGTTACCATGAGTTTACGAGGAAGTTAAGAATGTCTGACAAATCCTTCAACTTCAGCATCAATCGGAGTGCGGCTGATATTCAAGTAAGTTGAATTCTTCACCAACGCATGTTGTTTCAAGGATAAGGTCACCTGCGATATCTGGTATTTTAATACTTTTTGCGCTGCACTGCGATCTTTGGAAACTGGGGAAAGAAGTTGCATTTTGGATGCATTGCATTGCATTTGGAGCTCGATGTAAATTTAGTATCTATAGTAAAATCATAGAATATTATTCCTGGCTCTTTAACCAATTTTATGTCAAGCAAACCAAATGGTCGCTTACGTAATTTCCTCTACGATTTTTTTTCTGAACCAAGCGATCCATAATGAATATTTTATTTATTTTGGTGATCATAAGGGATAAACAGGTTTACACCCACATAAGTATACACAAAATTACAATAAATAATAATAAGTAAACTATTACATCATATCTGTAAAAAAAGCTTGCATAATCAATAAAAAACTAAGCAAGTCAGACAAAAATGTACCAAATTAATTATGTTCAAATTGAATTCAACACTATCAATCTTGCATACCTTTTGAAAGTTAAAAGTGTTAAGTTGAAAAAATCAACTGATTTGTAAAATAATTTCCAGTTTGTCTTATTCATTCTACATAATGGCGAGTTTTGAGACCAATTATCTCTTATATGATCAACCTTGGTGTTATTAACCATATAAACAAAACTAATAACATGTTTGTTTCTAGTAAATGTAATCATTTGCCATTTTTTTATGTTCCGGAAAAGACTGTTTTGATCACAAAAATTTTTTAACCTGTCAAGATTACTTTGTACCTTTTGACAGTCTAAAAGACTCAGAATCCATGTTATCGTGCAAACAGGTGGTAAAAGAGCAAGTTTCAATAGATCGGCCTTTATAAAATCCATGTTGCTCAATAGTAATAATATTTTTTGTCAAATTAAACAAATATTCATAAATTAATTTTTCAAATATTTTTGAGGCTATTGACAGTTTGCTTATTGGCCTGTAGTTGGTAACATCTTTTTTTGAGCCATTTTCAAGTATGGGCACGATCATAGCAATTTTCCATTTAACAAGAAATACTCCGGTTCTGCTAAATTCTCAGCAGTTTTTGAAAAAATGTCGGAGGTATTCCGTCCGGACCCGCCTCTTTTTTTGTGGTAAGACCCACCAAAGGCCCTTTCTACTAGATTTTTAGTAGACACGATATTTTGTAACCAAAAGTTATGAACATTCTGGGGGGGGGGGGCGGGTAATCAATCAGTCCTCGAAGAATATTTAGAATAAAGCAACCACTATAAAGATTCACATTTCTGAAATAGTTTGTCAGAGAGAAGACAAGGGTGGAGGGCCAACAATGCGAAAAAAGAAAAACAGCAAATCAAGATTTAATCCATAAGAATGTAAATATGTGGTATTTTAGATGAAAAGTATGTTTGACATTAATTTGTTTAAATAAAAAGTACGGAAAATAAAACAGATTTTGACTCTGGTTTATAGCTGCTTTGATATGGTACAAACAAAAAATGTAAATAAGTTTACAGAGTGATTTAAATCTCGTTTTCTTTAGACAAATTTATTCGATCTAGAACTTATTGCCAACTATCTATAGTTTGTGACGGAAAGAAGTTAATCAAACATCGGTCAAGCACTGTGGGGCAAATTACCTCATTACCTTAACATGTTTTCACCTGGTATTAAATAACATAATTTTTAGGAAATTATTTCAACCCATTACACTACGAGAGTGACCGTCCTTATTAGAATTTTTGTCCGTCTGTCGCAAAAACTTCTAAACCGGAATGAAAGTTTCAATACCGCAGTCTTTGGATTCCTTCTCAGAATCTAAATTATTTAAACTATAACAAATTTGCGCGAATGCCTCGGCGGTTACGCGTAGAATGGCCGTTAGTAGAAAATGAAATACAAATCTGAAAATAATGTAAAAACCGAGTTGTCCAGCTTGGTTAGTAGGTGTACAAATTTTTGGCAGTACTTGTCAGCACTCGCACTACTGTAATACTTGGCAGTATTTAGAAATACTGACAATAAATCCGTATAATTTTGGCAGTAGATGTACATATTTGAGAGGGTGAATAACCCCTCCGTAAAAACTACATAGTTAGAATAGTATAGACTAGAAAATAGTTTATTTTAAAAAATCCAGAGATCTACAAAAATCTATGTGGATTTATCCACTATGTAAATATAGTCATATAATTTAAATTTAAATATTCGTCAGAGGAATTAAAGAATAAAACAAAATATATATAATAGATACAATAAAACAGAATATCACAACTTTCAACTAATAGTGAGACCTTCTAGTTTGCCAAATACCCATCCATAAAAAAATTCTTTATCCTATACATGAAACCCTTCATATGTATTTGTCTTACTTCCACTGAAATACTATTGTATACTTGTACACCTTTAAAAAGGACCGAATCCTGTCCTTTGACTGACGACACTCTCATGAGAGCAACTGTTGACGGGTTTGATTGTGAATGCTTTTACACATTGTTAAGTTAATATGGGATTGTCTCTTATTTTAAGATAACTTGATGAATGTAGCTAGAGACCTGTATTTTATATATGCATTCAATTGGTGTATTGGTGGTAGTTGAGAATAAGCTAGATGGATAAATTTGTCCAAAGAAAACGAGATTTGTATCACTCTGTAAACATGCTTATTTTTTTGTGTGTACCATAACAGAGCAGCTTGAGCTACGAACCAAAGTCCAAAACTCTTTTATTTTACTTATTCTCCAATTATTAACGAATCTTTTCGTTAAATAAACTATTGCGCTCCAAATATCACCAACTTTATTGTAAATCCTTTTTAAAACGAGTATGTAACTTTCCTTATATCCTTACTAACCAAATTAAGACTTATTCTGGGCGCGACGGCTTGCGCTTTATATAGGCCGACGGAATAGTCCCGACAACTCGAGAATACCGAATACAAAGCCAAAAGGCATTGCAGTTTTGCCATTTTTCGACCGAAGCCCGATTTTATGGTGGAGGCGATGACCAAACAACTGACTGCAATCGATGTTGTGGTTTCAACGTAACGGTCATCCCGACGTACGCAACGAGTGCAGTCAGCTGTTCTACTATCGCATCCACCATAAAATCGGACCACCATCATAAGACCAAGAATCCAATAGGGATCAGTGGTCTGGTGGCCGGCTGTAGAGAAGCTGACCATATCCAAAAAACTCACGAGCTACAAGGGCTCTTCTGCAGAAGGATAATCGGCTCAATGAGGACGACCCCCATTCATGTCCTGGAAACAATTTTGGGTGTCCCCTCGCTTCCAACTTGAATCAAGAAGGAGGCGATGGCGACGCACCTGCGATTAAGGGACCAGGGACTATGGAAGGGCAGGGAGAAAAGAGAGGGCCATCTGACGGTCGAGGGACTGGCGATGAAAGAGTTGGCCTTCCTAATACTGCCAGTGAAAGCACCGCTTAAACCATGGAGGATCGATAAAAAGTACAAAGTCACAATACCAGAACGGAATGCGTGGCAAAGGGAAGAATTCCGAACGGAATTAAGCAGAGGCGACGGTCTGCTACTCGGATGGCTCTAAACTGTCAGCCAGGCAGACAACAGGCGCAGGAGTGTACACGGAAAGCCTAGAAGTTCAGAAAAGTTATCCCCTTGGAGAACACGCTACGGTGTTTCAAGCGGAGGTATATGCCAGGGACATATACTTATGCTCCGACAGCCAGGCTGCCCTTAAGGCTGTAAGTGCACCCAAAATGGTCAGTAGTCTGGTGGAGGAGTGCGCTGAAGCACTGCAAACAATGGCTCAAGACAAGAGGGTATCACTGATGTGGGTCCCAGGTCATGACGGAATACCAGGGAACGAGAAAGGGGACAAACTTGCCAGACTAGGGGCCGAAACCTCTTCTGGGAATAACAAGGAAACAGGTACAGAGTGAGCTCAACAAATGGGCGAACAATGAACTAAATGGCTCTTAGGCAAGACACGAAAGGACATTGTACCTGCTGACAGGGATGCTGACTGGGCACAATCGGCTGAACAAACATCTGACGCAAATAAGAGTAGCAGGAGATCCCGTGTGTCCCGCTTGCGGGCTCGAAGAGGAATCGGCGCAGCACTTGAAAGCAGAGTGCGATGCATATGCCAGATCAAGGCAGCTGAAGTGGGGATTTCCCACGATAGAGTACGAAGACGTACGGAGAGAGTTGCAGCGGAAGTAGGGGCATAGAGGTAACTACTACTACTACTACCATAAAATCGGGCCACGTTCGAAACAAGTCAAAAATGTAGTGCCTTTTGGTTTTGTTTTGAACGCGTTCGATATAAGTATATGTTTAAATAATAGCTAAATGTCCCCAATATCTAAAACACTCCATATTTACAATCTATATGGATTATACCTAGATTTGCTGTTGTTCTTCCTTCGCATTGTTGCTTTTTTTTCTGAATAACAGTCTATATACATCTTCACGAAAAACAGCAGTGGACATCCCAGGCTGAGTTAACAGCTCAAACTGTCTTCTTTGCTCTTCCTCCTTCGCTTGGCTGATCATTTTTCTCAGTTGAGGAACTCCTTGACAGATTGTACTCCACAATGCGCAAGTTCTAATGGCGGCTAGTAGTGAAGTGATATCCAACATCCTCAGTAACATACACCACATCTCTATGGGTAGTGGGGGGAAATCGGATTTTGAAAAGTCAACGAAAGGAATTAATCGGTACACCTTAACGCAGGTTAATGACAGCTAGATAACAAAGTACAAACTGGAGCTTAGCATTAGCTGAATATGGGGTATCCCTTCTTAGCAAGAGAAAACGAAAATGTCCGTCATGCGTGGAATGGCCGAAATACAAACCTGAAAATGTCCCTGTGCCACACGTAAGCCCCCACATGTCCGCTGTCGACATATCTGACTGTGGCCCCCGGCCAAATCTCGTCTAATTTGGACACCCCGTATCTGGGAACGTACCCGTCTGCTTTGGCACAAATAGAGATGATTAGAGAGGTGTCGACCGGTACGGAAAAATTCCTAAGGTGCGTGCATTCGTCCATCATGCCTCGCATGAACCAAAGGGCTTCTTTGGCTGTAAGAAAAACGTTGTTTCTGATTTATAAGCGATCAATTTAGGAAGATATTCCAAGGGACGCGGCGTAAGGAAAATATCAAATTAAAAAAAAAATACATTTTCATTCCCCTGGATATCACTACCAGGTTTATCAGTTTTTATTTGGACCTATAAAAAAAATCATCAAATAATTAAGATTAAGATTTAGTCAAGAATCTTAAGCAAAATCTGTTATTTCTGGCAGTCTGTCTAAAACTTTACAGGAGCTAAGTTGTGAGTTTCTGTGGCATAGCAACATATTTTAAACCACTTCTACAAGTTGTAAAAAGTTGATTTTTCATTCCAATGGTAAGCAAAATTACAGGATTCGCACGCAAAAACGATCTTTAACTTTCAGGTGTTTTCCAGGTTATTTTTTACTAAATTTCGTAGTTAAAAAATGAATGAAAAAAATTACAATACAGCAAAACCAGAGAAATATTTAAAAAGTAGTAAGTTTTAATATCTGATAAAAAATAAATGGCAGTACAAAAATACGAAACAAAGCTGGCTAAGCTCGACTTTTTTTAACGGCCGGGTTAATTACAGAGTTGGCCTGAACCGCAGGATTATGCCTAGGGGACCGGGATGTCCCCTACGGATGCCAATTGCACCCAGGTAAGCCCTTTGACTAGATCAAATTAGCACACGGGTTTAACTCACAAGACCACTAATTGATTTTATTTCTAAACATACAAAAACAATCTGTCGCTACACAATTTGGACTACGTTATTTACAATTCTACGGTGCCCAATTGACTCTAAGCTGCTCGGTCTACCCCTCATTCTACCCGTTCTCACCCGCCGCTTTGGCCTATTTTCAGTTCAAGATGATATTTTTTTATTTATTTATTTTATTTACATCATCCAATCATTCAGTAATTAACAATAACAGAATCTAAGGATAACAGTGAGATACAAAATAAAATATTAACTACATCTAACATAAGAGCAGAAATAAAAATTATTAAAATCGGATCTTTTTTAAAGTAGAGATACTGCAATTAAATATGTCACATCGGTCGAAAGTTTGATTGTACGTGATACAACGAATTAATGGAGAATTTTTGCAAATATTGGTGCGCTGGTATGGAAGATAAAGTGGAACTGTAGTACGTGCTGAAGTTCTAGGTACCAAAAAATTAATCTTATGCAATAATACAGGGGAATCGATTTTGTTATGGATTAACTCTGGCGACTTGCGCCGGACCGCCAGTGAAGAGATAGTGAATCTGTCACGAAGGACCTGATTCACTATCAAGCTTAAAAACGAGGTATTTTAGAAATTTACGTTGAATATTTTCGATAGAGTGAATGTGAGTATAATAGTACGGAGACTATACTATGGACAAGTATTCCAATTTAGATCTGACATAAGCAAAATAGAGTAATTTTAAACTAGAAATATTTTCAAGGTACTGAGAATTCCGTATTATAAATGAATGATGATGAATAAAAGTGAGGAACAAATGATAGAGTACTATCAAATGTTACTCCAAGATCTTTGAATTCAAGACTTCTGGGTAGTTCATTCAGTTGTGTTAATGTCATCGATATTATTTATTCTACAGATAAGCTTTAGGTCATCAGCGTACAATAGGCAAATAACTTCTTAGTCCACAACTATGCTATTGATAAAAGCTATTGAGAAGACCGGGCCTAATATCGAGCTTTGATGAACTTCAGATGTAGCCTTTATTCTAGAAGAGGTTCGACCATAGCATTCTACATACTGAGACCTTTCAGTTAGGTAGGAATGAAAAAAATTATGGAGTAGAATACTATGGTCTAGCCTGTCAAAAGCTTTAGAAAGGTCGGTGTAAATGACATCGATCTGAGCATTCAAGGATTCAGCTATAAGGTGTGTAACAGTAACTCAATTTATAGTGGTAGATTTGTGTTTCATGAAGCCGTGTTGACAGGGATCTATTTGACTGCTCAGAGGAAAGTAAAGTGAAGTATGAAGAACGCGTTCCAAGCATTTTGAGAAATTATTTATTATGGTAATTGGCCGATAGTTTACAATAAAATCTTTGTCTTTTTTTTATGGACAGGTATAATTTTAGAATTTTTCCAAGCATCAGAAAAGGTACTGAATTTCAGAGATAAGTTAAAAAGAGTTAAGGGGTAAGCAAAAACGTACGCACAATATTTCAGTAAAAACGCTGGAATTTTATCTGGCCCAACAGTAGCCTTGGGCTTCATGCTCTTCAGTGCACGCAATACCTCAGACTCATTAAAGTATTTTTTTGAAATTGAGTTGAGTTGAGGTCAGAAGAAAGGTTACTTTGTACTGAAGGACGCTGCTGAGGCGGCGTGTATGAACTCTGAAATAAATCAGCAAATGCATCAGCTATACGCTGTGGATCTGACGTACTCTCTCCATTCTGATCTATCATATACTGCGGAAAACCATTATTTGACTGCAAGGATTGTATTAAGCGCCAGAAATTTCCAGATTGAGTTTTAAGGTTTGATTCCAGTCTACCACAATACTCGCGGTATGATGTGTTAGTATCGAATTTTATTTTATCACGGATTTCTCGAAATTTAAGTAAGACGTTATCGCTGCCACTTTTTGTGTACTTTTGGAAGTATTTATGTTTGTGTTTAATCGACTGTATAATGAGTGAAGTAAACCAGGGAGGATATTTTCTGTGCCGCTTAGATGTTTTTGGGTCTCCAGACAGACTCTTGACAGAAAAGAAGTTCTTTTATTTTGGCCGACGAGTGGACCCACTTTTTTGAGTTCGCTCGCGGAATCTTTGTTGCTTGGCACATTGCCAAAAACCGAGTCCCAATTAATATTTTCCGATCAGCCACCAGGTAGGCCTCCCCCCCCAATCAGGTTTCAGTTTGGCTTTCAAGACAAAACAAGTCAAAAGATCATATTTAGGTTGGAGAAAACAAGCTGTCAAAATTGGATATCAAACCTCAGATACAAAATCAATTAATCAGGGGGATCCACAGGGTTCGGTAGTTGGCCCAATTCTGTTCCTTTTGTATATCAATGATTTAATTAAAACTGATATACAGGGGTTTTTTACAGTTTTTGCTGATGACACCACTATTTTATGGTATCACAAAGACCCCAAAGTTATTTTGAAGATATAGGCAAGATAAAAGAGTGGTGCAATAGCGACTCCCTCTGTTTTAATATAGAAAAAAAGGATTAGTTTTTCCGTTAGTGACATTCTAATCCAATGACAAGTCAATAATGTGTTCTGATTCCACTAAGTTTTTGGTATTTATATTGACAGTAAGTTAAAATTTTGCGAGCACGTCACAAATTTAAATAAAAAGCTTGCCCTGGGATGTTTTGCCGTGCGTAATTCAGTCGTTTTTGCTTTACGGAATAGCGTTCTGGGGTTGTTGTAGCAAATCTCTTTTAGAGTCCGTGTTCGTTTTGAAAAACCGGCAGTAAGATATTTATGTGGTTATTTTTAAAACATCAGATTTTAACATGCATTTTTATATTGGAAACAGTTCGCTTAATCTTTAAAAGTACAAGTACTTTTCCAGCTATGATTTCCGGAACCAAGAAAATATTCCTCTTCCAATTCCCAAATCGACCCTTACAAAACATTCCCTAATACATGACAGCATTAAAATATTCAATAAATGACCAAAAGTCTGCAAAAACTGCTACTAAGAAAGTCTTATTTTTGTTATTTCTTAAAAACGTGTTGTTCAGCACTTTATCTGCCTATTCTTTAATTTTGCCAAATTTGAAATTGACTGCATTATAAATGACGTTTTCTAACAATCAAATTATCCAACGTATCCAATTTTTAAGTGTAAGAATCAAAATAAGAACCCATACACCTCACCAGTTTTTATTATCTTTAATGAAATGGTGTGGAGGTTGGATCAAAAATATATTTTTTTTTTAAATCAAAGGCGCAAACTTTCGGCAGATCTAGACTTAATTCTAAATTTCTTCCCAAAATCATGTCTTTCAAAGACAGTATGTTTAGAAACCATCTACTCAAAAAAATCGACAATTTTTTTCATTCTTCGAAAAAAGTAACAAATAATCACGAAAATCGCGTTGGAAGTCCTCGCAAAAAAAAATCCAAAATTCTTGATTTATATTCTGAAGGGTTAAAGTCTATAGTAGCGCCGCAGGCAAACAATTTTTCTGTATGCACAGAAAATTTTACAGAAATTTAATTAAAATCGTAACAATCAACGACGCCGACGTATACCGCCGCTGGCAAAATTTTTCGAAAACTTAGACTACCTTTTCAGCTAAAAAGGGGGAGGGGGGTGATCGCCTTTATCCGACTTTGTCCACTTGACCGTGATTCTTTGTGCTTGACCATATATACTTACTTTTTCTGGCCGCGTATTTTAGTCCGTTTTGTACCGAGGACCTTTTATTCAATTTTACAAGTATACTTGTAAAAAACACAAGCATGGACTGGACAGTGTGATGTCTCAATGACCAACGGAATTTTTCTCAAGTTCCCCAAGTTTGAAGCAAAATACTGAAGTAGTTGAAAAAAATTGCTCTAAGAAAACTTTTCAGCACTTTTAGCAATCTTAAGATATAACAGACGAAAAAAATAATATTTTTTTCTTTATACAAGAACTCTAGACAATCTTGAAACTTGCTGCAGAATTGCAGCAAGAATCAAGTACATATTTTTTTTTCCAGTTTATCTTCACTAAAAATTAATTATTTTGTTTTTTTGAATAAAAATACTGACTTTACTGACCAATTCATTCAAATACTGAATAAATACTGACCATCGCGAAATTACTGACTTTTACTGACATACTGACCTAGCTTCCATACCTGAATTAACTGTAAAAGATAGATAGATAATATAATTTTGTTTAGAAAATCAGTTAAGGAATTATTAATTAGTAAAGCCTATTACTCCCTGCAAGAATATTTTGATGGCATATTTTAAAAATACGTAAAAATCACGGAAGTAAAAATAAAGGTGGAATGATAATATCCTATAAATAAAATGTGAGCCTAAATCAGTTGGTAGTGACAAGATTCCCCTAACTCTAAGGATAATAATAAAAAGGGCTATCGCACATCACATCTGAAAGGCAAAAAACTAGTCATTCCGGTTGTATAACGGCACTGAACAAATCAAAACACTATATTTTTAGCAAAAACACGCAAAAAAAAACGAAAACTCTATTTTGACTAAAAAAACAACGGAGTAACATCCTAGTAACTTTTGGTTTGGCTCAAACAAGTGTGTGGCTAATAAAAAAAACAGGAAAATATATATCATGTTTACAGGGGGACTTGCAACCCATCTAAAAATAATATTATAACTTTACTTTTTCTATTAACAAAGATTAAAAAAAAAACAAATTTTAATATATTACGGAAAATAATGTCAAGTCGATTCGATTGATGTGACTACGTTCTTTTAGGCTCATAACTGTCACCTACATAAGGCGGTTATTTTTGTGAAATTTTTGTGATTGAATTGGTGACGTCACGGTTCAACATATTTCAAAGGATTTGAAAACCGTTCCACGGACTGTCTCGAAAGCACTTCAATCACGATTTCAATATGGCGGGAGTTGTCATTTGTCAAAATACGCGGGTAGTGTCAGGTTATGGAGTACCGGTTAATTTTTTTTTTGTTTTTTCAATAATAAAATGATTGAAGGTAGTTAACGTCCTATTAGTCAGATTGTGTAGATTATTGGGAATAAGGACACCTTGTTATTGTTGTATACGTTTAATTCATAAGCAACGTTTCGACAATAACAAGGTGTCCTTATTCCCAATAATCTCTACACAATAAAATGATTGACTCTGATTTGGTAATGTGCCAAATTCAATTGGGAGAATTCCTCTTAGAGGTAGAATCGGACAGTGACAGGCAGCTTTCGTCAGTAATTTAATGGTGGGTTTATATATCAAAATAACGAAATAACCACGGATTTATAAACCTGGGACAGGAAATAAAAACACCCAATAGAAAAGCAATAAGTTAGGTTAGAAACCAACCAAAGCGAAAAGAGAAATGATTAAACGATGTTTCGCTCTGGGTAACTGGTCACCCTCCCCATACATCTTAAAACAAACACCATCATACTTCAAAACCCACCCAAGATCTTTTGTTTTTTGGTTTCTTTTCGGTTGAAGTAACTGATTTGGAGGTTTTTTAACTTCTTTTTATGTTTTAATTGCCTTAGGAGCATAATCCTATTGGAAATATTAACACGCCAGGACGAATCCGTATCAGGTAACTTGGGTAAGTGCCAGTGCGGAACGATGCCTATTTGTGAGTGATTCAAGGTTGGAAATCAAAGTGTATGATGGTGTTTAAAAATGTATGGGGAGGGTGACCAGTGAAACCACTGATGAGCTCACACTGGTTACCCAGAACGAAACATCGTTTAATCATTTCTTTTTTCGCTTTGGTCCTTTGAGTGTTCCTTGTGAAATGCTCATCCAAGTTTGAATTTTCGTTATTTCCACCCAAGATCTTTTGTTTTTTGGTTTCTTTTTGGTTAAAGTAACTGATTTGGAGGTTTTTTAACTTCTTTTTAAGTTAGGTTAGGTTTTGTAAATATCACTGGGAATTGCATTTTGGCTATACCAAGAACCGATGACGTTGTGGTTGAACAGTGACGTCACATTTCGAAATGACGCAAGCATCGTGTTCTACGCCAAAAGACGACTTTAATATAGATAGGTAAAGATTTTGTTAGGGTTATATATGTTTTACTCAATTTAGTTTGTTATTTATTGTTTGTAAATTATTTTTTATCTTTGTAGTTTTTGTAATTTTTGACTTTTTCTATGTTCTTTTTCTATACATATTTTTCTTTTTTATTTTAATATTTTGATTTATTGCTTTCGGCAATCGGCAAGTTGCGACGGGAGCAGGAGTGTGTAGTCTGTGGGGTTATTTTTGAATCGAGAGAAAATTTGCTCCCAGGGAGTCGAATTCTCTCGCTACTATGCATCTCATTGGTCCAAATGGAAAGTAATTCTCCTAGTCAAGACCAATAGAATTACTTTCGATCAATATCGGGCAAAAGTGAGAGAAACCGATTTTAATCGAAGATTTGGACCAATGAGATGCATAGTAGCGAGAGAATTTAACTCCCTGGGAGCAAATTTTCTCTCGATTCAAGAATAACCCCCTTGGGCGCCTATTCTTGAATTTCGGGGAAATTTTACTCCCCAGGGAGATTCTGAGATTTCTATTCCCACAAAATTTCCCTCGTTTTCGAAAAGCGGTATTCTTCAAACCAGGGAATGGAAATGATAGAGGGAAAACGGAAACAATGTTGCCAAATCAATCAGAATTTTATTACAGTGGAGCACACAAAAATTTTCCAGGGGGGGGGCCTGAAAATTGCCTATTTTTCAAAACCGTCTGCCATCTTGGAGTTTAAAGAAATGTCAATTTTTGACAATAAATGCATAAAATTGTTTTCTTCTTCAAAAAAAAACGTTAAATTTCGAATTTCGGATAATTAATGCGGAAGTTACAAGAAATCCAAAGTGCGGTTTTTTTGGAACACCCTATATTTATTAAAAATAAGCCATAAGGATCTTGTGATTTTGATTATAAAGATTTGTGATCTTTTCTGTGCATAATAGATTTACTTATTATAAGTAGGTTTAGTTGACAATATTGTTACCCAACTGAACTTGATGTTGTAGAACTTTTTACAGTGTTAGGTATCTTTATACCTATATGTTGCCTTATTTTTAGTAAAAAAACTGTTCTAGTTTCAAGTTTTTGGGCAGTAAGATTTTTTTATTAGATAAAATCCATGTTTTTTGAATTTTAAGTCCAAAAAATAAAAAACCTAACAAAACATTGAAGAAAGACTAAACAAAACACTAGTTTTTGCCTTAAAAAACTTCGAATAAAGTCCAACTAACAGAAACAAAGTTTTTAGAGTCCAAAAATTTTAAAGAAACTTAAAAAAACGCAAAAATTAGTTTATGTTTGTTAGAAATGTTTACTTACATTTGTTTTGTTTTGAAAAGTTCATTCGAGGTTAAGGTTATAAATTGACAATCAGCTGATGGTTAGAGATAACAGAAAAAGCATGGCGTGTGCAGGCCGTAGTTTGTTTGGTTGTTGATAGGTGGAGCCATAGGTTTTTAGAGAGCGGGGAGTTTTTGGGGATTTTTAGTAGTTGTCCGCTATTCTGAATTCTGTACTTTACTTTTTTGTAAAATAAAGTTAGTTTTGTACCGTTTACGTGACTTTTTCCTAAAACAACCTTATTCGCGAATCTCTGTTAAAAATGTTTACTCAAAATATCACAATTCTGCCCATTTTTTCCCATTTCTCTTACTAATGACCAATAAAAATTTCTCTAGGGAGTAGAAATTTCCCTTATTTTTTGACAGAGATTTTTCAAGACTAGTGCATTTTTCATTTTGGGAGAACCACGACCATTTTGGAATGGTTAGCCAACGGATTTCTATTCCCTGGAACTCAAGAATAGGCACCCTGGAAGCTCTTAGTGACAAACCGGCACGAAAGCGGCGGAAGCGTGATCGTCGTTTTGCTCAAGGATTGGTTGTAGAGCAACTCGTGTGCTGCATCCGTGACTGAGCAGCCCTATTTAGGACCCACTCCGCTAACCCTGAATGGGAAGGGGCTATAAAAGGTGCCCTAAACATAGCCAGCCAACAACTGCCCGAGTGGACAACCGCATCCAGTGGGTACACCACATGCGGTCAAAACAAAAGAAAAAGAAATCCAATGAACTTTGCCACATGGAATATCCGTACACTTATGAATACAGACACAACCACAAGACCACAAAGAAGAACGGCAATAGTGGCACGTGAACTAAGGAGATATAACATCGATATATCTCAGTGAAACTAGAAGAGCAGGCGAAGGCCAACTTAAAGAACACGGAGGAGGCTACACATTTTTCTGGAAAGGAAAAAAAGAAGATGAACCACGTATTCACGGAGTGGGTTTGGCTATAAAAAATGAGATTGTGGACCACCTAACCGAATTTCCATCCGGAATAAGCGAAAGATTGATGACATTGCGCCTAAACCTTAGCAACCACCAACACGCTACTATAATCAGCGCCTACGCTCTTGCAGCTGATGAAAACCAAAAAGATGAATTTTATTCTCAACTTAGTGAAGCCAAAACATCTGTACCTAAATCTGATAAACTTATCATCCTAGGTGATTTCAATGCTCGAGTTGGTACGAATTCAAACCTATGGAAGGGCGTCATTGGCAAGGAAGGTGTTGGAAACATGAACTCAAACGAACTGCGCCTATCAACCTTATGTTCGGAATATGACCTCATAATCTCAAATACAATTTTCCGACAAAAAGACAAATTCAAGGCCTCCTGGCAACACCCGAGATCAAAACACTGGCATCTGATTGATTACATTATTGTACGTTCCAGAGATCAAAAAGACATAAAAATTACAAGAGCAATAACGAGTGCAGACGAACGCTGGACAGACCATCGCCTGATACGAGCCAAAATGAACTTGCACATTCCACCAAGAAGTAGCCGTCAAAAAAAGCAAATCAGAAGAAGATTCAATGTAGAACGCCTTAAAGATGATCAAACCAGAACCAAATTCCAAGTCTCTCTGAATCAAAAGCAGGGTACTTTAGAATACCCGGAGAATATTCACGATCACTGTAGAATGTTGAAAACAGCAATAACATCTGTCTCCGAAGAAACGGTCGGCTACACACCAAGAAAACATCAAGACTGGTTTGATGAGCACGATAAAGTCACCCTAACTCTAACGAAAAGAGAAGGCAATATCAAGAAGCCAAAGCAGAAGTACAAAGGCAAACACGTAGATTAAAAAACAAATGGTGGACAACAAAATCACATAAAATGCAACATCTAGCTGAGTCCAACAACACCAGAGCCTTCTTTCAAGCTACTAAGATGATATATGGTCCCACTACACAAGGTATCAATCCCCTACGATCCAAAGATGGAACAAGGCTGCTTAAAGACAGATCCTCTATCAATTCACGATGGAAAGAACACTTCCAAGAACCACTCAACAGAGAGTCTCAGGTCGATAACGACATCTTCGACAAAATTCCGGAGAAAACTACACAACAACACCTAAGCAAGATTCCGAGATTAGAGGAGGTCGAAAAGGCAATCACACAGCTAAAGAATAACAAGTCAGCAGGCACAGATGGTATCGCTGCTGAACTCTACAAACAAGGTGGTCCCGCACTTAATTCCCAAATGCACACTCTAATAAGTAAAATATGGACCACTGAGACCATTCCTGCCGAACTCAGAGACGCCTCTATAATTATCATTTTGAAAAAAGGCGACAAGGCCCAATGTGGAAACTACAGAGGTATATCTCTGCTTTCTGTTGCTGGAAAGATACTTGCACGGATACTATCAAACCGATTAATTCCGATTGCTGAACAAAATCTGCCAGAGACACAGTGTGGATTTAGGCCCAATCGAGGCACAGCTGACATGATCTTCAGTGCCAGACAAATGCAAGAGAAATCTAGAGAACAAAATCGGGCCCTCTTCATGGCCTTCATAGACCTAGTCAAAGCATTTGATGCGGTCAACAGAGAAGCTCTTTGGCAAATACAAAAGCTGGATGCCCTCAAAAATATATTCAAATTCTCCTGAGCAACGATGGACCAGGAGAGTAATTCCAGATTATGATAGGCGTTAAACAAGGGTGTGTTATTGCGCCCACCCTACTCATCTACCGCCGGGAGTGGAAATTCTATATAGATTTGACGGTGGCCTACTTAACCTAGGCAGACTGCGAGCAAAAACTAAGGTCTCGACGACCTCGGTAATCGAACTGCAGTACGCCGATGACAACGTCGTTATGGCCGATACAGAGGAAGGTCTACAGCTGGTAATTAACGCATTTAGCCAAGCCTACAAAAGCATTGGCCTAGAGGTCAATCTTGCCAAAATTCAAATTCTTCACCAACACTTCCATAAATAGCCATCCTCTGTAGAACGTGGAACATTACCCATACCTTGGGAGTCACCTATCATCAAATGCAACTATTGACGCAGAAATACAGCATCGCCTAAAATGTGCTAGCGCAGCGTTCGAACGGCTTTCGGAGAGAGTCTGCAACAATCACGACGTCAATGCGAAGACCAAGCTTTGTGGCTACAACACAGTTATAATACCAACTCTAACATACGGATTCGAAACGTGGACCACCTACAGAAAGCATATCAAACGACTAGAAAAATATCACCAAAGTTGCTTAAGACGAATCCTGAGAATCAAATGGCAAGACCGACGAACAAACAAAAGTGTTTTAGAAGAAGCCAGAACAACTAGTATAGAAGCCCTTATCTTCAAGCACCAGCTTCGTTGGACTGGTCACGTTATCCGCATGCCCGAAACACGTCTCCCAAAGCAGATGTTTTATGGACAACTGAAGGAGGAAAAGAGAAATCAAGGAGGTCAACAAAAAAGGTACAAGTACATTCCCAAAGGCAATATGATGAAGGGTCATCGATATAAACAACTTCGAGACCACTGCAAACGATAGGGCTTCATGGCGCCGAACAGTCCATGAGGGAGCACAAACTTTTGAAGAGCAACGACGTAGATTAGAGACGGAAAAAAGAGAACGTAGAAAGGAGCGACAAAATGGTAGAATGGATGGCCAACAACACAAGGCTGCTGACGGAGACTGGGTGTGCCAGGACTGTGGAAGAATTGGCTTACATAGCCATCAAAAAACGCACAACAGATAGCGACTATACAGAATAGAGGAAAATCAAACTCGGTATCGAGTGATTGCCTATGATGATACAGAGTGACCCAAAAATGGTTAATATTTGTTTTTGTTTAATTTTTATTAATAATGAGTTTTTGACTTTCCGTATGTCAAAATCACTTGCTAAGACGAAAAATGATTGCAATACAACCAGTTGGTTAAAGTTTAGTCCCGATTTCTAGGTCACTATGTACAGGGTGATTCAAATTGGGCACTTTTATATGGGTAAGGGTACTTCTAGCGGAGATAGAAAAAAAAACAACCCCCCCTTTGCGAGGCTCAAATTTCAAGAAAAAATTTTTGGTGAAAACCGCATTTTGATATGTCCACCCATCTTTGAGCTACGGGGGCTTTTTGAAAAGTCTGCATTTTGGGATAGTAGCCTGGAACTTTTTTATTTATGAAAATTTCTTTTTGGTGTGAATTGCTTTTGCTGGATTTCATCCGCCGCTTTTAGTTCTCAAGATTTAACGCACCTTTTTTCTTATGGAACAGCCTGGTTTTTATTTTTGTGTTCAGAATTAAATTCTAATCAAAATGATTTATCATATGTGATATTTTGGTTAGGTGGTTTTTGAGATTGTATTTAACATTTTCTTTTCACAACAAGGTGGCCATGTACGGATATGGATATGACAATAAAAATTCAGTCGGCTATGCACCAAAGACATGAACTTATAAGGTCATGTCAAATATGTCATGGCCTACTACATTCTTCATTTTGAACAAGGCTTCTACTAATTCCAATTTAAAGTTTATATTTATATTTTCTTATATTTTTAAATATTTATATTATTCGACTAATAAACTTTATATTCTAATTAATAACACAACTAAATAGATGAAAAACTTACTGACTCTAATTAATCAAAAATAATAACTAATAACAAAAAGTACTCCTAGGCTACTCCATTTGAAACAACTTAATATCAAAAAAACTAGGTAATTAAAAAAAGGTACTACGAAATATGCTCAAAATGTCTTCCATTTTCTAATACATAAGCGGAGGCACTTATAGCGGCATTAAGAAGTTCTAAATTTCTTAAAGCATTGACGCAATCTATAAAATGATTTTACGGGTCTTATTTGTTGTCACCAAAAGCATGGTAACATAAGGTTACCCATCTCTGAACGTTTTATCCGTTAAGGGCCCCATAAGTAATAGTCGCAAAAGGTCATGTCCTGATAACAACCTAACTAACTAACTATGAATCTTGAAGAATTCATTTCAACCATTAAAGTTTCTTATAAAGAAGCCTCAATTTCCGCCTGTTCCAAATATTTATGACATGTCCACCTTGTTGTGAAAAGAAAAGGTTGAATATCTCAAAAACTACTTGACCAAAATATCACATATGATACATCATTTTGATTAGAATTTAATTCTGAACACAAAAATAAAATAAAAAACAAGGTATTCCATAAGAAAAAAGGTAGCTTTGCGTTATATCCTGAAAAATAAAAATTGCGGATAAAATCCAGGCAGGCTAGACAGACGGGATCCCCTGCTGCTCCGATGCGCGACAGGTGTTTGTTCAGCCGATTGTGTCGAGTCAGCATTCCTAACAGCAGTCCAATGTCCTTTCGAGTTTTTCTCAGGAGCCATTTAGTTCTGGCTGCATCCGGGCCATTCACGAATAGTTTGGACTGTCTGCACCCTGGCTCTTGCCTCCAGGACGATCTGAGATCAGAGGATCAGCTGCGATTTTAATGAATACAGTTTTAAAGACGGGTGCGGGTATTTATTCCAAAAGTACAGTAAGTTTTTGGCTCCATTTTTATGGAACCTATACCTCGTTCAGGCACAAAGTGTGTAAAAGTTTTATCATTACCATATGTAACTAATTTTCTTTTTTAAACTATAATTTTAAAGATAGAATGTAATGACTTTGTTGACTAGTAACACGTGAGTAATTATAATCTTTTGAGCAAACTAAGCATGTTTCTGTCAAAAATTCAACAATGATTTGTGCAAATTAAAAACAAACTTAAAATGCGCATCACCTTGAAAATATTTTTTTTAGTTTTTATTTCACCGTTACCTCTTTTTTTCATTTGCACAACCTTTCTGCTAGGAGTGAACGGCGGTACATTTTTCAGCTTATGCATGACATTAAGTTTCGACGTTTGTGGACTAGAAGTTTTATACTGAACGGTTTGACAGCTCATCGTAGGACCGTTGATTATGTTGACTAGTTCGTATGGCGTGACGTAGCTCGATTTTAAATCATCTACCAAATCGGAGAGATCATAAGAATAGTTTTCTAAAAAAGAAACGTACAATATTAGGAACGGAGAGCACCAGGGTATATTATTATGATCGCCAAAAAAATGGGACACCAATAATAAGTTCGGAGATTTTATTAAGAGTATAGTCTTCGATTTAAAAAAAAAAAACGATTTTTCCGCCTTGACAGAGGATTTTTTTAATAATTCACTGGTCGACAAGATTTTTCTAATATTAGAAAAAATATTCGGAAAGTCCTAACACGTACCGTTTTTCAATAGCTTAATTAGGCCATTTTACAATACCAGGTAGTTAATTGTATTAGGGGAAGATTAAAATAGATGCGTTTTATAACAGAAAAATTACCTGAACTGTATTGTTTGATTATTATACATAAAATCAACATTAAATATTAGTCTTCTGTTGAATTTCGAAGCGAGTGGTTCTCTGTGTATAGATAAAAAAGTGTTTTTAAGAAAGAAAATGTCGAGTCAAACGCGTCGGAATGGCAAAACTTCTCCTGACAGATTTTGCTACATTTGTGGAGAATTTATGGTGAAATCCCAAGCTAGGCCAAGGGGAAGAGAAAAAGCATGCCTTTTGCAGTTCCAATGGTATGGCGAGAACCCACTAATCATTTTGACGATTGCTATTTTTGCCTAACAAAGACTGAAGGTTATTTCAAAAAGGGAAAGCACAAGATTGACTATCCAAATTTGCAGTCTGCCCTACGACCTGTTCCTCATAATGCAGATTTACCCGTGCTCATTGCGCCTTTAGATCCGCAAAATATTGTTTTGGAAGATATTGGAGACAACGCATCATCAGGCAGCTCCGAGGAACAATGTACCAACCCTATTTTTACTCCAGGTCCCAGTTCTGGTGAGCCACATTTGATTGTTCAAAGTGAGTTAACTGATTTAGCACGTGATTTGGGGTTATCAAAGCAACAGTCATAACTTCTTGATTCCCGTCTTAAGGAATGGAACTTGTTAGCCAAACAAACCAAAATCACAACTTTCAAGAAAAGAAATGCTACAGTATGGAAAATTCGTTGTGTGCGTGCACTGATATTGATGGTTTAATGCAGGAACTTGATATTAAGCATTCTCCCGGTGAGTGGCGCTTATTTATAGACTCGTCTAAATACAGTTTAAAAGCTGTGTTATTGCATAATGGAAATTTAAAACCCTCTACACCAGTTGCCCATTCAGTGACAATGAAAGAAACTTATGAAAATATGCGAACACTTTTAAATAAAATAAACTACAACAGATATAAATGGTAGGTGTGGTGTGTATAAAAGTTATAGAAATTTTAGTAGGACTTCAGGGAGGATTTACAAAATATTGCTGTTTTTTTTGTTTGTGGGACAGTCGTGCAGTAGATCAGCATTATGCAATAAAAAATTGGCCAGAAAGAAGTGAATTTTAACCGAGATCTCAAAATGTTAAGTTTGAGCCTCTTGTAGACCCCAAAAATGTTCTTCTGCCTCCTCTTCACATGAAACTTGGGATATGAAAGCAATGAATAAAGACGGTGATGGATTTAAATACCTAAGACAAGTCTTTCCCTAGTTAAGTGATGCGAAATTAAAGGAAGGCATTTTTATTGGGCCACAAATCAGAAAATTGCTGGACGATGTCAACTTTACAGAGAAGCATACCAGGCAGGAACTCAGAGCATGGAACTCATTTGTTAGCGGAGTAAAGGGATTTTTGGGCAACAAGATGGATGTAAACTACCAACAGTTAGTTGATGAACTTTTAGATGCCTACAAATCGCTTGGTGCCCGAATGTCATTGAAAATTCACTTCCTCCATTCCCATCTGTCATTTTTTCCTGAAAATTTGGGAGCTGTCAGTGACGAGCAGGGTGAAAGGTTCCACCAGGATATGACGCCAATGGAAATCCGATATCAAGGACGATGGGATCCAGCGATGATGGGTGATTACTGTTGGTTCTTGAAAAGAGAAGATACGACCCCTCATAAAAGGAAAAAATAAAACTTAATTAGTGTGTTCAGTTAAAATTTATATTTTTAATGTCTGTCTTTTTCTTAGATGTAAGGTATGTGTTAAAAAATTCTTAATTTATTTTTTCAATAGATATTGAAATATTGTAACAATAAATGTGGTACTATAAATGTAACAAGAAAACGTTACGTGTTACAACTTTTTTATTATCGTATTTCGTATTTGTATAGGCCCATTCTACCACAATCTGCTATTCAGCTTTGTGTTACAAAAAAAAAATTTGTCGACCAGTGAATTTTTGTCTCATTTTAAAAATAACGATTAAATTTATACTTCTCTAGTGGCAGTTTTCAGGTTTTTTTTGTTATTTTTGTGCAATATTACACCTGGCACCGGAAACAAAAAAGTATAGTTTTTTCAAAAAAAGAATTGTTTGTCATCCAAATTTCCGGCTAAAAATGTTGAATATTTTGAATTCGTTGGCTCTCATATGGAAAAAATTGTCACACAAAATCGCTGTATTTTTAACCAAAAAACAAGTGATATGGTGTGAAGTGTGTCAATTCTATTGCGCGCCAACAAAGGTGTAAATAGACACTTACTGCGATTTCCTTTTGTTGCACCAGTGCGCACTGAGTGTTTATCTATCCTTTATTTTGATACAAAATAGAAAAAGATAGAGATACACTTAGTGCGCACCAGTGCATCAAAAGGAAAACGCTATTAAAGTTGCATAAATGGAGTGCTTAATACTAATTGCACCTCAGTGCGCAAGCTCAGAACGAATACGTCGTACAACAGCGACTACGTCTCACCTATCTCTACGACCACCCTTGAAGTATTCATATGCAGCTAGCGTATTCTAACCATTTTGTTATCTGTGGGTTTTCATAAATGCCGGATCCACAGTTTCACTCCCTCTATTTTCCATTCTATTGCCCTCTCACTTTAGTTGGTTTGGTTTCGTCGTACGTTGTAAGTACAACTTTAAATCTTTTTTTTTTAGGGGGCCGCCGTAGACCAGTGAACAGCGTCTTAGCCTGTTAGCATGCAGAACAGAGATCGCAGGATCGGATGTCGGCAAGTACACATTGCTTCACACAACACCGAATGCGACTCGAGACGACGACGGGCGGCCCCACTTCTCAGCAGCTCTGCAGTTGACGTTGTGCATAGAATAACAACCAACGAGGTAGAAGTAGGCGGCACGGTTGACACTGCACCGAAAGTTTGCGGGACTCAAAGGTGGACGGCCGAGGACCCCACCAAACTGGGTAGAGGAGACTAGCCGGTGACCCAAAAGGACTAACTGGACTTCTACGAGATCGGGACTACATGGGACGCGGCTGGACTTCGACAGATTTGGTAGCGGGAGTCGACAGAGGGTGACTTGGAAGAGGCGGTAGCACCTTCGGGTAGCAGAACCACTCCAAGGAATGCGTCTGAAGACTCCGACGGTGACCTCGACCAGCGAAACCGGGACCTTGATTTTCGGGTCAACCTATATGACGGCGGGCTGCTGGGGAGAAAAGTCTACCGTCAACCAAGTTCTGCTGGGACGGTAGCGATGTTAGATAGATGCAAGTCTAACATGTAGCAGGACCACCCTTCGGAGGGGGTGTAAAGCCGGCGGTCCACTGTGTATACTTGCTACACAGTCTAAAGATCCCTGCCCTCGACAAAGCGGTGTCAGGCAAAAATAATAATAAGAGAAATAAAACTTGCGTCCTAAGGGGCACGTGCATCAGTCGGGGGTGCACGGGGGGTAATTGCCAGGCTACGGCCGCCCATATACTACTACTACTACTACTACTACTAAATATTTTTTTTACGAACGCTTTCACAAACGCATCAAAGATACGCTAACAACAAGGAATCAAAAATTGCTTGCCAACTTTAAATGTCTATTGACACTTCTTCAAAATTGACCAGGATAACCTGGTTCTTAAGCTGGCTTAAGTCAAATTTTGACAGTTATTATAGGTACCCTTTGTACTGATATTAAAAATACCGAAAATCACAATTATTTACCTGGAATATCTTTGCTTAAGTTACAGGCAAAAGGATCGTCCACGATTTTGCATTCTCTTGATAACACATCGCAGTATAGTTTTTCTGTTAAATATTGGTTTTGTAGGTCGTCCCAATCGATGGATTCACTCATTACACCCTAAAAAAACTATCGCTATTTAGAGATTTAAAGACGACTACCTTTTTTTTGCTCTTCAAAGCAGTTTTTGTGAGTTAAAAAACATATATCAAAAAAACAGTTTTTTGCTTTCTCCGACAAGAAAGAAATGTAGGTTGGAGGGTTAAACTGGTTGCAAAAAAACTGTACTTTTGACTATTTCAGGGTGTCTACAGGTCAGATAGTAATTTTTTGGTTGGTTGATAAATGGATCGCCAAATACCCGCCTTACATCTAATAATTGCTTAATTAATTAATTAATAATTGCTAAATTAATTGATTTTGCATTTGATCTAAAAAAAAAATGACTCACAATTTCGGCACTTTCTTAAGTGCGCGGTGCTTACAAAGGCATGGTTTTTACCAAAGATGAGGGGGATTTTAGAATGCGCATTGAACCACTGCGCATCCAAATTTCGTGGGGCACACTAATCGCGACCATTTTGAGACAGGCCATAGAATAAAATTGTTACAACTCTCTTTTGTCAACTGACCTAAACTTACTTTTTGACTTATTACATGTTTATTTTTTGTGTTTGCTTAATTTTCAACTTCATAAAATACACTAGGAAACAAATTCCAACTTTTTGTTTCGTGAACTAAAACTATTTTTTTTTTGGGTTTAACTGCACCCAAGTAATGAAAAAATACCAATTAAAGATTTAAGTTGGCTCGCAAAAAACACATACTATTTGTTACAAGCGAGCATGTTGCCAGAATGGCCGTTAAAGTCCAGGCAACATTGTGGCAGTTATGCCGAGTGGTCGGTCGAACTTGGGGCATTATCCCGAGGATCCTACACTGGATATACACGGCCATCATAAGACCAAGGATCCAATACGGATCAGTGGTCTGGTGGCCCACTGTTGAGAAGCTGACCATATCCAAAAAGCTCACGAGCCTACAAGGGCTCTTCTGCAGAGGTATAACCGGCGCAATGAGGACGAAATCCATCAACGCCCTGGAAACAATCTTGGGTGTCCCCTCGCGACGCTACTGCGATTAAGGGACCAGGGACTATGGAAGGGCAGGGAGGAAAGAGAGGGCCATCTGGCGGTCTAAGGACTGGCGACGAAAGAGTTGCCCCTCCTAAGACTGCCAGTGAAAGCCCCGCTTAAACCATGGAGGTTCGATAAAAAGTACAAGATCCAATACCAAAACGGAATGAGTGGCAAAGGGAAGAAGTCCGAACGGAATTAAGCAGAGAGGCGACGGTCTGTTACACGGATGGCTCTAAACTGTCTGCCAGGCAGACAACAGGCGCAGGAGTGTACGCGGAAAGCCTAGAAGTTCAGAAAAGTTATCCACTTGGAGAACATGCTACGGTGTTTCAAGCGGAGGTATATGCCATTATCATGGCAGGAATGGCACGAGGGAGATATATATATGCTCCGACAGCCAGGCTGCCCTCAAGGCTCTCAGTGCACCCAAAATCGTCAGTAGTCTGGTGCAGGAGTGTGCTGAAGCACTGCAAACACTGGCTCAAGACAAGAGGGTAACACTGATGTGTGATATGTGGAATAACAAGGAAACAGGTACAGAGTGAACTCAACAAATGGGTGAACAATAAACTGAAGACGTCCTGGAGGCAAGAGTCAAAGGCAGATAGTCCAAGCTATTGGTGGATGGTCCGAATGTAGCCAGAACTAAATGGCTCTTAGGCAAGACCTTAAAGGACATTGGACTGCTGACAGGAATGCTGACTGGGCACAATCGGCTGAACAAACATGTGACGTAAATAAGGGTAGCAGGAGATCCTGTGTCCCGCTTGCGGGCTCGAAGAGGAATCGGCGCAGCACTTGATAGCAGAGTGCGATGCATATGCCAAATCAAAGCAGCTGAAGTGGGGATTTCCCACGATAACGGAAGTAGAGCTGTACTCGCGCAAATGGGCCGACATACTGTACTTCGTAAAAAAGACAGAGAGGCCCGGAGAGAAAGTTGCAGCGGAAGTAGGGGCATAGGGGTAAGGACCGGGGTATGGCAGAAAGGGCTCATGAAGAGGCCTAATTGCCAGGCCCATGGGCCGCCCGTATACTACTACTACTACAAAGTTTATAAGCACACAACACAAAAACAATTAAATAGCACACTATTATTATTGAATCTAGAGTTTAGGCACTCATTTTGTGTTTCTTAGCCTGCCATGCCTCTGGGGCATCTCTCGTAATAGTCCGGCAATAGTCGGGTAACTCACAGTTCCATTTTCCCTAATACCTTCTTTTATGTTTCAAATATCTTGATGGAACCTCTCACCGTGCTCGTCACTTACAGCACCACAATTTTCCGGAAAGTAGTCCAGATGAGAATCCAAGAAATGAATTTCTAACTACATGTTACATCCTAGGTTTTGGTAACACAAAAGAAGTTAGGCAAACAGGTCTTTATAGTTTGCTGCTCGTGTTTCCCAAAAAATTTGTTGCAACCACTTTAAATACATTCCAAGCGTCTTTTTCCTTCTTTTGAAGTATGGAATCGAATTGCGCACAAATGTTCCCTCTTTAACTTTAGGGTCACTGATTCTATGGAACTTTTCTTTTAAATAACTAAAAGCGTTCGTGCTGTAGTGGGTAGCGATACTGACTCTCACACAGGCGGCCCGGGTATGATTCCCGGCCAAAATTTGGGTTTGTCAATGTCTTATTATTAATTAACATCCCTATAGCTTTTGAGTGCAAACAACTTTTTTTTTTAAATAACTAAAAGCATGGCCTTCTTTGTCCATGGCCTTCACAATTTTTTTATAACTCCTAATTTTATATGAAGTGGCGGTCCTAAAATTTTTTTCTGGGGGAACTAATAGCGCTCTGGAAAAACATTTTATGTACAAGAAGCTAGCAGCGCAACTTGAGATTTTTTTATTAGAACTTATATAACTAATTAGAGCTAATTTGGTGCTAATTTTGTTCCGAAAAAAAATTTAGAGCCTGCGTTTTTAAAAATTAGCGCATGCGCTGCTAGGTTCCTAATTAAGAGAATTCAGAAAACAAAAGACACACATAATTAGAGCTAATTTACTGCTCCATGGTTTCATATATTTTTTTAAAATATATAATACGAAAATTATGCTACAAATATTAAATTCTGAGATAGACTTAAAAATCTAATTCCTATAGGAAAATTTTGCCGAGTAGTTTTTTTTTTGGTAAAAATGATATAACTCTGTAGCACTAAATCGGTCGTAGTGATTCATGTGACTTTGGCTGCCATCGGGTTTGGACATTTTGCGCATGTTGAAGCCCGTAATAAAATCTTCAACATCTTTGGATTTTACTAATTAATCCAACTAGAATTTGGATAACCTCTGTCTGGAATTAAAAATCTGTAATCTTGACTAAATATAAAAAGGTTGACCTTTGGTCCTGTCGTTTATGGTTTCGTAACATTATCTTTGTTTAAAAATATGTTCTTAAAATATCACATTGAACATTTTTGTATTTTATAATTTTAAAAAAATATAAAATGTATTACTGCGGCAATATTTTTGGTCAAAATATTAAAATCTGAAAAAACCCACGCACACGATTTGAACGCCGTTTAAGTATGTTATTGGGACAGTCCCTGACAGCATTTTGTCTCATGGGCACAGGTGCCGATATCTACAGGGTGAGCCAATAATGACTTCCAAAGTTTGAGATGAGCTTATTAATATCATGCTTATGATTACCGATATGGCCCAAAAAAGGATGAATTCCCACTAAAATGACAAGGCTGAATTCACAAATAACATTCGTTTTGACCCCTGTCAAACCCTATCAAAATGAATGAAAAATAATTCATGAACTTGAAGTTTTTGGAAATGTGAATACCTTATTTTTACTATGTTGAAGATATTAAATCGGAAACCGTAAAAAAAAAGTGGGGACTCATAATACACTAATTGAGGTCGATAAACTCAAAAATATTATTAGTTTTCACACCTGTCGAACCCTGTCGAAATAACGAATAAATTAAGTATAAACTTGAAATTTTTGTAAAAGCATATACTTTTTTTACTCTTTTGAAGATATTGAATTGGAAACCGTAAAAAAGTGACTGTTGTCTTAACTCTCATTTACTGTCATGGGGAAAGCCACTGGTGCGAAGACATATATTTACGAGTGAGGAGAATTCGCGCTATACTAAATTAAGGTCGATGAACTCAAAAATGTAATTAATTTTGATACCTGTCAAACTCAACAATATCTTTTTTTTACTCTGTTGACAATATCAAATTGAAATCGTAAAAAAGCGACAATTGTCTTAACTGTCATGGGGAAAACTGTCAGTTTTTTTACGATTTCCGATTCAATATCTTCAACAAGTTTTGTAAATATTTATTCGTTATTTTGACAGGGTTTGACAGGTGTAAAAACTGATGACATTTCTGAGTTTATCAACCTCAATTTAGTGTAGTTCGAATCTTCACTCGTAAATATGTGTCATCGCACCAGTGGGTTTTCCCTATGACAGTTAAGACAACTGTAACTTTTTTTACGGTTTTCGATTCAATATCTTCAACAAAATTAAAAGAATGTATTCGCTTTTCCAAAAACTTTAGGTTCATTAGTTATTTTCCGCTATTTTGGCAGGTTTTGACAGGTGCCAAAATAAATATCATTTCTAAATTCAGCGGTGTCATTTTAGTGGAAGTTTATGCTTTTTTTGCCCATATCGCTATTATTGGTTCACCCTGTAGATATCGGCACCTGTGCACATGAGACGAAATGCTCTCAGGGACTGTCTTAATATTATACTTAAACGGCGTTGAAATCCCACTGAGAACCACTTTCCATTTAAATTGCGCGTGGTTCTTTGCTAAATTTTTGTGAATATCGCTTTAGTGGTTTCTAGCCATCTACACCAGTATGGAGGTTATTGGGATCGTAAGTTTTTTTAATTTTCTCCAAAAATTAGTTATTTGGGTCAAAAAAGACCAAATTTGTTTTAAATGACATGGATTTCAATAAGGACCTCGAAAGTAATTTAAAATTGATCGGGTCTAGCTCCTCCCACAGCTAACCTAATGCTATATTAACAGCTAATCTGTTTGTTCAGCTTTAGTAGAATCTCTTATTAGCTATGGAATCGTTTGTTGAGGTGCTGCCTTACAAACTACTTTAGATCCTTTTTCGGAATCTAAACAACTATTTTTGGATACTAAACAGCTTAAAATTAGAGAACTTTATCTAAATAGAGTTGCTATTTTCTCACTGAAGAATCAACTTTTTTCTCAATGGGTTTCTCATTATATAACAACTAGGGCTGTTACGTTTGAAGAGCGTCACGTTCCTTTTCAGAGTTTTGGCACTACACAAAGGCATATAAATTTCGCTGGTCCTATCGTTATTAATATCCTTCCTAAAATATTATGTAAACAAAAACCGTCTTACGCGGATAAACTAAAAATTAAACTGTTTATAAAAATTAACTTTGGAGTTTTATTGTAATAGAATATCTTGGTTTTGATGTTACTATATGTCTTGATTTAGTTATTATATCTTAATATTATAATTATTATTAAGCATAGGTAATTATTCCTTTTTAAATATTTAACTTTTTAGTTAGCTGGTAAATACTAAATTCTCATGAGGCACACACATAGCTATTGCTACATACTACTTCTTTTTTTTGCTAATTTAGTTTTTTTTTTGATATTGTGAAGTGTTTGTTATAAATAAATATAAAATATAAATATAATACAATGTTAACGCTTTTTTGTCGCTGACTTAAGAGTAGAGATTCTTTTTTTCTGTCAGTGACCTTAGCTCAGGAAATACCACAGTGATGTTCAAAACGGGTCATGTGATATCCATACTTTTTGGAGTCAAATAAACATGAGAATTTGCTGAACTTAAATGGAAGGCACATTTTATAAAAATTAAGAGACACGGCTCGGAGCACTCTTTTGATTTTTTGCCGAATAAGGTAAAATTTCTTTTTAAGGTCACCGATTCAAATGTTTGAATATCTCGAAGTGTTTACAAAATGTGGCTACCATTCAAAGTTCAGCCAATTCTGATGTTTATTCACTCCAAAAAGTATCACATGACCCATTTTGAACGTCATTTCAACATTTCCTGACCTAAGGTCACTAACAGAAAAAAAATAATTTCTACTCTTAATAGTGTCCCGACACCTCCGAGATATATGCCAGTCAACTACTTACGATTTAGTGCTCTTTTGGTCCGCCATTTTTGACACTGTTGGCAGTTACTACATGGTCACCAATTTGGACCACAGGTAAGGTCATTAAAACAGTAGTAGATGAGAGGCCTTACCTTTGAGGTATCGGAAGGTCCTAAAAAGCCTTAATAAAAATAAAAATAGTGTTACCTCCGTAAAAACGCTTGATGCAGTAGACCAAGATAAGCAAGGGACTAGCACTAATGGCTTGGGCCAATTAGATGCCGCCAGAGAAGCCATCTACATGAAAAAAAAAAAAAAAAAAGATGAGTGGAAAAAATTTGCTGAAAAATTACACAAAGCGGTGATTTTAAAATAAATTCTAGCATACTGGGTGTTTTTTTGTTGACCAAATTTTGGGTATCCTTAACTTAGCCTTACTTTCTCAGCCTTAAGCTACATTTACACTGACCTCAAATTTACATTAAAACATCTACATAAGTCGCGGTTACGGTTAACCTTGGTTCTAGAATTTCCCAGAAGAATAAGCAAAAGAAGGAGACCTCGATTGCGTAATATCTTCGAATATTGATTAAATTTACAGATTATTGTTGGTATTTAAATATATATCTAGTCAAAAGTTTTTTATTTTTATGAATTTCGAGATTGCACTTAAATTTTCAGATGAATATTGCTATGACGTCACCTTTCAGCTGACATGAACAGAAAAAATTGATGTAGATACCGCATCCTGCCATGTTCCATGCCTTGAGAATCGGAACCAGCCTATTTTGCTGGTTCAGAATGATTGCCGTTCTCAAGGTATGGACCTTCACAGGATGTGCTATATAAGTCCATTTTTTTCTGTCAATGCCAGCTGATAGGTGACGTCATGCATTTTTGATTGGAAAGTTTAAGTACAATCCCGAAAATCATAAAAATTAAAAACTTTTGATGCATAAACATAAACAATTATCTGTAAATTTAAACAATATTCAAAGATATTACACAATCGAGGTCTCCTCCTTTTGCTTATTTTTCTGGGAAATTTTAGAACCAACGTTAACTGTAACCGCGACAAAAAGAAAACTTCTCGGTACAGGATATTAGCGACATTTAGCTATTCTTTAAACGTATCCGTTTACTTATACCTAACGCGTTCAAAACAAATCCAAAAGGCACTACATTTTTTAGTAGAACAGCTGAATGCACTCGTTGCGTACATCGAGATGGACGTAACGCACGCTTCGATTGCAGTCAGCTGAACCTCGTTCGAAAAACGGCGTAAATAAGTAAAAAATGTAGTGTCTTTTGCTTTTATTTTGAACGCGTTAGGTATAAGTATACGAATGCGTTTAAAAAATAGGTTGAGGATATGCATTTTTCGCAGTCCGCGCGCTGTGAACAGTGCGTATGGCCAATGGTTACAAAATGAATAGCCAAAAAGTCATTGCTTTACGATAGCTTTTATCAGTTTGTTATTAAAATCAAACAAAAACAATTTTTATTCCAGTCCTAAACATATGAAAATGAAAAACATTAGAAAACGGCTGCTTAGCTACCTAAGGATTTGTTTAGGATCCCTTTATAACTTGTGAGACTGAAACACAAAGTAGGGCTAAGGGCATGAAAACGATGGTGGCGCCATATAGAGCATAGCAGGGTTCAGGTGTGTCGTTAATTAGCATTGCTTTTCCTATCTTTTTCGGTTATATAATCCAAGGCCAAACTGTTAAAACTGGAGATCGAATTTCAATACAAATTTATATAAACTTTTAACGATATATTTTGCGCGCCCAGCTAAATAAATGAGTTGTATCATATTGGGACTTTAATAAGGTATACTAAAAGCTCCACCGAAACCTTAGAACTCCTTTTGTTCCAATTTTTTTTTGAGGTCAAACTTTATTTGCAGTCGACTACAATTAACCACCCCCTAATAATGCTGCCAGTTTTTTATTATCACCGGACTGCTTCCATGCAATAATAACTGCGTACAAGATAAGTCTGCAAATTCTTTTAAAGGGCGGCAACGGTCGGAGAAATACCCGAACCTCGATTGTATGTCGTAGGTACCGTAGATTCTGGCATTGCATTTTCCCTTCGGGGTCGCGTCACATTACGTAATAACAAAAAAATATTTTTATTATTAATTAGAAAATAATTTTAAATCCAAATTTAATTCTATTCTGTTGCTACTAGTGGCATCTTTCTGGAAAAGGCTCAACCAGCATTGGCTACGCTACAGGACCAAGAAATCAATAAACAGCGTTCTATTTCGTGCAGAGCGTATGCTCTGTCATCTCATTCATTTTGAATAACGGACGATTTTTATATTGGACTGATACAAGGTAAGTTTTCCTAAATGAGGAGGGAGTGTTTCAGTATAGGTTTTAGATTAGAGGATGAAGGCAGGCGAAAATTTTGCAACTAAATTAGGGTACAAAATAGCGTCGGAGGCAAACATCTTAGAAAAATTAAGTAAGAGATAAAAATGGCAGCGCAGGCAAATTTTTTTCAAAAATTAGGTAATTTCGGGAACAAAGTAGCGCGATCTGGTGACAATTTTCGTCGTCCTCCCCCCCCCTTCCCCTCGGACCACCATTGACTGTCCCCTTCTTTCTGCTTTCGAATCAAAGAGAGAAATCCGGGGCGGACGTTCGTTAAAGCGCCACTCCGTCCTATTTACAGTTACAGTTCTTTGCTCAATAGAGTTTCTAAGCAAATGCACTCACAGTCGATTTTCCCGTGCGACCTATCCCTTCGCAAGGGTCGAGCCGCTTTAGGTTGCGGCTGTGCATTTTTCTCAGTCCGCGCGCTGGAAACAGTGCGTATGGCCGATGGTTACAAAATGAATAGCCAAAAAGTCATTTATTTACGATAGCTTTTATCAGTTTGTTATTAAAACAATTTTTATTCCTGTTCTAGACATATGAAAATGGAAAACATTAGAAAACAATAACCTGGAATGGATTTACTACATGTAAAACGTAGCGACAACCTCGCCCTATGTCCGTCTTTCTCTGTCTAATGTGCTTCTCTGTTTGTCTGCGTCTTATAAACTGCTGCTTGGCTCCCTAAGGATTTGTTTAGGATCCCTGTATAACTTGTGAGACTGCACCACAGTTTTAAGAGCAGGGCTAAGGGCAGCTTAGAGCCCTGATGGCCTGAGAGAGCTAATTCACGTAACAATAAGTGAATTCGAAAAATGGTGTGTTAAAAATCAATTAATCGTTAATTTAGAGAAGACTAACTGTGTGCAATTCAGATGTTCGACAAACAGAGCTAAGGGAGACTTAACTGATGTAAAATGTAACGAGTCGACAAAATTATTAGGAGTCTACCTGGATGAATTCTTAAGGTGAGATATCCATATTGATGCAGTGTGCAACAAAATAAACTCAAAAATCTTTTTGATCAAAAAACCTTTCTAGATATGTATTTTTCTTTGATATTTACACACCTTAACTACAATATTATCCTATGGGGAAATAGCCAATTCTCTGAAAGAGTATTTATTGCTCAAAAAAGAGTGCTAAGGCTAATCTATAATTTAAAATTTAGAGACAGCTGTCGACCGACATTTATTACATATAATATTTTAACTTTACCATGCATCTACATTTTTCGGCTATTAATGCACACAAAAAAGAATGCTAATAATTATTTAACCAACTCAGACTTCCACAACTATTCTACCAGATCAGCTGGTTGTTTTGTTTTGGATCATCATAATCGAACAAAATACGAAAACTGTCCCTCTTATATAGGAAAAAAACTATTTAATAAAATTCCTTATCATTTTAAGATTTTACCGGAAAATAATTTTAAACGAGAGATAAAAAAGTTCCTACAAAAAAATGCTTTTTATACTGTGAATGAATGTTTAAACTTTAGATTTTAATATGTACTTTTTTGTCCTTATTGTTTTCATTTTAGTATTACGTGACGTTATGTAACTACTTGGTGTAATTTTACTATTTGGCACAATATTGTGCAACTAGTTTTGACAATGTACGTATCTGTTGTAAAAATGGCTTTTGTACAATAAACTATTTCTATTCTATTCCATGAAAACGATGGTGGCGCCATATAGAACATAGCAGGGTTCAGGTGTGTCGTTTATTAGCATTACGTTTCCTATCTTTTTCGGTTATATAATTAAACGCCAAACTGTTAAAACTGGAAATCGAATTTCAATGCAAATTTATATAAACTTTTAACGATATATTTTGCGCGCCCAGCTAAATAAATGAGTTGTATCATATTTTATAAGAAAAAAATCATGGTGGTTTTACAACCAGGGAGTTTAGATAGCATTAGAATGTATTAACAAGTGAAGTAACTTTTTTACGCTGTTGCCAAACGATTTCCTGGATCTAAACTGAGACGTTGAAGGGAAAAAACTGAGACGATGAAGGGACAAAACCTCCTCTCCATATTTTTCCTTCTACCCATGTAATTCCGTGGAAAAGCGGTGATGTGTAAAGTAGGCGTGGTTTCGAAACCAACTTCACGGTTCATTGCATTACGATTCGTATAAAATAAGCTACTCCAGGCTAGCCCCTTCAGTTTTTGTTTTGTTCTCTGGCCGTCAATTACTGCCCGAAAATGTATCAATTACTTCCCTTCGTCGACTTTTACAAAACCGAGTTTCCAATGCTGGTTCGCTCTTAGCCGCAATTAGAAGCTGCGCACTGTGGAGTGCTGTCTGCCAAAGAAGAAGAACAGAAGAGGCAATTTGAGATTTGCTTGCTCAACCCGGCATGTCTACCACAGTTCAACGTGAAGATGTGTCCAGACTCTTTTCAAGGAATGTGCAGAAGAAAGCTAGAACTGAGAAAAGGCTTCACACAGTGGACATCATCAAGAAGGAGAAGAAATCAGCTGGAGGACCTGTTCGTCGTCAATCAAGATGCACAAAGAGTAGATTTAACCCTTATGTAATTTAATTTTGTAAATACTAGATTTAGATTTTTGACAAAGTTTTAATTAAAAATGATAAATAAAATGGTGGCTTAATTTAAAGACGAAGAAAAGGCAATAAAACAAAATCAAATACAGGGATTTTTTCGGATCCTCAAAAAGAAGTTTTTAATAACATTGTTAGGATTTCCCTACTAAAAAAGAGACTTTAATTTTTATTGTACGTTAAAACCATACGTAGGTATGTATATCTCAGAAATATTTCATTCAAGGTTTTTTTGAATATGTAGCTTTTGCTAACTGGGCACAACAAAAACTGAATATTTTCACAAAACAAAAAATTTAAATGAATATCTTGGCATATTCATGTTTTTTTTCTTAAAAATAGGGCCTTCTATTGATTCTATTGAGATATTTAAAAACATCAAATGTTTAACCACTGGAAATGAAATACTGTTTGGCTGGGAGAAAAACAATAAAATTGGGTTAGATTTTACGTGCTAAATGCAAATAACTCAAATACAGTTAAACTTACAAAAAATAAAATTTTTGCAGAAACATGTTGTTTATCTGATTCTTTAAATCATTTGCCAAGATAATTCTTAAATCTTTAAATAGTTCATGAGTATTAATGAGTAACAGCCCAATAAAAATTTAAAGTGAGTTAAAGTTGAAAAGGTTGTTGAAAAGCATAAATTAAGCGTAAGTACACCTCATAAAAAAAGTATAAGTACTGATAATACTATGAGAAAAGAACTTAATTCCTAAATATCACAGTCGCTATAGGTTACGCAAAACATTAAAAACAAATAAAATTGAAATTAAAAATTGGGAACAAAACATAAGGTTGTCAACAATAAAAATTTAAATGTAAATGTTACACAAAACTCCAGAAAAAAATAATAAAAAAAAAATATAAAAATATTTTTTAAAAATCAGGACCATAACATAAAATAACAAACATTAATATTGTGTTTAAGTTAAAAATTATAATGCACAATTTATTCGGGATAAATATAAAGTATACGAGTATTAAAACGAATGTCTCAAGAAAGATTCAACCGAGTAAAATGCTAGGTTAAGAAGAGCAGTTCTACATTTCTGGCGAAAATTTTTATAATTTGGTGCATTTCTAAAATCAATAGGCATGTAGTTGTACATCTTAATGCCGTTATATATTATAGAGTCTTTAACAAGAGTAAGATGAGGGATTGGAAGCCGAAGATCTTGAGCGTGTCTCGTGTCATAGACATTGTTTTCTTTTTTGTGTTTTGACAAATGCTTGTGTATTAGGCATACAGTCTCCAGAATGAAAATGCATGGGAGAGTTAAAATTTTATTGTCAATAAAGAGTTGCTGGCAGTGAGTTCGAGGATGAACTTTACACATTGATCGAATGGCTCTTTTTTGTAGCACAAATGCAGAGCGGAATAAATACTGGCTGCAGCATCCCCAGAATGGTATACAGTATCGTAAATGTGATTCAATTAACGCGAAATACACATTCCTGGCTATGGTTTTGCCCAGCTCATTTGCCGTGACCCTAACGCTAAAGCAACCCGAAGCCAATCTGCTATTTAGTTTTTTGATATGAATATTAAATTTTAATTGGTAGTCAATGTCCAAGCCAAGGAATTTAGAGGAGTTAACACTTGTTATATACTGATTGTCGTATATTCACTTTATTTATATTTGACTTACGAAAATTAATAATATGTATTTTAGAAAGGTTAAGGGTAAGTTTATGGGAATCACACCATTCTTTAATTTTAGTTACATCATTGGTGACCATGTTTTTCAGGGTTTCTAAATCTTTATTCGACCAATGCGCTGTAGCATCATCTGCAAAAGCTGCAAGAGAACCTGTGATATTAAGCCTAAGCAGATCGTTAATGTTGATAAGAAAAAGAGTAGGACCCAGCACAGAGCACTGGGGAACTCCGCTTGTTATTGGTTGTACATCAGATTCTGAACTGTTGCAGGAGACAAATTGATGTCTGTCCGTTAAATACATTGAAAACCAGTTAAGCTCGGTACCCTGAACCCCATACTTGTGAAATTTCCACAGCAGCAGTTCATGACTGACACAATCAAAAGCCTTTGATAGGTCGCAAAAAACCGCTGCGGAAGCCTCACGTTTGTTAATGGAAAGTAGCAGCTTTTCCATAAAATGAAATACTGCATCAGATGTACTCTTTCCCTTCTGGAAACCAAATTGATTTTCACCAAGAAAACTATTATCAACAAAGTAGCTAATAAGGCGATTGTTAACGATGCTTTCAATAATTTTGGACAGTGTTAAGAGCAGAGATATAGGGCGATAATTCGATGTATCTGAAGTGTCTCCTCCTTTATGTATAGGAATCACCTTGGCTGATTTAAGACATAAGGGAAAATTACCTGTTTGAAATGATTTATTAACAGCGCATGCAAAAGATTCGATTGCTTCAATAGGAAGTTCTTTTAAGATTTTAATAGAAATTCCAACAAACATTTGCTAAGTTATAAGGTATACTAAAACCTCCACCCAAACCTTAGAACTCCTTTTGTTCCAATTTTTTTTGGGTCAAATCTTATTTAAAATCATACCCTATTAAAAATCTATGTATAGTCATCAAAAAAATACCCTTTACAACAACCAACAGCTTGATGAAAAAGTGGCAACTACAAACTAAGATTGATACAAATAAAATAATGAAATTTAGCTTACATGACCTCCCATAGAGATACCGGTGACACCTAGCGGTCCGAACCCCAACTGCTCGCACCAATTCAACAACACTAAGCATTCCAAGATCAGACTGCCGCCCATCACGAAAATATCGGACACGTAGTGAACCGAGGACCTGATTTGCTCTTGTGGTTTCCTTAGGCCATAATAAGGGTTTTCCAAGATGATTGCGCCTATGCCCGCTTTGAGTAATGGTTTTGCCATGATGTTACGTCGTCTCCAAAAATACTGAAAATGACAAAGTTCGTACAGGGTGACTCACCATATTTTCCACCCCCCCCCCTTACCTACCTTAATCCCCAAACAGAAGTTAGATAATTTTCAGAAAAGATTTGTGGCGTAGAGGGCCAAGGGTGAGGAAATAAATCGGAAAAAAGTTTTTCCTTGACCAGGATTTGAACAAATTTTTTCTGTAAATTTATTAGGGCGCTAAATTTTCCCTTCATTTTGTACATAATTTTATATTTAATTTAAATGACATCCTTAAAAATTAGCAGCTGTTATCACAAATGTCAAATTTTGGCATTAACTTCTTTATTTTAAATTTAACACATTTAAAAAATATATAATATGCGGGATTTACTATTTATTATTATTATTTAGAGTAATGTATTGAACAAAGTACTACTGTGTCTAACAAACTGTACTTATGGGAAAGTATTTTTCTTTTTACTCAAGAACGATCAAAGATAAATCCAACATATGATATATTTTTGGAATCAGTAAAGATTCTAAATTTTAAAAAAGCATACATTGTCTACATAATTAATGTTAAAATTTGACATTAACTACATTTGAAAGTGTACAAAAAATTATGCAATTTCTGTATTTAAAACTTCTTTTTCCAGCTTCAATACTAACGGTGGTAAGAGAGGGGGGGGTGGTAAATATGGGGAATCACCCTGTAATTATTTTAGCTCCCACATCCTGAGTTATTCACCAAAAATAATAAAGAAACTAGAGCTCTTGGACGGGGGAGCCAAAAAAGACATTTTCTTAATTCATCCTTTTCAGAATTTTCACTGCCCTAGATGAAAAAAATTAGATGTACATTATCAGAACAGTGAATAAAAGCGGGGTTGAGCCTTTACAACAAGATAGATAGATAGATCTTTATTGATGATGTACATACAACAACTATTTTCACAAGTCAAATAAGTACTAATAAGTACTATGTAACATAAATAATTTAGATTAGCAAAGTACTATGTAACATAAATAATTTAGATTAGCAACAATAATATTAAATGATAAAAATCATGAATCTTATGTAAAATCGCTGAAATTATTTTGAAGATAATCGCTAATTGAAGAAAACACCTTTTCCTTAAGATAATTTTTCATTTTGTTCTTAAATGCTATTTGCTCGAATTTTTGACATTAAATAAATATCAAACATGGCTCGATCAACCTAACGTAATTAGGGAGAAAATTATTTATTAAAGTAAGACTCGTGGCATAACGGACAAAGCGTTTTTGTTTCTCACTTCATTACGACCAGGCCTCCAATGTCTAATGGAGAATCCAGACACCTACAGACCTGTTTCATCCTTATTAGGAATCATCAGGGAGTCCTAGGATTGTACCTGGCAGTCGAAGCTACACAGGCGACCACGCACACCTCTCGAATTTAAAACAAAAAGTTTGTAATCTTGATTACAGTAAGCATGGTGCCTGTGTAGCTTCAACTGCCAGGTACAATCCTATGACTCCCTGAGGATTTCTAATAAGGATGAAACAGGTCTGTAGGTGTCTGGATTCTCCATTAGACATTGGAGGCCTGGTAGTAATGAAGTGAGAAACAAAAACGCTTTGTACAATATGCCACAAGTCTTACTTTCATTTTTATTTGCGGACACGATATTCACTTTGTTGAAAATTATTTTGTTTCTAGTACCATAGTTATGTGAGTGAGCATTTCTGGAAAATTTATATAAGTTGGATTTCAGAATATACCTACATGGGAGAGTAAGTATATCTAATGAAACCAATTTACTACGACAGCAGTCCGTATAATATGGCAAAAACTGAATCCATGTGGACTAAATGGCCCCATGTCAAAATCGAGTATGACATATGAGAGTGAAAGTATACATAGTAGGCATTGAGTATGGTATTTTGAGAGACTGCATTTATTAGGTTTCTGATTAGGTATCTGTTTTACTGAGTCTTTTGTTTAGTTTACATGGTTTTTTATTGTTTTCATCTGGTATATTTCATAGTGAAAAAATTACATTTTGTGTTTTTTTTCATTTAGACTCATCTTGTTTGCCAGGAACCGACTTTTAACACTTGACTATATTTCCCTAACCGCTTCACAGAGTGCTAGATCATTAACAAAAATGATAAAAAGTACGGGTCCTAAGGAGGAGCCCTGAAGTACACCAAAATTTATTGATTCAGTTTTCGATATTACGTTATTATATTTGGTGTACTGACGTCTATTTTCTCCTAAATAAGTTATTAATGCAACAGAGTCGGAACTAAAACTATACTCAACAAGTTTTCCTGCTAGAATATCATGAGAAACACAGTCAAATGCTTTTGTTGGATCGAATAAAAAATTTCGTTTGAAATGCTTCCTGAATGCGTTTAGTAAGCTGGTTACTAGCCAAGGTAGTTGACATGCTCCTCCGAAATCCATACCGACAAGGACTGAAGAGGTTGTTAGATTCAAAGTAATCTACAATTTGCCGGCCGATAATTTGTTACATCGTCTTTATCACCGTATTTGAAAATGGGAACTGCTTTCGAAATTTTAAGGCAGTCTGGTAAAACATGCGTATTTATAGCAAGATTAATTAGTTTGGGAAGTGGTATAACTATTACATTTTTTAGGGTTCTCATTATTTTAACATTTATATCATAAGCGTCCATACTGGGACTATTTTTAAAATTACGGATAATTTCCCTTATGTCAATAAATGTTACATATTTTAAATCAAAATTATTTGCTTGACCTTTGAAGCCCCTGCCTGCCAGAGCTTGAAGAGGGTTAGTGTCAACCTGTTTCAAATTACTAATAACAGAATTGGCTATCCTAGTAAAATGCGCATTAAGGAGTAACTGTTGTTGGAATATCTAGATTTATAATAAATTAGATGGGCCATTGATGTCGGTACAGTCAGTTTCAAATAAAATGCGTACATGGAAAAAAAAACTTGTTATTTCTTATTGTATATGGACCTATTCTTGTCGGTATGCACCAGTACAGGGTTCGTACGTAAAAACGATCTTTAATTTCCAGGTGTTTTTCAGTCCCTTGTGACAGCGAGGGAGCAAAACGTAGACCTAATATTACCTAGCGAAGCAAACAAAAAATTAATGGAAAATAAAGGATGGATCACAGATGAAAACGTAGATGTAGGAATATATTTTCTAAACAAAAACATAGAAGTGAACAAGATAATGAAAATAAATGGCATTGCAGGAATCAGAACAGAATCTTTTGACATATATGGCTGTTATATATCACCAAACATTACAATAAACATTTTCGAAAGATACGTAGTTGATCTCATGGACACAGTTAGAAACAGCACTAAAGACTCGGTAATACTAGGCGACTTTAACGCAAAAGCGGAATGGGGATCACCAGTGACTGACGCAAGGGGACAGATGCTAGTTGAAGCTTGTGGAGAGTTGGGGCTCATAGTACAAAACAAACCAACTTTTGTTAGAAGAGAACAAAAATCATATATAGACATAACTTTTGCTACACCCAGTCTCTCATCAAAAATTACGGAATGGCAAATCCTTGACAATGAACCACTGACACCGTACAGGCACATTGTATTTGAAATAGCAGATAAAAACCAAAATATAAAAAAATTGAAAGGCAAGGTATACATAAATAAAAACCTAATGAAAAAACAAGTTAACATCCGAACTTTCAAGGAGGACAACAACAGAACTTACGGCAAATATAATGGACAAAATCCTTAAAGAAATATATAAAGCCTCTAAAGGTTACGGACCATAACTCCGCTCCTTACTGGTGGAATGAATGAAGAATACACACGACAAGCCGCAAATAAAGCAGAAGCGATAAAAACAGAATAGAGTACGAGATGGAGACAAATGGAGGTGTGTCCCCTCTATAATACGGGTTTAGAAAAGGCCAATCTACTATGAACGCAGTAAAAAAGGTGTTAGAAATAGCAAACGGAACAAATCCTAACAAGAATAGAAGTGAGTGGGTAGTGCTAATAGCGCTGGATGTTAGATATGCTTTTAACTCTGCCTCGTGGCTGAAAATAGTAGAAAGGCTAACAGACACTCGTATAACCCAGTATCTTATAAATACCCTAATTAGCTACTTCAAAGGCATCCCCCACGGATCGGTATTAGAGCCCCTACTCTGGAATATATACTATGACCCCATACTTAGACTAAAACTCTTTAGGGGCGTGGGCATAGTACGATAAGCGGATGATCCAATGGTAGTAGTCATGGCTGACCCAGCGATATGATTCTCTGAACTACAAAGACTGTGTAGTAAACAGTATAATCCATTCAATCGTGACATATGGTGCAGTGATATGGAGTCCTGTACTGCGCACAAAGAAGTACAAAAACATACTGATAAGAATGGCGGTTATAAAATCTCGGCCATAGACCTAATTGTCGAAGAAATTGTATATGAAGATAAACATGGCCACAATGAAGAAAACAAAGAAACTGCAACAGAGAAAACATGAGAATCCTGGCAGGCAAGATGGGCCCGAAATACCAGAAAGAACAATGGACGGAAATAATTATTTCCGACATTAAAACATAGATAGACTACAAACACAAAAAAATGTATTACTATAAGACACAAGCTCTAACGGGACATGGATCCTTTAGGACATACACAAAGCAAACAGGGAAAACGGACGACATATGTCGGTAGTGTCAAAGAATAGATGACGCAGAACATACGTTAATTTACTGTCCAAGATTTAAGAACTACCGCCAAACAACAAGATACGATCTAGAGAAAGAGAATATGACCATAGGGAACGTCTTCAAAGAAATGATACAAAACGTAGAAAAATGAAACCAGGGACATGATATGATAAGAACGATTCTAAAAATTAAACACGAAGACGAACGCATCTAAGAGACCAAAATAATGAACGACGAAATAGTGACGTTATATTCCTGAGAATGGTTCCGCTATTTCGACCAACAGCGGAGGGGTTTAGTCCATAGGCGTCCTCAAAAGAGGCCGGTGTCAATGAAGATTTCTTGTCGCTATTAAAAAAAGGTGTTTTCCAGGTTTTTTCCAAACCAGAGAAAAATGTATAAAGTATTAAATTTTAATATATGGTAAGAAATAAAAGGCAATACAAAAATATGAAATATAGCTGGCTAAACTCGCAGTTTTTAAAAAACTCGCTGTACTTCTGAAAAAGCGTTTTGTGTATTAACAAAAAATTAATTAAATAAATTTGGTTTTTAATATAGCAGCCATTTCTGAATAAAAATCAACCAAAAAATTTGATTATCACATATGTTAGTCTAAGGGAAAAAGAGAAATTTGATAAAACAAAAAATTTTTATTTCTTGTAAGAAAACGTACCCATTTTGTGACACAAAGGGCTGCATAGAAAAATTTCTTTACATAAACAAAAGCGATCAAACCTTTTTTTAAAGAGGGCTGTTTAGTAGGTGCTGGTTCAATTAGTATGTAAGCAGGCCTTAAATGCACCTCAGGCAAAAATTTTAAGAAGTGTAAAAAAATGCCATTTTTTTTTTAAAACGCCCTCCCCCCACGAGAAGCCTGGTTATGGTCACATTTTTACTTCAAATTAAGTTATTGTTATTATTTATCCGAGTAGGCCGAGTAAAGTAGAGTAATAGAAACAATCCATTTATGCATGTCAAAAACAGAAATAAATGAGTTGGAAAGTGGCAAAAATAATAAAATAAACTAAGTAATGACAATTACTTTAATTTAACAACACAAACACAGTAAAAATAATTTAAAACTTATAATCTATAAGAGGAAGATTATGATGTAATGCAAACCATTTCTTTTTATCTCAAAGATGTTTCCTGCTTCTGAAAATAATCTTTCATTAAAAATAGTGGAAAACTATTAAAAAACCGACAATTTGAGTACTCGGTACTTGGTGAAGTTAAAAACAGGACTCATTACAGCCCTAATTTAAACAAGAAATTCTGAAAAAATTTTGATCTGTTTAGGGTTTGAAATTAGGTTGCGAAATATTTTAAAACCAAAGCAAAGCATAACAAAAAAGTTTTTTTGGTTTTCCATGTTCTTTTTACTTTTTTCGCCATTTTCCAGGTGTTATCCGTATTTTTTTTTTACTTGTTCAATTTCCAGTTATTTTTCAATAATGTACAAACCCTCCTGTAATATGACCTATGTAGTCTGCATGAAATATATATGACAGGGGCAAGATGAATCGCGCCTTTATACACTGAGAAAAGAGTTTTATTTATTTTTCTACGTACCCCTAAAATATCAGAATTGTAACTTGTATAGTTTATGGAAACTAATTTTTTTTCAAAAAATTAAAAGCTACAAATTGTTATTGTTTTTTAGTTCTGTAGCCCTAAAAACCCCTAAAGAGGTGCTTTCCCTAGTCCAAACCTCATCATTTAGAAGAAAATTTAAAAATTTAAAATTTAAAAATATTTCCAAAATAAAAAATTGAGTTTACTTTGATGGCCGGTATCTCCTAAACCGATTCAGATGAGCAAACATAATTTATATTACAATAAAGCAGGCATCGAAAGAAATAAAATAAGCTATAGAGAACTTTAATATTTGTATGGCAAGTATTTTTTAAATCCGGAAATATATGATTTTTGGGTATCTCTTGGAAACATTTCCAAAAATAGATTTGCCGTATTTCAATTTCTAAAAGTCCCACCCCTAAAATATTAGACTTGTATATGTTACAAGAAAACTTTGGACAAAAATTGGAATTTTTCATTTTTTTCCAAAAATTTTTAAACTTTTTCCCTATTGAAGATAGCCCAAAACTGTTATTTTTTTGAGTTCTGAACCCCTGAAAACCTAACTAAAGTGGTGCTTTCCTTGGTACAAACCTTATTGCTTAAAAGCTTAAAAGAAAAATTTTAAAATGGTCCCAAAATCAGATCAGAAAATATAACTTATGTTACCTGCAATAAATCAGGCATTAACTCTAATATTCATATTCATGGCAAGTATTTTCTAAATCTAAAAATATGTGGTTTTTGGGTACCTATATTAATTTTTTTTGTGTTGGCTTTTAAGTGAACAATACAGATAACAAAAATCAATTTTAACAATTTGTACAGCCTTACTGTGAACTGGACCAGTATTTTGATTCATAAAAATAAAAAATGTGAAAATTTTGAAACAAAAATGGTTGTTCAGGCAAATCATCCAGGTTGGTGTATACTTTTAGTTTTAGTAAATGATAAAAAAAAATTTAAATCTTTATGGAACAGAAAAAATGTGTTTCTTGTAATTTTTCTCCAATGCCCCTCCTAAACATTAAACATTTTATAACTTTGAAGCAAAGGAGATTTGAACAAAGTGGTTTCATGTCCTCTATCAATTGTATTTTAAATAAAATGTTAACTTACATGATCACCTGTGCCAGCCAAATGTATACAAATAGGCTTATAATTGTCACTTTTCCATTTTAATGGTAAAACCATCTGAAAATAGGCATCCTCCACTTCTGGGGGTGCAACACCTGGCAAATGCTGAGCAAAGGGACTTTTAAATTTGCCTTCTATTATGCGGCAGTCTGTCCTTCTTTCTGACTAAAACAAGATACAAAAATATATACATGCTGGAAACTTTAAATGGAATACTGACCGTAGCGGGTTAAATAATTGTTTTTTCAAAAAATCGAAAAACATGTCAACTAAGGTTTCTACCTCCATTAACCTAGCGACCCCACATCAAGAAAATCAAAATTTAGTCACACCATAATTATGTGTTGATTATATGCTAATTTCGTCCCCAATCAAAAAATTTTGTGCTCCTCTGGTTTCTGAGAAAATCGAAAAAGAAAATGGGGTAGCTACGTTAATATTAACTTAGCAACCCCACCAGAAAATATGGCGCCAAACTAAAAATTTTTAGTTTTAAAATTATGTGCTCTACGAATATATAAGAAAAGAGTCGAATTTTTCATTTTAAATTATGTTTTTCTAAAAAAAAGGGTGGGGGGGTAGCTAGGTTAATATTAACTAGCGACCCCACATGTTTAGGTATCATGGAATTTAAAAATTTCAAAAACCAGTATTATCTGCATATTATGTGCTAATTGTGTCCATGATCAGAAAATTTTGTACTCGTCTGGTTTCCGAGAAAATCGAAAAAGAAATTGGGTTAGCTAGGTTAATATAGACTTAGCAACCCTACCAGGAAATATGGCGCCAAACTAAAAATTATTGGTTTTAAGATTATGTGATAATTATGTGCTCCACAAATATATAAGAAAAAATTTAATTTTTCATTTTAAATTGGGTTTTTTTAAAAAAAGGGTGGGTTAGCTAGGTTAAATTGCATTTCTTTGGTTTCTGAAAAGGTATTTATTTCATCAAAATCGGTTTACGGAAACAAAAGTTATGACATTTAAAAAACGGGAACACAGCTGCAGGGTCTTCAGTTTATGAATAATTATGCAATATGATAATCTTTATCGATTTTCTCGGAAACTAGATGAGCACAAAATTTTCTGATTGTGGATGAAATTAGCACATAATTTGCAGGTAATACTAGTTTTTGAAATTTTTAAATTCCGTGATACCTAAAGATGTGGGGTCGCTGAGTAAATATTAACCAAGCTACCCCACCCTTTTTTTTAAACATAATTTAAAACGAAAAATTCGATTTTTTTTCCTATATATTTGTGGAGCACATAATTAGCACATAATAAAAAATTTTTAGTTTGGCCCCATATTTCCTGGTGGGGTTGCTAAGTTAATATTAATCTAGCTACCCCATTTTCTTTGTCGATTTTCTCAGAAACGAGCAGAGCACAAAATTTTTTGATTAGGGATGAAATTAGCACATAATTATGACATAACTAAATTTTGATTTTCTTGGTGTGGGGTCGCTAGGTTAATGAAGGTAAGGTTTCTGGCAGCTAAAATTTTCGGCAAAAAATTTTTGTGAACGGACCCTCAGAAAGGGGTCTATTCACATACAACTTTTTTTTCAATTGAGAAGACCCTGCTTGTAGCACTTTGTGGGAAAGCCTATCAAAACAGAAAAACGCTCGTATAATTTTTTTTGACATTTGTCAATATATGTGTTAAAATCGTCAAGAAATTGTTGTGTTGGGCTTCAAATGGAACATTGCCCCTAGCGAGTTAGAAATTTGTTTTTTAGGAAAATCCACAAAAGAAAAACGTTTTTGTCAATCCATGTGTCAAAAATTCTCAAAAAATGATTGTGTCAGACTTCATATGGAACTGCCCCAGGCAAGTTGGAAATTTGTTTTTTCCTTTGAAAAGAAAAGTGGTATGTGGATAGACCCCTTTCTGATGGTAGGTTCAGAAAAATTTTAAGCCGAAAATTTTTATTGATAAAAATATTAGTTAACAGATTTTTGGATTTTTTGAAAAACAAATTTCTCTAATCTGCTAGGGGCAGTGTTCCATTTAAAGTCTTGCACAATTATTTTTTGAGGATTTACATGAGCACTTTTCTTTTTCCATAAGCTTTCCAATAACAAGGTGCCACAAGTGGAGCCTTCTCATTTGAAAAAAAAAGTTGTATGTGAATAGACCCCTTGCCGAGGTTTCGTTCACAAAAATTTTATGCCGAAAATTTTGATTGCTAAAAATATTAATTGACATGTTTTTGGAATTTTCTAAAAAAACAAATTTCCAACCTGCTAGAGGCAATGTTACATTTGAAGTCTGAAACAATAATTTTTTGAGGATTTTGACACATGGGTTGATAAATATCAAAATAAGTTACATGAGCGATTTTCTTTTTCCATAATCTTTCCAACAAGGTGCCACAAGCGGGGTCTTCTCATTTGAAAAAAAAAATTGTATGTGAATGGAACCCTTTCTGAGTCTGTTCACAAAAAATTTTTGCCGAAACTGTTAGCTGCTATGTTTTTGGATTTTTTTAAAAAAAAACATTTTTTAATCTGCTGTGGCCAATATTCCATTTAGTCCCCACCCTGTATAATCTAAAACATATTACTACTAGGTTTTTTCTTGAAATGAAGACTCCAGAAATGTATACACATGGTAATTTAGAACAGTCACAAACAGTTACCCCAGACTGTTTTTTTTTTAAACACCTAGATCTTTTTTAGATCTAGCTCAGTGAGAGAGTTCTGATTTTCAAAATTCATTAAAACAGACAGTTCACAGAGAATGCTTTTGGTTTGCTATTTTATCTATAAAGCTATGATCTAGATTGGCAAATTATATAGGTACAGTTCAAGATAAATATTTGACCTGCTTCCACTAAAGCACTAAAGCTTCAACTGAAATAAGTCAATTTCAAAGGCAACATTTTAAGCTTGTGTTGTATGATTTCAATTAAAATCTTCAAAAGTTTTGAATGCATCCATAGAAGTACAACATATTACTAGCACAATTTTAGGAATTAACATGTTTGTTACCAAACACCTTTTTTTTGGGTCAGTCAATTTTTTATCACTAAAACTGGAGGAATTTAAAAAAAAAATGACAATTCTTATCTACCTTTTAAATGGTAAACCTCTGCTTAAAAATAGGGTAATTATGCAGTATACGGTTTTCTGCCATTTTTTTTGAATAATTCTGTCTATGTATTTTCTATTTTTGGTAATTATGCAGTATAGGGTTTTCTGCCATTTTTGACTTTTTTTGAAAAATTCTTTATGGGGGCACCTTCTAGGGTGCCTAGGACCCCAAATCCGCCTGCGTCCGATTTTTTTTTTACGAGAAAAAAGGGTGCCCAGGGAGAGTTGTAATGTGTTTTTTTAATTGTTTTGGGTTGGTTTGGATTAGGTTGGGTTGGACTGTGTTGGTTTGGGTTGTTTTAGTGAAAAAAATTTTAAAAAAACAAAAAAAATAAAAAAAAAACCAACCGGCGCAGACGGATTTGGGGTCCTAGGGACCCTAGAAGGTGCCCCCATAAAGAATTTTTCAAAAAAAGTCAAAAATGGCAGAAAACCCTATACTGCATAATTACCAAAAATAGAAAATACATACCTAAGACAAACAAAATCGTAAATATTATTTGGCAAATAAAAACCTGGCTTGTTATTGTCTGAACCTAACGGTGCCATAATAAATAAAATAATTCAGTGTCATTAAAAAACTATGGAGGTAAACATCATAAAAATAAACCAAAATTCCTTACATTGATAATGGTGATTGGATAATCTTTTGGTACAAGTTCGTAGCATGTTTTCCTATCGGACATTATTTTTCTAAAGCTAAACAACCTAAAAATAATACAAAACTATTTAAAATATGTTTCCCAAAAAAAGTAAACAAGTATACCTAACCTAAAAATTGCAAAATCCTACTCACCTTTGAATTGTCTCTGGAAAACCCCATCCTTTGGTAAAAAATTTAGTCAAAAGGATTTTTCTATACACAACGTCAAGCCTACTAACTGGCATATTTACTTTTAAAACTTTCAAGATATTTTAAACATAATCCTCACTGCATTTTGAAATTTTAAAAACAACCCACAGAACAAATTTATAGCGTTTTCCTTTGCTGCACCAATGCGCACTGGGTTACGTTCAGATTACACGCCGGACGTCATCGGGTAATATTTCTGTCACTGTCTATCAAGCAAGTCAAACAAAGACAGCACTATTTTTTGAGCGCGGACGTTTAATATGAAAGCACCTCTGATTTTTAACCTTTAGGTCCGTTTCTGTGAGCTTAACATAGTTACTATTGCTCTCTTTTTCTAACAGCTATATGCACCGTTTGGAAGTTTAGTAAATCTCGATCAGTTTTACTCCTAAGCTTATGCGCAATTTTACAACTCATAGTTAAACGTCAAACCTCAGTTTAAACCACAGATGTCGACTTTTTTACGTTTTATAGGTGCAGTTTACCAACAAACTTCGGTTTAACCGTTACCAGCGGTCTGGGTGTTTGTTAAACTTCAGTTTAATAGTTACCGAAAGATTCTAACCTCAAAAAAGTTATTAAAAATTTGTTTTTGGTAAAAAGACTGTAATTATTTAGTGAAATCGCTATGATCAATGACTTAAAATTTATTTTTGATCAACTGGATGAAGAATGATATCTCAAAAAGTACTTGATTGATTTTTATCAAGTTTGGCTCTAGTTGGTGCCATTTTGGTTAAAATAATCAACCCTATATATGTAAAGAAAATGTAGTCTTTCTTCATGGCCTTGGTTTAACTCCGACTTATAAAATTGAGCAACTTGTTTACCGATGGATTATTCCAAAGATTAAACTGAAGTGTAAACTATGGTTTAATCTGGAGTTTTACCTTTGGTTGTAAAATTAGCCCTTTATCCAAATTTGTTATGCACCGAGCAACCGGCGATAAAGACCGGTAATCTGTGTAGGACAATCGGCAAAGTAGCTAAAAAAATGTTGATACACTTTTGTACGCCGGCGCAACATGGTTTTTGTTTTGTGTGGTTAGGGCATTTTTGATTTTTTAAATTTTTTTTGCGCAAAAAACATGACATCCACCTTCATGGTTCCTACGGACAAAAGAGTTCCGAATTTTAGTGGCGCGGAAAAAGTGTTTTTGGTAAATCTAATTGTCAAAAAGTTTTCTGGTGTCCTGGAGGACAAAAAAACAAACCGTACCTCGATTAACGATAAGAACCAGGCCTGGAAAAAGATCGAGGCAGAATTTAATGCTTCGACTCCAGTCACGAAAGTAAAAACAAAAGTGGAATGATAATATCCTGTATATAAAATGAACGCTACATGTACTTGACATTTGTGAGCCTAAATAAGTTGGTATTGACAAAATTCCCCTAACTCTGAGGCTAATAATAAAAAGGGTTATCGCACATCACTTATAGAAGGCAAAAAAACTAGTCATTCCGGTTGTATAACAGCACTGAACAAATCAAAACACTATATTTTTACCAAAAACAGGCAAAAAAAACGAAAACACTTTATTTTGACTAAAAAAACAACGGAGTAACATCTAGTAACTTTTGTTTTGGTTCAAACAAGTGTGTGGCTAATAAAAAAAGCAGGCAAATATATATCATGTTTACAGGGGGACTTGAAACCCATCTAAAAATGATATAACTTTACTTTTTCTATTAACAAAAATTTTAAAAAACAAAATTTTAATATATTATGAAAAATCATGCTAAAACATATCAATTACTGATTGTGGAAAAGACACATCAAAAACAAAAAAGAATGTCAAATCGATTCGATTGATGTGACTACGTTCTTTTAGGCTCAGGCGGTCATTTTGTGAAATTTCTCAGGGGGTATTATCATTCCACTTTTGTTTTTACTTTCGTGGCTCCAGTATTGTGTTTCCGAAGTGCTGATTCTCTCAAAAGGCTTTACGAAAATAAAAAAAAAAGAATTATGAAGAAAACTGGCAAAAGAAAAAGAGGAGGCAAAAAAAACAGGAAGGGGATTGCCAGAAATGATTAATACTGATTTAGTGGACAAAACACTTATGACTATTCTAAATGAAGTGAGCCTTGTAGGAGATAACTCTGAATTTGATGATGACCATGATACTCTTTCCCCCCGAGCTCTTTCGAATTCGAACCTCAGAAACTGCTCAGGAAATTACGAGTTTGAGTTTATGCCAAGTTCTCCGGAAACATATGACTTGGAGTTTACAGAAGAAACTGAGAATAGTAATGCAGTAAGTACCTGTCCCTAACAAAGCCTCTGCTTTTTTATGAAGGTTCGGTTTACCCAGCATCTTAATGCACAATGGATAAATCATGGGATAAATTTAATGCATTATTTTATTCCTCTATCTTTTTCTACCATGTTGCATGGGAAAAAGACAAATATATAAAATTAAGCACTAAATTTATGTATTCTGCGTTACGTTACTGGATAAAACTGCCCTAAATTTAAGTTAAATTTAGATTTCATTAAGAAATGGTAAGAAGGTCTCATCACAACTACTAGATTAATTATATATTAGTTAATAGGTTCCTAAGTCCACCAAAAAATAAATTTTTGCTTATTCAGCGAAAAATCAAAAAAGCCATGTCTTAAGATTTTACAAAATATGCCTTCCATTTAAATTTAAGCCAATTCTAATGTTTTTTTTACTCCAAAAGGTAGGGATATCATCTGACCCGTTTTGCAATGTCACTTTGACATTACTGATCTTTAGTTTAGTTTATTGCCAGCTAAGATCACAGATAGAAAAAAGAAGATGTCTACTCTTAAAAGGACAAAATATACCTATATATTGTTCATACTTACAACTTGTAGACCAAGGAAAAAGCAATGTCACATTGTTGTGGTAAATAGATAGATTGAAAGTTTGAGACAATGATGTGTTTGAAATTAACTTTGTGTTTCGGACTTCCATTGTCTATATTTTATTTATGTGCGACGTTTCGTTTAGTACAATCGACTTCAACTTCTCTGCCAACTACTATTACAGTACAGTAACAGTACTATTGTACTGATCGAACGTTGTGTATAAATAAAATATAGACAATGGAAGTCCGAAAGAGTTAAGAAGATTTAATTTCAAACAGATAGATGTTGAATGAAATCCAGTTTCAGACATACTTTTTAATAATAAAGCTCTATTTTTTTACAGAAGAAGAAATTCAAGACAGCCACAAACATGAATAATAAGTGTTTGGATGAGTGTTCCAAAACAGTATAAGGAAAAACCCTTGGAAAAACCAGACAGTCACAAAATGAACAGGAAAAACCTGGTTGCAGCAAGTGACCTGTTACTTCACCTCCTAATCCAAAGTTAAATTCTTCAAGGCGGCGACCTATGATTACTACCAGAGCCTTAACAAGTTCAGATGTTGCTGAAAAATATAATTTACTTTTAGACAAAAGGCTTGTATTGGTTGAATCACAAATCTCAGATTTAAAAAGATCTGTGGAATTTAAAAAACATCAAGAGGAGCTTCAGTTAGAAGCTTTGAAGCTAGAAATCCAGTATAAGAAAACTCTTCTAAAAAAGCAACTTAATAGTGATTGGAATGTTTAACTTTAAAACTTAACTAAAAGTCCCTGTAATTAAGGTTGCAGGGAGCAATACCTGTTAGTTTACGAATTATTTTAAGTAATATGTTGGTATAATATGATATTTTTCAGTTAATTATTAACCAGCTTTCGCCTACTTGGTCCAAATGTCTGTCAGTATTTAGTGTTTCTTTCATAAGAAAGTGACAAATTTGTAGATCAAATAAAGTGAGAGCTAGTTAGAAATTAAAAATAATATCATACTAACCATGTTCAGGTTATAGATATTATTAGGTGAAATCCATTAGTTCAACAGCATCACTAGTTAGTTAAGAAATGTTCTGTTTTGTTTTTTTTTTGTTTATTTCAATATATTTCAAGTAAAGCGAGAGGTATAGTTAATGGTTAAGTAAAAAATAATTATATATATACAGACCGCTTCAAGCTACTGCGAACATAGGGCGGAAGAAGTCTAATTTGCCAGTGTACGTACATGCAGAGACACCGCACGCCTATCAGCGAAGCAACCAATACTCAGGTTTGCGATCACCACTTGCATGACTTTCCTTTGGTATTTAGTACGCCTCTAACCACGGTGCTGTGTGGAGTGTAGTCAATGAAACCGGAATTTGGTCAATAAATACGCAAATTTTTATAACGTAATTTTCATATTTTTTGTCACTGATAAATAAGAGCGTTTTATTGTCAACTGCTCAGATTTATCAGTGACGACGTGTTCCAATGAAAATAATAAGGAGAAACAAAATAAAAGCAAGTTCTCAAAATAAAATAATACATTCTAAAAACCAAAAAGATTCTCCCAGTCAAAAAAAAAATTAAAGCAAATGTTCGAAAAGTCCTCCTTGCTCGGCTAGACAATATCCGAGCCTACTATAAAAACCCCTTCTAACGTTTCCAAGCATGTTAGGGGTGATAATTTGAAAAGCTTCTTCAAAAACAGATAGAAGTCATTAGGAGCAAGATCGGGAGATCGAGCTGGCCATAAAATAGTTCCCCGTGTACTTATAACCCGATTAGGAAATACATTATCAAGATATTCCCTAACAAGGCCAACATTGTGAGCGGAACAACCATCTTGTTGAAACCATGTTTCACCAAATCTTACACCTAACAACTGCCTAGCAGTTGGAATAATGTGCTGCTGCAGTAGATCCAAGTATCTAGGACCATTCAAATTGCAATTGCCGTTAATAAAAAATGGCCCAATTACGTGTTCCCCTATAATACCCCCCCAAACATTTAGTTTTTGGGGATACTGTGTTCTTACGTCAAAATACAAATGCAAATTTTCCCTCGACCAATATCGAACGTGTGTTGGGTTATGACGATTTGACCATTTGACCATCTGCACTTTTTCGGCAACTTCGTAGACATCCATTTTTAGTTTTAAAAATGTATTATTTCAATTAAGAACTTACCCATCTGTTTCTCGAGCAAGGCAGAAATAAAACAAAATAATAAAAACAAAATGAATTTCCAAAAGATAACACTGCAGCGTGCTTCGAATCCACCTCGGTCGTACGGCACGGAGAGTAAATTGGACTTGATTCCCCCTATGTTCGCAGTAGCTTGAAGCGGTCTGTATATAATAAATGCTAGGTAAAAGCCATTATTTTAGCAGTATCACCATATATAGTTGCTTAAGAAATGTTCTGTTTTGTTTTTAATTTAACTATATTTTTAAGTTATGAAAATATCAGTATTTTAAGGAAAATAGGTATTCTAATTGAATTCAAGCCTTTGTTTAATATAAATATTTGTATTATTTTGACACTCTAAGGTGTCATTTTTATGCCTAATAAATAATAATTAAAAAAGCGCACTAGGCAACTTTTCCTTGCATCAATAGTTTTGATTTTTTCAACCTGTGGTGATGCATTGAACAGCTGCATAGTGTTTTTCCCCTACTGTTTTTGGCGTTTTGCTTCAAGTTTAAAACTATTTTTTACTCTATTACCTATTTTTTAAAATTTAAAACAAGAACAGTTGAAATTTTTGAATAATTAAGGACTAGAAGTAACATTTTCAAATAATTTAGTAGGTCACAATTTTTCTTTTGTTTCGACCACAAACAGAAAACTCGAAAAACGAGTGTGACACACTTATTTTTTTAAATTAGACACAAATAGTGCACTTTTGTCCAAAAAAAAATGAAAAATATTTTACATTTTAAGGATTTTTTATTTTCCAATCAACTAAATTTAGGAATACAAAAATATATAAAAAAATTAGTGGTAGAATGCTTCTAAACTTAACATTAGACACACAAGTTAAGATTCTTTTTACCGGATAAAATTCTTGTTTGATTCACAAAAAAAACTAAAAATTAGCAAAGAAATTGTTAATTTAGTTTTGACGATGAATAGGATAATTACGAATATTTTCTACTTCTGCTACTACTGGAATGTTCCCCAATTCTAGGAGGTAGTCTAGTTCTTGTTGATTTAATTCGTCAGGCAGGGGTGGCTCAGGTTCATTCATCTTTCTTGCGATAATATGTAGCACTGCAGTTGTTACAATAATGGCCTTAATGGTTTCCATTTTGCAACGCAGGCCATATAATAAAGCCAAGAATTTAGTTTTCCATACTCCTATTGTTCTTTCCACAGTATTTCGTGTTCTGATTTAAGATTCATTGTATCTATTTTCAGCAGGATTTCTTGGGTTTGCTAAAGGTGTCAAAAGGTATGGTCGAACTCCATACCCACTATCTCCTAAAAATAATTAGAATAAATGCAATTGAAATAAACTGACATGCATACACCAATCTGCAAAAAATTCTCGTACAAAAGTGACCTTAATATTTCACATGACTTTGAAAGTCTTGAAACCAAAACTCTTTCATGTCATGGTTTACTAAGGTCACTATAATCAGTTGATTTTGTATGAAAATTTTCTGCACAGTAGAGTACTTTACTTTATATGGCTATTCCAAATAAAACCATGACAAAATTGCATTTTTAAGTGATTTGCTATTCTTTCATGCAATTAAGTCACATGCATTAAGAGTTTAAAGAAAAAATGACCAGCTGAATCTCTGCAGCATCACTTTTGCGTTGTTTTTTTTTGCTATAAATAGTCTAGTCATAACTTTTGTTTCTGTGAACCAATTTTAATGAAATAAAGTCTATGTACCACCCAGGAATGCAGTATCAAAATCGGTTTAGTAGTTTATTTCGGGTGATTCTGAGAACAAACAGACCAAAATCCCAAAAACTGGTTTTTCCTTACCCAAAAGAACACTATTAGGGAAATCACCTCTTTCTATCCTTGCTTTTATATTGCTATGATTAAAAATTGTCATATCATGGGCCGATCCAGGCCATCTTGCCACTATTTTCTGATATGTAAATTAGCATCACAAATTATTTGCGTATTCATTGAAAAATAACTTTTTCTGTTCCTGTAAATTTCTGCATATGCTCCTCCTGAAAAATATAATGTTTTTGAAAAGAAAAGGAAAAAGGTAAGTAAGCGTTAACATTTAAAATATGTTTGAAAATTTGTGTAAAAACTTTTTTATATTTGAGAAATCTGCTACATGTAACAGGGGCCCACTTTTCGAATCACTCAAATTGTATACCTAGTCATATGTAGGTATACAAATTATGATTTGGAAAAAATTTCAAGGAGAAAGAGTAAATTTTAATTAATTTACTTATTAAACATACACACACAAAATTTTGATGAGAAAAAAACACACTTTTGATGCATTTTCATTTGAATCAAGTGTGTTGTTGGTTTCAAATTGAATTTAATAAAATATGACAAATAGTGGAGATTTAGCCTTTTTTTGTGAAATTTCAGTTAAAACATAATTCATATACAACTAAAATTTAAGTGATTCAAGAATCGGGCACCTGTTTTTTCAAGATTGTAACTTACCTGGCGACTTTATCTTGATGTGTGTCCCATCAATACACCAAACTATAGATGGAAAATGGGCTATTTGGTAAAATTCATGTTGCACTCTAATGACTTCATTTCCTTCAGGCATTATTATTTGAAGTGGATGTTGTCCAGCCAATGTCACGAACACACGTTTAATAATTCTAGATGCAGTACTTTGATGCATCCCCATGTAATCTCCTATTGCATCCAGGTGTGTCCCACAGACATAAAATCTCAGTGTGGCTAGAAGTTGGTTCATTGGAGAAACCGAGTCATTCCTAAAAATTTAGCTAAAAACTATTGCAATTCTAAAAAGAGCAAAAATAACTACCATTCCTAATAAGTGTTGTTCATACAATGCTATAAGTTACATACTATATATACTGTCCAAAAATTTGTACCTAATATCTGCTTTTATTTACTGTAACAAAAATTAGATACTTACAAATTGTTATCATATTCCAAATCCTCTTCTAAAGGCTCCTACAGGTCAAGCACTAAGGGCTTGGTAAGCCTAAAGCGTTTGAAAAAAGTTAAGAGTATCAAAATATTCTTCTCTAATAGTGATGCCTAGGAAAGCCATAATCAATAATTTCCAAAATATCCAAATCGTCGTCTAGAAACATTTCGTCCTCAAAATACATTTTTGAAAATATAACCTATGCTAATAAGGTTAGAATTTAGCGATTAACCTCAGAAAATTGGGCGATCAAAGTTAAACCAGCTTTCTGAGCTTAAACGAGACGGTGCATAACTCAAATGTCATTTTGATCGCGATTAGAGCTTTATCGAGATTAATTACCTACGGTGCATATAGGGGTAAATGCATTCGTCTGAGAGATCCAGGGCATACTACGGAAATACCCGCCTGTACACCCTTCGACCCCGCAATCTAAGTAATCTAACTATCTTGAGGTAGTTCTGGACCTGAGTATAAAAAGAGCCAATATCCATTTTTGCTTATATAGAGTTAATAGAGACCTTTTGCACCTCTTACAAAAAATCCTCGTTAGGTGACTTTATCGCTTAATAACGCGTTGTGACGTAGCTAACGTCTCGTTATTTTTAAGAGAGCATTTTTAGTTTTTTCACGCCGCCTTTGATTGGTTTATGGCCGACTTTATACGGTATTTATTATTATAAAGATTTACAAAAGGAATTTGTCCAATAATATTTTTCATTTAGAATATCTTATTTTTGTGTTTTTTACACTGAATTTTAATCATTAATAATCTTTAAAAACTCAAAAACACAACAGAGAAAAGGGAGGTTATGATAAACAGATCGGAATCACTTGCCATAGTTGCCAGTGCCAATCAATGTTTTACGTATCTTATAAAATTCTAGTCAAAGAAAATGATTAAACAAAAATTGACACTTACAATTAAAAAGAATACAGAACATATCTGCATTAAAAACCAATTTAATTTTTTTGTTTTTCTCACGAAAGTAACTTTCGTGGTTTTTCTACTTAACGTTTTACTGTCGGAACCATGTCAATTATAAGGGATACGGTATTCTCCCGTAGGTAACGTCAAACTTTATCGGTTAGTAAGGGATTCCGTTATTACGTCGTAACTGCGCATGCCCGAAATAAGTGATAAAGTAAAAAGGCATCAAATTTATAGGTGCAAAAGGTCTCTAATGCCATCACTAACATAAGCACATTCAAAACTACAGGTAGAAAAAAGGCTATACTCCTTGTATGATTGGTTGTCAATCTAACGATTACTCAAAACACGAAAAATGGAGTTTGGCCCTTTTTATACTCAGGTCCAGAGTTACTTCTGACCAAAGATATATAAAAAATTGCTTCTGACGGTTATGCGGGGATGAAGGGTGTGTAGTATGCTGGATCTCATGCATTCATAAAAAGAGAGCCACGGACATGTGAATCAGATTTCCGCCGCGTATTCCATTTTTCTAGTTTTAACAGATTAATAAAACTTCAAAAAAAATTATTGTTTTTTTTTTTTTAAATTTATTTCTTCTTCATTACCACACAGGCGACTCTCCTTACGCAGAGTTATGCAACGCGATTGCCGGCATAGAAAAAAAATTGGGTTCGGTCTGGCTGGCCGATCTATGATTGCCGGAACTGCATAAACTCAACCAATCGCAATCCGCAAATACATGAGTGATGTCTTAATTATTAGGGACTTATTGGGCGTTACTCTATAAGGTTTTACCATAATAAGGGAAAACCGTATTTTATTTAGGTTGAACCTTAACCATACTTTTAAAAAAAGTGTTATTGGAAGTCGTATTACTTTTCCTTATTCCTAACCTAAAATTTCTAACCTTGTAGGGATTTTCCCTGATAAATTCTCGCAAAAGAATTATATCATCAGTGTAGCTGAACTTCAACCTTGTAGGTTTCTCCAATTTATTCATCTTTTCACATAAATTTTAAAAATCCACAAGTTTATAAAAATAAAATGCAAAAGAATATTAAAAAGTCTCGTCGAAAAACAAACCAACCATCACTATTATCCGTGTAAATTGAGGTTATGTTTAAAGATAAGGGATGTGCGGTAACTGTACCGAATTAAGGGAACACCGTATTTTTTTCCCTTAATAAAAACGCAGGTTACGCGCACGCTCAGATGTCAAATGTCAATTGCCTCTCACCCATGCGCGGTAAACTGTGAAAATAGCTTCAGACGAGCAGCGTTGCCATGTGCAGTATTGCAACTGTGAAATACCGGATTTTATTGGACAACGTGAAAAAATATCGGACAATACCGGATGTATTTTTTAAACTGGACAATTCATTAAAATACCGGACTGTCCAGTCAAATACCGTACGGTTGGTCACCTTATCTATGGACAGCCGGCTTATATTTTCACATCGTACTCAATACGTATTTTAGGGCCAAATTATAAGCGGCGACATGGCGTAAACGTATCGTACGTTACGCAGAGGGGATACGTCGCCTAATTACGACGAGCTAAAAAAGGCTTTAACAGCCACTTGCACCGACTTTTTTTTTAATGGTCCTTTAGGCTAAAGGACCTTTAAAGTAATTTTGTGTCTTGCACCGACTTTAATGGTCTTTTAAACGTTCTTTAAAGGAGCATTAACTAACTAGCCAAATTTGGTCAATTAACCGATATTTAAAGCTCAGTTAGCTCTTTTGAGGTAAGTTTGGCGACCCATTTTTCATGGTATAGTTTATTTTGGTTCAAAACACAAGAAAAAAGAAAATTCATCAAATGTTATTATGGAATATATAAACATTATTGAAGATGAGCTGGTAGAGGATGCTCTTGAAGATGATCTTGAAATATTGGATTTTGTTAATTTTGGCTTCACTCGAAGGTGCCTCGAAGATTCAGGTTAACACACGTTGAGGATCTATTGGAATATCCAGATGTCACGTAGGTACTTAGTCAATATTTTACACGGGGTGAGAGGGGGTTAAAAGTTGGTTCCCAAAATGTTTATAATTGCAATTGTTTTTGTTTATATACATTGGATGCATATTTTTGCCCAACACTCATTTTCCAGGATCAGTTATTATTTTTTATAAAATGATTTTTAGCTAATATTGATCAAAACTATAATAATCCAGTGTTTATAAACAAGCTTCTCCAACAGCCCCCTGAATGAATGAATGATATATCATATAAACTGTGACTGTTTTAGCTGTCAGTAAATTATAGCCCTCTCCTTACCTACTTTTTTTCTTATTTTCAGGAGTGGATATGGTCTTTCAAATTACCTTCTGACACCTTTAGCAAATCCAATTATAGCAGGTGAGCAACTGTAAAATGAAGCCTTAATTCGAACAAGAACTTCAATAGAACCTACATTTGGGATCTGGAAACGTTGGTTTCCAGTTATGGCTTATGGGCTTTGCCTTATACTGGACACAGTTTTGACAATAATAGTAGCTGCTTCTGTGCTTGATAATATTGCCAAAGAAATGAACGAGCCGGAGCCCCCAATAATAAAGATATAAACAAGGAAGAATATTAAATTATCTTATGCTAACTCAACAAATTGAAATGTATGTTCAAGACCACCAACGTCAACGTGCTAAAGAAAAATAAAAAATAATTTCATTTTTTTGGCAAAATTATAACGTACAAAAAAGCAGCTGTGCATTTTAGGGTATGTATATAGGTACGTCAGTAAAATAAACAACATGTTTTAAATTTTCTTTATTTTAATAAACTGTATTGTTTTTTCTGTACACAAGGCGATTTTTACTACTAACAGTAAAACCCTGTGAAAAACAGTCAAATTTTTCTTATCTAGCAAAATAACCACTTTAACAACAAATCTCCTTTAAGGCGCAAAAAAAACAATTATAAGTTACCTATTTTAAAAAACTAATAAAATGCAAAAACGGCAGGTACCTTTCATGTAATATGTAACACATTCAAGAGAGATTTGTTTCTCCTAAAGCTGCATATAGATAAATATATATTAATTGAATTGTTAAATGTGACCAAATCCACTCTCTTACTCAATTGAATGTATTGCATAGTGTTAAAAAAAATCAACGAGTACTTCTATTTTTATCTCCAGGTTTTTCTTCCGGAGTTGATGCTCTTTGTCAGTATGTAATGCTTCTCTTTCCAACTTTTTTAGGGTGATGTCAGCAATCATATTCTTTTTGTCCGCTAGGAAGTCATATTTCTCTGCTAAGGTACTTGATTCCATGATTCTAACTATGGTGGCAGATGGCCTCCTTTGATTGGTACCCTACAATAAATTAAAAACCAAACTAGGTATTTGCCAAATAAAGGATTTAATAATAATAATAATAATAAGAAAAGATTCTCAAATATTTTAATTGGAATGGCAAGGATTGAAGCGATTAATTAAGTGCATCAAAAATTTGTCATAGATGGATCTTTCAATATATATATATATATATATATATATATATCTTCTATTAAACTGGAGAGTATAATTAAGTAGGCCGAGAACTACTTTTAAAGAAAATGTTGTTTAGCATAAACATCTTTGATTATACATAGATTGCTATATTTCATTATCAAAATACTTACCCTTTTGACTTGCCTCTTTGTCCTGTTCCTTGACCTCTAGTTGTTTTCTGCTAGCATGTGCAGCATCCATGGATGTTTGGAGTAATATTGAATAGATGGGCGACAGCTCTCTGGGACTAAGATTCAGCCCCCTTTTTCTCTTTTTAGCCTCCATTGAAATTGAAGCACTGCACAATAGCCTATATTATGTTCATAGTCCATGTAAAAACTATAGCTACCTCGACTAGATGAACCATTCATCATCAAAAAATATCAAATGAAAACAACAGATCCATAAAAAATAAAATAAAAAAAATATGTGAAAGTTTTAGGTTATTGAAGAGCCTTTAGTAAAAGTTCAAAAAAATTGAGCCTGTGCAAGTAATTTAAAATTAAATGTCCTTTAAAATTTAGAGGTTCTTTTGTTAAAGAACCATTAGAAAAACGTCGGTGCAAGTGGCTGTAAGCAACGCTTCTTGCGTATCTTGTAAGTTGGTTAAGTAGTCGAGCAGAGGGCGCTCTCATTTGCTTTGTTTTTCATAAGATATCCTAAAATTTGTTGTTTTTTTTTGTTTTTTTTTATATTTGAAAAATGCAAGATCTTCTTATAATATCTTTTCTTGATGATGACGATGAAGGAAATGACGACATCGATGATGCTATCATCATCGAAATTCTCCGTGGAGAGGCTGCTTTCGGGAATAGAGTAGCCTGCTATTTACATATACCCATAGATTGCCATGAAATAGAAATTTTTAGGAAACTACAAAACTTTCATTTTATCTGGGTTTACGTATTTACGTACGATACGCGTTGTAACGATGAACCGGGCGTAAAGCGTTTCGTACGTTTGGAGTTTACTGCACATGCGCACTTGATCAAAACTTACGCTACGTCGAGTTACGTGCTGTGGCTTATAATCACTATAGTCGTTCCTTAAGGCTGCCTTCTACCTTAAGGTAGCCCTTTCTTAAAATTGGTATTAATAGTCCAAAAAGAGAAACTTTTTTGATAAGGTTGGTAATTTCCTACCTTAAAGCCTCCTTAACATTCGTTCGTGAGGTTAGAACACAGGGTTGTTTGTTTTCGAGTTGTTTTTTTTTTGTTTGTGTTCCAAATAGAGGTAGAGGACTTTGTAGATTTTGTGGACTTGGTAGAGGAAGAAGAGGATGCGCCGCTTCCCCTGCGAATGGAATGGAATGGAAAAGATATATCAGGGATTTACAAAATCCCTTTGAATTTTATAGAGAAAAAGAATTTTGGAATAGATACAGATTTTCCAAAAACACAACAATATACATAATACTGCCGCTGATAGAAAGGGAAAGCCAATAAATAACAGAGGGCTTCCAGTATCCCCAATGTTGTAGTGATGTAAAAAGAGTACCTACTCGTTACAAAGTACCGGGTATTTGCCAAATACGGAAAGTACCGATTCCTTGTTTTCCAGAATACTCGTTACTCGTTACTTTTTTATACCTGTAGACTACAGGCTGTAGTGCTCAAAATTTTAAAATACTGTCTTGACAAAAAGTTACGATTATTTTATTTTATATTTTTTTCTTTTGTTTTGACGTTATAATAAAGAAGTTTTGTTAACGTTTAATAAAACCTGTTATCTGATATGTTTTTATAAATAATTATAATAAGTAACTAGGTACTGAAAACTATTACCCTTACCTTTTATATACCAATTCGTTTAAGCCTATGTTTGATTCCTATGTAAATTAAACTAATAATAGCGAAAGTACCTATATGCAATTATGCAACTGCAAGTATACAAGTAAGTAAGATTCGGTAACAGTGTAGTAAACAGTTTTTCTTTTATTTTAGCTTTCCATGAAAAAAAACTTTAAGCAGACAGATAATAAGTTGAAGTTGAAATTTGCCACCCCCAAAAATTTTTATTTTCCTCTTAGACCCTATAGTAAGTGTCTACATAAAGTGTTTCTCATAATAAGTCTAAAATAAAAGAAAACCGTTTACTTCATAATTACCTCTGATTCTTTACAGAAATGTTCAAGCGGTTTTATAAGTAACATTATGTAATGCATAACGGATAACTTTAGTGCTTAATTGTATAACTCTGACTTTTTCCATCATTGTATGGTAGAAAAAGACAGAAGTACAACTAATATATTAAGCACTAAAATTATCCATTATTGTGCATTACTTACATAAGACATAAACCCACTTTAAAATAGTAGGATTCGCACATTCAAAACTCCTCCTTCTTTCCTATTATCATTAACTTTTTTTTCTTCCAGACAGTCATTGGTGGTTTAGTTGGATTTTCCCAGCCAACAATCTGCAGAATCATCAAAAAAGTTTCCCAGACAATTGCACACCACCTTCCACAATATGTTCATTTTCCAGCAAACCCAGAAGATAACACAAGATCGTTTTATAATGTGGCACACTTTCCTAATTTACTGTTAACTCAAACAGCAAAACAATCTTGTGATAAATAGAGGGGTCAACGCATGTTGTTTGTTGTTGGGATAAGCTTAAAGCTGTTCATACAACGGGATAACTTATCTAGTTTGCTACAACTTATATATACAGGGTTCCTAAGCAAATCCTTAGGGGGCCAAGCACCCCTGTATAAGACGCAGACAAACGGAAAAGCACATTAGGCAGAAAAGGATGGGCATGGGGCGATGTTGTCACTACATCTTACACGTAGTAAATCCATTCCAGGTTGTTGTTTTCTAATGTTTTCCATTTTCATACCTTTAGGACTGGAATAAAAATTGTTTTTGCTCGACTTTAATACCAAACTGATGAAAGATATCGTAAAAAATATATTTTTCGGCTTTTCATTTTGTAACCATTGTCCTTACGCACTGTTTACAGGTTGGGGACTGAGATACATGCAAATGCCTAACCTAAAGCGTTCATACACGGCCGGAGAAATCGACTGAGATATTTCCGTAGAAACTTTATCAAGCAAATAGGACGGGTTGACGCCTTCGAACGTCCAACACGGGTTTTGCACTTTGATTCGAAATCAAAAAGGAGGAACAGTCAGATGTGGGGCCGTGCACAAATTACGTAACGGTGATTTTACCAATTTTTGACCCCCTCCCCATGTAATGTTTTGTAACGGTTTGGCACGCCACTCCCCTAATATTACGTAACGATTTCAAGACCACTACCCCCCCCCAAAAAAAAAAAAACTTTTCACTTATTTTCATTCCAAATTTTCCTAGTTTCACACAAATGCAAACGCTATTGAAAACCCCCCTCCCCCCTACGTAACGTTTTGTAACCCCCTCCCCCCTATGACCATTACGTAATTTGTGCACGGCCCCTGTAGTCCCAGTGGAGGAGGGCGAGAAAATTATAATATAATAAATATTTTTTTCTTAAAAATTATACTCTTTAGACCTATTTCTTTGCGTTCCCGAAATTACGTAATTTTTGAAAAAAAATTGTAAGTGGCGCCATTTTTATTTCGTGCTTTGTTTTTCTAACATTTTTGCGTTCGGCTAATTTAACTGAAAAATTTTTGCCTGCGGCGCCCTTTACCTTCTCACTCGAAACCAAGATCCCCGTTTTAGGAAAACTGATCCCGTCTCTGTTTCTAAATTTTTTCGAATAAAAGTAGAGTATGACCATGGGGGAAATAATTTTTTTCTACAGTATGACGAAAATTTCGAGAAAGTTGAAGAAAAAAATAAAAAAAGTGGCAGAGCTCAAGTTTTTCGTAAAAAAAAACGTTTTTTGTAAAGAAACAGAGCAAAATAAATCTTTTCACCTCTTTTTGGGTGTTACAAATATTGGCAGCCCCTTATTTTTCGCTTTTACCCTCCCGCTAGTTTTGAAGAATTGGTTCGCTACATGTTTCGAGATCATGTCATAAAACACCTCGAAAATATCAAATGTAGTTTAGGGTCAGCTTTATTTAAAATCAATAATATCGCAAGCAAAAAGCTCTGCAGGAAAAACAGCGCCGTTTATTGTTTTCTTTGGCTGCTAGTGCTGCTGCATGGTTTGACCGTTTCCGGATAGATGTCACTAGTAGAACAGAATGGAAAGAAATTTAATTAAAAGCGAAGATATTTCTTTCTAATGTTAACAACCTCACGAGTTTATCGCTCAGTATCGTAAATAATGGACCCTGCCGCCTCTTTTAAGCAAGAAAAAGCTGTGGTTTGGACCTGAAAACATCTAATTTTTAATTAGATTAGATGTTCAAATCTGTCCCCTTCTTGAGCCTCATAATATCTCAATCTATTGTAAAACTCTTGGCGCGTAGCAGCCAAGATTTCAGGGGTGATAGAGTTGCCCGCCTCCAAAATTTTCGCCCTCAACTGCTGTATAGTCGTAGGCCGTAAGTGAGGGTGTTGGAAAATTTTGTCGTGCCAACAACCCCATAGGAAAAAGTCATTTGGCGCAAGATCTGGTGATCGATACGTGGAAATAATTCTATCACCAAATACCTGACGAAGGTAATTTGTAGCCTGGCGTGAAACCACAATTCGTCCAAATTTATGTTGAGTTCCCTCAACCGTAATAAAACCTGGTGTTGGAGAAGATCAACATAATTTTGGCTATTCAAATTCCCTTCAATGAAAAAAGATCCAATAATGTGATCCCCGACAATACCGCTTCAAACATTTAATTTTTGAGGATGTTGCGTTCTAACACTTGGGTGCAGATGTTTATTTTCGCGGGACCAATAGCGGCTATTTTGTGGATTGTGAGAGCTATGAAGTTCAAATGTCTTCTCGTCACTAAACAAAACTTTTGATAGGAAATTTTCGTTCCTGTCACATTTATCCCTCATAACCTCACAATATTCTAACCGGCGAAAATAATCACCTGGTTGCAATTCCTGCGACTTCCCAATCTTAAACGACTTGTAGCCGTATTTTTTTAGGATCCATTGGCAAGTACTGTTGGGAATATCCAGTGCCTCCGCAATCGGTTTCGTCGAACATGGTTCATGTGCCTCAACGTAAGCGCATACCATTTCGTCTCGTTCCACCCTGTGTGGAAGAACGGGATGCTCTGGTATTTCGCCGTCGTGGTAACACTTTCTACAACCATTTATGCACCCGTACCTTTCAAAACGATGATAAATGTTGTAGACAGTTTGAGCCACAAGAACCGGTCGATCTGGAAACGCAAAAACAAAAAGCCCAATGACCTCGTCCGCACTGTCACTTTTTATGTAGTTTTTAATAAAAAAAATCTTTTCTTCTCGAGTATACGGCATTTTAAAAACACAAAATCTACGAAACTGAAGCGACTCGAAAGGAAATAAAAATGCAATGCCTGTGAATCCCAGTTTTTCCTCGATCATCTCATGGTGTGGCCGCCATCTAGCGGAATTTGCAGACATCTTGTCAACGGTTATTATTGCAACTATCATTTATGCTCACAATGAAAGAGTGGCGACAATTTTTTCTCATGAAAGCAGTCCGGAGATAATAACAAACTGGCACCATTGCTCAATATACCTGTTTCTTTTGTGCGCGCAGAACTTTCTATGCCATTTCTGTTTGATTTATTGAAAACCTATCCCTAAGGAAAATCTTAGGAACCCTGTATATGAATGAAATATATGAATGAATATGTATATATCCAAACTTACTCTAAAACACACAGACATGCGTTGACCCCTTTTTATCACACAATTTTTTTACTCAGTGCAGAGAAAGTACCACTTTAGTCCTTAAGAACAAGGGTTAAAGATTTTTTCATTTTATCCCTGAACAATTTCTAAAAGGTATTATAACATTGGATTGGTACATATTTTTAAGACATTTATTTTTCAACATGTAAAACACTTTTTCATTTCTTGTCTTATCAAGCTTGTAAGTAATTTACTTTTAGTAATAAATAAGTACCTATAGATCTATATTATAAAAATATTTGGTTTTTGTGGTAGGCAATAAAATATTAAAACAATATCAGAGAACTTAATTTGTAGTAATTGTTCGAATCTACAAAGAAAATATGTTACAACATCAAAAGTGCGAAATCCGGATCTACGATCTATTGAGGGAAAACTCGCTATTCATTGATTTTGTTATTTATTCACCCCCGCTAAATCCCTTTTTAGATTTTTTAAAAATTTGATATTTGACATCCAAAATATTTCGATGTATTGTTGGCTGCATACAAATTAAGTTTGATCACATCCCACAGATGCCGCACGCGTAGACTTCCCGTGTTGCCAACTCATCCATAAAACAAGTGTTCCTTGAAACCTTCCTTTCCCAAGGAAGGCACTATGAATATGAAAGCTAAGGACGCATTCAAGGTAGCCTTAGGAAAGGCAGCCTTAAGGAATCCTTATTGTCGGACTATGAATTTGGCCCTTAGCCTTAGAAGTTTGAACTACTAGAAGGAGCTTTTTTTCAGACCTAGAGCAGGGTGTTTGAGTTCAACATCTTCATCCCATTGTTACCATGTTAACCTAATGGGGTCCCATAAAATAAAGAAAAGTAAAATGCAGTAATCGTTATTTATAGAAACAAACTTTGGCAAAATCGTATTTTGTAGAAATGGAACTTTGGAGAAAAGTACATCAAAGAAATCGTAAAACAGAGAAACCGTAAAACGTAAAAATTGGTAAGGCGAAATCTGTTCTCTGCCTGACAGGTGTTTGCAGGCGAGCTTAGAATAAGAAAGGGCGTAGAAAAGACATTTTTTTATTCTAAATTTCAATAAGTGGTGGGTTGGCTTGGGTTTCTTTTTTAAGTGTTTTGGATTGATCTGGGTTGGTTTAATTTTTTTAAGTTGGGAGAAGTCGGGTTGGTTTAGAAAAAAAATTAACTTGATCTACACCCTTTCTTATTCTAAGGGCACATATAAACAGCTGTCACGCACAGAACAGATTTTCGCCTTACCAATTTTTACGTTTTACGGTTTTTCTGTTTTACGATTTCTGCGATGTATAATTTCTCCGAAGTTCGATTTCTACAAAGTACGATTTTGCCATTGTTCATTTCTATGAAATATGTTTTTTCTATTGTATTTTTTTTACAAAGTATAGGGACTCGTTTTGTTGAGCAATTTTACCAAATTGCCGCCATCTTCCCGGTGGTCAATACGTATCGGATATGCTGTCAAAATAAACAAAAATGCATGTATTATTTGGAATATATTTCAACTTTTTCTAGCCGTTTTTGTAAAGAATGCAAAAATATCAAGATTTTCTCTGCGCGGGTGAGTGAAAATTCAGGACGGAAGACGGAATCATACTAAAATCGAACAACTATTTAGGAGGGTGAAAATATGGCAGTATTTTATGCGATCAGTTCGAAAAACTCGAGAAAAATTTTCTGAAAAACAAATTAAGAAAATTAAGGGCGCTACATTACGAAAACTGTGCTGATGGCGCCAGGCATGGGATGCAGTGACAGCAAAAATTAACAGCCATCGCCACCTATTGGAAAAGTTTGTATCTAAAATTTTTAAACAACAATTTGTCTTAGGTGGCGCTGAGAGAGCTGTCGCTAACGAGAGAGACAAGTTGCGAGGGGTGCGTTCGAGAATATCGTCCTCCTATATAAAAAGCCAAACCAAAACCCGACTACACTGAAAGCTTAACCAAAAGCCTACTTCAGTAAAAGCCGCATCAATTGCTAATTTACACCCAATTATAAACTAAAGCCTAAAAATTGGACAGTAAAAGCCGGGTAAAATGTAATTTTTTAAAAACATAATCACTGACGTTCTGTTCTCCTGCTAAATATCAGCATTTTCTTGCAACCTGTTTTTAACAGCCAAAAACTAAAATTGTATTTTGAAAAAGCGAAAAGTAAACAGATATGGCAAGTGTCACATACCGGTTCCATAGGAAATTTCAGCAGGAATTCAGAAGTCGGCAGGGGTTTTCCATTTTCTGCGGGGAGAATAACTTTTGGAAGAAGCGACCATACTGCTCATAAGGCTGATCACACACAAGCTTGCATAACACATAGCATAACAGTTCGACCAATCAGAGACGGATTTGGAGCCGCCATATTGCATATACATAGATATATTTCCATAAGGTTGAACTTTTTATGCAGCATGCTATGCACTATGTAATTTTGTGTGTGATCAGCTTAAATTCGCATCGCATGCACCTATTGGGTGAGTTCGAGATGACGCTCGGTAGAGCGGGCGGGGACTAATGACGTCACGAGCAGGGCGCACAGAGATTTGCTGATCATCTCGAACGCTATAGATTCTAGAATCATAACCTACGTACAATAGTTTTCTGTTTTATTTTTGAAAACTTGGAAATGCAGAAGCATTTGAGCGAAAATGGATGTTAGCAAACTTGTTTTGCATTTTTCTGTGGATATGTTTTTCAGCAGCAGTGAGGAAGCCGAAAAAAATGAGCCTGTTCAACGTTGGTACATAGCCATCCCTTTTTCTCTTAGTAAAAGAAGAAATAAGGACAGAGATGCATCACCGTCGAAGTTATTCGTAGAGTGTATAAATCTGAGGTAATAAACTTTGGAAAACACCAAAAATCTTATGTTTCACAAGTGACAGTTTTACCAGATCCGACCACGCACTTTGCAAAAACTACAAAATTAACAAAAATTTTAGGTGCCTTTAAAAAAATATATGTTTTTTAAGGTTAAGGTATTTTTCCCTTCGTTCTCCATCCACACGCTCGGGTCACACAGGGCACGCTCCGAGCGTGAGCTCTTTGTTATCTCGAACAGAAAATGGCTCGCCCCGAGCGTCAAAACGAACGGAAAAGTGATCCACGGGGCGCACGGAGTGTCATCGCGAACTCACCCATTAATGAAACAAAGAAGGAATGCCAATGCAGTGGCGGTCGCAGCTTTTTTGCAATGTATAAGAAAATAATTCTTCAAATACGATTTTTTAGACTTTTTTAATAATGTTGACAAAAATTGCTCAAAGTTAAACTAAATCAATAATGTTAAAACGCCGCAAGCAATATTTGTTTTTTAATGTAGGCAGAATATTCTTGTACATTTTTTCATCCATATTTTTATATTTAATTATCATATACTTACATAAACTATTCCAATATCTTAAAATACTTAAAATAAAATATTTGATTTTACAAAAATGACGTCACTAATACAACATTACGGGATTTTTAAGAAATTACACTATTTAAGCAGCAGTGGCGCACCCAAAAAATAGCCACGGACTTGGCCCCAAACTAGAATTGTTTCATGGCAGAAAGATGTTTTAATTGCGCCGCTGGGGAAATTTTTTGGAAAAGAGCCATTTTCGACAAGTTTTGCATGCTGCTAATAAAAAAATATGCCGAAATCGCCACAGGCAATTTAAGCAGGTAGTTATTTAAAAAAAAATTTAAATGTTATTTTTAGCCCCTTCTTAGGTGCGCCCTTGTTTAAAGGTGTCACCAAGACATGAGAAAAAAATGGCTATTTTTCACAGTAAATATATAATAAGCCATTCATTTGTTTAGCAAAAGAGCGACAAAAATTGCTAAAATGATGTTTAGAATAAGACCCCTTGATATTTTAGGATCATTGTGGAAGCGCATTCTAAACACCGCTTAAATTGAAACTTAGTTTAGAAAGGGGGATTAAAATCTTGAGTCGCTAGAATTAAAACTAAATCACTGAAAATCATAAAAAAATTGATGACCACCGGCGATCAATTGGGGGGGAGACTCCCCCTCCAATGTTGCTTGCAGTTGGGAAATATGGAGGTTCGGTTAAAAAATATGAAGGTTCAGTTGGAAAATATGAAGGTTCAGTTGGGAAATTTAAGTACTGCAACATACACTTATTCTAATGGGTGGCAGTTGGAAATCGTTTTTAATATTAAGTGCCTACGGATCGCCGGTGTTGTCAACCAATAACAGACAAGTAGGTACCTACCGAGTGTCTCAATAGATTTTCAACCTCCTGTTAACTGGCCTAATACCAAAAATAGCTAATTATCATTGCAAATGTCAAACTAAACATCAAGTTTGTATTTTTAAATGAAACACTCTTTATATTATTGCATTTTTGAATCTGCCTTTCCTTTCTGATTTTAAAAATACCAAATACATTATTTCTATCTATAGTGGTTTGTGAGAAAATTAGGACAGGACATCCTTAGGACGTCTATTTGGTTCCGAATGTCCTAGGTCAGAAGCAGACGTCCTATGGACGTCCGATTAAGGACCAGTCGAATATCAAAATTTTAAGACATCTTTAGGACGCCCACAGAATATTATTTTTTGGTAATTATGCACTAGGGAGTTTTCGCCTATTTTAAGTGTTGAGGATAGAAAATTTTCATTTGTCTGTTGGTGCTTATATTTAATATATAGATATTTTCACCTATTCCAGAATACAGCATAAAGTAAGTTATTAGCATCTTTTAAAGCTAGTTTTAATATTTTTTACGATTTTACTTTTTGAAAGTTTTGTTTATAAATATGTTTGAATGTACTAATAAAGTTTTACTATTATAATTATTAGTTTTAATGTCCCGAATATTTTTTATCATAAATTTACTGAAAACATCTTAAAAAGTTTAAAATGGTCTCCAAAAAATTACCAAAAATGTTGTGGAAATGTCCCAGAAATGTCTCAGATTTGTGCCCAGGAACGTACTAAACCAACATCCTTAAGACGTACTGGAACGTACGTATGGACGTCTAGTTTTGTAACAAAATATGTCCTAAGGATGTTCTTAAAACGTCGAAGGTCCTAAAATGACGTCCCGGGGACGTTCCTGAGCGGACATACTATTCGTATGTCATTGTGCTACTTGGGAATATGTTAGAGAGGGATTGAAACTAAAATGCTTCTCTGTTTAGCACATAATGCCTATGGGAAGGTTTTTGACATTTTTCTCACAAACCATATAAATAGAAATAACGTGTTTGGTATTTTGAAAACAGGAATTCAAAAATGCAATTATACACAGGCGACGCAGAGGGAGTTCAGGGGCTTGAGCCCCCCCCCCCAGAGCTACTGAAAATCGGCTCATACAGGCGTTAAATTTTCGCCAAAAATCACCAAAAAAATCTTAATCCAAGACTATTGTTATTCAAGCCCCACCCCCTCCGAACCCTTAAGCCCTCTCCACAGGAACAATTTCTGCGTACGTAACTAGATTATATATAGGATGTTTTATTTAAAAATATAAACCTTATGTTTAAATTTGACGTTTGCAATGAAAATTAGTTTTTTTTTGGCAGGTAAATCTAAAAGCACCCAAAACAATTATAAAAAATTTGCGTATAAGTTTTTTTTCGATCTTTTGTATTAAACAAGTTAACAGGGGGTTCAAAATATAATGAGACAGCCGGTACTTACAAATATACGCAATTTACATAATTACATGGCATATGAACAGACCTTTCGATCAAAACAGAAACTTAACTAACACTTTGGGCATTCACGACTTAAAATTATGCAACTAAAGACCTTACAAATATAATAATACAATAGTTTGCGAAATAATATTCAGGACACAGCACAGAATTAGTAAAAAAAACTTACGGAGGACCTATACTGAAGAATACGGCTTTAGATATTTCTTCCATCTATGCTACTACCATTAGCTGTAAAAAATGCTCAGTGTAAGAACATGTTTTTATGTCAAGGATATAACAGCAAAGAACGCTTTAGGGGGGGGGGGCAACGCGGGCATATGCCCGGGGCGGCATATCTAGGGGGCGACATTTTGGCTCTGAATGTGACAAAATATTGATAATACTCGAAATTTATAGTTGTCGATTTTTTCTTTGACGAAAATAATGCATTTAGTTAGGGTTGCCATCCGTCCGGATTTCCTCGGACATGTTCGGGTTTTGGAGGGGTCCGGGGACGTCCGGGCGGGTTTTTGAAAATTGTCAGGACAAAGAAGTATTTTTGGTAAAGAACTTTTATGTGACCCTTCCGGGTAAGCCACAAAATGTCTTCAAACTCTTAACATTTTTGATGTTTAGGTCAGTGGTTTTAAGGAAATCACTCTGATAAGGTCACCATTTCAGTTGAAGTTTTAATATTTAGTGTTAGAATTTGACTTTGGCAATTTAACCCTCTAAACGGCAAATCCGCCTTAAGGCAGGCTTCATTCAAATCTCACTAAGACACGCGTTTAAACTTTTTTGAGCGTATGCAAGCAATCCCACCTTTGGGCTGAATCTACTTGCCGGCATGACTCACTTACTACGGCTGCTATGTCTCGCGTTTACGGAACAGTGCCAGTCCTGTGGAAGCCATCCACGCATATGTACTAAATAATTGTTTTGCTACGAAAGTTGTTTTCTGTGTTATAGAAGAAATAAAATTAGTGATCTGATCAAGCTGATATATTTACAGGTGAGTTTCGGTATGTAATATTTGTTACTGACATGTTCGTTGATAAAGTTGAACATCTCATTTTACTACTAACCACTGATAACCTCAACCGGCTCAAAGGCGGACCTGCCGGTTTGTGTGACAATTAGTTTACTCATACAAAAAATTTATTTTCTTAATAAAATAATTTTTTTTAGATATGGCGTCAAATGAGAAAGGACGACATGGGGGAAATTCTTTGGGCCCCAGACGACCTTTTGGACAGCGTAGATATCGAATATGATACCGATATTGAAGATACAGCAGGATATTCAGACAACATTTGCCACCAACGCTGCCGAGGTACGGCATGCTGATATTTATGTCAATATATCGTTACCCAAACGCCGCCGAATACTGGGGTCGTTAATCTTTTGAACCAGTTCGGTCAGCAATGACATCCAAACGATTTTTCATGATTCGAAAATATCTTCACTTCAACGACAAGTCAAAAGAGAAAAAACGGGGTGAGCCTGGATTTGATTCATTATATAAAGTTCAACCCATAGTGGAGCATCTAAGTGAACGATTTCAAAGTTTCAAAATTACCTCGTTTATGCGTAGATGAGCAAATGTGTGCGACTAAAATGAAACGCACTTCATTGCGACAATACATGCCGGCAAAGCCCCATAAATGGGATTTCAAGCTTTTTGTTCTTTGTGACAGCAGTGGCTACTCCTACAGCTTCGAAATTTTCACTGGTGCAGGGAGCAATGTGATGTGATTTGGGAGCAGCAGCTAATGTTGTAGTCCGTCTATCTCAAACAATACCTAATTTTGTCAACCATATTTTATACTTTGATAATTCTAATTCTACACGACACTGCCACTTCTTGTTTATCTAAGGAGCCGAGGCATATATTCATTGGAAACAATTCGCTCTGGTCGTATTCCTAATTGTAAATTGCCTATTGATAAAGATAAGCAGCTTTCTAAAGCAGACAAGAGATTTTCTGTTGAGTATGTGGGAAATGCACATGGCTTCAAAAGTTCTATTCAGGATAGACAGCTGTCAAAGGCAATCAGATTTGATCGATCTGCGAAGAAGCACGTGGAAATTGACTGCCCCGCCATAATACCTGAATATAATCACAAGACTTCCAAATGGACATTGCGTCTATTTTACCATTTCATTGATATGGCTATGGTAAATGCTTATCTGCTACACAAACGGATTCATAAAGAATCACCTGCTTTACCAGTGTTTCGGGCACAAGTAGCCGCTGTACTCTGCGTTAACGAAGCTGCCAAAAAACGTCCTGGCAGACCTACATCTGCTTCGAAGCAGGAAGAAATGCAACCTATAGTAAAGCCTGTTACCAAGACATATATCCCCGAGCCAGATATCCGCTTTGATAGCTTGACCCACATGCCAGACCTTTTGGATAGAAGTGGTAAAAGGATGTGTAAAAACAAAGGGTGTAAAGGTGAAACTCAATTTTTTTGCACTAAATGCAATTTGAATGTTTGCCTTTCCTCCACAAAAAAATGTTTTCAAGAGTTTCATACAAAATAAAAAAAAATGTATGACTTTTTGTATCAAAGCGTAATAAATGTTACCTTGAATTAATAAATTTAGCTTTTTTTTATTCTGGCTTCTATTCTATTCCCCTTAGTGGGCAGGTCCGCCTTAAGTCTGGGCAATTTTTTTAGTCGCTGGAACCTCAAGGGTTCATGATAAATAATGTTTAAGCCTGAAATTGAGTTTCTTTCTATGAATTTACCCTGCTACGATTTTTTTTCTTGAAATAAAAATTGACGGATTCATTAATCAAAATTTTATCAAAGTTAAAATCTTAACAATTCGTCAGATTAAAAAAATAAAGGGTGTAAACCATTAATCTAAATATAAAAAATGTTAAGAGTTGAGAATGATTTGTGGCTTATCCGGAAGAGTCACACAAATGCTTCAATTACCAAAAATGAAATTAATAAAATCGGTAGATCGCCAGGATCCTATGTATCCAGTGCGATATCCTTTAACTATAAAAACACATGTTTAGAATTTTATGATTGTCTTTTGCAGCCAGAACAGTTAAATAAAACTCAATCAACAACAATATATTTTTGTTGTAGACTGAATTTTTCATGTTACTGCATTTCTTTAAAAATTGCACAAAAAAACGAAACATTTGTGAAGAATTGAGAGTGGATCCCACTCCAACCCACTTTTTTTTAAATATGTAAACTTTTGTGATCTACTTATATTGCAGAAAAATTGCAAAGTATTTATAGGTTTACAAGCTTGGGATTACCTTTTCTTTGAAACATTTTCAGGACGTAGAAATTTAAATGAAAATTTTTGCTTATTGGAGCTTATAAAATAACCTGGATTTTTTAAATTTTGGTTTAGGAAGAACCTGGCAAAGTCTGGAACCTGGAAAACCCTGTATAAAATGTCATTAATTTGTTTTGTCAGAAACAGCATTCAAGAAGAAATGGCATTTTTAATGCATTCAAGAAGAAATGAAATTTTCTATAGGTACAGTGTTCTCAAAATTTTCGCCTGCGGCGCATTTATGACGTGATTTTGACGACAAATCTATAATTTAAACTATATGTAACCCAACCCACTTTTTAATAAATATTTTACAAAAAATGTAAATTTTCTAGAACTACATATTTGTTTAAATTATAACATCATTGCATGTTACAAATTTTTTGTCAAAAAAATTTAATATATGGAAGAGCGCGCTTAGCGAATATCGCCAGCTATTTTGTATAGTTTTAAGCAGAACATTGTAGACAAGACATTTTGAATTGAATTTATTTATTCTTATATTTTCAAACACCAATGGGTCACCTGTTTTGATAATAAAAAGTTCTTTGTTAACGACCACTGCAAACTCCAGCATTATTACTTACACCCACATAAATCTGTAAATCTATTGATGTGAAAAAATCAGAGATATGGAGAAGGGCAAACCCCCACTTATAAACTCGACTTCGGAATCCCAGATAAGGGTCAACGTCGAACGGTAACGTCGGGTTTATAAATGGTGGGTAAAATGCGAAAAAAATAAAACTGGGAGGACTCTTAGATATATATAACTTTTTTGTCGGATTTTTAAAATTTTCGATGACCCGTGGCTCACTTTAAAGAATAATTTATAAATAGAATGAAAATGCACAAAAAATGTATTTTCAAACTGCAAAAATTTATCAGCCAACACAGTGAGGTCTGTGTTAAGCGAAGACCCTCTAACCTCATTTTCAAACTACAATCACAAACCAACTGCAAGAGGTAGTTTGCCAGGCTAGTTTGGTGTGACGTCATGGTAAGAAAACCCACTCGCAAAAATGACATGGTTTATGGTTTAGTTAAGTATGACGTCACACATGATGCGCCATTTCAAATACAATTGATTGTGATTTGCAAACTACACACGCGAAAATACGAGTGGTTTGGATAACCATAACCATGGCATAAGTAGTTTACTCTGAAAAATTCGGCTTATAACTTAAAATCTGGCAATTTCCTCTCTACCTTGAGTATTTATATATAAACTGTCAACCTTCTGTCCCCAAAACATTATTTCTCCCGCTAATTATGGTAAGGGATACTGTCAAAAATTGGCGCCAAAAGTCAGTGTGCTCTAGATTCTGAGGCATCATGGGATAGTGAAAGATGGTGAAAGATCGGAACCAACAACTTCAACGATAAATTAAATATTGCTTAAATGACATTTAGATGGTTTTGAACAATTTTTTATTGAAAAATATATTTAAATTTTATGTTAAAATGAAAAAAAATGTAAATAATTAATTTTGAGGTAATAAAACGAGGCGGCCAGCGACTGGCATTTTAAGTTAAGGAACTTGGTGGCCGGCCTCTATGGCTGACCATTGAGCTAGAGCAAAAAAATTTATTTTACTTTTTTCAAGCTTTCGGATCGTAAAATAAGGATAACTATTTTATGGTTGTAAAAAAACTAATTCAAAAAATAGGTTAGCCAGTATGCGGCCGGGTCTAAAGTGCCAAATAAATTATTTAGAGCAATAAAAAACGGCCGAAGGCTGGAAATTGTCTCTTTACGCTTAGTTTCCAGTGCTCGGCCTCTTTGGAGTAGGTATTATAATTCTGGAGTTTTCTTGTTTAATTGGTTTATTCCCAAGTATTTTTTTTTCATTTAATCAGTAGTTTAATGTTATTTACTTAGAATTAGGTACCTATAAATACCTACCTTTTACCTGGTTTAATATTGTACCTACCTTTGTAAACCTTGCGTGATATTACCTTATGTTGTTTTTTAATTGACACAGTTTAGGGTAGTACCTACCACAGAAGTCACCCACCCTCTTTCGAGGTAGTACGTAGGTATTATTAAAAATTAAATCCCTCGTTCAACTTTTGTGCTTGTTTTACACTCTGTAACATTTAAAAAAAAAACAAGCTCAGAATACATTAGTCCTGCTTAAAATGCACACACTTTTTGGGGGCCGACCACTGGCAAATTGACGGGAGGACGGTGGTCATTTAAGTGCCGACATCTGGAAAAAGAAACATTTTCAAAACAAAAATTTATAAAAAAAAAATCTTTTGATCCTAGGTACTATCTGCCTTCTTCCAATGAAAGATAAATAGACAATCTAAAGAAAGTCATAAATAACACCTTGATAACTTTTGTTTGAAAGTTTGAGACAATGATGAATTTGAAATTAACTCTGTGTTTCGGACTTTCATTGTCTATATTTTATTATGCACGACGTTTCGATCAGTACAATCTCTGGTCGTCTTCAGGTGCAAACTAAAATCTATTCCCAAGGCTACGTACTTATATACTATGGGAAATCACTCAACCGTTTCAGAAGTTGGCTCCGCCCAAGGAGGGGCTTCCAAATATTTGGAATTTCAACACTTTTCTTACTGAAAATACCCTGATTCTGCCCAATAAAGGCAGCTTCAAGGAATTTTCGTTTCTTCCAGTGTGACTCCTTGTGCAAAACCTTTGCTTCTGTCCACTTCATTCGTTGTTGTTTTGACCATCCGTGTTCGGCGATTCCGGATTTCGTTGTTTCACCTCTTTGGGTATTCGTCTGATGTTCTTTAAGCCTAACAGATAGTGGTCTTTTTGTTTCACCTATGTAGGATTCACCACACTCACAAAGAACGGTTTTGTTTTAGTAAGAAGGCTTTAAATTGTATTATTAGATTTAAAAGGTGTTTTAATATTAAAGTTGTTCGCTAATCTTCGAATATTCTCTGATACTCCTTTAATGTATGGAATTGTAAGGAATGCATTTGCCTGGTTTTGGTCTTGTAATATCTGTCCTGTTCTCTGAAATTTAGAAATAGTATCTGTTATAAGTTTAAGGCTGTAACCATTGCAACAGTGATTTTGGACACGGAAACCTACGACCAGAAAGTTGAAGAGGTACTTGCCAAAGCAAACTATAAACTTCTCTCAAAAGACCCGACACAATCAATCGAAAGTAAGGTTTATAGAACTTTAAAAAAGTATTCCAGATATATTCCGGACAACACAAGGTCTCAACTTACACTACATTATAACAAGCCTCCTCATCTATACGGACTCCCCAAAATTCACAAAGATGCAATGCCCTTACGCCCAATCACAAGTTTCAGAAATTCTCCAACAAGCAATCTCTAAATTCCTTTTGAAAATTATTCAACCTCTTGCAGGCAAGACCGCTACATTTGTAGAAAATTCCAACCATTTTGTTAATATTCTTAAATCTTTTGTTTTAGGACCCGAGGATAGATTTGTCAGTTTTGATGTCGAAAGTCTATACACCAATGTCCCGATAAAGGAATCGCTAGATATTATTAGACAGAGACTGGTTGATGACGAATCCATTCATGAACGTACAAGTCTGACGCTGGAGGGAGTGATGGAGTTGTTGGAGTGCTGTCTACATAACTCTCATTTTCAGGTGAAAGATAGGTTTTATGCTCATAATGACGGTCTGCCAATGGGTTCATCGCTTTCGCCAGTGGTGGCCAATATTTACATGGAGAGGTTCGAATCACACACGGTTGATACCGCAACCTATTAACCTAAGCTCTGGCTAAGATATGTTGATGATACTGTTATTGTCTGGACCAGGAATGACCAACTTTCAGAATTTCTTGACCACCTAAATAATATAAGACCCACCATTAAATTCACAATGGAGTTGGAGCAAAATTGTCAAATTCCTTTTCTTGATGTACTTGTAAAACAAGTAGAAAGCGACATCAGAACAACAGTCTATCGTAAACCCACTCACACAGGACAATATTTAAATCAAGGTTCAAATCATTCTGCTACAACCAAACGAGGCATTATAAGAACTTTCTTGTACTTCTATCTAAAGTCACAGTTATTTAAAACGGTCCGCCATCTTGGATTTTTAAGAAATGTCAAATTTTGGACCGGATTGGAAAAGTCTCATGTCTCGTCTTTCCAAAAAGTCAAGACATTTTAACATCGACCGATTCGATCAAAAGTTATAGCAAATTCAAAAGTGTTCAAGATTTTTTGGCCCACCCTTTAGTGGGTCCTATTTGCCACCGTTAATTAGTTATTAATTAATTAATTTAAGAAATTCAAATCTTATTTTCTTACTTTTTTGAAAACCAAAGTTAAAAAATTGATGACAATATTAGAGACAAAGAGATTGCATAAAACACTATTTTACTATACCGCCCTTTTCACCAAACGTGATAACTTTTCTCATCATTTTTGCCTATAATACAAGCCACCCGCCAATCATTGTTACTACCGTTACAAACCCAGATTCAATTAGTTTAATTTCCATATCATTCAATTCTGACAAATCTTCTGAATTTGCTGTTTTTGTTGAGTAAATTTTGGTTATGATTTGTGTTTCCGAAAAAGGAATTGCCGCGTGTATTTTTTGTTTCCTTTATATTGTTTGGGCTTTAGCAAATCTTGGTTCTCATTTTTTGGTATGTTCATTATATTTTTCAGTACTTAAAAATAAGCGATTCCGTTATTTTTTTTTGGTGGCAAATTGAAATAATTGGTCTGGTGTTAGTATTTGATCCTCGTACTTTGCAAACTGGCCAATCTTTTGACTGTGCCACGTAGACCATCACAGGCCCTCTTACAATGTTATGTGGCAAAAAAATGCCACTCAGCTGTAAGACCAAAATCTTTTTCGTGGTCGCAGATTTAAAAAAAAAATTTGTTCTTGTGTTGAGCGGCACATCCGTCAGAAAAATAGAATATTTTTGATAGATTAATAATTTCATCTTTCAATTTCGGTATCAACACACTCAGAAATAAAATAAATCGGTACAATTGTACCTCTAGCTAGCTAAAACATGAACATGCAGGTTTTTGTTTTACAAAAACTAAGAGAAACCAAATAGCTTTACTAAAAGTAAATTTTTTAAGATAAAATCATGTGTAATAAAAACTTTTTATTTTTTGTACCTAAATACCATAATTTCTCCTTCTTGAAATTTGGTCAGTATCTCACTAAAATATTGACAGAAAATGTATATTTTTTGAACAAAAATAAAAATAGTATTTTTGAAAAAAATTAAAAAAAATATTTTGAACTACCGTAAACGTTTTAAAGAAAAGGTAATCACAAGCTTGTGGACCTATATACCAATTCTGGATTTTTTGCCAAAATTATGTAATAAATGTACCATAGGCAAAAATTTTGAGAAAAATATAATAAAAATGTAATTTTTGACACGTAAATTCTTCAAAAATGTTGATATTTTTCACGTTTTTGCTTTTTTGTGTTACTAAAATCATGTCATAAATGTGACGAACTTTGAAAAACTATTAAATGAAATTAATTTTTGCAATTAGGTAGGAAATATCTTAAAAGTTTCGATATTTTTCACGTTTTTTGTAAAATTTAAAAAAACAAAAATAAACATTGAAGAACAAAAGAAAAAATACTGTGTTTTTGGCATTATATGAGGAACAGAGAGAGAAAAGCATAAAAGATAAAAACCATACTGTAAAAATCCCCTGATTTCCATGACTTGGGACCCATTCCCTGACTTTTCTAGGTCACTTTTTAAATTCCCTGACTTTTCCAGGTTTCCCTGACCAGTTTAAAGCCTGTTGGAGTTTCACCAAACAACCCGTTATTCCAAGGTATAAAGCTAGTTTGTGTTATAGTAGCCGTCTTGGATTTAATCGTATGTTTTGTTAGATATGTCAAATAAAATTTTCAGACCTACCCTGACTGTTGTTGGATTCTTGCGTGACCGATTCAGGGGTAATTCCCGAGTCCTCATCTTCACTGCTGCTCGACTCGCCCTCACCTTCAACTATATTTTCTTCTTCCTGTCCATCGGCCACCAGGTAGTACTGCAGGGGATTGACCCAAAGATCATCCTGAAATAAGATATTTCTCTCCAGATATTTAAGAATAAAAACTACTCGCAACGTCTTTTTTCATGACGTTGCCACGGTGCCCAGGGAAAACTAAACATCATAATTAGCTGAAGTTTTGCACGGTTGTTCGTTTTCAAATTCTTAACAAAAATATCTGAAGGATTTTCCCAAATTTTCGATATTTGTTTTCGATAAAAAAAGGTCTTGTCATAACATCTTTGTCGCAGGTTTTCAATGCCATTTTTTCAAAAAATTAGAGAGTAATCAATGATTTCCTCTCGATTAGATTATTTAACGTGACCATAATTTTTTCGAAAAAAATCGGGACAGCGCTGCTAAATTATTGTGACCTGAATGTTTTATAAGAATATGAAGTAGGTATGTATATACAGTTTTCTCTAATATTCCATACTATAGGGGCTACAAGCTCTAAGAATTTTTAAACGTGTCGTGGGGGGAGTGCAGGAGTGAAAAAAAACAAAAAAAAAGCTTTTTTGAAGGTGAAGGTTTATGGGTTGGGGGATCTTATTAATAAATGAAAGTAAAACTCGTGGCATATCGGACAAAGCGTTTTTGTTCCTTACTTCATTACGACCAGGCCTCCAATGTCTAATGGAGAATCCAGACACCTACAGACAGCGGTGCTGCTGCGAACGTTACCTCTTTTTAAGAGTCATGTTACAGTGACCTTATACTTTTACAGGTTTCTATTTTATAACCTGCTGAACGGTACAGGATTCTGTATTTACGGTGTCTTGCACTTTTCAATTTTGATGTTTTTGGTTCTTGGTTTATTCGACAGGTGGCGCACACAGTTACTACGTCCCCAAGGATTACAAACTTTTTGTTTTAAATTCTAGAGGTGTGCATGGTTACTGTGTAGCTTCAACTGCCAGGTATAATCCTATGACTCCCTGATGATTCCTAATAAGGATGAAACAGGTCTGTAGGTGTCTGGATTCTCCATTAGACATTGGAGGCCTGGTCGTAATGAAGTAAGAAACAAAAACGCTTTGTCCGATATGCCACGAGTTTTACTTTCATTTTTATTTGCGGACACGAGATTCATTTTGTTCTTATTAATAAAACGTATTTTTTTTGAAATACCAACGTTCTGCCAAATTTATTTGCTTCTTCAGGGTTATTCAAGACGGCCGTTCCATATGTCAATTCCATTGCCAATAGACGTCATCGTATAGTAAAAAGGCATTATTTTTACACAAGTACCGTAATTTTGATTAAAACCCTTTAAAAAAGAGGTAAACAAACACATTAAAATATTACTACTACGGCGAGTATTTCGGCAATTAAAAACAGTCATTTTTCAATAAGCTTCAAAAGAATTCAAAATTTAGTTTGACATAAAGTTTTTTTATTCATTCATATTCACATCTTTGAAATATTTTTACTAAAAAAGCGTAATTTTCTGCAAAATCGCACATTTTAAAGTGGCACAACATTTAAATTCGTGGTTGATAACACTGATGATCATGGATGATAAATATTTGATAACAGCTGATTTTCGAACGTGGATCTTGAAAAACCAGGACACATTTATAAAAATCGGGACGTTCGCGGGACTCTTTACAAATCGGGACAGTCCCGCCAAAATCGGGACGAATTCAAATTCAAATGGTTTATTTTGCCAACAAAAAAAAATTACAAAAATCATAAATAGTTATATAGCAATTTGACAAAAATGTATCGTCTTCCGATTATAAAAACCGATAACACTAAGCCCCTAGAACTAATGCAAGAAGATAAGGCCAACGCATTTGGTATAAACCCATTTTTTGTTCCAGCATGAATTATTGCGATACGCCTTCCTTTATTTGATGGAGCTTTAGTTGTGCAGTGACTAGACGAATCTACTCAACCTTTATCTGGAACTTCATGGGTGTCAAACCAAGTTTCATCGAGATAAACAATATCCCTATTACTTTCTCTATACTCGTGTATTGCAATTAAATATTTCATCCTCCATTTTTTTAAACGGGACGATTCCATAATCATTTGCCCTTTATTAATTTTTTTATTTTAAAACCGTTTTTAAAAATACATTTTCTCAGTGTCTCACGGAAACACTGTATTCCTGTATATTTTTTTAATCTTTGAATTAATGTTTGTAAAGTAGGAATCATTTGTTCCCTATACATTTGATATATTTCTTATTAGTATTAGAATCTTTCTTTTTTCTTCTCCCAACTATCGCTTTATTTACTACACGCCACACTATTTTTACCGATCTTCGTGTTAAAGCTGCCTGCCGCTTCCTTCGCTGCACCAAATTTTGATAACCCACGTTCAAGAAGAGTGGTATAAACGTCAAATATCACTTTTTTTTATCAATTGACAAAATATCGCGTTTAAATTGTTTTTATCACTTATTTCTCTTGTAACGCAATTATTCCCCGTATCTCCACCTGACGTACTCGGTTGTTCCCCCCACGAACGAAACATTTTTCATAAAATCACAATTAACAACAAATAACTTTTTTTGGAATCAAACACCAACTGCTAAGTGATTTTCAAAACTACAAATCAGCTTGGTATCTTAAGCCTGTCCTAATTATTTTAAGAAAATTAATTTGTAACGTAATCAAACCCTAATGTTATAACGTTTCGTAAATAGTCATAAAGTTGATAAATTTGAATTCGGCCAAAAACGTGTACTTATTAAGAAATAATTACATATTTTTAAATCCGCACCTGTAATCCTCAGAAATGGTAGCATGTTTACAGCTTTTTTTTATTTACTTTCACACCTCGAACAATAGGTGATTATTAGGATAAGGGATTAGCACTTATAATGAGTCTCTTAGATCTATGGTCGTACTATTTGGGTTTTCCAGTTTTAATAATCCGGTAAACAAAAATTTTTAAATGGTGCTTGCGCCGGTTAATCATATTTAAAATCTTAAGATTATTTAACATAGGTGTAATACGAGTTGCCATGACAAGGAGTCACCATAAACAACATCAGCATAATCAAAAAGGGTATGACTGAGTTGCATAAAAAGTATTTTTGTTTTGGGAATAAAAATTGTTTAAATTTGTATAAATTTTTAAGACGTATGTAGCCTGCGATTATTTCATTCCTTATATGATAATCAAATGAAAACAAAAATAGTCAAGTTTACGAGAAGCGGTAATACAACCTGTGCTTTTCCGTTTAAATTAAACAACCTTCCAGTAGAGGTTGTTCCAAAATATACCTATTTAGGGGTTGTATTTTGATGATTTTGATCCTCCTCGTTGTTTAAAGAAATGACCGAAACGTCCATCTTAAAGGCCAACCAGATACTAGGAACCCTTTTTGCAACCTTTTCAAAAACCAAAATGGTGTCTTGGACCGTCAGACAAAAAGTTTTTGATTCAACTGTTATAAATGCCTTAGCAGGCTCCCTGGCAGTCTGGGGCTCTGGATACATCGACACTCTCGAGCAAATCCAAACAAATTATTACAAGAGATTGCTCTCCCTCGATCCACATCACCCGCATTACTTAGACTGAAAATCGGCTCAATCCATTTAACCTTAACAGTGTTTAAAATGAATTAATTTGACTGACCCAAAATTCAACTGGGCACTCCGGGTGAAAATTCTTTTTCAAATGATCAACTCCACGGACACGTGGGACGATTTGGAAAAAACGCAAGCAGAGGTCAATTCTACTAGAAAAAATGAAAAACCAGTTGTTTGAGAAGGACTTAGCCACTGCTCTAAACTTGTCTTATTCTACTTTTTATAGTGTGTTTGAACATCGCGTCTCACATCCTGCAAAATATTTAAAATTCCATAACTAAATTTACATGGATAGTATTATTGCGCAGACTCGTCTAAGCAACAAGTTCTACTACCACTTTAGTTACAATCAAATAACTTACAGACTTACACCTCAAGAGGTTTGCTTAGTATGTAATAAACAAGAGCTTGAAACCATTGACCACGTGCTTTTTTCATGCCCTCACTACAATCCCTTACGAACGCAACTAACGCCACAAGCAACTAAAGGAAGTTCTAAAGTTATAATTAATATTTTGATACTCCGCGCATTCCCTCGAGATGAATAAAAAACTCTCTTTTGAACTATGAATACTACAAATATTTTCTTCTAATTTGCAAGAAATAATTGTTTCTTAATTTATTGTGCTCGTTATAAGTAGTTAAGGTAACTCAGACTCTCTTTTTTTAAGACTTTAATTATAATTTTTATTGTATATTTAAAACGTTAAAACTAAGTTTACATATTGCAGAGTTCTTGCTATGGAAAATTGTAAAATTTCTAAAAGCAATATATATATATAATTGAATTGAATTGGATAGGCTTACTGTGGCGGATTTGAACGATTTGAGTGTCGATTTCCCACTAAGCTGACATCGCTGATTTGAAAAATGTTGTTATTTTTGACACCCTACCAAACGATGTCAAATTGGCAGTGCGTTTTCTACGATTTTTTTATATTATTTATTGCACATGGTTAAAGTGTTATGATCAATTTTTTTCCCCTGAAAAGTACTTTACCCATTTGTATTTATTAATATAAAAAAACGGTAAAAACACGCGCTGAAATTTGGACATCGTTTTACAGGTGCGTTAAAAAATAAAACTTTTTTGAAATCAACGTTGTCAGGTTAGAAGAAATCGATCAGTAAATTATTTGAATCTGTCACTGTAAGGCTACCTATTCTGTGGTGGCCCATATGGAACTTTTTGACAGCTGCTACTGACGCTCCTGTCAAATATTGGAGGTCATGCCCATGAAATTTTTTTTGTTTCTAGGACCACCTCTATCACATACCTGAACGGCGTCCGAAAAGCACGGAGTTCCTTCTCCATTAAAATTTTGAGTGCTCCTATCACTCGGCGTTTAATCCGAACGACGCTGGGCATGCTCGGCGTTAGAACTGAACACACCCTTGTAAACCAAACCCAACGCGCCCAGCAGTATCTCACCTTAAAGTCCTCAGCAATGTCATCAGTGTAGGGATCTACATTGTCCGAAAACCAGCTGAAAAAGCTGTTTTTCATAGATTCCAAGCGACGTTTCGTTCCTACTTTAACTTTGGCATCTGAAGAGCTGTTCTGACCCAACTGGTGGCCGTTTTTCCAGATAATTTCGGTAGATTTTGAGGTCGCACCATCTAAAAAGTTATAGGCTTTACGTCTACAGAATGTTTTTCAAGCAGTTTTTAATCGAAAAAAAAACATGACACCGAAAACCAGCTGAAAAAGCCGTTTCGCATGGATTCCAAGCCCCGATTCTAATTTTAGCCTCTGGAGAGATTTTACCTTAGATTAAAAAGAGACAAGATACCTGACACTTACGAAGACTTTAGTTATATTATTATACGGAACTATGTAAACCTTTCTGTTGTTTACAGTAAACACACCAGTGGCTTACCTACTTAAATATAAATTTACACATGGATTATATTATTAAAATGTTACTATAATATAAAAATTATTTAAAAATCATGCAAAAAATAATTCTTCCACTTTGAGCTTTGGAAGCTTCCTAACAATAAATGTTTGTAGTATAATTTTATACAAAATAAATTTATTACAAAGTTTGTATATGATTTATAGCAATTTTAATTTTCAACATAAGATTATGCCAAACATTAAAACAAAGAAACACAGTTCACAGCACCTGGAACATCAAGAACTAGCTAAAAATTATGTTATTGTGTTTGTTAATTTTATTATTTTTTCTGGTCTTTAGCAGAAACTTACTCATACTGACTTCTTCAGTACACAATTTAAAGTCAATAATGCTTAGGGTATAGTCCAATTTTTTGATGAGCAGACTGACGTCATTTTTTTGGATCTCTATTTGATACACTGTTTTAGACAGCGACAATAAAATGTAAAAAAAGTCATGCCGTTGATTGTTTCAACTGTTACTTCAAATTGACAACAACAAATTATTTGACATGCGAACTGTTGACAACAAAGAAATACGTTTTCAGAGGCAAAAATGACGTCAGTCCGCTCAAAAAATTGGACTATATATAGAGACATCTAGGACAGACAAAAAGATTCAAATCTCAATTCGAAGAGCGTGCGCAAATGGCAACGGCGGCAGTATAAATGAACCTTAATATTCTGATAAGAGGTAGGAATTCAATATTCTTACAAACCTGAACCCATGTGAATTAACTTTTATTGTTGTTTGCAAGTTGGTTTAAGCACTTTACCTACCTTTATTTTATAGTCTTTATAAAAAAAAAACCTTCGAAAATATCTCATTTGCGCATTAACTACTTCATCAAAAGTATGCTTTATTTTATCGTCTTTATAAGAAAAAACCTCGAAAAAAACGTTACAAAAACGTTCGAAAATATCTCATTTATCAAAAGTATTTTAAATTTTGAAAATTAACAAAAAAAACGTGTTTGTTGATATTTTAATCCAAGGATCTACTAATTTAAGTATATTTCATAAACTTTTTTTTTATTTTCTGTGTACATACCGGCATGTCCCGCCGCTGTCTGATTTCACTTGCTCTCCCTTTGTTTTCAAAACATTGGACGATTTGTTCCAAAATGTCACTTTCAATGCACTGAAATATTCTCCTATTGGTAAAAAACACACTATAAATGTTTTTTGACAAAATGTGGTTTTAAAACGACTTGCAAACTGCTTAAAACATCCTGAAATTTTAAAATAAATAACACGAAAAAGCTTATGTCAATAAAAATATCATCCGACCGTCTGCGCTCTGCCGACTTTCCCCACCTACAAGCCAATCACGAACTAACGTTGTTGAGACAGAATTCTCTGTCCCTATCGTTCTAACGTCGTTTAAAAGGATAGAAAAATAATCGGTATTTCTCACCTTTGTTTTTTTGTGATTTTATTTGTAAATAAACAGTGGTTATTATTTGGCAAGGAGTTTTCGTTGGACCAGATATCTTGTCTCTTTTTAATCTAAGGATTTTACAGATGATTTCAGTCGATTTTGGAGTCGCCCATCTAAAAAAAATAATGTCTACAAAATTGCTTCAACCGGTTTTTAATCGAAAAAAAGCATAAAGAAACCAGCTGAAAAAGCTGTTTTTATGGACTCCAAGCGACATTTGGCGACGACTTCAACCTTTGCATCTGCAAAGCCGTTCTCACCCAACTGGTGATCATTTTTCTAGAAAATTTCGATCGATTTTGTTGTTAGATTACTTTTCAACCGGTTTTTAATCGAAAAAAGCATAAAACGGTCCAGAAACCAGCTGAAAAAGATGTTATTCATGGATTCCAAGCGACGCCGACGTTTGGAGCTTATTTTAACTTTGACATCGGCAGAGTCGTTCTGACTCAACTGGTAGTCATTTTTCCAGATAATTTCGGTCGATCTTTAGGTCTATAACGTCTATAGAATGGTTTTCAACCGGTCTTTAGTTGAAAAAAGCATAAAACTCTCCAGAAAGCAGCTGTTTTTCATGGATTCCAAACGACGTTTGAAGCCGACCTTAACTTTGACATCTGGAGAGCCGTTCTGACCCAACAAATTAGGCTATAACGTCTAAAACCAGCTGAAAAATCTGTTTTTCATTTTAAAAAAAAAACCATAAAACTGTGCAAAAAAGCCGTTTTACATGGATTTCAAGCGATGTTTGGCGCCTACTTCAACTTTTTCATCTGCAGAGCCGTTCTGACCCAACTGGTGGTCATTTTTCTAAAAAAATTCTATAGATTCTTTTTCAACAGGTTTTTAATCGAAAAAAGCTGAAAACTGTTCAGAAACCATCTGAAAAAGATGTTTTTTTCATGGATTCTAAGCGACATTTGGAGCCTATTTTTAACTTTAACATCTGCACAGCCGTTCTGACTCAACTGGTAGCCATTTTTCTAGATTAGGCTATAATGTCTATAGATTGTTTTTCAACCGGTTTTTAATCGAAAAAAAAACATGAAACTGTGCGAGAACCACCTATATAAACTAGACGTTCCCACCTGAATAAAATTAAAAAACTGGTCCAACTTTAAAAAGTACCAGTACCAGAATTAGGTGCTCTTTAGGTGCTAATATGGTCCTCAAAATAAAAATTAAGTGCTCCTCTAGTTTTAGCAGAAAATTGAAAAACGGTTAAGGTTAACGTTAAGCTAGCGGTCTCATCCATAATTCTCGGAGAATAATTTAATGTTACTATTTCCAAATTAGGTGCTATTTAAGTGCTTCCCGAATATTAAATCAAAACTTTTTAAAAAAATTTGGTATTTTCGCAAAAAAATAAGTAGGGCTGCTAGCTTAACATAAACCTAGCGTTCTCACAGGTACCCATTCAGATAAACCAAATTTTAATTATTTTAAAACAAAGAGCAATTTAAGTGCTATTAGGTCCACCTTTCGAAACTTTTTGTAATGGCAAAAAATGGAAACAATGGTAATTTCACACAAATTCGAGTTAATAGGCATGAAATGATTAATATCTTCAAAAGCAATACGTTCAATTTAGGAGTTGAATAAAAATGCGAAAACCCTGATTTTTGAGCGTATTTTTTTTTTAAAACTAAGGTGATAGGACGCTGGTACCTTTGATCAAAAATTAATTTGGCTTATGCGAGAATTACGTGCTATTTAGGTGCAAATTTGGTCCATATTTAGAAAATTAAGGGCTCTTTTCGTTTTGGAGAAAAAAGGAAAAAATGGAATTTCCGTCGTATTTCACACAAATTCAAGATCATATGAATAAAATGATTAAAATCATCAAATACGATACACATCTTTTAGGTGCTCCATAAAAATGTGAAAACCATGGTTTTCGCACGTAATCCTTTTTAAACTAAGAGTGGTTTTCGTATTTTATTGAGCCTCCATATGATAAGTATCGTATTTGAAGATTTTCTCCAAAATGAATATAGCACTTAATTTTCTAAAGCTGGACCAAATTAGCACCTTGCGTATGCCAAATTAATTTTTGATCAAAGGTACCAAAGTGAACCGCTCGCTTAATATTTTTGATGAACACCTAAATGGTGCATCTCGTATTTGAAGGATTTAATTATTTTATGCGTATGATCTTGAATTGGTGTAAAATACCACAGAAATTCAATTTTCTTCATTTTTCTCCAAAACGAATATAGCACTTCATTTTCTAAAGATGAACCAAATTAGCACCTAATTTTTGCGTATGCCAAATTTATTTTTGATCAAAGGTTCCAAAGTGGACCGCTGGCTTTATATTAACTTAGCGGTCTACCCCCTTAAATTAAAAAAAAAATACGTACGAAAACCACGGTTTTCGCATTTTTGTTGAGCATCTATATGGTACGTATCGTATTTGAAGATTTTAATCATTTTATGCATATGATCTTGAGAATTGGTGTATAAAATACTACGGAAATTCAATTTTTTCCATTTTTCGCCACAACGAAAAGAGCACTTAATATTCGAAAGATGTACCAAATGAGCACCTTAATTGCTCTTTATTTTAAAATAATTAAAATTTGTTTATCTGAAGGGGTACATGTGGGACCGCTATGGTTATGTTAAGCTAGCGGTCCCTACTTATTTTTTTGCGAAAATACCAATAAAAATGTTTTTCAAAGTTTTGATTTAATATTCGTCGAGCACTTAAATAGCACCTCATTTGGAAATAGTAACATTACATTTTTTCCAAGAATTATGAATGGGACCGTTAGATTAACGTTAACCTAGCAGTCCTACAGTTCTTTTAATTTTCTACTAAAACTAGAGGACCAATTAATTTTTAGTTTGGGACCAAGTTAGCACCTAACCAGCACATAATTCTGGCACTATCGTTTTTTGAGTTTATTGAAGTGGGACCGTCTAGTTTATTCAGGTCCGAGAACCAGCTAGAAAAGCCGTTTTGCATGGACTCCAAGCGACGTTTGGCCCCGACTCTAATATTTTGGCCTCTGGAGAGCCATTCTGACCCAAGTTTTTCCAAATGATTTAGGTCGCTTTTGGGGTAGCTTCATTTAAAAAATTAGGCTTAACGTCTAACGAATGTTTTTCAAAAGCATAAAACTGTCCAAAAACCAGCTGAAAGAGCTGATTTTTTTTTATAGATTCTTACCCAATATCCCATCTGTTACAGCCTACTTTTTTAATTTTGACAGGTACCACCTATCGACTTATTTATTTAAACTTTTTATAGGTTTATCTTTGAGTCTAGAAAGTAATAAAAAAATGTAATTATATGGAGGTTCAAAAAAAAAAAATTAACTATCACCCGTACGTGACACCGGGATTGGCCGGTTCAATCAAGCTACACCACTTCCCCCTCCTCAACAAAACTTGCTTTGATATCAAGCTACACACCCAATAAAAACAAAAAAAAATGAAGTTATCTTGAGAGTAGGCAATTTTCTAGAAGGAGAGGAAATTAGTACATCATTAGTAGCAAATTATGGCATAATTATTTTTTTTTCAAATCTCTTTCCTAGGCAGAGGGGGGTGTGCCTTGAGATCAAGCTACACATCCCATAACAAATAAACAAAAATCTTAGGAACCAGGAACCGATTGTTTTTGTAAACTAAAAGTACCCTTCTTTAAGAGTACATAATTAGTACAAAATTATGACATATCAACTTTTAGTAAATCGGTCTCCTAAGCATGGGGGGGGGGGGTGCAGCTTAGCGCCAAGCCACACCCCTCCTTTTAAGTGCGAATAACTCCGTTATTCATTAAGGACAACATTTTTTAAAAGGGGACTAAATTAGTACATAATTTTGCTTGATTGAACCGGATTGGCCGTCAACTTCAATTGATATTACAAACCTCTGGTGAAATGATACTCCTTAGATAGCACGGTGTTCTCGAAATAGGGATTCTCATTAAAATGAAATTTTATGTAATACCCAGACACAATATCATCAAATTCGCAAATATCAATTTTGGAAAGGTGTTGCAAGCAATCTTCTTCTTCGGTGCCGTCGAGTAGGCAGGACAGATCTGGGTGGTTCATCATCTGATTATAGTTGTTAAGGATATTTCGTTTATCAAAATAAAAACAAAATAATAAATTTAAAAGCCTTGATATAGCTGTTCCAGGTAGCATTTTAGTTATTACGTTTTGCAGCAGCTGTCTGTCTTAAAGGGCTAAAAAAAAAAGGGTTTTTATTATTTTTTTTCAGGAATGTAATAATAATCATTAATATAATAATAATAAAATATTTTCTTAAGTTTTAAAACACGCAATATGGAACACATTTATTGTTTTGAAAAAGGATACACAAGTCAGCCAAAAGTTGGGAATAGAAGAAATAATCTGCGTTCTTCTCTCTCTAAGGGGGTTGCGAAGTTTATTGTACTTTTGCTCAATCATCATTATTTCGGCACTTGCCTTTGCTTCGACTTCTTCTAGCTGGTTTTGAAGAGAGTCTATGTCTTCAAGCGCCTTATAAATACAGTCACATTAAGTAGAATTCATAGACAAGTAAATTTAAACAACCTCCCTTGAATTTTTTTCAAGACTTAAGGGGGTCTACCCAACCATATTGATAATTTATAACCTAAGCACAATTTTAATCATAGACATAATGTTAAATACATTATTCTTAACAGAAGTGTTTACCCAAGTTTTCATAGTTATAATTCATAAGCACAGTGTATAATTTAAAAGTTGGTTAATTTTAACTTTATGCACTATCAATATGAAAAAAGCAAAGAAAACATTTTGGTTGGTTGATTTCAAAATGGGAGTGATTGATTTTAGCTGATATTAGGAAACAGAAATTTAGCAAGAAGGAAGAATAACTAACCTGTTGAGGTTAGGTAAAGCTAACATGTTGAGGTTAGCTAAAGAAAAACATTTTTTTGTTCTTCTTTTTTGTCAATTTGGTATGTCAATTTTTAAAATTTATCCTAATGCACTATGCTTATAAACCCTTGGATAAACAGGTGCTGCTAAATTATGTATTAATACTAAAATTGTGCTTAATACACTATGAATTAAAGTTATGAATTATCAATATGAAAAGTTGGGTAAAACCGCCTTTAATGGATGAGGGTAAAAATAAAAAAAAAACATATTAATTAATTGTCAACGTTTTGACCGCTTTATTGGGTCATTATCAGGCTTTAATAATAGAAAGAAGAAACAAGCATAAGAAGCTAATTTAGGGTTACAGCGGTTTGGATTTGAAGTGATTAAGAGATTAAAAAAACATATAAATAAAAACATAGACTCAAAATCCCTGTAATAAAGTCCAGTAAATTAATGTACAGTATAACACGTAACAATAAAAAAAATTAGGTATGGATTTTTCAACAAAGAACAAGTAAAAGTTCATTTATAAAAAGAAAAATCGTTAAAAGGTGCTTATTTGCTATGGCTCTGGTTTTTTTTTACTTGACAGAACCAAAATAAACTAGCACCTAATCTACATCTACACATGCACCCAATCTCATCATTATCGGATCAACGGTTCATAAGTTACACTTAAAAATTGAAAATGTAACCCAAATTAACATAAGTTTTCTAGGAGTACATCTGGATTCAAAACTGGGAGGAGCATATTATATAATCATCTGGTAGCCAGGTTCTCAAAAACATGGTGGCCAGTTTTTTTGTAATACCAAATTCCCTGACTTTTCCCGGTTTTCCAGACTATTTTTAAAGTTTTTCCCTGATCCCCTCCCCGGTTTAGTAAGTGTTGGGTTGGACTTAATTGTTTTTTCGAAAAAACAAATACTACAAAAGTTAGGACACGAATCCTTGGCCGAATCTAGTGTCTCAATTCTAGATTTGTTACCAAAATCATATCCTAAATTTAAGAAAGTTATGCTAAAAATGCCATTTTTAACATGTTTTAAAAGTTATAGGAAAAAAATTAACTTTTTTGCAGTTTAAGCTAAAAATGTTGAACTTCAGGATTTTTATTTCATCAAAAGTAGGTTGGGTTACCTGCCAAGAAAGACTGAGGCGAAGATTTTACTAAAGATGTCATCTTTAACACCTTTTAAATATTGCTGAAAAAGCAATCCTTAAAATTTATCTAAAATTGTAAAAATCAATGAAAATTAAGAAAAAATTGACCTTCTTTACATTTATTATGAAATATTTTTGAAAAATGGGGTTGGGTTACCTGCCAAGGACTGGGTTGAGATCGAATCTAGTCTCAATTTTAGATATGTTGGGAAAATCAAGTCACTGATGCGCCGCAGGCGAAAATTTGTAGTAAATGATACTAAAAATGACATTATTTACACGTTTCACTGATTTTTTAAATGAAACAAAATTGTAATAATTAATGTCATTATAGCGCCATGGCAAAATTTTTGAAAGAACCCTACACGGATAACCTATGGTCCGCGGTAAAATGTAACTATATTTTAATATTTTGAAGGTATTGTACCAAAGGTCAAAATAGTGAAATTCTATGAGGATCGTATATGATAGGAGATATGAGCCGTCAAACAACATGTCTGGCAAACAAATACTTTTTCTCATAACTTGAATACTGCACAGGGGCGTATCTAGGGTTTTTCCAACAGGGACTTTACTGTCTGAGAGGGTAAATTTAAAAAAAATTACCTAAACGAAAGTAAAAAGTTTTTGTGTTTTATTTTCCCTGGTAGTTTTTTTATGGGTTTGATCTCATTCGAAAAGAAATTAAATGTCGTAAGAAGGATTTAATTTGAAGGTGTCTGTAGGTACTATTTAAAGGTATAGGCAGGAGGTACGCAGGGTGGGGGGCTGGGAGACTTATGTCCCCCCCTTCCAAACTATTAAATATTGACTAAAAGATTGAATTTTCCCCAAAAATTAAGAATAAAATAGTTCCCCCCTCCAAAGATCCTTAGATTCTCCCCTAAAATATTTTCTGCTTATGACACTGCAGAGTATAGGCAAAGTTAGGGTATCAAGTCAAGACGACGACACAAAGCAGAAAAATGAAAAAGGCTAAGGTTTTTTGGGGAGAAGGGGGGTTGAGTAACAGCATAGTCTCTGATAACCATTTTTGGGGAAAATTCAATCTTTCGGAGTCCATATTTAATGGATTGTACGACACTATTCCCTTAAAGAGTACCGAATTGAATAAATGTGAAAAAAAATGCAAATGCAAAAAATAAGGTGGTCCTCTGCCCTATGCCCTCCTTTAAATTAAATCCTGTCTATGCCATTTAATTACCGTGGCAAAAAGGCCGCGTAAAATCTAATAAAATAATTTGTACAAGATTTTACAATTTTGATCAGGTTTTTAATAATTTCTAAGCGGTTACTGAAACATGGTGGTAAAAATCATAGGAAACCTCGTAAAAATAAATATTTTCTTACCAGTTTTTACGAGGAATACAATCTGGCTCGTAGAATATTTTAAAACCATGTAAGAACTCGTCTACTTTTGTAAGAACTTACGCCGTATTTTTGGCAGGGTACTTTTCGAATGAGACCAAACCCATAAAAAAAGCACCAGGGAAAAAGAAACACAAAATCTTTGTTACTTTAATTTACGTTATTTTTTTTAATTAACCCTCTTAGACAGTAAAGCCCCCGTAAGATAAAACCCTGGATACACCCTGTGCGGTATTCGAGTACCTTTTAATTGAGACCAATAGGAAAATCTTTAAAGTACTTTTCAACTTACGAGAAAAAGTCTTCGTAGGTTTTTGCTAGACCTACGCTTTTTTGTGACGGCTCATATCTCCTATCACAGACATACTATCCTCCGCGGGCCGTAGGTCCATGTTATCCGTGCAGGGTTCTTAAAGGCAAGAATTCCTTAGAAATTCATGTTTTTCCTGAAATATATACATGAAAAAAAAGTTGAGTTGGGTAACCTACAAAGCTGAAGGACCGATTTTTTTGTTTTTATAAGAAAAAGAGCTAACTACAAAAAAGTCTTTTCGCCCTACTCAAACTCCACTTTGCAGTGCGTGGCTTGACTCTGGACCCCGCCTTTAGCTTAGCGGTTTTGCTTGTGTGCCCACCTTGTCGTTAAATTATCTCTGTCAAGTTGCCATAAGAAATTTGAAATAAAAAAAGATTCGATTAACTAAAACTTTTTTAAAGAATTAATCAGTAGGTAAATACCTAAACTGAAAAAAATATCGTAACAGGCGTTTATTAATTTTTTACAGATAATTGTACATCAATAACACGTAACTGTTACAAAAATCGGAGAAAAGTTATAAAAATTGTTATATAAAGTAATGAAATTAATAAACGGAAGTTACGAAATCCATGAAAAATGTTTCTTGACATTTTATAGAGAGTTGTTATTAATAGTATGTACAGGTTATGGAGATAATAAAAGAGCATATGAAATAAATAAAACACGTTAACGATTTTAGTAAATGCCTTAAATAAATTTAATAAATGGCGATCATTGACTGTCGTTTAAAAGTTGTTATGGAAAATTATGAACCGGGCATACAAAATACATAAACATGGTTATGAAATTTATGTACGTAACAGTTTTTTACTAAATTCATTCTTGGGTGTAACTAAAAGCTATGAAAACACGTCTCTTAATCCTTGATTTCATAACACCCTTCACAAAAATTATTCTTAAAGACTCTTTATGTTGTAACAACTTTGTTTTGAAACTGTGTCTTGCAGCAGTAAAATCAGTAACTCGTTTTGGTTATAAAATTTATGTAAACTTGATTATGATATTAATAAAACTTTACATCGGAGCAAAAATCATATACAAAATACATTGGCTTAATGTATTTTTTTTTAGGAAACGGTGCCTTTTTTGGTTCAGTGTACTGTTGCTAAGTTAAAACTTGAAATTTGTTAAAACACTGCAAAAAGTACCTACTTACTTAGGTCACTTTCTAAAATAGTCAGCCATTGATGTCTTTTTAAAGTAAACGCTCTTCTTACATAGTCTATTTATTTGGCTTACAAAAAAAAAGAGATTTATGCCCCTATCCTCGTATCCCCCAACGCAAAAATTTCCCGATTAGAAACTAATCGATGTTTAGAATGTGGTGTTTTACATTGAAACTTTGTTTGCCAAGACTCATTCCAAACTGATTAAAGCTTAATTGAAGAATTTTCAAATTGGTGGATATTTAAGAATCCTATTTCAAAACTGCAGATATCCCCAAGATGGCGGACATTTTAAAAAATAGGTTCTTTATTTCGGATTTTTACAAAAGGCCAGTTTGTTAGCAGAAAATTACCCTCAGAAATCCTCATAGTAAATAGTTGAACGTTCAGTCACAGATTAGAAATGCACCTGCTTATATAAGAGTAGTCTTTAATGGAAAAAAATTGGTCTGCTCAGAGGTTTCTATCGTAACAAAGAAACTTTTTTATAATTATTAAATTTAAATAATTTAGGATTCTTTGGTGATAGTTTTTTTTCTGTTATTTTAGGTCGTAATGACAGATTTTTCCAGTTTTTAGCCGCCTATACCTGGCACCGGGAACAATAAAGGAAAAAAGTGCCACTAGAGAACCCTAGATCTAATTTCTATCTACCAAATAAAACAAAAAGCAGCTTTTCTATTGGCGTTTTTAAAATTACTCCCTACGCTCTGTTTGTTATTTTGGCCGTTAGTTGTAAAAACGACTCTTTTGATGACAGCGGCGTGCGGTTTTCAAGTTACAAATTTCAAGTAAGGGAAGCAATTTTTAAAAACTTACCCTATTTGTAATATAATTGGATTCTTCGATCGCTTTTTGCAAAGCAAGAAATAACTCATTTTTTATTTTACTACACAAAATTTTGCATAATAAAATAGACTGTCCCGAAATTCTAAATCGTCTATCAATTTTAGTTCCCCGTGGCTGTTCTCGCGTACCAATACCATGAAACTGTCCCCACTTTACAAAATCTGTGACATGTGCAATTCATTCAATTTTGACTACTTCCACATCTCGCTGAATGAATTAAAAAGAATTTAATTAAATATAAATGATAAGCTTAATAGTTTATAAGTTTTTTATATACAAATATAAAGTAAAGTACCTGCTACATTACGTTCTACTTTTAATATCCCTACCACCTCGTTTGTCACTTTGTTAGGTTTTGAAACATATATTTTTGTTATTTTGTTAAGTTTCATCTTTGCGGCACTTATTTAAATAATACTTAGCTTTGGTATCTAGTATAAGTAGTAGATATAAAAATCTAGTGTAGTAGTATTGTGATTCTATACTGTAATTGGGCTGTGCCAGTTGTGTACAATTAAATTATAAATTATAAATAAATAAGTAAAAAATAAGTAAATAAGTAAATAAGTAAATAGGTAAATAAGTAAATAAGATAAGTAAATATAATAATGAATGAATGAATGAATTAATAAATAAATGAATAAATAAATCAATCAATCAATGACGTCATCATAAAAACGTGGATGCTCTGACAAGCTTTGAAGAAGTTTATTTTCAATGGACAAAAGCGATATTTACGAAAGTCTCTCCTGACCTGTTGCATTTTTTATAAGGTTTAGGTTGAAAAAGCCTTTATTATTATATTAAGACACACACCCCACATTCACACACCATCTTCTTACTTAAGGGTCCAAAATTTTTAGCATTATTCCCGTCAGCTGAAGTTGACAGTATTTGCATACTAAAACTACTTTTTTGGGTTTTTCGCCACTAACTTAAGGAAAGAACCCCGCACGAAATACATTGAAAAATTATTTCGGTGAAATTGTGTGTCATGAGGTACGAAAAATGTGTCAATATAAAATGATTTCTATGTCTAGTTCCAGAGATATAGATGGCCCAAGTTTAAAAAAACGTCATTTTGGGGTATATTGGGCACACTCTAAAAGGCATTTCCTGACCGAAAGAAAATAAGCTATTGACGAATGTGGGATATTGAGGGACCACACATGAACTTTCTTATTATTTTGTTGGTAAAATGTTAACAGGTTGTATATAGGGGCTATTCAAAAAAATAATTTTTTTACAATTTTTTATTTTCCCCGATATAAAAATAAAAAAAAATATTTTTAAGCCACTGACTTTGACTAATACTCAACACAGTACTTATATAGGAATGACGGAGAGCAGTTACCCATAATCATAATTCATAGTATATTGTTTGTGTGATAATTCAGCCCCACCGAAAGTGTTAAATTATTATTTACTTTAGAGAACCTTGAGAAACCTTTAAAAAATCATAATCCCCAATGCAAAACATAAAGAAGTGGTAAAAAATGCACCCTGTATTAGATAAACGTATGATAAAGGCGTATGACAAATTAAATTAAAATCTCTCAATCAGTTTTGAAGATATTAAAAATTGATTACTTTTTTGTATAAATTAATGATATAGAACTTTTTGCATGTACCTCGTAGCTACGAAAAAAATAAAAAACTAAAATCCACTTTATTTAAAGTTTACTTACTTATCACTTTAACTGAATGCTAAAGAATATTTAGATTTTTAAGTCGCAAAATAATTATTTCGGAGTAGAAAACAATTTTCATTAAGTTTTTATGGTAAAAAAAAATAAAAAAATATGTAACACAAACTAACTGTTACTGGGAAGAAAAACTTGTTTAGTTTATCTAGAAAATACTAAAACATTATTGTTTGCTCAAAAATAATTTTTTTACTTTTATATTGGGGAAAATAAAAAATTGTCCGAAAATTATTTTTTTTGACTAGCCCCTGTATAAAACATGTTAATCTTTGTGTCTCATTTTACCAACATAATAATAAAAAAGTCCATGTGTGGTTCCTCAGTAAACCATATTCGGCAATAACTTATTTTATTTCGGTCAGGAAATGCCTTTCTGAGCGTGGCCAATATACCCCAAAATGACGGTTTTTTTTTAAATTTTAACCGTCTATATCTATGAAACTAGACAAACAAATCATTTTATATTCCAATATTTTTCTTATCTCATAACCTACTACTACCAAATAAACCATATAAATACATTTTTCTATGGGTGGAAGAGGTGTTTCATTCCAGACAAATAGAGATTCGAATCATTTTATTTCGGCGGTAATCAACAAAGTAGTCACACGTCAACTTTAAAGCTCCATATCTCAGAAAGTAATCCTGCTTTCTATCTCGGTTTTTTTTATTTTTGTGCTTTGTTGATCGAGTACTACAATTGTAATTTGTGCAGGGTTCGTTGCATGCATATCGCACGACGCAAATACACTGGTACCATAGCCAAACTAGACAGACCGAACCCAATTTTTTTTCTGTGACTGGTACACATCGATAGCCGTTTAAATCTTCCAATAGGTCACTCCAATGATAGCTTCCACCCCCACCGCCTAAAGCACGTGATCGCAACTCGATGCTCGATGCATTTAGCAGGTTCAATGACCTCTCGACGCACACGAAAGCAGGCATACTGCTTTTGCGGGCGTATTATAGCTGCAGACTACAGAGAACCTAGCAACGGATCTTTCTTCGAGTATTGAAAAGCCGCGCGGGTCAAAGATTGATATTTAAAATAGTTTTAACATTTTTAATACAATCCAAAGTAATTGTTTTCTACTTCAAACATTATATTAAAGAAGATGATGTTTTTCTAGGAGAAGCGCTGCTTCCATGGCCCGCACGCTGCTGTTTAATGATCTTTTTGAAACTGAAACTTTTAGCCAAATCACAAAAAAACCTGGGTTAACAGAGCCAGCAGAGTAAGAGTTTTTAAGGGATTAAAGAAAAGTTATTTATAAAAATATAGGTAAGTATAAATAAAAATTGTAACGTGATGAACTTGTTATAATTTCGAAAGATTTTTCATGTAGTTGCAGGTTGTCTTTCTCAAAATGGACATTTTCCACAGACTCACATATAAATAGTAATCAAGGTAGCAAATCTATACATTTTTTAATAACATATTGGATCAAAAATTTTGGAGATAAATTTTATAGAAGAATTAACAAAAAAAATTAAATACATGATCATTAGTATGTATTTAAACTTGGACAATAATTATAATAAAAAAGGTAATGGCTCGGGCAATGGTAACTGGGTCATTCGTGAAAGAAGGTATAACATTGCATGTAATTGATTTGTAAATTTAAAACCACTTATCCTTTTGAAAATAAAGTAGGAGGATAGTTAGTGTACTCAAAGGCTAACATTATCCCGCAGTCATGAAATCTCCAAGAAATGTCTCCTTGGAAGAAAAGTTGTTCACACCATGTGGTGTGATCTGTAATTTTCAAAGTTAATAGATTCAGATATAACAAAAAAACACTTAAGGATCATAAAATTTATTTAAGATAATGATTTAGATAGATAAAAACTCAAAAATTTAAATCCTGAAAAAAATCTTCTTTATCAAAAAACAAAAAAAAAACATGTGTAATTGATTTTGGTGTCACTCGTGTGATCACATGCAGTCAGATTTTTTTTTAAATCTGGCATCACTGCATACAAAACCCAACTCATTTACCTGAAAATGGAGAAACACAGAAGACACAGTTTATGAGTGTAACCTGAAATGTGTTACATAATTCAGTTTTTGTGAAATTTTGGGGGTTTTAAAACAGTATGAACATTTTGGCTGAGATAAATGTCACATGTGTTTCTATATATAACATTAAAATACAAAAGTAGTAACTTTTTTTTTTTTTTGTTGTTTAGACATTTTGCTAAATATGTCATTAGTGTGAACGTCACTGATGTGATCTTTCAGAATACTTGATAACACCTGTGAAATTTTTCGCTTGTAATTAAAAAAACTCAATAATTTTTAGAAAAAAAAATGGCAAAAACTAGAAAGTCTTTGGCAAAAGCACCAGAAACAAAAAAGGAAATAGGCAAAGGAGAGAAAAGAAGAAATCAAGTAAGGGCATATTATATATATATATATATAGAGCAACATATTTACTTAAAAAGTGGTATCAAGCTTCTTGATTTTGGTAAAATAGGTATAACTGATGGTGTTAGCTGATTATCACCTGGGTTAGCAGTTGAATTCACAAACTCAAAAATAACTCAAGAACTAGTGAATTGTTATCTTGGCCATATGGCATATTTTAGTCCAACCAACTACAGCAACATTTAATAATTACCAAAATTCAAAGAACGCTAATTTGGTTTTTTTTTTAATTACCACTTGAAGAACGACCCAACTGCAGAGTGAGTTTTGCACTAGCAGTGCTCATCAGTATGGTGCTATGTTATGATATACCATGGATATACCTACTTAAAAGACAACCAACTGTCAAATTGCACTACGGCAGATGTATACCTTCATTTTGAAGGAAAATTAAGCATCTCTCCTAGAATGGATGGAAAAGTCCCAGTATAAAAAAATATATATAAAATATATAGTTATAAAGCTGTTTGCCTGCTGCAGACCAAGCAATCAAGTTTGCATGGTTTTTGGGTGAACGCTGGTTCAAGAATCCAACCCCTGAGGAAGATGTTATTAAAGGCCTATTTACTCAACTTTTAAGACTTAATGGCTTATTGATAAATGTAATGGGGTATTGTGTACTTCTTAATTAATAGGGGCGTTTAGTTAAGTTTTTATGCACAAGGGTTAATGAAAATTTTATACAAGGAATAATGTTTTGGTTATACTTGGGTTTTATCTGATTTTTATTAAAATAAAACAATAAATAAATTATTTGAAATCGGCTTTGTTTTTTTATACAATGTTTTCCTTCATAGTGACCAAAAAAACCGCAAAAACGGTCAAAAAAGTAACAAGTGACGGGTCGCGCACGCGCATTTTATTATTTTGATTAAATTTAATGCACAAAGTTAAAAGTTGCTCAACTTATCAATTATCCATTACACATTAAATTTAAGAATAATGCAATTAACAATGAGTAAACAGCACCACTGGTTTCCACATATTTAACTTTAAAAATTAACAGTTGAGCAATATTCATTGTGTTTATCAGTTACCCATTAGGCATTCAAGTTGAGTAAATAGGTTTTAAAATTACAAATAAACGAATGTGATAAAGATAAACCACTGTGCATCGCCAGAATAATAATCCATGCCCTTGATAACGAAGTTTCGAGCGAAGTTTATTCCCAACTGGAACGGCTGAGCGTTTCCGATGTTTAAACTGGACCTTAACGTAAAGAAATAAAAGAATTTACCTTTTGTGTAGAAGTATCGTAGTCTGCTCCTTCAGGCATTTTTTTATTTTTTTTTGCTGACGTTTCACTAGCCATTTTTTGCCAAGATTCGTTAAAATTTCAAATACTTTTTTGTTGCCGGTAAAAAAAATTAAGACCAGAAAGTGGGGTTATGAACCAGGAGTTAAAATCTGGTTGATTGTTTTTGAGGTGCGTTCGAAAAATTCTATGGCTAAGGGAAGAAAAGTAAAAGCGTATTCCATTGGTAAATTTAGTGCGCCATTCGTTCTGCGCTGACACCGGTTTAGACCTGGCAAAAGTTGCAGTTTCAATTTTGCAGTAATGTAAATAAACATCTAGTTATAATTTTACCATTGCGTTAAACTATAAAAAGGAAGACAACTTTAAGTACCGAAATTATAACATTTTAAATTGTTAAAAACTGCAGAAAGTGCGGCACGAACCAATAAAGCTGGTGCCGAAAAAACCGCACTTATAGCGGTCTCCATTGGTAAAACTGGTGCGCTACCAGTGCACAACTGAGTCTGTGCTGCTGTTCCATTGGTTTTGCACTAGGTATATAAGTGCAATTTTTTCCGTACCGACCCTCACAGCTAGTGGCGCACCGAAAACTTTTTCCGTCCTTATATACTTAAGTAAAAACCCACTAATCAACCTCAAAAAGACTTTTTAAATCTTTGTATTCATTGAGCTACTTTTATATACATTAAGTGAAGTGTTGCACTCACACTGCACTGACGCAATTTTTTGACAGCACCAAGATACTGGTAATGGACACGAAATAATTTATTTAATATGAATACCTAGCAAATTTGCGACGTTGTCATCTCCTTTCTGCTGGCCCTGATTACAAAATCACAATTCGCTAATTTGAGTGCAAAATCCTTTGGTGTATAGCACTGACTATTTAGCCGTGATTACCTAACAACGAAAATACGTGAAAATGGTGCATACAGGTATTAGTTGAAAAACTGCAACTTAATGAAACAGAAACACTGAAGCAGTTTTGCCTTGGTGGCGTATTCTCAATGGAATACTTTTATAAATAAAATTTATAGCGTATTCCGTTAAATACTGGGTGCGCACTAATCTCCGTACTTTTCTAGCCTGTATAAATATACAGGATAGATATATAATCAGTTTGCAGCCAAATCGCTATTAATCACGTGAATGGCGAGTAACATACCGCCATATTCTTTGGGACGGCCGGCGCCGTAGTAAGTAAAGTATATTTCTATTTTTGCAAAAGAAGTAGTTGTCATAGAAAGTTGAGGCTAGCTAGAAAAACCAGTCATCCTTACTACAGAATAACAGAGGTATTGGGTCTGACTAAATACCACCTAAAATCTGTCTGGTATTTTCCAGCAGTAGGTACCTAGGTAGGGGCTTAGGTATTGTAGCAAAACTTGCCTCTCTGCTATTTCTTTATGTTTGCTTTATTTTGTTTTGATTATAATTTTAAGTGACTAAGGGCCCAAGTATAAAGGCGGATTTATGCTGGATAAGCAAGCAGGAAATTGACAGTTGTACATTGCATTGCACTTCTGATTGACATTTGCTTGCATAAACACATGTAAAGATGAGCTTTTCCGACTTGCTTGCTTACCAGCGTAAAACCGCCTTAAAAAAATGGTTTAGGTCCGTTTTTGCAAGCTTAACATAGCTACTATTCTCTTTTTCTAAATTCATGCGGAGATCCAGCATACTACCCATACCAGAAAAATACCCTCCTGCATACTCTTCGAACCCGCATGTCTAACCACCTTCTTGAGATAAGTTGTCCCTGAAAGGCGGCTCCATTTTTCTGGTATGGTATAGTATGCTAGATCTCTCTCATACAAATAGATTTAGAAAGCGAAAACAATAGTAACTGTTAAGTTCGCAAAAACGGACCTTTTGTTATACCCTCGGTTAGGAAATTGAAACCAACACAGAACAGAACATCCTAGAAGGCCATGTAACATCCACTGTATCCTCCATATATTTACCTTATCCTACTAGAAAAAGTATTTATATATAATAGATATCTAGATCCATTTGGCTGGTGGGAGGGTAAAAATATTTGTTAAAAGATCAGAATATATAATATAGAATTTTATTGTTATCATTTGAATTAATGATTACTCATAAAATGTACAATAAAACGAATAACAGATGGATAGAAACAAATTAATGAGCAATAGTGAAACCTCCGTCTTAAAGGACAAAGCAAGTCCAACACTTAATTAATAAAGTCCTACATCTCTCTATTTTATGGCAAATATACAAACTCCAGAATAGCGTTTAAGTATTCAGGCGATCCCGTGGCAGCGAATAAAACAAGATGCCAACACATTCTGACTTTGGTCATTTGTACATAACATAAATATACAAAAATCAATCTCACATACTTATTATTGCCGAATTACTTTATCAGTAATATCAAAAATAAAACAAAAATACTCTTCTCAATTCACACTGTTAGCAGCACCATGTTTCTTCGCTATTTGGGATTAAAATAGGGAGGCTGTTGCATGTGCGGAGGCCCTGGTCCAGGTCCCATCGCTTGTCCTACTCCGCCCATTTGACTGCGGGTGTTGGTAGCGTATAGCTGTTGCTGAAAGTTGTGATACTGCTGTGCATAGTTGGGGTCATTTGTGTTGGGTCCTACAAATGAGCCACCCTTAAAGCTATTGTTTTGTCCCATGGATGGTGGAAGTGGTTGAGTTGCATCAGGTGCTCCCATGCCCATAGGACTTCCTTTAGGTCCAGCGACGAACATTTGATTGCCAGGATTTGGACCACCCATATTTGGATTATTAAACATACTAGGATCAGGGCCACCAGGGCCACCTGGAGGTCCATTGTAACCCATAGGCATTCTCATCATAGGTCTCATTCCTGGTCCTGGGCCTCCTCTCATCATGGGCATCATTCCAGGTCCGGGACCGTGTCCCATGCCCATAGGACCTCCCATCATTGGCCCGGCTCCGTTGCCCATATTATGTCCACCCATTGGGCCCATTGGACCCATAGGACCATCTGGACCCATTCCTGGTCCTCCATCCATTGGACCCATGGGTCCCATAGGACTTCCTTGCATGGGACTATTATTTGGACCGCAATTCTGAAAATATTGCATCGTCTGGGGTGACATTTTGTTCTCCATCATCGGGGTTGCTAGGCGTTGCAGAAAGTCTATACTTGGCGGTCCTCTGGGACCAGAAGGCTGTCCCATTTGAGATTTCGCAGGCATGTATTGGATAGTGTTTGGAGCGTTGGGCTTTATTTGAACGTTGGCTCCGTTGTATGGATTAGGTCCTGGGGGACGCCCCATCATTCTAGGCATAGGCATGTGATTTGAAAAGGCACCTGGCAGTTTTGGAGAGAGAGAACGCATATGTCCCATAGGAGAATTTGGATGAAAACCGTGAGGAGGACATTGCATAGGCATGCCCATCATATTGCCTCCTTGATCCATATCGCCCATGCCGTGACACCCTCCCATTTCCATCATATGCATGGAAGGTGATCCAAAATTCATCATTGGTGGTCCTTGGTTTCCTTGACCATTGAGAGAACTGGCAACGCTACTCGTTAACTGCTGACTCATTTGTGCTAGTGAAGATATGGGATCGAAATGAGATACTTTAGGGTTGGACATTGTGCTTGTGCAGTTAGGATTGAGAGGAACATTGTCTCCTCTTGTGCATCCATAGTTGGGGAGATCTAAAGGACTAGGTTTCCCTTGCGGCGAGACGTTCATGCCAAAGCCTCCGCCCATTTTAGCACCTGGGGAAGCGTTTGGACCTGGAAAACGAGGAACGTCCATCATATGAGGACTGGGCGTGGGAAACAGATCGTTCTTCAATGGATCCGAATTCGGACCTGGCACCGTCTGGGGGCTCATACCTGGTCCGACTGATGTTTGTCCTGGGCCTCTTTGTGGCTTGTCTCCTGTAACAAATCATTTAATTAGAATATTTTAATCTCGACTACAAACTCACTGCCGTATACAGACGCGCCATGCCCTCATACAATGTACCAAGCCTCTCCTTTTAAAGGAAACTTTGCATTCTCTCTACGTTATTAGGTTAAAAATAATATAATACGAACTTTAGGGTCTTTTAGCGACTCTCCTTTAAAAAAAAGGCCAAATAAGGGACGCATTTTCGTTATCTTAAAAAAAATCAATGCATGCATGTGTACTCTTCAGAAAGAAAAGGACTAACCAGGATCTAAAAAAACAGGGCATTTGGCTCTCAAGACAAAATTTTTAGTGACATAGGATATAGTTAGTGTTAACAGAAAAAAATTGAACGACTCCGGCAAAACTGGAAATAATAAAAAAAATCTAGAAATTTAAATAAGTTTTAAAGGTAAGTTGTCAAAAAGCAAAAAAGTTGAAAATACCAAATATATTTAAATCCGTTAAGATATTTATTAAAGTCATCCAGCAGCGCCGTAGCTAGGGCCATTCTTGCCAACTTTTATTTTAGCAATTGCGCGCCATAAAGTTCGGGGCATTGGTACCATAGAGGGTCAATCGGTCACCCACGTTTTAAAGTTCTCAAATACTGTTTAAAAAAACAAACCCTCCGGTTTTAATTAGTGGATTTAGCTGTACGCTAAATCACCTGAAGTGCCTGGTTGTTTCTTTATAGGTAAGAATATATATATATATTATTGAAATTTTGTAAGATAAAATGAACATTTTTTATTAATCTAATTTTCCCTTCCGACCTTTAAGATGTTGTTTTTTGTTGTTTCTTTATAGTATTTGAGAATACACGCATCAAGAGTAGTCTTGTGAATCTATTTTTACCGGCCACCAACCCCCTACCCTAACCTAACCCGATGCTTTTTCCTAAACAATTCGTGAACAGGGCCGGTTCTAGCCCTCTATATAGCCTAACAAAATGATTTCATAAATGCGCCGTAGGCAAAAATTTTGCGGACACCATACTAAATATGTCATTTTTTATACGTTTTGAATGATGTTGACAAAAATAGCTTAAAATTAAACTAAAATTGTGTTTTACCAATCAATGCAGGCAAATTTTTGATCTTTCACGTTTTTTTTGTGAAATATTAGAAAAAAGTGAATTGGGTTAGCTGGCACCGTTAAAACTGGCCCTATCCATAGAGAAAGTAATAGCTACGCGAGAGTGACCGATACTGTGTTATACTTGGGGAACACTGTTTGACGGCGACTAGAGCACAGCCGGTGGCTACAGGAAGGAACTACTTCTACAGCCAGACGCATAATAAAATACATATATTGTTTTGGTTAATTTTTTAAAGACACTTACTTATTTAATAATAAAAAGATATGAAAAAAATTAACAGGTGCCGTTTTTCATACTTTCTAGTGTTAAAAAAGCAATGCATTCGCGAAAGGTTTTAGCTCTATAAAAACCTTAACCAACTTTATACTGTTCCATGCAGCTAAAAAACTTTCTTTAGCTTACAAAAAGCTTTTTGGACCCTTTAAAAATCTAAAATAGAAGGAGGGGGTTATAACTATGTTGAAGAATAGGATCAAGTATTAAAGATAACAACATTTTATTATGTTATTTTCTTTTATTAATTGGGAAAAAATCCCAGTATAAAAGTCTTACACATTTTATAAATGTTTGCCTATATCTCTTTTTATTAGTTGTATTTTAACCTATTACCTTCTTGCTTAACTCTGTATAAATCATCACACTATTTTCTTCAAGGAATTGGTTCGCAAAAATCAGAACTCCAATTTTCGGCACTCTTCAAATAGTCCCATGCTCTCTAGCTTTAATGGTAGTGATCCAGCCTGATTTGAATGGCATTTTAGACTTTACAATAAGTTGTTAATCCTCTATAGAGCTAATCCCATAAACTAGCGCAATTTCCAACCAAAACTGATTAAAATCTCACTTTTGAAAATCTAAAAAAACCGCTTGCCAGGCTTGACAGACTTTGACAAGCGGTGGCAAAAACCGGCAGGTACAAAATTAAAATTGTTTGAAATACATTTCGACATTGAAAAATGTTCTGTCTTTCTTTTATCATCATATAGAGAGAGATGGACGGGGCAAGGCAGGTTTTTACCTAATACAAGCATTACTTCACTCTCCGCCACAATGCACTATGCGCTACAGGAACGTAGTTCCTGCGCGGCTCTAGCTTTCTGTTAATCTCCGTAAGTTATTATGTTGTCTCTGGCCCTGCCCGAGCACCCCTTGACTCTCATCTCACATAAGGTCCGTTTTTGCGACCTTAACATAGTTACTATTGTTCTTTTTCTAAATGCAATGCCTGCAACACCATTCGACCCCGCGTATCTAAACATATTCTTGAAAAAGTTGTCCCTGACTGATATGCGGGGTCGAAGGGGTATTTTCCTGGTAGTATGCTGGATCTCGAATAAATTTAGAAAGAGAAAACAATAGTATCTATGTTAAGCAAAAACGGACCTATAGTTATTTCTCTTCTTTGAATCAGACACGTGACGAAGCCGGCCGCGCAGACATGCGATGCATAGACTAGAGGTAATTAAATTATTTTATTTTTTATAAGGGCGATTCAGATGGAGTAATTTTTAGTCTAATAAAACTTACAGCAAAACAATTTCTGGCGTAGAGCGGGAATAAACCGGAAGTTTTTACTTGGCCGGGATTTGAATCCAAAACGAATACCAGTCCAATGCCCTACCAATTGAGCTATAGAGGCTTTCGGAAATTCTTCTTTCGATTTAAAACAATAACGTCACAGCTGCAACCCGGTTATGAAATTTTAAAACCAACCTGGGAGGCTTTGGCTATAAACATAACCCCTAGAATTTTACAAAATTATAGATATTCTTCTTTTGAGCAAATTCGAAGATATCTTCACAATATTATAAACGACGTCATTATCTTAGAACCGCTGTCAAAATAATGTCAACCGTATGTAATTATTTTACTGTATTAATATGTAGCAATAAAAACATTGGTTATTATTATTATTATTAAATAGATAGTTTTTGGTCGTGCCAATTTACAGCCCGATAAATTCTCCGACAACGATAACTTTAACACTATTTGACAGTTCAAAATAGCCTTTTTGGTACAAGTTTTTGTTTTTTATTTTCAAAATAAAATTAGTTTACTGTGGTTTTCCATTCCAAGACAAAATATGTACCTTATTAATTAACTACACTACTACTAAAAATTTATTGCTTTTAATTAAATGCGTTTTAAAGCAGTTACCTATTTAATTAGTCATGAAAGAATTCTCAAACAGAAAAACACATTTGGGTGGGTCAAATAGCGTTAGTTCTGGGCAGGACCAAAACCTATCTAATATAAAAAAGAAAATACACATTCAAACATAAACAAAACAAAAAACTAACCTCAATCACGCATGAAAAGTTATGGACGCACGTACCACACACAGTCCCTTGAATAAAAACGGTCTAGTATTTTTTGCTCCGCCCACCTGAAGACGACAAAAAGATATCAGCCTGCTTTCTTTATTGATTTTTGTGATGGTTGACATTTGGGGTTTGGATATTTTTGCAGAAAGTTTTGTAATAAAAATTTGTTCATCATTTCCTTTCTTCTAGCCCAAATTAAATACCAAGCGATATTCCTTACATTATTTTTCTCGTAGGTAGCTGCATTTATGCGTTTTTTTTAGTGAAAAGGCTTATCATCAATTAAAAAAATAAAAAAAACAGGCACCTTACTTTTAATTTTGCAATCAGATTTTTTGCCCATAGTATTCACAACAAGTCTGTCCTTCTGAATAATAAAAAATAAAATAATTACTCTCCCAAAAATCCCTGGCAAAAACCAAATACAAAAAATAGCTTCCAAAACAGGAAAAATAACAACTATATAACCTAACTTCTGAACCAGGAGTTCGAACTAACCCCAACTTATCCGATGGGTTTCTTAACGGAATAGATTACCAACTAATGATCGTAATTTCTATTTATTGTAAGATCAACTCATGCAGGCCAGAAATTAATTTTATTTACTTGTACCACTGTTGCCAGATCAAAATGTAAGAATTCACTAGATGGAGTTTTAAAAAATCACTAGAATTTTACTAGACTTATATTTGCTTTGCTGGCTCTTACAAAACTTTTGTTAACAGGGGGGGGGGTGACTAAATGGAAACACCGAAGTACATAATAAATGCATATTTTTATTTTATTTCATCACAAAAAAATGACCTAAATTCCAAAAATAATATTAATAAAGAGACAAATACACCACGTACGTGTTAAAGATACATGATTATGTACCATTTCGTTGGGTATATCATAATCATAACAGTTTTTTTCTGACATAAAACTTAACACTAAAATTTCTTTCAACACAAGCACTACTGTGTGGCAAAGTAAATAAAAATGTACTAGTTTTATAAGTTCCACATTTTGCCAAAGCGTAATATCATCTATTTCAATATTTATATCCGAATCTTTTGATTGTCTAAACTATCTATCTTATATATATAATTTTTTTTTCTTGTGAATCGAAAGGGAACCGTTTTATTAATTTGATCTACAGCTTCAATAAAATATTAGGCATTTTAGGCGAAACGAGTGGAGCCTGGATTGGTGTAGTTTATTTGCTTCTAAAGGTACATCTACTTTTGGACCTAGATACAGTTTATCTATTGGAAACATAATTTGCAGGATTTTTATATTGTATTTTTGTTAAGTTTAAAGCAATATTTACCTTTTAGGATTAATTTAAAATAAATAAATAATAAGATCAAAATGTAAAAATAGTAAAATGGATACGTGAGTACTAATGTGAAAAAAATATAGAGAATATGGCATTTTAATAAAATCACTAGATCTGGCAACACTGACTTGTACACAAAAAGTTATAATACAAGATAGAGCTATCTTTATGTCGTCATCAGGTCGAAGAGTGGCGAAAAATTACTAGACCGTATCTATTCTGCGGACCGTGCGTACCACATGTGTCAAAGACACAGACAGATTGTGTCTTCTTTTAACCTGTTATTAGAAAATTTTATGCATGGGAAAGTTGCATAGTGAGAACAGGGCTTAAAGCCCAGATCCATTTTTTGTTCATAAAGTCACTGCAATTAGAATTTATCAAAAATTTGCAAGGCCCATTGATAAAACATTTGACTCGTCATATTGTTGTTTAAAAAAAAAATTAATATAAAAAAAATACACCTTCAAATAAAAACAAAAGAAAAACCAAACTTCAATCCGTTGTAACCTTGACACGTGCGTGAATGTATTCCCTTCAAGTTCATTGGTTGGTATTGAGCACGTGGTACAAAACGAACGCGTATCACGTATACATGTGGATCCAGCCTAAGAACTCAAACTTCCTGCTCCTATCGCCGATATTTGTCACGCTCTCAGTAATTACTATCCACCGATTCATGGTGTCCAGTACGATTTGATTCCACCGGCCCGCCGCGATCTGGTGAACAATCGATAAAGGTATTTTGCAGAACTATCCTTGTTTTAGAGGATGCAAAGGCACCGCCCTTGTCCTTACCGCGAGCAGCGAGGCAGACAATTATGTAGACGTCAAGGCTTTCACAAACGAGCCCAACATGCATGAAGGCTTCATGAGAGCTCTCTTAGAGCATGATGTTTTTGACTCACCCCACGCCTACGGATTGCGGGAGTGATTAGCAATTATGTAAATTCATAAAATATATTAACCAAAACTTGTTGTCCTAGTCATGGAGTTGACTGACTCACTGGCCCCCTTTTATTTTGGTCGATGTTTGTTTGAATTAAGACTATGGACCGCATACGGTGGGCGGGAAAATCGGTCGCATATAATAATATAAGTTATCATTTCAGTTTGTTTATTAGTATGTTATTCTATTATGTTCTGGAACCATTTTTATGTAACTTACACCTCGCTAAGGCGTATAAAATTTGGTTTAACAAATTGCAGTTTTTGTAGTGAATTGTTCTTAGGATTGATTTTGGAAAGGAGTTGTAGTAGTATTGTAACTTTTTTATAGTTAATATGATGTTTATGATTTTAAGACAATTAGCCACCAAAAAAACGTTTTAATGAAACCAACTTAAACGAAACGAGATATTGAATAATTATGAGATTTTTTCTTTTAAAATGTTAACCTTGAGTCTGATTTCTATCCGACATAGCATTACAAAAACATGTACATGATAAGAATATGCGTCTCACCTCCTTTACAGGATTTTCTTTACAGTATCTCTTTGGCATATGCCGGCTACATACCATTTAAGTATGTAATTAAGTGCATGGGACATGCCAAGCAAGCAAGAATATTTTTAGTATAACTTTTGAATATGCAAAGTGTATAATATACATTTTCATGTGCACATGTAACAAAATTCCGCCAAAAGACATTAATAGTATTTTCTTTTGAGTATTCTTATGAGTATTATTCTAAGAAACTACTACAAAAAAAACCAATATACCAAATAGCACATTATATTCCAAGAATATTTCATTCAGATCTAAATTTCTAGACAGAACATTCCCAGAAAATGTACTATTTGAGATATTCTTCTTTGAATGTCCTCTTAAGACATCCCATAATCATTATTAAGAAGTATTAATGAAGATGATGGTGATACATCTATACAAGGTTCTCTTCTAACATCCATATCATCCTGAAATTTATTTTAAGAGTACCAAGATGTCTATTTTGGTATTCTAAGAATGTCCTCATTAGACATCTCAGGCATGTAATTTCTGGATATTCTTGACATAAATATCTGTGTCAGAACATCCTGTGGAGGGCGGAACGTAATCTATTATTTATCTTATTTAGAACCACATCCTTTTCCCACTTAGGGATATAGGATAAAGCTTAAAAAAATACCACTTCTAAAGATGTATAAGTACATATAAGTAAGTATACCAATTTTTTATTTTCCTTTGGAATGTAACAACCAATTTTTTATTCATTAGTCACTCTCCCAAAAGTCCCACATTTGACCCACAAAAAAAAATTGAAAATTTGCAGGCTTGCATACTCTAAGAAAATGACCATGAAAATTGACAGGATATGAATGCAAAAATTCAGGAAAAAAAATTCTAAACTTTAGGTATTTTCCAAAACAGGAATTTGCTTTCCCAAATTTCCGGTTTTTCAACATATGAGGGAACCTTTTCGGCTATAAGTCTTTTTGTTACCCTGTGAAATTTCTTTTGTCAAAGAGGATGCCTAGTTTGTCATAATTTTCGAAAAAGAAGATTTTTTTGTCAGAACAAACACATAAGAACCGTAATTTGTCAAACCCATTTTCCTTCACAATACAATTTGTAGAATGTATTCTTTGTAAGACCGTTTTTTTTAAAGAGAATCATAATCTACTTACAGGATTAAATCAATATTTAGAGAAATATATGTCTTACACAAAAAAATGTTGGAGACAAAAAAGATCTAAGGATCTGGGTTGAGTTGAATTAGGTTGGTTTAGTTATCAGTTTTTTTACCCACCCCAACGTTAGGGAGGTTTTTTTACTTTCCCTCTTTTTGCTCACCAGCCAAGAGTCAGGAGTTTTTACTTAAAAAACGCTAAAAGTCAGGATAATTAAATTACTAAAAATGCGCCACTTGCATTTTCAAATCCTTAAAAGTTAGCAAAAACAGAATACTAAAAATATGTGGTGATTACCCAACCTAAAAATGCATCGCTCCCGGCTTTAAAACCTTTTGAAGGTAGTTATGGTCTTTTAACCAAGCATATCCAAACAGAATCAGGATATTTGTTTACAGTTTGGTCAGGAGAAGTCAGGGTTTTCGATTTTAAAATTTTGGTCGCGCAGCCTAACCGTGCCGATAAACGGCAAGGGTCTGAATTGGGACTGCCTTTTCTGTTCACCGTGGGCGAGGTCAAAGTAATCACGTAACCACTTGAAGCAGACGCATAAAAGGATCACATGCCTAAATGATCCGTATGACCTCAAGGGAGATGATCATTTGATGCTGACAGATTACTATTCTGTTACAAAATGGTCTTACAAAAATTGATTCTACAATGAAATGTTATTAAGGATGGTTTGATCAGGGACAGGCCTGGATTAAGGAGGGGGCTAAGGGGGCTATAGCCCCGGGTCCCGTCATTGAAAGAGGCCCCCAAATCTCAGAATAATTTAAAATTGAGATTGGATAAATTACTTATATGTACACTTGATTTAAAAAAAAAAACGCATACATGCAGTCACAAAATTGACCTTTCTAAAAGTGTATAATATATACGGACTTCCAGCTAAGATGCCTAAAAACTTCAAAAGTACGGCAATTTGTCATATTGTTTAAAAAAGGTCTCTAAAACTGAAAATATTTTTTGACTTAAATTAAAGGCAACCTTATTTTTATATTAATATTTGCATAATACTAAAAAATCAGCAAAAATAATGTTTTAGTAAAGTTTTTATTGAACAATATCAAATTATCACTCGAGTAACGGACGAAGGTTGTTCTATAAAGAGGGCGGTAACCCATTTTGGAGTTGATAAAATAACAATAATACGATGAAAACAGCGCTGGATTGAAAACAATTCGACGAATAGGAAACTTGGATTAGGACAAAAACGATCGTTAACTTAATACTAATTATTTTAACTTAAAAAAGAACTAAAATAAATAATTTAGTATTTAATAGGATCACCATTTTTCTCTATTACAAGCTGCAAACGTCTGGGCATTGAAAAGGTTAAATTTTGAAAATACTGATGGTCTTCTGAGAGCTGATCCAATGCGCGATAAATAGCATCGCTTAACTCTTCAGCATTTCGTGGTCTCCAATTCCTTTGGTATATTATTTTAACGATTCGACCCCATATATTTTCCATTGGGTTAAGGTCAGGGCTGTTGGCTGGCCAAGGAAGTGTTTCTATATTATTATTCTGAAACCATTGGCGAACAACATTAGCCGTGTGTACTGGACAGTTGTTCTGCTGACAAACGAAGTCATTATTTTCATGTAAAGCCTGTACAGATGGCAGCATAACGTTTTCAAGGATTTCAATATATCGTTCACTATTGAATCTTCCTTCGATTCTCCAAAAAAAACCCAAACCTCTAGCACTAAACCAGCCCCACATGTTTACAGAAAAATGTCCAGCGTTTATAATTTGGTTTGTATATTCGGGTTTAAATATAGAATTTGGTGGACGATAAACTAAAATTCTCCGTTGCTTGAAGATGATTGAAAAATTTTTTCGTCAGTGAGTCATTATCACGAAGAACGTTGTTCAGTGCAAAAATCACTCTGGCCTGTTTTTGTTCTTCTGTTAGAAAAGGCTTCTTTGCAGAAGAGTAACGAAATCAGAAGTCTCGACAAGAGACTTCTGATTTCGTTACTCTTCTATTTACTGTTGCTAAAGAACCCGGAAATAATGTTACATTAGCTGCTTCAACCGACGTTGAAAAAGGATTTTGACTGAGATGGTCAATAAGTCTCTCATCTTGCACTTGAGAACTTACTTTTGGTCGTCCTGATCCATCTTTCCTATCCGTAGAATTATTTTCAATTCAGCGCTTTTTCCATCGCATTATCGTGATTTTATCAACTCCAAAATGGGTGGCCGCTCTTCTTATAGACCAGCTGTCTTCTATAACTCGAGTGATAATTTGAACTTTTGTAAATGTTGATATCTGTGGCATTTTTAAGGAGGTCACACTGAATTTTAAGCTGTCAGGCATACTAAGCTGGTGGTGCCTTATAATAGTATACACTAATGGAAAGCTAAATTTGGTGGCATAGGAAAAAATGCATGTATGAGTTTTTTTTTAAATCAAGTGTACATAGGGCCCCCACCATTATTTTAGCCCCAGGCCCCATTGTATCTTAATCCGTCCCTGATCAGGGAAAATAGAACATTAGAGGTAATGATGCGATTGACAGTTTCATAGCTAAAAAAACATAACGGTTGTGGAAACGTCACTTTTTCTATGCTCTGACACAAGGGATTCACAATGGCTTTTCAAAATGGCGTGTTTTAGTGAGTTTAGAATCAAAAATAAAGACAATATATTACAATTCGTTTAATTCTGACACAAAGGAAGGAATTCTTTGCAGAAAATACTTACTTTTTGTGGAATGTTTATACAATCCACGAAGCAGGACAACTCTAGAAGTTCAAATGGAGCAATTTATTAGATATTTTAGAGAAGACTCAAAAAAAGGCCAAGAAATTCCAACTTTAAAAAGTAAAAAACACAAAAGAAAAAGTAAACAAAAAAGTAGGGTTATACGTCAAGTCAGACCAGAGATCAAATTTACCCAGGGAATATAAATTAACCTAATCATTATGCCTCTCAGATTGCTCTATCCGCTCATTAAAAATTTGCCACTTTTTCTTTGGTGATATTCATTCCCTATACAGGGTGTTCCTTAATGATATCAAAAAATGTCATATAAACAAATGTCCTAAACAGCATAACTTTCGAGCTACAGGGTGTTAAAATTTTCAAAAAAATAATGTTTTTTATAAATATCTGAAATACTATTTTAGATTACTTTACAAAATTTGGTATCCCTATACTGTACATCGAGAGGCATTTTTTGACGAAAAACTTTTTTTTAATTTTTATCAATGGCGTCCGTACCGGATTTGCATTTTGTATTTTTTAAGAAAAAAATGGTATGCCAATGGATTTTTAGGGGCTATATTTTTTATAGACTCTTAATTTTCACATAAAACTTACCTCTTGTGTTTTTCTCGTAAAATGCACCCTTCTTGGATAAAATAATTAAATAAAAAGTGATTAATTTTTGAATTAACAGCCTCAATTAGTTTTAAAAAAAATTATATAAAAATAGGTTGCATTTGCATTTTTTATTTATACCTACCACAATTTTCTAACAACAACGCAGGAAAAGTAATTTAATAATTATTACATTCTATTTACAATTATGAGTATTAGAAGCTAATTCTTAAGATAACTTTGTAAAAAATATTAGGATTTTATTAATAAACTGATGAAATAAATATTACAAAAATTGTGGGAAATGCCCACCTTGACTTAACAGACACGCTTCCGTCCGTCTGTCCATCGAATGGTGCACTCGTTCAAATATTCCCGGTGTATTCCGTATAGTTTCAAACGCGACAGCTATTCGCTCTTGCAATTCTTCTAAGTTGTTAACAGGAGTTGTATAAACTAGGCTTTTAACGTGACCCCATAAAAAAAAATCCAAACTGTTGAGATCGGGAGATCTTGCTGGCCACTGCTGAGGTCCTCCGCGACCTATCCACCGATCAGGATAAACATTATTTAAATATTCTCGGACAACTGCACTAAAATTAGGAGGAGCTCCATCATGCATGTACCACATTTGATTCCTCAATGCAATTGGAACGTCCTCAAGTAACCCAGGTAGTTCTTCTTGCAGAAAATGTAAGTAGGACTGTCCATCAAGGCGTCCTGGCTTACCAACAGTTCATGCCCATACATTAACCGAAAATTGCTGCTGATAATTTTTTTCGGATATTGCATGAGGGTGTTCTTCCGCCCAAAGATGATTGTTATAAAAATTTTGAATAGCATTCCTGGAAAAATTTGCTTCATCTGTGAAAATAATTTGAGACTGAAACTGTGGATTTTCCGTAATTTTTTGAAGGTACCACTGAGAAAAATTCATACGCTGTGGAAAATCCCTAGGAAGTAACGCCTGTACTCTTAGAATATGATATGGATACAACAAAAAATCAACCAGTATTCGCCAAACAATTTGATGACAAATATTCAAAGCTCTGGCAATCTTCCTTGTACTTGTTTCAGGATGTTCGTCGATTTCTTGTAACACTGCTTATTCTATTTCGGGTGTTCTTACAATGCGAGGTCTACCCTCCGAGGCACCTTTTTTAAAACTTCCAGTTTCTGTAAGTCGTCTGTGAATATTTGAAAAACTTTGGTTACATGGAAATGTACGATTGGGGTATCTTCCTGATAAATACGCCTGGCTTCGAGTGCATTGCCGTTAATTTCGTGGGTTATGGGATTTTGGCAATTGAAAAAAGACAATTTTTTTCTTTGGGACGTTTCGCCTCTATATTGAAGCTTTTTCAACCTTCAGAAAAGCTCGTCAAAAAGCCCGTTGGTAGTGCGTATGGGATCACCATCACTTTGTCCTTGGTTGAACACCATTTTATTATTCAATTTTAAAAGCAATTGGCAAAATGAATTCCAAAATTTTTTTTTATATATATTTATAATACCTTATTAGTGTTTAGTGGCATATGGTTAGTGGCATAATTTTATATAATAATTATGCCACTAACCATAAGGTATTATAAATATATATATAAAAAAAAATAAAATTTTTGGAATTAATTTTGCCAATTGCTTTTGAAATTGAATAATAAAATGGTGTTCAACCAAGGACAAAGTGATGGTGATCCCATACGCACTACCAACGGGCTTTTTGACGAGCTTTTCTGAAGGTTTAAAAAGCTTCAATATAGAGGCGAAACGTCCCAAAGAAAAAAATTGTCTTTTTTCAATTGCCAAAATCCTATAACCCACGAAATTAACATAAATGATGCAGGAGGGATAAGAATACGAACAAAACATATACATAATGTATATCCGCCATTTCCGCATTCGAATAATTCAATTTTACCATATTTACTCAGATAGGTATTCCAAAAGCAACGAAAAAATTAAATAAATTGAACGGCACACTAAAATTTTAAGGAATAAAACGCTAAATTTTTAAAATACCAACAACTATTATTTTGACACTGACGTTTTACTCGAGGGTATCTATATTTGTCTAGTTTGTAAAAATAATTTTTCCAAGCCAACTAGATTTTCTTAAAAATTATTAGGTATTGCTTCGAAATTTATCACTTTTCATTTAATTATTTTATTCAAGAAGGGTGAATTTTACGAGAAAAACACAAGAGTTTTATGTGAAAATGAAGAGTCTATGAAAAAAAAATAGCACCTTGAAAAAGGTCCATTGGCGTACCATTTTTTTCTTAAAAAATACAAAATGCAAATCCGGTCCGGACGCCACTGATAAAAATAAAAAAAAAATCGGCAAAAAATGCCTCTCGATGTACAGTATAGGTATACCAAATTTTGTAAAGTTATCTAAAATAGTATTTCAGATATTTATAAAAAACATGATTTTTTTGAAAATTTTGACACCCTGTAGCTCGAAAGGTAAGCTGTTTAGGACATATGTTTATATGACATTTTTTTCTTAAAATGAGCTTAATAATCACCCCCTGAAATATTTTGATATCATTAAGGAACACCCTGTATGTTCTATTTTTCCTCGGCTTGATAAAAATCAATTCTGATAGAACATAGGGACTTTTGTCAAATGAAAGAGACTTACCACAAGTTGTAGGCGTGTGCGGGCTAGGTATCTGGAAGCGACACCCTTCGGACGGGTTAGCTCCTGGAGTAGGGGGAAATCTGGTTCCGACATCTCCGGAAGATGGCGTATTTGGGCCCGAAATTCGTGTGTGTGGAAGATCAGGGGTGTTTCCGGAAAAGCCACTGTCCAGGCTCGTTGGTAAAATTCTGAAAGTGAGGTTTAATATTTTATAAAGGTCCGCATTTACTCATTTAGACCAAAAATTAAAGCTTAAGTTTAGTGAAAGTGAAAAAACCTTTTATTTTAGGTCACGTGACTTTTTTTATATAACCCCACTTATGGTGGATGACAAGCAAAATTTTTTTGCCTCCACTTCCACTTTTGGATAACCCAAACACAGCACAAAAAATTGACATTTGCAATAAACAAAAACTTCTCACAATAAAAAGAAAGGTTCGTGGCATATCGCACACATTTTGCTTTTCAAAACTTACAGGCCTGTTTCATCCTTGTTAGGAATCATCAGGGTAACATAGGATTGTACCTGGCGTATGAAGCATAACATAAACAACCACACCCAGCGAATTTAAACAACTTTCATCGTCAAACAACGCGGGATGTTGGATGGCTATATGCAGCGCGCCCCCTATCGGAATAAAGCGAAAAGCAAAACGTTAAAGAATGCAAATATCAATAAGAATGAGATTTGCGAGCAGGACAAAAAAAATAAACTGCGAAACGGTACCGGTTACTGAAAGAAGACCGTTCAAAATACAACGTTCGCAGCAACTCCACCCCCAATTGAAGTTTATACTACGTCGCCTTATATTAAGGCTCAGCAACAATCACTCCGGAGAAGGCTTGTTGCGCAAAACAAAGCCAAGTAAAATTTTTAAAAAAATTAATTTGTTGTCCGTGAAAAATAAATAAAAAGAAAGGTTCGTGGCATATCGGGCACACATTTTGCTTTTCAATTCATTACGACCAGGCCTCCAAGATCTAATGGATAGTCCAGAAACCTACATTTTTTTTAACTTCTCACAATCTTTCAAGATAATTTGGGACAACATAACATCAGAAATTTCACAGTACTTATTTTACCCTTCTACTTACGAATTTGAGAACGATAATATCGATGATAGAATCTTGTTCTTCATCTGGAATTAAATTAAAAGCATCCATATTTATTATAGCCTTTTCCTTTTTATACAATGATAATCACTAAGTGTATCTCTATCCTTTATATTTATACAAACTAGAACAGGACAGAGATGCACTCAGTGCAGCAAAAGGAAACGCTGCAATTCCTAAAATCAAGTTTGTTGCAGCTCTTCAAAAACTGATAAGAGTTTTCCTTTTGATGCTCTGGTGCGCACTAAGTGCATTTCTGTGCTTTTCTAGTGAGTAAAAATATAAAGGATAGAGATACACTCAGTGCGCAATGGTGCAGCAACAGGAAATATTGCTACCACGCAATTTCGTAATACGATTTTTACTCTTTTTTAGTTTATCAACTTTTTAAAAATGTTAAAACAACATATTATAACGGATAACACTAACGTCAACTTTTATTATTTTAGTTCAAGGTCGGTTCAAAAGAAAGCAAAGGCCTGTAAAATGGGATCTCTGACAAAGATTATTTTTATCAAAACAAAATAAATTCTTTAGTGCTCTTTTGTCCTAAAAAATCATAGGCTTTAAAAGCCGTAAGAAGTCATAACAACTAAAAGTATGCAAATTTATCAAGAATAAAATCTTTAAACAACATAATATAGGTAAAAACCAACAAAATTGTACTGCTAAACTTTTTTTTTAATTTACGTTATGAGAAGGAGAAGGGGAGGTTGCGTTTCACCTCTCATGTATTATATACTATGCATTTTCCCCCAATTAATGCATCTACAAAAAATAAAATTCAAAAAATAAATATAACAATCAAGATATTAAAAAATATTTTTTTTTTAGTTAATTATGTTTTATCTCTTAAATAGTTTTTGTACTGGTATAATATGAGCGCCCTCTATATTCACAACAGCAGGCTCAAACAGCCCTCCATACAACCTTCAAAAAATCTCGTAAATAAAATAAAACTTCAACATCGGCAAAAAATATACAATAATATGTATATTTTTTGCCAACAGTTTTTCCTGTATACAGGGTGTTTCTTAACTTATGTCAGAAACTTTGAGAGCGTATAAAGCGGCCTGCAAGAAATACAAAAACAAAACGATTATGCCGTTTTCAAAGGTCTCTTTAAAAATGTTGCAATTAGGGAACATTTTTCCAAAACATGACTCTACCGCTAAAAGTATGCAAATGATCAACATCGTCAAAAAATATACAATAATATGTATATTTTTTGCCAACAGTTTTTCCTGTATACAGGGTGTTTCTTAACTTATGTCAGAAACTTTGAGAGCATATTAAGTGGCCTGCAAGTAATACAAAAAAAAACAGTTATGCCGTTTTCAAAGGTCTCTTTAAGAAATGTTGCAATTAGGGAACATTTTTCCAAAACGTGACTCTACCGCTAAAAGTATGCAAATGATCAACATCGTCAAAAAATATACAATAATATGTATATTTTTTGCCAACAGTTTTTCCTGTATACTGGGTGTTTCTTAACTTATATCAGAAACTTTGAGAGCGTATTAAGTGGCCTGCAAGAAATACAAAAAAAACGATTATGCCGTTTTCAAAGGTCTCTTTAAAAATGTTGCAATTAGGGAACATTTTTCCAAAACATGACTCTACCGCTAAAAGTATGCAAATGATCAACATCGTCAAAAAATATACAATAATATGTATATTTTTTGCCAACAGTTTTTCCTGTATACAGGGTGTTTCTCAACTTATGTCAGAAACTTTGAGAGCATATTAAGTGGCCTGCAAGTAATACAAAAAAAAACAATTATGCCGTTTTCAAAGGTCTCTTTAAGAATGTTGCAATTAGGGAACATTTTTCCAAAACATGACTCTACCGCTAAAAGTATGCAAATGATCAACATCGTCAAAAAATATACAATAATATGTATATTTTTTGCCAACAGTTTTTCCTGTATACGGGGTGTTTCTTAACTTATGTCAGAAACTTTGAGAGCGTATTAAGTGGCCTGCAAGTAATACAAAAAAAAACGATTATGCCGTTTTCAAAGGTCTCTTTCAAAAATGTTGCAATTAGGGAACATTTTTCCAAAACATGACTCTACCGCTAAAAGTATGCAAATGATTCGTTAAAGTGTGATACATATAAACAGTGGGCGGCTCCTCAATAAGTGCACATGTGCACGTGCACTCCCAAATTTAATGTGTGTCTTCTCAAACACACATTGAAATTTTATAATTCTTCAAAGAACTTTATCACAAAATAATAATTCCAAAAAAATTGCTTAAACCTATCCTATCAATAAATTACTAACTAACTAGTTAACAAAACTTAATCGCTAGACGTTAAATATGTGTGCAAACGTCCCTAATCTCTTCCCAATATGCAAACGGGCTCCAGCGCGTCGCCTCGGGGCTGATTCTTGAATTTCGTAGGAAAGGTCGCACGGGAACGTTCACATCCTTCGTTTCGACCAATAAGAAGGCTCAGAAGATGCCGAGCTTGCACGGTGCAAGCGCAAAGCTGACCGGATTGTCGTTTTTCAAGAGCGCTCGTTCACCTGGTACGGGGGCAGGTGTATGAAAGTGTAGGAAAGTTCCTTCGGTCGGTGGTCGGATAGGTTATGGATAACTCGTGATCGCTTCAAAGCCTATTGGTCGATATCAGGGAGAGGACCGTTCCCGGGCGATCTTTCCTACGAAATTCAAGAATCAGCCCCCTGACGGCTTCGTTCACTGCTCATGTGAATCTTCAATCTTATTGGTCTAACCTTTGCCTCCCGCACTCTTTTTCCCCGCGGCAGTCCTGCGACGTAAGGTGGCCTATGTGCACATAAAATATGTGCATTAGGAGATCGCAGACGACTTCGGGGAATTTTTATTTGGGAATAATGGCTGAATTTTCGATGTCTAATGTTAGCGTGCAATATTTAAAATAAAATTAAATATTCTTCCCTACCTTTGGAAGAAAAAATCAAAAGTGTCGGTCATCCAAAACCAAATTTGACAATTTCAAATGTGACTAAATGCAAAAGTCGCGATTATAAACGAATATTTAAAATAGTAACTTACGAAAAAACTGACTGCGTTTTCCGTGCTTATTATTTGGAAGTGAGGAGTCAAAATTAAAAAGCACCGACATTCAAAGTCACATCTAACTGCTAAATTAGGATTTAATTTATTAGGTGGGTAATTACCGAGGTAATTACAGTTTTTTTTTAATATGGCAGAATTCACCCTATATTTTTTTGGTCTATTTTCAGCTTAAAACATGCACAAATTTAAATTTGGATTTTGTTTTTTCTAAAAAAAACTCATATTATTTTGGCACTTTGCCAGCGTCACTCGCCCCTTATTCAAAAGTTGTGCAACCCCAAAAATTAGACCACGCCGCTGCATATAAAGTGACAAAAACCCCTAATCGCCGAATATTCGAATAACTAAATAAAAAGGTCAAATAATGACATACCTCTATTAATGTAAAGGGACACAGGAATAAATTCGGTAAGCTTCTGCGGCGGTTTGTTGTGCTTTGCTATAAATTTAAACAATATTTACAAATTCGCTGTTTAGTTTCCTAAGAAATGAATAGTTGTATGTAATTTTTTACAAAAAAACCCAAAACAAAATCACTAAAAAAACTAATACTCCGCACCACAGCGCGACGCATAATGGTTTATCTCTAGGAACAAACTATGTATATTTATATCAATATTTTTTTTTATATTTCAATTTTTTTGTAAAGAAATGTCCCCTTAGTTTAAACATATAATCGATTTTTTTAGATTTATTTCGAATTTTGAGAAATTAGATGCCAAAGTAAAATTTTGTATTTTTTCCCTCTTTTTTTACTTGTTTATAGGGTATATTTAACAGTTTTTTGTTAAGCCTTAAAATATATTTTTTGTCTTTAATTTAAAAAAAAACCTTAAAATAAAAGAAAATACTATGTTATTTTGATATATATAAAGTTCTGCAGAGGAATAAGATTTTTTTGTGGTTATATAGTACAATGTCTTAACTTTATGACTGCATAGGTTGTAGCTGCCAATATCTGCCTATCTGTGGATTAGGTTCCTAAAATTGTGGCCTTGTTATTCAAATATACTAGATATACACACCTTTTGTTTGCTGTGTTAGTATTGATATATGTATGGATTTTTAAGTTTCTTTGTATAGGATGCAATAAGTTAGTGGAGCGCTAAAGGTCAGGCGCACCCGGAAATTTTTCTCGGGGAGGAGGGCTGAACCCAATTGTTTCTCAAAAATTATTTTTATAATAAATTTAAATCCAGTATATTAAAATAACACTACAATAAAAGTAAATTTAAAAAAATCTCCCAGGGGGGGAGGCTGGGTGCGCACCTGCTAAAGGTTATAGGGGATTAAAATTAGAGCAGAGCGCTAATAAGAAAGATAAATTAATTATGCTCAAGACACAAAAATAGTATAAAGTATCAGTCAATTTATTAGTTTTTTATTATATTTTTATCATTAACTATATTTAAAAATTATGATATATATTAGTGGGATAATTTTAAAATAAAAAGTTTTTTTTTATTTTTTTGGAAAATAAGAGTTAAGTAAGATTTTTTTAAATTACTTTCTTTTGTAGGTTTATTTAGAATATAAATTTTAATTTTGGATAAATATATTAATTTTTTTTACTTTTCATCACCGTACAAAAAAATACTAAATATATAGGAATAAGTAAGCGACAAGAATTTGACAAAATAGTGGCGGGGGGGATAAATAGTAATTTAATAAAAATTACTACTTTTCTTTTTGTTTGATTCTAGATGGAAGTTAAAATTTAAGGGACTGTGGGACCTTGGGAGGCATCCGACCCCTCCCTATACGTACGCCTATGTCACGACACAAATGAGGGTGGAAGTAGTGTTTCCAAAAAATTAATGATCAACAAAGCTAGTAATATTGAGTAATTCTTTACTTTTTTATCAATATTACACAATATTTATCCTACACCCAGCAAGGGGGAGGGGGAGGTTTAGCTAAGAAAAAAATGGTAAATATGTGTTGAATAAATTATCCGATAAATACCCTTAAAGATATTTAGTTTTTTTCCAAACTTAACCGTTTAAACCACTGTGCGAAGTGACATTCAAAACTTAATCAGCTAATATTGCATAGTTTGTTTACTTTCTGTGGTACGATATGAAGATAAAAGCGGGGCGGGCCACAAACTTGCTTGCTTGATGATTGTTTTTTTGTTAGATACTTTTTTTATAAGCTTCAACGTACAGACGAAGGCGATGAAAATGTTTTAGCACATTTTTTTGGGAAAACTTTTGAACCAATTTAAGCGAAATGAATCGTCATTTCAAACACCGACCAGTATTAGAAATCACGTGTTTCAGTTTTCTACATATATAAGTTGTGAAACACCCTGTATTTAACTATCCATCTAATGTGAGTACCGTGTAAGTTAGGATTTTTTTAAAAGTTTAACACACGCTTCCCACTCTATTCCCAAACTCCCACACCCATCAAAGACCAATCAGCTCATCGCCTAGTTCCAAAAAATTTCGGACCAAATTTGATAAAAATCGCTTAAGCGTCTTTTGACATACTCTAATTTGCTAAATTAAGGTACCACAAAATTTTTTTTTGATGTCCTTTGACCCAAATAAGTAATTTTAAGTAGAAATAATATTTTTTTTTTGCCAATCCCAATATGGATGGCTAAATGGTATTTTTTTAAAAACCGTTATCAAAAACACGATTTTACACAACCATGGCTTTTTTGGTTCTCGCTGCAAAACATTTTTTTATCATTCAAATATGCAAAAAAATTATTTTTATTGTTTTTTTGCACACAAATAATGTCCAAAAATTAAATGGCCAACAACAACATCCACTGACGTGCGAAGGGGGTAGAAATGAGGGTTAAACTTTTTTAAATATCGTAACTCGCAAACCGATAATTATATTTTCTATAAAAACTAAATGTATGATGAAGTCTGTCAGATCCGTAGTTTTTGAGATATTTAAGAAAAACAAAAAAATACTTATAAAACTCGTAACCCACGAACTGTAGCAGCTAAGACACACGATTTTAAAATTTAGACGGATAATTACATTTTCAACAAAAACTATATCAATGTTAATGTGTCAGATTCATAGTTTTCGAGATATCTACGAAAAATAAAAATATACTTATAAAAACCTAACAAAATAAAAGACAATTCGCAATGTTATCAGATAATATAATTTAACACAGAAAAGGATTAAATAATCTAATTTTATATGATGCGTTCATATTATCAATACATATTCAAGAAAATTGTGGACAAAATTAAGAGATAATATATAGCATCGTTCACCTTGGTTAATATCATTATAATTCCTTTCTTTTGCAAAAATATTAAATAAGGTGAACAAGGTAGAATGATCTTGATCTCAACTTGAATTTTTAATGGATGAAATTAAATAAATCGTTTAGAGAACTTCCGTAATTAAAACGGTTCATAATGTATTTTGCAATCAGTAATATATTTGTTATAGTGTGCCTAAAAAATAAGCTTTGCCAAAACTCCAGTTTTTTACACTTTTTTAATAAAAAAAAAATCGTTATGGATCCCCTCCCATGCCCGAAAAGTATTAAACTCTATTAAAAATGAAGCAATACATAGAAAACACATTTCTTCCTTAATCACAGTGCTGAATCATTTAATAAAAAGCTCAGTCAAGCTACACCCCCCCTCAGTCAAGCTACACCCCCCTCCTCGACGAAACTCAATTTGAATATTGTAAAAATGATGTACTAATTTAGTCCCCTTTTAAAAATGTTTGTACTTAATGAATAACGAAGTTATTTGCACTTAAAAGAGGGGGGAGTGTGGCTTGGCGCTAACCAGCAACCTCACCATGCTTAGGAGATAGATTTAATGAAAGTTGATATGTCATAATTTTGTACTAATTATGTACTCTTAAAAAAGGGGTACTTTTAGTTTACAAAAACCATTGGTTCCTAAGATTTTTGTTTGTTTGTTATGGGGTGTGTAGCTTGATATCAAGGTACACCCCCCTCTGCTTAGGAAAGAGATTCGACCAAAAGTGACTATGCCAGAATTTGGTACTAATTATGTACTATTTTCACCTACTTCTAAAAAAATAGCCTAATATCAAGGCACACCCCCCTCTATAACAAAGTTATGATTGTTTTCCACAAACCGAAACTACACTTTTTTGCACTTGATGCGCGTTTTGATAACAACCTTAGCATCATTAAACAATGTTTATCGTCTCCTGATGATGTTAACGTTGTTAGCGAAACGCGCGTCGAGTGCAAAAAAGTGTAGTTTTGGTTTGTGGAAAACAATCATAACTTTTTGTTTTACTACATAATTAGTAGCAAATTATGGCCTAATAATCTTTTTTTAATGTCTTTCCTACGCACACACCCCATAACAAACAAACAAAAATCTTAGAAACCGATGGTTTTTGTAAACTAAAAATACCCTTCTTTAAGAGTACATAATTTGTACAGAATTTTTTAAAAAGGGACTAAATTAGTACATAATTAGTACATCATTTTTACAATATCCAAATCGAGTTTCGTTGAGGGGGGGGGGGTGTAGCTTGACTGAGCTTTAATAAAATCGACAAAAGAAAGAAGCAAGAAAGATATTAACAATTTAAATTATAAAATATACCAATCCAATATTTTTATGTAAGCTAGAGAGTAGAACTTGAATTTGAGGAAATTGAAATTTAAAACGGCGCCTTTTTTCTGTGTCCAAGGTGACCATTTGTACTGATTTAATCAAGACAGTATTTATTTTTGGGTTATTAGTTCTGATTGTACAGTTCTTGAAGTTGAAGGTTAAAACCCCTTAAATCGTTGCTAATAGCTAGGTAGGTGCAACTTTCAATATTTCATGCAAGAAACTTTCCTATCCAACTCTAATAAGTGATACATCACAGTACCTAGAGTCATATCATTCCAAAGGCTGCCTTCTTTCTCGAATAATGTAAATTCTTATGGCAAAGGAGGGAATGACCCTTGAGGAACAACTATGCATATGGCCTCTAGAAAGAGTGTGCCGACACCTCGGCATAATCATAGTGGGGCACATCAAAATTTTCAAGGAGGATGAATATGTAAATTTTGATATTGAATTCTTAAAATTTAAAATTTGTTATTACAATAACACCAAAAATTTGAAAATGAACGAGACAATGACATCGAACCAGCAAATTTATTAACATACATACTTGCCTTCATAGAATATCAAAGGATCGTTCCCCAAAGATGGTCATTAGGGCCTCGATTAGGGCATAAAAGGTTTTCTATAAAACGCACTATTTCAGTTACGAAATCTTTAATTCAAATTTAGTTTAGTTTCTTTATTGGTAATATTACACAATAGGTGTTTTCTCAAGTCAAAGTAAAAGTAAAATCAGAATTATAAATAAGCTCATAAATATTTTAAGGACATTTACATTATAGATATAATTACACTGGAGAACAGCAAAAATGTTTCCTAGAGCAAAATAGCAAAATCATACATTTTTATTATTCTAATTAATAATCTGTTTTCAAAAAGTCTCAGTTAGCTCTGGTTTTATAGATCCATACTAATTATGATAATTACCTACCTGCCCTTAATGTATAGAAAAATTCGACCATTAAATGGGAAATACCTGGATTTATTATACCAATTGTACTTTAAAAAGTTTAATTTTTTTTTTATACTGGGACTTTCCATCCATTACAGGAGCAATGCCCATGTTACCGAAGTTTTTGCAAAGTTAAAGACAAACAGAAAATATCCATGCACCTAGCCGGGTAGCCGGGATTCGAACCCGGGACCTTCCGTGCGGCAGGCAGATACGCTGCCCACAATATTGTTAGGAATTAGTCTTGGAGAGTGAATTTTGTAGGTGTGTTTGAATTTTAGTAAACCAAGAGTCTTTTGAGCCAGGGAAAAAGTTACCATCGCGCCATTAGCTCCCCCAGAAAAGATTTTACTAACGCCACTTCATATAAAATTAGGAATTATGAAAAATTTTGTGAAGGCCATGCTCAGCCTAATAACTACAGAAGATACCCATTCCCTTTGGAAATTCTCTAATGTTTACAATCCAACACCCTTCTAAAGAGATAGACAAATAAAACGGCAACACTGTTTAATGTCGCTTTTCCGATCACCAGTGGCGGCGACTTTTGCGTGCGTCAACCCACTTCGCTTCAAATCATAAAATAAAATAAGTTTGTAGCCAAAATTAAAATATTAGCCACCTAATTAGAGTTAAATTTATAGTGGTGTCCAAGGCTTCCTACTTCGTTACTCACAGAAGAAGGAAGCCTTTCATTGACAGCACTACAAGGCCCTTAAACTGCGACCAATACTACAGCGCTCCACTGCAATACTTTAAATTCTTTTTCTTAAATAGTTCAAAATTCAAGGTGTTCGCCGAGGTTCAACTGTCAGGAGTTGTTCCTTGTATCTGCTTAATTACCCACTCTACTTGTGATTTTGAGTTCATGAACGCATTCACCAGAACTCTAATATACATACTGGTGTTGTGATTTAAAACAATTTGATTTAAAAAAGTTTTTGGCCTTAGATGGGGGAAAAGTCAAGTACAAAAAAAATTAAAAAAAGACAAAAAACAAAACTTTCTTTGGTGGGAATCGAACCCACGACCTCTCGCTCGGAAGACAAGCACACTACCCATCATACCACCATGACATTTAAAATTAAATAGTTAGGTACGAATTTGAATTAATTCCATAGATATTAACTGAGTTCTCGGCAGCACAGTACAAACTTGTTTTTAAAATACACCTTGCACAAAGAGATTATAATTTCAGATTTAAATGACCAAGCTAAAATGACACAATCCCTTACCTTCAAAATAATAATTCTAGGTAGAAATTCTATTTTTTTTTCATATCACACATTGTGCTGGTCCTCAAAAAGACTAAAGAAAAAAATAGTCAAAATAAGTCAAAAATCACAAAAAACCACTAAATCCCGTTAAAAACACTGCCGAGTAAGCTGTGAACGAAAAAGACTTGTCATAATTTATTCGCTGTTTATCATTGATCCAACAAGCCGGTTTGTATTCTTTTTAATTAATAAAAAATTTAATTATAGTAATTACTCAAATTAGAAAATTTAGTTATTAGTCTGAGGCTAATTACCTTGTATAAAAATGCGTAACATAGTAAATATAATTAAAAAAGCGATTCAAAAACTGTATTTAGTTTTGTTCTTACAAAACTCCACGGCAAATTGGCAACCATGCATTTTATGGGAAAATTAACCTTATAGATGGTTGATTGGGGAAGTATTATTTACTGTTATATCTCTTTTTATTTTTTAATCTAAGAGGCCATACTTTTAGTCATTTAAAAGAAAAGTTTCCTAGAATCAGTAACACTAAAACTAAAGAGGGAATATTTGTGGGTCTCTAGATTAGGAAATTTTTCAGAGCTGCGCAATTCGATTCCATGCTTCAAGGCAAGGAAAAAAAAGCTCTTGAATGTATTTAAAATTGTTTCAAGATATTTTTAGAGAAACACTAGAGCAGGAAACTATGAAGATGTGGTTGCCCAACTGCTTTTGTGTTACTAAAACCTAGGATGTAACATGTCTTTAAAAATTAATTTCCTGGATTCTTATCTGGATCATTTTCAGAAAATTGTGGTGCTGTTAGTGATAAGCACAGTGAGAGGTTCTACCAAGATATTTTAAACATGGAAAGAAGGTATCAGCGAAAATGGAACTTAGAGATGTTAGCCGACTACTGCTGAAATAGAAAATAGAAGAAAACTAAAGATTTTTTACTTTTTTCGTTACTAAAAAAAAATGGTGTGGCCTCGCTGGCTTTATATAAACCTAGCAAGCCCAACATTAAATAAAGGTTAACAATATCCGTTAAATATCTCAGAATTATATGCTTTTTATGTGCTCCATTAAAATAGAAAAAAAACTAAAGATTATTAACATGTCAAAAAATTGTTAATTTTTATTTTTTGTTTCAATATAGTTGAATGTAGTACACAGTTGTTTAATTTTCCATATAGATTATGGAGTTCCACCAAGTAAAGGCAGAGTCAATTCAATTCAAGACCAAGCATAAAGCAATAACAAATTAGAAAGATATTTGGTTTTTGAGGTAGAATTTACGATTTAAAAAACTATGATCAAGTAAAATAAAACAATATGTGGAAAACTTTTAGTTTTATTCTGTCTCATCTAGAAAGTGTTGTGGACCAGTAAGATGCAAGATTATTTTCCAATACCTTTTTTCATTATGTTAAAATAACATCTTCTTTTGTTTTGCTTTATTTTCTTGTAAAATTCGTCTTTTTTTAGTAAGTGTCCTTACAATATTTTTCTTTGTATGCCACTGTACTTCATAAATCATCTCCCATCATGTCCCTAAAGTTAGCAGTACAAAGTCAGCAGTGCAAAGATTTTATGAGTGGAAAAATTAGTGCTAATTAAATGCCAAGTCACAAAATTTTGTGCTCTTGTAGTTTCCGAGATATGACCTGCACTGCTAGCTACCTGTTAAAGATAGCAGTGCACCATGCTAAAATGGTCCTGAAGAGTGGTAGATTAATTTATATGGTCCAGAAAAGTAAATGTTAATTAAATGCTGACATTTCAATAAGAAAATTCTATATTTTTTTACTTTTTTCTGCATATTTTTTAAAATCAATGTGGTGCATTATGCTTATTTGAGTTCTCATGAAAAAAGATGTTGGTGATGTTCTTAATATTGGAATAAAATAGTTCTATTTAGGTGCTAATTAAATGCCAAGTCACAAAATTTTGTGCTCTTGTAGTTTCCGAGATATGACCTGCACTGCTAGCTACCTGTTAAAGATAGCAGTGCACCATGCTAAAATGGTCCTGAAGAGTGGTAGATTAATTTATATGGTCCAGAAAAGTAAATGTTAATTAAATGCTGACATTTCAATAAGAAAATTCTATATTTTTTACTTTTTTCTGCATATTTTTTAAAATCAATGTGGTGCATTATGCTTATTTGAGTTCTCATGAAAAAAGATGTTGGTGATGTTCTTAATATTGGAATAAAATAGTTCTATTTAGGTGCTAATTAAATGCCAAGTCACAAAATTTTGTGCTATTGTAGTTTCCGAGATATGACCTGTGCTGCTAACTACCATTTAAAGATAGCAGAGATGGTAGAGTGGTCTGAATGGTCCAGAAAATTAAATGCTAATTAAATGCTGCCATTTCAATAAGAAAATTCTATATTTTTAACTTTTTTCTGCATATTTTTAAAAATTAACTTGGTGCTAGCAGTGCAGGTCATATCTCAGAAACTACAAGAGCACAAAATTTGGTTACTTGGCATTTAATTAGCAACTAAATAGCACTAATTTATTCCCATATCCACCAATGTCTTCTTTCATGAGAACTCAAATATATCAAGTTACAAAGTTAGCAGTGCACCAAGTTAATTTAAAAAATATGCAGAAAAAAATGAAAAATATAGAATTTCCTTATTGAAATAGCAGCATTTAATTATCTGGACCATTCAGACTAGTCTACCACTTTTCTGAGCCATTCTAGCATGGTGCACTGCTATCTTCAACGGGTAGCAAGCAGTGCAGGTCATATCTCAGAAACTACAAGAGCACAGAATTTTGTGACTTGGCATTTAATTAGCACTTAATTAGCACTATTTTCTATCATAAAATCTTTGCACTGCTGACTTTGTACTGTTAACTTTAGGGATGTCTATTTATCATCTAAATGACTCTTTTGTCAAAATAGTAAAGACTCAGGTAAAGAAAGATAATTAAAAAAAAAGTAAAATGAAAAATTGGAAAAATGTCACACCTCAACATTAAACTCTTGTATCTTGGAAACCACTTAAGCATCAGTTTGATCACAACATCTAGATCTAGAACATATGTAAATTTCATTGGGTATCATCGGACAGGTTCCTTATTTTGTCCAAAAACCCACATTTTTTTTTTTTTAAACCTGCAAAAATTCAAATAAAAATTTTCCTGGGTTAGAAGATTTCTAGTAGTTGTCATTTTTTGAGAATATTAAGTAGGTACCTCAAAATATATTTTTTTGACAAATTGTTTTAAATATTTAATTTAAATAACAGTAAGAAAAAAACAAATTTAAATAATAGTATTTTTGTTTTAGCTGTCTTTGTCTAAAAACCATAAAAGCTGGGTACCATATTTATACAAAAGAACTTTTTATTTTCCTACTTTCTTTAAGAAAAAATCAAAGAGAAAGTATAAAAAATAACCTTATGTTTTAAACATTTTAGTTTTGCAAAAAAAGCATTACCTATAAACTCTGTTGTACATAAGAAAATAACTTACGGTGGTGATATCATTCTTCCCTCTTTCAAACTCGTATTTGGTTGTTTCTGTATGATCAATTCCTGCCCTTCAAAGGTGTTTAGGTATTGGATTTGTTGCGGTGACGGGACTGGCATCAGATTGGGTTCTTTGCCAGTCCCTGATGTCGACATGGTGGTCGAACAAGATGTTGTGGATGTGCTCATTTGTTTTTGTGCCATACTTTGAAGAGTCCGCCCAAACATGTTGTCTGCTAAAAGTTAATAAGAAATTAGAATAGAAAATGAGCTGAGAATGGTTTTTTATTTCAAATTAAGTTTTTTTTATTAATCCTTAAAAACCCTCCCCAAAGTCAATTCCTGGGTGCGCCAGTGCTTGTAATTATTGGTTATATGTATGTATGTATTATTTTCCGTTTTAAATGTGTAAGTGACATAATACCTGCAACATCCCGACAAGTCACTTGTGACTTAGGGAGGCAGTATAATTAAATTATGATATTATCTTAAGGCTTTGTTGATAAGAATAAACGAACTTGAACTTGAACAAATTCACTTTGTGACATTAGGATTTAATTTGGGTTTTTATAATTTCAAAACAATTTTTCCTTGGAATTCAAAACTTCTGAGCAATATTTTTGTGTTGGTATTTTCGCAAAAAAATAAGTAGAGAATGCTTTTTTGCAAAATTATCAAAAAAAAATTTTTTTTCAAAGTTTTTATTTAATATTTGGGAAGCACTTAAATAGCACCTAATATGAAAATAGTAACATTAAATTTTTCTCCAAGAAATAAGGATGGGACCGCTAGCTTAACATTAACCTAGCGGTCCTACCTCAGCAAACATCGGATTACTAAAAATGTAAAATAGTCACTGTACAAAAGAAGTACGAATTTGGAACATGGCATTTTATTATTTTTGTACATTTGATGCTACACTTTCCAGTGCCATTACAAATAAAGCAATATTTTAGTACTCTAATTAAAGTACTTTATGCCAGTGCAATATTTATGCTTTTTTCGTATTGTTGCTATGTATTGCAGCACAAATTGTACAAATATTGTAAAATGCCGTGTTCCAAATTAGTGCTATTTTTGTACTTGCGATATGTTTGCTGGGACCATTTTTTAAATTTTCTGGTAAAACTAGAGGAGCACTTAATTTTTAGTCTGGGGACCAAAGTAGCACCTAATTCTGACACAACCGTTTTTTGATTTTATTGAGGTGGGACTGCCTAGTTTATACAGGTGACTAATGTAAAATATTTTTCTATGGGAATTCCTGAGGGAATTCTATAATTTTGACTCACTGGTTTTGACCTTTCTTAAAATTATGACCTCATATTGACAGTAATAGTAAAATTTGCAAGTCTACAAGATAAACAAACAAATCCTTTCAAAATATATCAAAGTACACTATTAAGGGCTTTTTAAAAATAAAAATATTCTGTTTTCTTTAAAAGGTATTTGTAGTTTGGGTAATGTCAACTCTCACTTCGACAGGAAAGAAACATGACTAAGTGAAATCTTTTATACTCAATTACTACTAAGATACAATAAAATACTGAGCAAAATTCTAACATATAAACCCTTTTAATGACCATTTTGGGTTTGGTTTATGGCAATAAAAATTATTTTTTTGATTTTTATTCATCCTTAATGTGGGTCACTAAGAAAATTATGGGGAGAGTGTAAAATATACATAATAAAAAATGATTTCTCCCAATATTTTATAACAGCTACAATTTTCTAATGGAAAAGAAAAATATAAAAAATAAATAAGTACTGCAGATGAATCCCTATTTTAAATCACTTGAATTTGAATGGAAAATTAGTTTTTTGTAAAGGTAGAGATTTTTTAGAAAAATTCAAGGAAGGTGGTACTTTTAAATTGAAAATGTTTTTGTGAAAATTCTGAGATTTTACTTAACTTTATTTTAAAGGAGCAATCATAAAAATAAGTGTGTATCTGCCTACTGGTATTATTACTTCCCAAAATAGTTCAGCTTTATTCCAGAAAATTGTTGGTAAGAGAACCTGATCATTGATAAAATGATTTCCCATCTTTTGGAAGGTTTTGTTATAAAAAAATGCGGGAATGTTGTACCTAAATGTCTATGTCAAAAACAGAGATTAACTCAGTTATAGGTACTTAATTACTATAATTTTGAAGAGAATTTCAATTTGAGACCAATGCCTCAAAAACCAGAGAACCTTAAGAATGTAACTTTTTTTGAAATTTTACATTACTTTAAAAGACTTACCTCCAGATTGATGCGTAGATGATGGTTCTGTACTACTACTTGTAACACTAGGAGATAGATGTGATGAGAGAGGCGTACTAGGATTGCTATGATTTAACCTTGGTGCTGATGGGGAATCTTGTGATGTTGGACTTTGTCCTGTGCTCATGTGCCTCGATAATCCAAAAGGTCTATTACTAGCATCTGCAGGTGAATTTAGAGCTGATGACGCTCTGGGAGAGGGAAGTGATAAATTTGATGTGGGATTGTTTGGTGAAGTTGGATTAGGACTTTGTAAAGCTATGGGAACACTAGCCGAACGAGGGGTTTGATGATATGGTGGTGGGGGTCCTTGTAATCGAGGACCCCCTCTCTGATTTGGTTGTCCACCAGGAGGTCCGCTACCACTCACTGGTCCAACAGGAACCATCCCACAACTTGTATTTGTGCCAGGCTTCATTTTACCATTGTCAAAAAACTGATTTTGCATTTTATGCCACTCTAATTGAGTGGACACTGGGGGTTGACCTGGTGGACCTCCTCCTGGTCCAGAGCATGCAGGAGGCCCACCCGGAGGCATGTTAGGCATCCCATCTGGAGGCACACCTTCGTTGTTTTGACTTTCCAGGAAGAGTAATTGTTGCAAATTTCTTAGTGTTCCTAGCTTTTCTTCTCTAAGCTTCCTTTGCTGAGGAGTAAGATTTTCATCAGGCACTTGGACGCCCTGCAATTTGGGCTGAAGATTTGAAAGGGAAGGGTTACATGAGTCTATTTCAGTCCCTATATCAGGTAAACCGTTAGTAACTGCACTATCTAGTCCTTCTAAATGGTGACTATTTTTTTGATCCCAAGGAGGGTCTGGGTCACCAAGGCCCACCATATCTTCTAGTCCTTCAGGCCCTAAAAAATTGTCTATACTAGGAGGGGGCTTAGGGCCCAGACTGGGACTCCTATTACAACCTTTATTTTTCATCATAGGCAAGTTATTTAACCACTGAGATGGATTTTGTCTATTAAACTGTGTCACTTTTAAAGGATTTTTTTCTAAAAACTTTTTTGTACCTGGTTGTGCACAATGATACGCGATCATAGAGGGATATCGTCCTTGCACTACTTCCTCTGCACCAGTATTAGCTAACATAGTTGAGAACACAAATATTTGACTTTGTTGTTGCATGTATTGAACCTCCATTGAGCTAGGCTGTTTATTGATAACATTGCTTGACAAAGGTTGAATGCTTTCAGAAATAGGAGGAGGATGGCCTCCTCCTCCTGGGTTAGGGTTGGGATTGCCAAGGGCCAAACCAAAATCTCCAAGATTGTCTTCTTCTAAACTGTCCTCCTGTTTTAACGGCAGTGAGGGGTTGTCAGAGGAATTCACTAGATCATCACTATGTCCTTCTGACTTAAGATCGGAAGAGTTGGGCAAAGAGCCTGTGTTTGTAGAACCGACAATGGCACCATTCTTGTTGACAGGCCCAGATGAAGGTGGTTCTTTTTTAACAGTGACATCATCTTCTTTTTTGATTCTCACTTCGGGATTGGCAGTCTCTTTTTCCACACTAACAGACTCGGTCTCCTTAGAACTGTCTGAGCCCTTGTCGTGTTTTTCTTTGATCATTTCGACAGAGTCTGGACTGTCAGCAGGCACTGGTCCTGTACATACAGAGCTGTGCACTGGAAAATATCACTTTGGTCACTGGATAAGTCTTGTGGGGGCGGCGACCCTTGTAGAGATCATCGCTGCCTTTTCGATCGTCTTCTGGTCGCCAGTTTTCGTTTCACATCACATATGTTCTAGTGTTTTTATTTGCATTCCAACATTTTTATTTTCTTTCTGTTTTTAACCAAATTTCAAGAGGCGCGTAGAGGCTGTTGCGGAGCTGATGCGCATACCAAAGGGCTCACAATCAAAAAGGCTTGTTTTCTCAAATGGAAAACCGGCAAAATTCATCAATGTTTACTATAAATTTTACTAATATTTGGACAATAATAAAACTTCCATTAAAAATCTCACTTCACAAAATGCCAAACTGTCCACACGCGTTGCTACCAACTGTTCAAAACGTCAAATGAATGCCCGCCATATTCAAATCTTAAAACCGAATATAAACATCTTAAAATACAGGGTGATATTCAACGTGTTTAAAACCATTTTTGAGGGATTAATTTAAAAGTGTTCAAGAGTTCGGACAGTGTGTAACAAAAAAAATGTTGGAGGCGGTTAGTTATTCTAAAAAAGGTGACAAAACTCCCATTTACCTAAATTTTGAAATTGTAGGCTACGCACTGCCAAACTGTAATTTGAATTAAATTGGTCAAGAATAAATGAAAAAATATGAAATTACCTTCAGGTAATTTTTTTAATTAAATATACCACCCATTTTAGGTTTAATTTCAACGTTCTTTCTAATATGCTCCGATTATCACCCTGTATAGGGAGAAATCAACTTAAAAATACCGAAAATTCCTCTAGTTTTATGAAAATCTACATAGGTAGTTCTAATTAAATAATCGAGTGCGTCACAAAAAATAATGTATTTTGGTCGAGTAAATATTGAATCTGTGTATTTCGCTGGCGGTTTATAAATAATTTTATGGAGCAGCGCACGCAAAAGTGCTTACTAAAATTACTGCTGATTTTTCTCTAGAAACAAAAACCATTCATTCCAACATTTATCTAATAAAAATATCATATACACACACGCATTCATAGCAAAATTGTTTATTCGGGGTAATTCAATATTGAACGTAAATCTTTTATCATATCGGTGGGCAATAATGTGTGGTAGAAACATCGACTTAATCGATGGGTAGAAACTAGGAGGCGACAAACAAAAGTACATGTGAACACCCTTTCTCATTTTAAGAATGGAATCCGGCCCAGTCGGCTCTAATCGTTGATTCCGAACTCGATCGGCAGGTCATTAAAATAGCTGTTATTCCATTTATAGGCGCTTCGGTTTTATATGCTTTACCATAGACAAACTACAGACCGAACCCAATTTTTTTTCTATGTGCTTTACTCAGAATGATAATTAGCACCTATAGTATCTCAAAATAACTGGTCCCTTTACCATTAATAGGCCTGAAATTTCTTCAAAAAAATTGTCATAGGTTTTAAAAAAGTCATCGCAGAATATGGATCTTAGTTCGGTCTGTTTGAAATACTAATTTTGTCATGATATCGATTGACAATGACATTAATCTGCATTTATGAGTGTTACTTTCTTTGGAAATTGGCGAAAGAACTTTTCATTTGGACATTATTTGCCCAACGCCATTCGACCACTAAGAGTAATCATGGGCGTATACAGGAGGGGAGGAAAGGGTAATATTTCAGAAACAACGTATTAATAAAGAAGTCGATTTTATTTTAATTTTGAATTTGTTTCAAGGGACCCAAGCCAAAACTTCTTTTTAAAAATATTTCACAAAAAACTTAAGAGACCCAAATAAATTCCTGAAGAATTTTTCGCTTATAAAGAACCACGCCAATTTCTTATAACGCTCTTTCAAATTTTTATATGTTATAGGGGAGAGTCAGACATTTTTTTTAAATTATTGTCACCCCCCCCCCTCCAATAGGTACAGGGTGAGGCAGAAAATAAGGTTAACGTTCAAAAATTGACTATTTCATACCTCACTATAAATAAATGTTTTTACGGAAACTATGAAATGGAGAAAAGTGAGTTTCAAGAATGTTTTTCAGTAAGGCACATCTAACATTTTTTGTATCTACAGTTTTAGTATGGGAGGTTGACTCAAATACCTATATTTAAGTCGGATCGTAATATTTAATTATTACGCAATGATGTTACATCACGTACGTCGAATCTTAACCCATAAGTACTATCGCTTAGAATTATTCGCGTTAACACTATATTATTTTTTAAGAGATGACTATGCGGTAAACGAAAAGTTTGTATCTACACTGCCAAAAAAACCGCATCAAAACTCTTAAAATCTGTTCAAGTCTTCAACAGATATTAAGAGATTTGATTAGCTTGACGAGATTTGACCAACCAGATTATTTGCCTCGTGAAAACTTGTGAAAACTGATCAGCTTGTACCATGTTTAACGAGAAATAATTTTTCGCTCATCAAACATTAATTTAGTTAAATACAGTGAAACATTTCATTAGAGGATTTCGACGGTTCCAAAACAGTTGATAACTATTGGGTTCCAGAAATAGTGTAATGTGAGATGGCCGCTTTCAAGAACTGTCCGTAAAAATTACTAAACTGTACAAATCGGGTCACCATCAAAGATATTTGGAAAACCATACAATTTCATGACAATTAATCGTATAATTCTATTGTATATTCAAACTAAATTCCATGGCAAATTCATTCGGACCAACTTTTTAACGGTGACAATCAAATTTAGCCCCTGTGTTTAAATGTCACCCGCCATATCGAAATAGGTCCGGAGAATTTGGAATCAACAGCTATATACCATCCGGCCCTCCTTGACAGCAAACCCAACCAACTTTTTCAAAAATATTTTACAAAAAAACGTGAAATTTTTAAAAAATTTCCTGTTTAAATTGCAAAATTATTTGTTTGCGGCGCTATATATATGTAGGTATGCATCATTTGTTTCTTTTTGATTTTTTGTCAATAAATATTTAAAACAGGTAATAATGCCAGAAAAGTGTAGGGCACGCACCCAGTTTCTTTGTCCATGGATTCTGCATAAAAGTCTATACAGTTTGTCCCATTTAAAACGTATAGGTATACATATAGCGTTGCATGAACAGTATATATAGGTACGTATAAAAATTTAGAAAAACCTTTAGACACGTCGATTTAGTTTTCGAGGGGAACACTTTTTGACGGGACTCCCTAATTTGCTGACCAGATAAGATTCTGCTGACCGGGTATTTTTAAGCTGAAATTCTGCGGACCACTTTATACATGTTGATCCTGGACTGAAATAGAATACCCCTGCCCAAATTTTACCACCTAATATTCACAAAAATAATATAAAAGCTTGCTAACCGAATATTTATAGGCTGAAATATATACTGGTCCCAGTCAGCAAGCTGCTTTTATATTATTTTTATGAATATTGCCACAGGATTTGAGGTAAAACTTGGGCAGGGGTATTCTATTTGAGTCCAGGATCAACGTGTATACAGTGGTCAGCAGAATTTCAGCCTAGAAATACCCGGTCAGCAAGCTTTTATATTATTTTTGTGAATATCTTCACAAGAGAGGGGGGGGGGTAAAATTTGGGCAGGGGTATTCTATTTGAGTCCAAGATCAACGTGTATATATATAGTGCCATGGTCAGCAGAATTTCAGCTTAGAAATACCCGGTCAGCAAAATCTCATCTGGTCATCAGCAAAATATTATAGGGACCCATACAGCACACTTCGTCCCAGGGACGTACGTTTTAATTATGTCCATTTTACGTCGGTACGTCCCGGGACCAATTAGGGCTACCTCTCAAACATTTTAGGGCTACCTCTCAAAGTTAAATATTCAAACAAGTAAATATGGCTTCTGAGGTGACATCTGAGACTCTGGTATATATTCCTCAATATTGCTTGTCTAAAGAATTTTAAAATGTGATTTGACTGTATCTTTTTGAGATAACTGCATCGCTTGTCATTATTGGGAAATTTACGGTTTTTTGTTAGCATTACAGCTTATGGAAAAACGGTTTGTTTGTCCTATTGCAACGCTTTGTTCCATAGGGACCTCCAGTACGTCCTGGGACCAATTATGGACGTACTATGTACGTACACTATACATAAGCGTACACGTTATAAGAGCGAGACGACATTATAAAGTATATCACAATTTTAGCACAGTTTTCTATGTATTTGTGTCTCACCCGGGAGGCGCGGATTCAATTCCCGGTGTGTCCAACACTTTTTTTAAAAATTATCCTTGCCTGACCCAAGGAAATGGACGTACACTTCGTCGCAAAGTTACGTATATGGTACGTACTTGTGCTGTCTGAGGTGTCCCCTTTTTGACTATCTTGGAATTTTTGCAGCACGCACTCCCTTCGAGGGGTAAACTTTACTCCTACAATATGGTAAATTATTGTCTTTCGGGCTGTTAGGCCGTCGTTCTGTAGAAATTTGTCTTCTCGACGTTTCGCCGATTCGAGTGCTCGGCATCTTCATGACATCTGGTCATTCCAATTCAATTCAAAAAGTGTTTATTCACATTTCTAACTTATAACGGTACTAACTCTGATGCACACATTAAAGTAACTAATTCTATTTACAATTTATATACATGCTTAAAACTAGGGTTTGTATGTAGGCAACCTACGTAATCGGCCCGTTCCCGCATGCGCATTGCAAATTGATCGTATTTTGCGCTGAATCTCTTTTTTCGATGACGGACAAATTTTGAGTGTGGATTTTGAAAATTGTGCGTGCGGCCGGTTTATAGGAAAAACTGTCGTCAGTAGTGTATATGTGTGTTGTCATTGGTCAGTGTGTTGTAAATAGGCGGAGTCATATAAAAGGGGCCAAAAACCGCGAATTTCTAGGAAATTCACGTCCTCGTCTAGGGGTACCACCGGACAACAATCCCATCTATCCATAAACCGGAAGTTTATGGTAGATGGGCTTTATACCGCAGGTCAGAGTATACCTAATGGGTTTAGATCCTTTGTGTTTCTGATTCTTGGGTGGTGGACGATATGACGTCACGCTTACTGTCAGAGTTTGTCAACTGAAAAAATAACCGCGGTATATATACCGAAGATAAATCATATTCCAAGCTGAAAATCGCCTTAATACAAACATGTACGGGAGAAAACACGGATGTGTATTCTTGAACAGGGAGCGGCGTAGATCTATGGCAAATGCTCACATGGAACGAAAACGTTATATTCTTGAGCGATCTTTATGGTACCAGCACATCTCCAGCGATTTTAAAGTGGCGATGGTTGCCTCTTTGTCTTTGAAAGAGATCTAGCGGTATCTGCCGACAAGAAGTTGAGCGAGTCCAAACTTTTTAGCGTCTGACAAGTGACATATATATGAGATTTCAACTAACCCCCAAGCCTGCCCCTTAATAAAAATTAATTTTCACACAAAAATACATCTACTTCAAAACCTTTCAATTACCTTCTTTCCCAAAACTATCGAGAATCAAATTACAGAATATAAATAAATAAAAAAATCGTTTCAAAACCAAAATAAACAAAAATTATAGTTTATAAACAAAATACATTTACATTACAAGGCCGAATAATTATATTTTTAATTTTATCCGCAACTTCGGATAAATATAAAAAACTATCTTTAAAGTTTGCTTTAATTAATTATGAGAAAACGATGTCATAAATTGAGAACATATATGTTTTTTTTTAATGTAAACCTAGCGACATCAGAATAAGCCGCTAGACGCGTGGTGTGAACGGCAAAATCAAAGCGGGCGAAATCGCCAAGACGCTCTCCGCTACAAGCAGGGTATAAGCCCAGCCTTACGGATCTCATGAAAATCGTACATTACCGATCGCATGGCCCGAAATCGGGGAACAGCGTCGAATCTAGTGACGCTTGCGCAATAAAGAGGTTTTTTTTTAAAATTTTTGCTTCCTAAACTACTTTTCTGTCGTGGGAGGTGATATAGATCCCATTGCACGAAAGAAAGACCGGATCGTATGACTTTCAAGAATACACGTCCAGGGGGCCTATTCTTGAATATCGTAGGAAAGGTCGCACGGGAACGTTCACATCCTTCGTTTCGCCCAATAAGAAGGCTCAGAAGCTGCTGAGCTTGCATGGTGCACGCGAAAAGCTGACCGGATTGTCGTTTTTCAAGAGCGCTTGATCGTTCACCTGGTCCGGGGACAGGTGTATGAAAGTTCCTTCGATACACGCCAATCGCGTGAGGTTCGGTCGTGATCGGATAGGTTTCGGATAACTGGACGTGTATTCTTGCGATGGGATCTATCGGATAGGATGTATCACCTTCCACGATCGAAAAGCAGTTTAGCAAGCATTATTTTCGAAAAGAAACCTCTTTGTTGCGCAAGTGTCACTAGATTCGACGATGTTCCCCGGTTTTGGATCATGCGATCGGGAACGTATGATTTTCATGAGATTCGTAAGATCGGATCATCGCTCAGGAATATAACGTTTTCGTCCCATGTGATCATTCGCCATAGATCTATGCCGCTCCCTGTTCAAGAATACACGTCCTGATCGCTTCAAAGCCTATTATTAGTCTATATATCAGGACGTGTATTCTTGAACAGGGAGCGGCATATATATATATAGATCTATGACGAATGATCACATGGAACGAAAACGTTATATTCTTGAGCGATGATCCGATCTTACGGATCTCATGAAAATCATACGTTCCCGATCGCATGGTACGAAACCGGGGAGCAGCGTCGAATCTAGTGACGCCTTCCTCACTGCTGCCGAAGAAAATATCCACAGCAAAATTTTAAAAAGCAAGTTTAAAAAAAAATAAAACAGAAAACTAATGTAGGTTATGATTCTCGAATCTATAGCGTTCAAGTTGATCAGCAAATCTCTGTGCGCCCTGATCGTGACGTCATTAGTCCCCGCCTACTTTACCGAACGTCATCGCGAACTCGCCCATAGAAACAAACTTTCGCAAAATCGTATTTTGTAGAAATCGAACTTTGGAGAAAAATATACATCAAAGAAATTGTAAAACAGACAAACCGTACAACGTAGAAATTGGTAAGGCGAAAATCTGTTCTCTGCCTGACAATTGTATTCATGCGAGCTTAGAATAAGAAAGAGCGTAGAAGACATTTTTTATGCTAAATTTAAACGAGTGGTGGGTTAGTTTTTTAACCCCTAAATGCACCGTAGGCACTTAATCGCGATTGGCTATCTAATCCATTCTTTTTCTCTCTTGATCCCACATGAATGAACAAAGAGGAAGCATGGATTAGCCAAACTAATCCGAATATTTTTACGGTACATCTGGGGGTAAGTGTTTTGGATTGATCTGGGTTAGTTTGTGTTGGTTTAAGTTTAGTTGAGACAAGCCGGGTTGGTTTGAAAAAAAAATAACTTGATCTACGCCCTTTCTTATTCTAAGGGCAGATACAGCTGTCAGGCACAGAACAGATTTTCGCCTTACCAATTTCTAAGTTGGACGGTTTCTAGAGGTTAAAAGGACACACAATCTGCTTGTGTCTTTTTTTTAACCTGTGAAAACTAAATTTGACGCACGAAAAAGTTGCCTAGTGTGTTATGATTTTTTCGATGTACATTTCTCCATGTATTTTTTTTACAAACTATAGGGACTCAATTACGTAGGCTGACCAGATAGCAGTGGCGGCTCGTGACTAGCAACTCAGGGGGGGCGCTGACTTTAAATAATATGGCTTCTGTAAATCACAGACCTTCATATTAGATGAAATGTGTCACTTTATAATTAATCAAAACGTAAGCGACACCAATAAATCGAAAACAAAAGCGAACTATTGGGCGGAAAATTTGGAGCCCATACGTGCAGCTTGTTGTGCAATGTGAAGGTTAAGCCACGCCTCCGTAGTAATGGCAATAACCTACTTGAGTAGCAGTAGTTGCAGCGGGACCGATATCAAGCCGCCTGCGCTTGTTGTTACCAATAGAAAATGATCGGTATAACCACAGTGTAAGGAAAGGTAGGCCGTGGTATAACTCGCCCGTTGGAATAACATGCCTATGCTTGGTTCGAATTATTTTAATTCATTTCTAACATAAATTGTGTTGTTGGTGTTTTAAGTAAAGTATTTTTTGATTAAGTTTTGTTCTGAAATAATTCCAGGGAGGGCGGCGCCCCAGAGCCCTTCATTAACGAGCCGCCACTGCCATATAGAGTCTCTATAGTTTGTAGGAAAAAATACTTTAGAGAAACGTATGATTTGATTATGCGATGTTTCGAACGATGCCCGCTTTTTTGAAGAGTGCGATGACAGAACTGCTGATTGAAATCATTGCGTACATTCGTGCGTGTTTTGTCATCGCACCCGTTAATAAATCGGGCATCGTTCGAAACATGGAATGAACAAGTAAAAAATGTAGTGTATTTTCGCTTTGTTTTGGACGCGTTAGGTATACCGATGAGTTGAAATACCTAGAGAGACAGAAAAAATAATACAAGATAAACCTATAAAAAATTAATAACGTAAAGGAAAAAAAAAGAAACAAAAAAAAATCTTGGGTTTAAGTCTAACAAATTAAACAAAATCTTAGTATCAGGTACCTTAGAATTAAATCACATTAAAATATAGTTTAATAAGATTAATAACAATAGATAGTCTACCGAGTAATATATTTTTATCAATAACTAAAAAAAAAATTTTAAAATTAAAGTTATTAGTATTGTTGGCTTTCCATTATTTTTGTCTTTAAATATTTTTTGAAGGAGAGTAGCGACATGTGAGTAGTAAGATTAATTTTAAAAAGATTTATTCTTTTTGGAGCAAAATATGAGAAAGATCTTTTAAAAATTGCGGTGCGGTGTTGGGGTGTATCGAACGTTGTGTACGTGTTTGCCTATTATGTCTTGCAGTTCCCAATTTAAGTTTGTTAATTGAATAGGGAGGACATTCCTCCTTTAAGAGTTTGAACAGAAAACAACTAAAATGAAGTTTTTCTCGATTCAAAATGTTAAACCATTTAAGATCCTTCAATTTTTGAGACACGTGATCGCGTCTTCTTAAACCACAAACAAACCGAACACATGAATTTTGCACTTTTTGCAGTTTGTATCTGCTGGAAGCACCAAGACATGGACCGTAAACAAAATTGCAGTAGTTGCAATGTGATAGAATAAGCGCTTCACAAAGTTGTTTTTTTAATATTGAAGTAAGTAAGTGCTTACTTTCATATAGATTTCTTAAAGACATGTAAGCCCTCTGAACCACCCCGGATACCTGACTCCTGAATCTCAAGTTAGTGTCAAAAATAATTCCCAAATTTTTATGTTCTATTACACTTGTGACCTCCTCATTATCAATCTTAATAGTCAAATCATCTCGAGACCAGGATGTCAACGATCCAAAATAGATCACAGCTGACTTTTTGGGATTGAGTTTTAACCCATTTTCCTTCGAAGAAGTTTGAACTCTATCTAGACAATTGTTCAATGATTGCACGGTCATTTCAACATCAGTCTTTGTAAAACTTTTAAGAACTTGCGCATCATCGCAATATTGGGCCAGACTATATTCTTGAATACATTTTTTTAGATCGTTGATATAAATGATAAAAAGGAGGGGGCCCAGTATAGATCCCTGGGGAACGCCTCTATTTAGATCTACTAGTTCAGAAGATTTGCCATCTACTTTCGATGTTTGAGATCTTTTCATAAGGTAACTTTCATAAAAACGCAATGATTTTGGCAAAAATCCGTAATAATACAGTTTTGCAAGAAGTAGTCTATGATCGAGCGTGTCAAAGGCCTTACTGTAATCCATAAGGACCAAAGCAATACTACACAGTAGGATCTATCTTTTACGATAATCAAGATATTTTTATCTAAATCTGTATGGAAAACTTCGATATTCATTTAAATATCCCCCGTAAAACAGGGCAATTTTAAATGCCGCTATCTTGGAAACCATAAGAGATAGAGTATTACTGTGTGTGGTATTGTCAAATAGATAATTTTTTTTAGAATTCAAAAATGTCAAACTATACAGGGTATCCTATTTAAAAAATTTTTTTTTTTGCCATACCTCGTAAACAAAATGACATAAAAAAAGATAGCACGATTAAAGAAAATTAAAAATCTCAGTTGACGAGTGATTTTTTTGTAAAACCAAATTCTAACCCGCTAGAAAGCACCGTTCCGTTTAAATAATCCACCCTCTATAGCAGCAAACAAGCAAAAAAAAGCTCTGTCTGGGGTCATCTTTTATTATAAGACAAGGAAGTCTAGCACAGTTTGCCTTCAAAATAGTTCACCAGTTCATTTTCAACATATGAGTACGAACTGTCGCTCATTGCAGTGTAAAAATGCGTTTCGTTTTTTTTATAATGATAAACAAAGAATAAAGATATAAAATAGCCGATCCAACAAGTTCTCGAACGCAGCACGATGCGCACGCATATCCCACGAAGTGGTGCTACATTGAGGGTGAGTTCGAGATGACACCTCATGCGCGTGGATGAAGAACGAAAAGAAAAATACCTTAACCTGAAAAAAAATTGTGTTTTTAAAGCAACTAAAATTTTTGTTAATTTTGTAGTTTTTGAAAAGTGCGTGGTAGGATCTGGTAAAACTGCGAATAAAATCGATAGGCTGGGCTTGTCACTTGTAAAATATAAGATTAGAGACCTTTTGCACCTTTTATAAAAAGTCCTCGTTTGAAAGATAACACGTTGTGACGTGGCTAACGTCACGTTATTTTTAAGACAGCATTTTTAGTTTTTTCACGTCGTCTTTGATTTGTTTATGGCCCATTTTATACGGTATTTATTATTATAAAGATAAAAAGAATTTGTCTAATAATATTTTTCATTTAGAATATCTTATTCTTGTGTTTTTTACGATGAATTTTAATTATTAATATTCTTTAAAAACTCGAAAATACAACAGAGAAAAGGGAGGTTATGATAAACAGATCAGAATCACTTGTCATAGTTGCCAGTGCAAATCTTTCTTACGAAATTTTAGCCAAAGAAAATTATTAAACAAAAATTTACACTTACCTTTACAATTATACAGAACATATTTGCATTCAAAAATCAATTTAAATTTTATCTTTTTCTACTTAACGTTTTACTATCGGAAACCATGTCATATACGGTATTCTCCCGTAGGTAACGTCAAACTTTATCGGTTAGTAAGGGATTGCGTTATTACCTCGTAAATGCGCATGCTCGAAATAAGCGATAAAGTAAAAAAGGCATCAAAATTACAGGTGCAAAAGGTCTCTATTTTTGCTCTTTTCTAAAGTTTCTAATACCGGATTTATAAACTCGACGGTTAACTGTTCGACGGTGATGCATCTCTGTACTTTCCTCTTTTACTAAGAGAAAAAGGGACGGATATGTATCAACGTCAACAGGCTTATTTTCTTCGCCTTCTTCACTGCTGCCGAAAAACGTATCCGCAGCAAAATGCAAAACAAGTTTGCTAACATCCATTTCCGCTTCAATGCTTCTGCAGTTCCAAGTTTTCAAAAAAAAACCGAAAACTATTGTAGGTTAGGATTCTCGAAGCTATAGCGTTCGAGACAATGAACCCCTACTTTTTCTATGGTTCGAGATGATCAGCAAATCTCTATGCGCCCTGCTCGTGACGTCATTAGTCTCCGCCCGCTCCACCGAGCGTCATCGCGAACTCACCCTGAAAATCGACCACCAGACATAAAAACATCATTAAAGTGGGCGTTTTCATATAATTTTTTTAGAGATAAAAATTTTCTTAAAAAAAAACTGCTTATATTTTCTTTAAACCGAAAAAAGCAGTATATTCCGCCGCAAAAACAGTAGTCAGGAGACAAAGACCCCAAGGCAGTAGATCTGCTGTAAAATCAGTAGATCTGGCAACGCTGACTATTAGTTACCTTATATAGTTACTATTGTTTTATTTTTCTGAATGTATTCGTCTGAGAGAGATCCAGCAGAAAATACCCACGGTCCCTAGAATGGATACGGTCTAGTAATTTTGCCACACTCTTCGACCTGATGACGACTCAAAGATAGCAGCTGATTTTTGTCCGCCATTTAAAAATTGTATGAAGGCTTGACAAATTAAATTAACTTTTCGGATTTTTCTTTTTTTTTGCTTTAAATGATGCAAGCCCTATTTTTTGCTTGTATATCTTTTATTATAACTTTTTGCGGAGAAGTAAATATAATTTATTTTTGACCAAATAGAAATTAAGATCATTAGTTAGTAATCGATTCCGCTAAGAAACTCATCGGATGAGTTGGAGTTAGTTCGTGTTCGTAGTTCAAAAGCTAGGTTATGTAGTTGTTATTTTTCCTGTTTTGGAAGCTATTTTATTTTGTACTTGATTTTTGCCAGGCATTTTTGGAAGAGTGATTATTTTGCTATTTAGAAGGAAAGACTTGTTGTACATACTATATGCAATAAATCTGATTGCAAATTTAAAACTATTAAGTGCCTCGTTTTTTTGGTTTTTTTCATTATTTAATGATGAGACTTTTCACTAAAAAAAACGCAGAAATGCAGCTACATATGACGAAAATAATGTAAGTAATATCACAAGGTATTTAATTAGGGCCAGAAGAAAAGAAATGATGAACAAATACAATTTTGATTACAAAAATTTATGCAAAAATAATATAACCACAAATGTCACTCATATCAATAAAGAAAGCAGGCTGATATCTCTGTGTCATCAGCAGGTGGGCGGAGCAAAAAAATTATTAGACCGTGTTTATTCTAGAGACCGTGGGAAATACCTGCCTGTACACCCTTCGACCGCGCATATCTGTCAGGGTCAACTATCTCAAGAAGATGGTAGACATGCGGGGTCGAATGGTGTGCAGGCGGGTATGGGTAGTACCCACGTAGCAAAACTACATCCATTGAATATACAATGGATACCCATGAATGTCCCTATATATCCAATGGAAATCCATCAGAGGTGATTATTTATTACACTTGGATGTCCGTTGTAGCTCCATGAATATACATTGATGGAGAACATATGCATTACTAGATGTCCATTGGAGGTGATCATCATGATCATGAATGGGATAAAAATTACATATTCATTTGAGGTATGTATGTCCATGGAAAGAATATAATTTGCACATCCAATGGAAGTTGGATGAATGTATATACGCCGACGGATATACATATTCATGGCTTGCTATGTAGATATGCTTGATCTTCCTCAGACGCATGTATTTAGAAAAAGAAAACAATAGTAACTATGCTAAGCTTGCAAAAACGGACCTATATAAAGTAACTCAAAAACTTCGGTTACCTATATGGGTAAAAAATAACACCACATGTCTGTTTAGTATCAAGTAAGAAATAACCAAAACCATTATTTTTCCCAAACTTTATTGAAAAAACACGTAAACAAACTTCCAAAGATATAAAATTAGAATAAATAAATTAACTGAAAAATATTTAAAAAAAACACAAATCTGGAGCAACTGTTATCTACTTTATTTTTTTACCATTGTCAACAAAAAGAGTAGGCATGCCTACAGGATTTTCCAGCAAAATGGTTTCCATGTTACCATTTTTTGTCAGGATATTGGTCAGTTTGCAAAATGGAACCGTATTCGTGACTTCCGGCAGTTTGGCAGTAAAATTCAAAGGAGTCACAAATACTACTCCTCCAGAAGCGCCTAGCAAGACTTTATCGGAATTTACAAGTTGTTTATTCTGAAGCACCAAATTAAAATTGTCTATGCCGAATAATCTGGTTATTTCCTTCCTAAATGTATCAATTGAAATGAGGTTTTTGTCTGCTTCTAGAAGGACGACACCTCGTGTTGACCCGTTACAATAATTGGGATAAACGTCCACCAATTGGACATTAACCCACTTCACGCTGGGGGTTTGAACATCACTAACCTTTGTCAAAGTTAGCTGCAATTTGCAATCTTTTAGTTTTTGGGTTTCCTCAATGATCAACTGGTCTGAATGTTTCTTTTCCTTGATCAGTTTCACTGTTGATTTAATGGCCGTTTCTATGAAGCTTTTATACTCATTGGCTACCCTGTCGATCTCCCCTTCAGTACTGTAGAATACTGTAATTTCATCAGTGGGTACTAAATGAGCTTTCTTTCTCAATTTTTGGATACGGTTAATAATTTCCCTGGCAGTGCCTTCGTCTTGCATAGATGAGTCCGGTGTTACGTCCAATAGGATCAAAACGTCATTATCGCTATTCACTTCGTATTGGTCGGTGTTTAGATTTTCCGATTTAAAGATTAACTTAACTTCGCTCAGTTCCACCCTTTGACCGCAAATTTCTTTGAAACCTTGTTTTACCATCACATTAATTTCGTTATCTGTCAAATCTTTGATTGCCTGCCCAACAGCTTTAAAAGTTTGTTTCATCCTTAAACCCAACGTTTTGTGATCAGGTTCGGCTCTAAGGGTAATGCCGTACTGACTCTTGTCTGTAGTTGTTGTGATTTTACGCACGTTTAACTCAGAAAGGATGTAACCTTTCAGGGATAAGATATCTTCGATGTACTGCGAGTCTTGATGCACGACAATGACTTCTGGCAACGGATATTTGATGGGGATCGTTTTTCTTTCCCTCACAACTCTTCCGAGCTCTATAACGCTCTGCATACGCGACACAGCTCTCTCAATGTTGATGTCGATTAATTTATCATCTGGCTCGGGTAGCATTAAGTAGTGAATGCTCTCGGAAGGGTTGCTAGTCAAAGTTTTCAAGTATTGGTACATCGTTTCTGATAAAAACGGTGAGAAAGGAGCCATCATTGTGATGATGTTTAACATGGTGTTGAAAAGCGTGGTTAATGCCGTTCTGCAATCGTCTTTCCCTCCTTCACCCTTTAATCTCCGCCGGTTCATTCTTACGTACCAGTTGGTAAGGTAATCGAAATATTTCGTCAAACGCGGAAGCACGTTGTAGAGGTGATAAAGCTTCATTTCTTTTCTGACGTGTTTCAGTAAAGATTGGGTAAACGACAGTATCCAACGATCCATGATGTTAGTGCTGGTGATGTTTTTTGGCTCGTACTTAAACGATTCCTGGTTTTCTTCGACGTATATCTCAATGTTTTGCATTAGAAATCGAAAAGCATTGTACCACGGCAGAAATACATCTTTTATGATGTCTCTTACGCCCTCCTCTTTGAATCGTAGGTTTTCCGCCCTTACAACTGGCGAGTTAATCAAATACAATCTTAAGGCGTCGGCGCCATATTTGTTCACTACTTCCATGGGATCGGGATAGTTCCTCTTGCTTTTGGACATCTTTTGTCCATCTCCTGCTAGGATCAATCCGTTTGCGACTAAATTTTTGAAAGGAGCTTTTCCGAATAGAGCCGTGGAGATGACGGTTAGGGTGTAGAACCATCCTCTGGTTTGATCTATGCCTTCCCCGATAAAGTCTGCGGGGAAATTGTCCTCGAAATCTTTTGGGTTCTCGAAAGGATAGTGTTGCTGTGCGTAAGGCATCGATCCTGATTCGAACCAGCAGTCAAACACTTCGGGTATACGTTTCAATGGCGGGTTTCCGGGCGTCACGCTGGGGATTTCTAACAGATCGACGTATTCCCTGTGCAAGTCTGTGACTTTTTTGCCAGTCAGTTCTTCTAGTTCTTTTATGCTTCCGATGCACCTGATTTCGTCGCCGGTTGATGATATCCAGATTGGGATTGGGGTGCCCCAATACCTGAAATAAATGAGTACAATGTAGAGTACGTAAGGCAATACATTTGATTTTGACGCTTGCGTTTCTTGTAAAAAATGTTTTTTCACAAAAAGTAAATTGACAATACCAAGTGACATATTATAATTCAGTTTTCACCATTAATACTTTCTCAAACATTGATCCCACAATAGCACTTCGTGTCTTAAGAAATGAATATTTGAAACATGAAACGTCAAATATGGACCACTCTAAAAAAAATTGTACAGCTTTAGGAAGACAATACAATACAAAAATCGGGGGAAGGGGGGTATTTTGGGGCAACATTTCTTTACGGACAATATATAAACAAGACTGGGAAATACAAAAATAGGCCAGTCAAATTAAGATATTTTAAGGAATTAATTCCCAGGGAGCTGAAAATCATTTTACTTTCTTTATTCGGTACTAAATGTGTGTAATCTGACTTTGCAGCATCCCAGGTCGTAAGCTTAACTTTTGGTAGCCAAAAAACCGCCAAATTTTTGCACTTTTTTTAGTTTTTTGCTTGTAGCAGGAAAACGGTGCGTGTCGGACGGAAAATGATGTTTTATTCAATAATGCAGAGGACTAATTCTGCGTCGAATGACATCCAAAACGTCAAATTCGGTTTAGTGGACGACGTTGGACCGCCATCGGAATTACCTAGGTTTCTACAAAATGTCCAGGATGGAGTAGTCGCCAACGTAAAATATAGTTTTAGCCGAGGTGGAGTAGGTAGAGGTAATCTCATTATACCTATTTATATCTTATTAGTTCCATCGGGTAAACTTGTTTGTGAATACAAGCTACCTATATGGAGAACAAAGAATATTATTATTTAGAAGCAGTTTATAATAATCATAACAAGACAGGCCTTTAACGCACGATGGGGATGTATAATTACTAACGAAGATTAGTTTACCGATAAACATTGATAAGATAATTCCGAAAAATACATGCGCCTCAAAATTTCTTAGATTTTATAGAAAAAAAAAATAAAAACAAAAAATATACATATATTTTTTTTCAATTTGCAAACATATTTGACATTTCTTAGTTTAAGCTATATTCTAAAGACATATTGGTTGCAATATTGACCATTTTTGATTGTCAGTATCAACGTAATTGGAAAATTTAACCTGCGTTCGTTTAATGGCGGAAGACAGCTAATTCCTAAGTATGGCGGATTTCCGCTGAGGCCCAAAAAATAATCAATTCGGACCGGATCTCCAAGTTTAGTAGATGGTCTTTGATCGATCCGTGATAAATTGATTTATTCGAATGCATTTTGGACGTCGGGCCATGGTATAAACCTTATACGTAGGATTGACGATGGCTCAACGTCCCGCCGACAACTCTGGACCCGACGTCCAATTTTTTTCATTCGTAGGGTGCGGCTTTCACGTAGGTACGACGATGGCCCAATGGCCCGTCGACCTAAGTGGAATTCGTCCGATCGTCGACGGCTCGGAATCCAGTAACTGTGCTTAAACGTCAAAATATTTCTTGCAATACAAAAGCAGTGAACAGTGAACAAATTTCGGCAAAATCACAAAAACAATGAGTATGTCTGAATGAACTTTTCTTTGGCATCTTTAAAAGAAGCCTTGCTTACTGTTTTGAACTATCCACTTGACGCTAGACGGTAGGCCAAATGTCGACGTAAATTGATGTGCATCCATCGTTAGGCATTTTTCCTTCGACAACCAGAAGACACCAGTAGGAATCTAGCGGACGTTATTATACGTACGTTATAAATACAAAAAAATACGTTGTGCAGGCCAACGGCATATATCGTCGGCGATATACCTATGACTATTGGCAAATCCACCTGAAACTACGTCGTATCTGTTGACGATGGGACATCGTCTGTATCTTGCCTTAATTTTACTTTTATCTATTAGGGACTCTACCGGACGTTATTTGTAGTTGGCAGAAATTCTTAAAAATATGTTAGACATAAGGACGTCCGTCCAACGACTAAGCGTGCACTAATATTTGAACTGGACTAAGGTGGGCTATTGACCGACGTCAATGGGTCAATGAAACCTGTACTAAAAACTATATTACAATAGCTGACGTCGTCTCCACGTCTGGTTCAATTCTTTTTTGTCACTGCAACGTAGTTTTTAGTCAAACCGGACGTTGGAGCATGATTTAAGGAGGTGTGTTCCACCAGGGAACCCAAATTCAACTTAAATACGACGTCGCATTCGTCAGGTTAGGTCGTAAGTCAGAAAAATGCTGCTTGGGGAGGGACCGTCATAACGGCCCCAAATATTTTCAACGCTTCATTTTGTAGCTATTTTGTTACGATTAAATTAATTTTGTAGCTGCAGCTGTTTTCGAGAAAACGCGTCCCCCCAAGCTTAATCGTTAAGCTGAGGGGCCACCCTATAACTTTAGGCCTGTCAAAGCTAGGAAGATCAAATAAACACTACATTTTGTAGCTAGGCTTGTTTGGCGGAATCACATAAAAAAAGTTTTCAAAATAATTCTAGATTTTTTTTATTAATTAATATTGCAGCCGTTTTCCAGAAAACGGCTGCAGCTGCTATATTAATTTAACCGTAAAAAAATAACTACTAAAAGGCTATAAAATGTAGCGTTGAAAATATTTGGGCCCCTTATGATGGTCCCTCAGGTTAACCGACGTCGCAAAATGTAATTTTTCACCGAAACGAAAAATTATCCCTGTTTTCAACATTCGATTTCAGCTATACCACTAAACTCTGCATTATACATGCATACCAAAAGTTAAGCTCACCACCTGGGATGGTGCTAACTTAGATTACACACATTTAGGAACAAATAGAGGTATTAAAACGATTTCCAGCTCGCTGGGAATTACTTCCTCAAAACGGTTTCTTTCGACCTAATTTGACTGGCCTAAAAGAAATATGCCGAACTGTAGATGTGCGAAGAAAATAAACAAAATGACTTTTGAAATTATAGCATTTAGAAAACAACAAAAAAATGACTAAACCTATTCTCAATACATGTAATATTCCCAGAAAACATACCTTGTTGGTCATTTTGCATCTTAAAATATTGTCGCACAGAATCTCTGACTTTCCATGATTGTCCATTACCAACTTGTCAAAATTTCCCTGACTATTTTTTTTAAAAATAATCCCACTACAACTGATTACACCTCTCGTTTAACATTTTTCGAAGGTACTTCGTTACACTCAGATTTATTTGTCTATTTCAAACAGAGATACGAAAATAACAATTAAGATGCGCCGCAGGCAAAAATCTTGAGGACATTATTCTAAAAATTATACAAAAAATTCTTCGTAAATTATTTTTTGTAAAATATATTTTGGATTGGCATCTAGGTCGCGATTCTTCAGAAACGACAGAAAATCTCACCCGTCAGAATTCTGGAAAGTGGCGATTTTTACTTATCACCTCATTTAAAATAAAAACACAGCGTCCTTCATGTATATCCTAACGTTGTAAGAGAAACTGCGTCATTTTTTTTAATAACATTTTGTAAATTTAATATTTTAAAGATATTCTGCAGGACTAGTTTACGGCGGAGCTAAATTGTTACTAAGCCTACCAATAAACGTCAAAAAGTGTCTAAAATTCTCACCAGACAGAGAGACAGACAGAATTTGTGTGACTTTCCTGAATAGTGACAGCGAAATATTCCAAGGCTATCTATGGTCTTCTATGTTAAAAGTTTTAAAGGTTTGTTTACAGATAAAAATAAGCTTAATAACATACATTTTTAAATAAAAAACAGGGTTTTCAGAAAAACCGCCTACAAAAATTAAAACTGACGTATTGTTTATTTTTTAGAACAGTATTAAGAAACTAAATTTTAAGGAATATTAGCAAATAGTCCTGACAAAAAAGTATTAAGTGTAAACTTGTGTTTAAAAATCGTCAATTTTTTGTAAGGGCGAGATTTTCTGACGGTTTTTGAAGAATCGCGACCCTAGTGTCAATTATAGATTGATTGCCAAAATCATGTGATAAATGTCGGATAAATGCGCCTCAGGCAAATTTTTTTTAGAAAATTTGACTAAAAAATGAATTTTCTATATGTTTTCAACGGTGTTAAGAAAGATTCTTAAAATTAAACTAAAACAAAATTGAATATTTTGATATTTTTTACGCTTTGATGAGATAGTAGAAAAAAGTGTGCTGGGTTAGCTGCAAAGGGCATTTTTAATATCCTGAAAGAGCACATGAATAGCAATTCCGATACTATTATTAGGGAATTTTCCTAACTTTCCAGACTTTTGAGTAAGTTTCATGACTTACCGACTTTTTGTGGACAACCTGTGTTAAGTATTTTTATTGGAGCCGTAACTTTGTGTATTTTGGATATATCGCATAAACGCATCAAAAAAGCTAAAACAAGTGTCAACTTTGACGTCCAGGAATACAACAAATATTGTGAACTAATTTCCTAGCCAACTAAATGCTTTGAGTGTCAAAGTGCTCATGAAGATATATAAGATTTCGGCTCCAATCCTGGAAGCGTCACCTTCTTGTTCCTGGCCAGTGTATAAAGTGACAGTTTTCCACCAGTTTATTGAACAAGTTTCAATTCAGTCAAAGTTAATCAGTTGTAGTTGTTAGGATAATTGGGAAAAAAAAAGTAAACAGATTTTATAAGAAAAGTGCGCTAAAAACTGTAGTACAATTTCTACCGAAATACGCAAAATATTTTTTCGTCTGAGAACCCCTGACAAAAGTTAGTTAGTTGGCAACATTTTTTAAACAATTCTTCTGCTAAGGTGAAGAGAAAAATAATATTCATATTTTGAAACAATATTTTACGCGTGTCTCTAGAGTGTGAAAACCAAGCCAAATTAACTGGGTAAAGGCGGCCCTTTACCAACTTTTGAAATGTTTTATTTCATAAGAAGTTCCAAAAATCTTTAAAAAAAGTAACTTTGCTAACCAACATTTTACAAAAACTAACCAGTTTTCACCTCTGATAAAATACAAGAAATAAGAAGAAGTCCTACCTGTTTCTACTAACTGCCCAATCTCTAGCCTCCTTCAGCCAATTGCCGAATCTTTTGTCTCTGACGTAGTCTGGCACCCAATAAGTTTGAGCGGTAGACTGTAAAAGCTCGTCTTTCATGTGTTCCACCCTAATGAACCACGAAGGGATAGTTCTGTAGATGAGCGGGGTGTCGGATCTCCAACAAAATGGATAACTGTGTTTAATCTAAAGGAGAATAATAAGCTCTGGAGTTGAAAAGTGCAAAAAAGATTTAGCGAGGATGAATAAATAACAAAAAACAAAGAATAGCGAGCATTCCCTCAAAAAAGCTAATGGTAACCGTATACCCGGGTTTAGGAATTAGGAGATGAAATGATGATGAAAAAATCTCAAACAGGATTCATGTAAAAAACAACCATCTGTCAAATTGCAGAATCGGCAGATGTACCTTCAATTTGAAGGAAAATTAAGCGTCTCTACTATGAGCTTCAGGCTACCGCGAACGTAGGGGGGAACTAGTCCAATTTACTCTCGTCGTGCCGTACAACCGAGGTGGGGTCGAAGCACGCTGCAGTGTTATTTTTTTCAAATTTATGTTGTTTTTATTATTTTGTTTTATTTCTGCCTTGCTCGAGAAACAGATTGGTAATTTCTTAAGTGAAATAATACATTTTTAAAACTAAAAATGGATGTCTTCGAAGTTGCCGAAAAACTGCAGATGGTCAAATTGTACTATCAGGGCCAGCCTAGACCCTAGTTTATTAACGATTCATAAGTTTTTGCAGAATTTTGAAAATTTTGGTTGTGTAGCGCCAAGGAACCATAAAAAACCCACTGTTTTGAATGACTCAAAAAGAATGGTATCATTCTTAGAAAGCGTCAAAAACGCATCAAATTTTTCCGGATGAACGTCGTATGGAATTTTGCGAAACAATGATGGAAAGGGCTAATCGTGATGGAAACTTTGTGAGATCTATTCTTTTCACAGATGAAAGCATTTTTTCATTATTGAATCGTCATAACCCATTGACACACGTTCGATATTGGTCGAGGGAAAATTTGCATTTGTATTTTGACGTAAGAACACAGTATCCCCAAAAACTAAATGTTTGGGGGGAGGGGGTATTGTAGGGGAACACGTAATTGGGCCATTTTTTATAGACGGCAATTTGAATGGTCCTAGATACTTGGATCTACTGCAGCAGCATATTATTCCAACTGCTAGGCAGTTGTTAGGTGTGAGATTTGGTAAAACATGGTTTCGACAAGTTGCTTGACCCGCTCACAATGTTGGCCTTGTTAGGGAATATCTTGATAATGTATTTCCTAATCACCCCTAACATGCTTGGAAACGTTAGAAGGGGTTTTTATACTAGGCTCGGATATTGTCTAGCCGAGCGAGGATGACTTTTCAAACATTTGCTCCAATTTTTTTTTTGACTGGGAGAAACTTTTTGGTTTTTAGAATCTATTATTTTATCTTGAGAACTTGCTTTTATTTTGTTTCTCCTTATTATTTTTATTGTAACACGTTGTTAGTGATAAATTTGAGCAGTTGAAAATAAAACGCTCTAATTTATCAGTGACAAAAAACAAGAGAATTACGTTATCAAAATTTGGGTATTTATTGACCAAATTCCGGTTTTATCGACTACGCTCCACATCGCAGCGTGGTGATAGGCGTACTAAACGCAAGCCGCGAACGCAAGCGTGAGTGTTGGTTGCTCCACTGATAGGTGTACGGTGTGCCTGCGTGGACACTGGCAAATTGGACTAGTTCCGCCCTATGTTCGCAGTAGAGCGAGGGTGAATAAATAACAAAAAACAAAGAATAGCGTTTTCTCTCAAAGAATAATAAGGTCTAATGATATTTCTAAAATAATTGCCAAAGGAAGCCGATTTTATACCAAAATTGAAAAACAGGAACAGAGTATTACAACCAAGTGGTTGGGTTAAAAAAAATTAAATTAATGTCTATAAAATTATTATTATTATCGAAAAGTGAGAAAAATAGAGAGAAGGGGGTCCCCCAAAAATGGTGGGTGGTAGAAGAAAACGGGAGCTATATTTGGATTCAAGATGTCATTTTACATAAGAATCAGCAGGAATGGTGCCAGGGCTCAAGAAACAATTTTTTTTTCAGACCAATGTAATTAAACTAGTGTACAAACAAAAAACCGGTGTTTATTTACTTCCCTGTTTTTTATTCTGCTACTTTTCGTAGTATGTCTCACTAAATGCACACTTAAAGATTATTTTCAACAAAATCGAAACGCATAGAGTGTTTAAATGAAATCAAAAATTTGTGAAGCATGCAGGGACTTCCCTTTCTACACTATGGTTCTTTATTAATTGTTTCGACCTTGAATCAACTAAAATTTAAGCAAGAACTCAGATCAAATATAATTTTAGGTTTGGTCCTTTTAGGCGGAAATTTTTTTTACAGCTTTAACACCCTGTAATATCAGTATATATATCCCATTTATTAAGTGACACCTTGTATAGAAGTGCCAATGAAACTCCGTTATCCAGATTATTTTAAGAAGTAATAAGATTTACTGAAAATATTATACCTATAATTTATACTATAATAATACCTTGTCACTTTGTATTTTTAATGCATTTTGTAGCACTTAAAAAATAAAAATAATAATAAAAAATACCCGAACGTACAGCTTGTCAAGTTTACCAAGGCCGCTAGAAAATATGCGGAGGCAGGTCCTTGCCAAACAAACATTTTAATCCATTCATTTCACTTAGTTGTGATCTTAAATATGAACAAAAGTTTAAAAATTACATTTTTGATGATAAACTTGAAAATGGCTTTAAAAGACAGAAATAAACAGTAACACTGCCCTCGGAACGACCTCAAAGTTGATCAATCAAAAAAACAATAAAGACATACTTTATTTTCGGGCCAATAAAGGTGTTAAGGAGATACCAAAAACCTAGATAAGGATCAGTGGCATATAGATTGCATATTGTGGTATATGTTCCGATAAATAATTACAATTAAGAAAATCATTACATAATATAATTGACTACTAATTTAAAGATTTGTCTAAAGAAGAATAAAAATACTTAGTTTTAACTTGTTGCTTTTGCCGAGTGGTTATATAAATGCAATGTGTTGCTCTAAACCAAAAAGAAAAGTTTTGTGTGCTAGTGCTAGTAAATTTATCAAATTATATTGAAGTGAAGAGGCGGATAACGGATTCTACAAGTGTTGTTTGAGCAAAACTCTAAAGAGAGTGGAATATTACACGGGTCTTCCAGAAAGAACTGTGAGACGCATAAAGAAAAAAGATTCTGAGAGACAAAATACTGAGTACGGTCAAAGATGAAGTTGAATTTTCCATCATAAGGGACGAAATAACAAGGTTTTATAAACAATATAAAATAGTTCCTACTTTAAAAATGTTATTGGATAAACTTGATTTTCCTTGGTCAAAAGAAACTTTGTGGCAGCTCTTGAAAGAAAACGGTTTTTTTTTGGAAAAAATGCAAAAACAAAAGGTAGGTTCTTATGTAAAAGCCACATATATTATCGTGGCGCTATAGATATTTGAGAGAAACTAGAAAATATCAGAACGGAGGTAGAACGAAGCAACGAGATAAATTTTACAAAATAGTTAAGAGAAGTTTTGTCAAATATTTCGCCAAATTCTGTAATTGTTTTGGAAAAAGCACCTTACCACTCTGTTTTGCAAGAAAAAGTCCCTACAAAATCATCGTTGAAGAGTCACATGATAGCATGGTTAAACTCAAAGGGCATTAAACACGATCCAGCAGACAGAAAAATAGAACTGTATGAATTGGTTGCTTTAAATAAGCCTGCAGGCAACGAAAAAAAACTATAATATTGATGATCTAATAAGAAGCAGCGGGCATATTCCAGTAAGAACCCCCCCCCCTATATGTGTGAGTTAAAGCCTATTGAAATTGTTTGGGCTCAAGTAAAAAAATACATACGAGACAGAAATGTGAATGGGGATCTAAGCATTAAAAAACTCTTAGAACTTACCAAAGAGGCAGTCAATTCAGTGTGTCAAATGACCAATATATGGAGGAGATAACTGAACGAATTATTATATCTGTTGGTGGGCCAGAAAGCGAAAGAGAAGATTCTGATGAAAGCAGTGATAGTAGTGAGGAAGATTCGAGTTGATTTTAGTTTTTTAATACCTTGTAATTTTGACATCTTGTCCGTTTATTGTACTTGTATATTTATTTTTAAAATTTGACACTTCATATATTACGATTATTGCACTACTAATACTACTATTACATTTATAATAATCCGTATGTAATAAAAAATACTTTTATTACCAAGGTTTCCCTTAGTTATACAAAAGGGAAATCTCAGGATAAAATCTAATTCTAAGGCGTGTTTGTACCCCTCGCACTTCTTTCGTCACAGGCCAAGTTAAATTTGTCGATCTCTTCGCTACAGGTGAAAAACCCGCTTCAAGCAACTCTAGAATAAAAATTGGTCCTGTCAACCCATCTTATTCCTTGTTGTGCGCTAAAGTTGGGCTGGGAGCCTTTTGTTACGAACATGTTTATTACAGTTCAGAGATACAATGGCTGTTTCATATTTGGCCAAAACATCAAAATTAAGTGGGGAAATTGCACGTAGCGGTTAAATTTTAAAAGGAGCAAAATACAAAGAACTGGAAAGTCGTTCCGTTTGTGTACCCTTCAATTGAGAATATTTTGGTTCTTGGGGTAATGAAGCTAAAAAATTTGTTTCGGAATTAAACATCAAAAATTACATAGCTTTATTACCCAAAGGATCAGTCTCGCAATACAAGCAGGGAACGCGGCCTCGGTTTTTAATATTTATAATTTTTTTATATTTAACTTTTACTCCCAACTTACTTGAGACTGATGTACAAGTCTTCCACTAGCTTTCAAATGAGCAATGATATTCTTATCGGCGTCCTTAATATATTGACCCAAGAAATCTTTGACGGGCTCAGTAAAACGACCACTCGCGTCCAAAGGGCAAGTCATGTCTGAATCTTTGGAAACAATGCCGTTAGCTAGGGCAACGCGAAAATCGTCTTCACCAAAATTGGGTGCTTGGTGTACTATCCCAGTACCACTGTCCGAGCTTACGTAGTCGTCACAAACTACTCTAAAGGCAGCTGAAATTAATGGCATTTTTTTTTATAAGACCAGATTGTTTAAATTAAAAGTCAAAAAGAACGTTTTAAACTTGAAAAAAAATATTACCAACCAATGAAATGACGGTTTTAAAATGTAATCAGAATCTATGCATTTACAACAATTACCGATCATTATTTTCTTTACTTTGATTTTTTTTGTGTAAAGTAGGGTAATATAAAAAAGAATTATGTAATAAAGAGAAAATTGTTTATAAAATCATCATATCATAATAATCATTTTTTCTGTTCTAAATGGCACTTAGTTTGAAACCAGAAAATTTTGAAAAATCATTTACGGGTGATTATAAGGTAAGTATCAGAAGTCAAGAAAAAATATGTGATTGAAAATTTTAAGTGTTTAATGTTTTTGTTTACCTCTTAAAATTTTGCCGAATAATAAATTTTAAAACCCAATAAAATAATTGAACAATAAAATACAGTTACTTACTGCATGATTTTTAACAGGTTTAACGTTTATCTAAGAACAACAGAGGAACTCAGAAAGTTAATGAGATTATTATTAATATTATTATTTTACGCTACTTTTTAAATAAAAATATGCTTATTCTACTTAATAAAAACTTACCAGGTTCAATTTTTTTAAAGTATTTGATGTTTTTTTTTTTGCTTTTTTAAATTTTGACAAAACAGAAACCTGTTAACTACAGGTAACTGACACATATTCACAGTCCAACTCAAAAGCTTTGGCCTGAATCTTGAGGAATGACTATGAACACAATACTACTCATCACATATTGCATAATAACAAAGGAGGAAGGACACTCCACAAATTAATTTCAGATGTTTCTCAGAAGCCGAGACACCCCTTGGAAGGTGCCTCCTCCTTTTCCGCTTTAAATTCTTACTTTTTCCATGAATTTCCTTGTAGTAGGGAAAAATCGGCTCGTACTTCACACCTTCCAGCGCTTTGCCTTGGAATTTCTTCAAAATCTGGTAATCTTCGGCGGGAAAGATTGTTTGAACTCTACATTCCATCATAACGTAGACTTTGCCACTCGGCAAATGCTGTATTCGCACGTATTCTAGTGTTGGATTCACGCAGGCGGAAAAGTTGCAAGGTAAAGTCCATGGGGTAGTTGTCCAGATAAGTAAAGCCGCATTTTCCTTGTCATTGATGATGGGCAAAGCCACAGTTACAGCCGGGTCAACTACATCTTTGTAGTTTAGACCGCTTTCGAAGTTTGAGAGTGGGGTGTTGCATGTGTTGGAATATGGCATTACTTTGTTACCCTTGTAGACCAAGCCTTTTTCAAATAACTGCTTGAAAATATACCATACCGATTCCATGAACCATGGGTACATGGTTTTATAGTCATTTTTAAAATCTAAAACAAAATTTTTTTTTTTAAACATTGGGCAAAATAATAGTTTAAAAACGCCTCGAAAAACACACAGAATTACTAGTAATGGATCTTGGTTTTTAACAGTTTTCGTGTAAGTAGACATAATATCTTCAGTTTTAGGGTTGTATGATCATAAGCTGATCATGCAACGCTTTTAGTGATTTAATTTCCCTGGCCAATTTCCTCAAGAGTATTAATATCTCAATTAATTTCTTATAAAATTGGTCTCAACTTTCTTTCTTCTAATATATATTTTTTTACCTCAATCAACATTTTATTGAATTCTATATTCAGTTTATTGAGGTAATTAAATTTTGCATAATTAGATTTTCCCTTCCTTTCAGATCTGGCCTTTATTCTGGATTGATTTTGGGTTGTTTGTTGGCAAAAATATACAAATGCGCCGCAGGTAAATATTTTGAGAAAACTACACTAAAGTGTAATTTTCGACACATTTTGAATGCTACTGATAAAAATTGTTTAAATTTAAACTAAAATCGTCCATAAAAAAATAGCTGAATATCGCTATTGAGAAAGCGGACCTAAGTAGAATAATTTATCTCCTCATACATAAGATTAGAAACACAAAATGTTTCGTTTCCTGACTCATCAATGAAAGTGAAAAAACTACCCAGGATTTTTCAAGAATCGCTAAAAATTTAGAACAATCCCGACACACGTCGATTTTGTTTTTGAGGGGGACATTTTTTAAAGTTTACTCCTACATTTTGAATAGAGAAAATGGGTCTAGTTATACCTTGTTTTAAAGGTCTTTCAAATGCCTGCACAAGTGTTAAAATTTTTAAAATCTGCGATTAGTTTTCGAGATATTCACACTTAAAATTGCATGGACCAATGAAAAAATCGTTTTGTTACTAAATTAAAATTTGATTTTTGAGAAATCCCAGGACATATCAATTTTGTAAATAAATAAATAAAAATAAAATCAAGTTTATTGCCAACAAGATTACAAAACATTTAACACAGTAACTGCTCATCATCCCATAAAAAAGCAACGTCAAAATGTGTAGCCATGGTTCCAGCAGTAGTCAGACAAAAAAAATCTCATTAATTCTAAAACTGGCGGATCCACAAATGTGCCGAATTATTGCACTAATTTTAGTAAGCAATTATATAAGTATATATCTATAATCCTAGGCACAATTAAATTATTTGTTATTAGTTTGAACAGTAAAACCAACTTAAATTATTAAAAATTATAAACATAATACACTGCCACCATTATTTGAAACTAACTCATATCATTAAAATCAAATGAATAAAAAAAAATGAAAAAAAAAAATTCTTTGACAAGGAGGTGGCAGCTCTCTTCAATCCCTCAATCCTCTCTTTATTTCTAAATAGTTATAGGAAGAGACTGAAAAGCTTAAATAGCTCTGTAGTAAGTACTGTTTTCAAAAAAACCTTGTGCTGTGTCTAGGAATTCTAAGCCTGTCTCTATTTCTTGTCTGTATATGTAAGTTTTGTGAATAAGCATAACAATTTGTGGGGAAAAGTTCAAGGTGTTTTTTATCAAACATGATTAATTGTCAATAAATAGAGACTGTGGTGTGGTACTGGCAGTAAACAGAAAAGATTTGTGGCCTTGAGGGCAAAGGTTGAGGGAATAAATCGGAAAAAAGTTTTTCCTCAACCAGGCCCGGGACCTTTAGAATACCAGTCTAATACTCTACCAACTGAGCTACCGAGGAACTGGCTATTCGGAAATCCTTTCGTTCAATTCATTTGTTACTAGTGGGGAGATCTTTGAAGACTACCGCGGCTTTAAAAACCTAGACATGTTATAAAGACAAGAAGGTACGCATTTAAGATTATTAGTTGTACGAAATTTCTATTTATCTATCAACCAAAGAATCATGACATATAGCGTTTTATTGAAGGTGTCACATGGCGAATTTCCAACTAAAAATTTCAGCCAAACATATTTACAAAATGAAGGGAAAATTTAGGGCCCTAATAAATTTACAGAAAAGATTTGTGGCATAGAAGGCAAAGGGTGAGGGAATAAATCGGAAAAAAGTTTTTCCATGATAACTGACAGGACAAATCTTAAATAATTAATTTTTTAATCTCATTTTTCTCTCTTTTAAAAATATTCCAGAATGACCACATCTTAATGCATTTTGTAGAGGGTTTGTCAGAATAATTTAAAAGTAAAGGCAAATTAATTTTTTATTTAGGATCCAAGATAAACAAAAAAGTTGGTAACTTAGTTTGAGAGATATATATATTTTGCTCTTATTTTTTTGTTGTTCTTTATTTATTGGTTGGCATTTTGATGATTTAAAAGATGAGCAGGATTTTTTTAAGCTTTTCAGGTTTATTTTTTATTTTATAAGGAATGTAGAGTTATAAAGATTTGCGATATCATAAGAGTCTCAACTACCCAACAATAAAAAAATAAACAGAAATGGTCTATCTAAAGATTTATGCTCAGATTTATGGTTTGTATAGATTATTTTTATAAACTTTCTAAATAATGCATAAGGATGTGGTTGTTCTAAAATATCTTTAAATAACAGGAAAAATTTTGCTGTTAGTTAATATCATGAACTTACCCATAGCAAAATTAATTCAGAAATTGCATCATACAATTAATAGGAAAAGGAAGAATCTAATAAAATATTCAAAAACTAATTTTAAGAAACTACAAAAAACTACTAGAAAAACATCAGAAACTACTTCAAAACATCTTCACTTAAAGACTGTTTATATCTGAAAAATAAAAATCATTTCCATATGGCATCATGAAACTTACCTATCCACCTGCCCAAACGTCCAAAAATAGTCTCCCATTCCTTGCTGTAGCGAGAAACAATCTTTCTACATTCAGCATTGTACTTGTCAATGCCCATTTTGGCTACGTCATCAGGCCCTTTGATGCCCAACATTTTGTCAATCTCAAACTCCACTGGTAACCCATGACAGTCCCAACCAAATCTACGTTCAACATGAAAGCCTTGCTGTTGGGCATATCTTGTGACTACATCTTTAACCGAACCAGCAAGGATGTGACCATAATGGGGTAACCCAGTGGCAAAAGGCGGGCCATCATAAAAAGTAAACCTGAAGAGTTATAATGTTAGCTAAGCAATAAAATGAAAGGCCTGTTTAAGCTTACTTGGGTTTATTTTTGGATTGTTTCAAGGAAGTATCAAAGGCTTTAATTTGGTTCCAATGTTTCAAAACTTTTTCCTCCTCTTCTGGGAAATTGACAGTTTCTGGCACCCTGGGAATTTCTTGCACTATCTTATTCGATGCCATTGTATTAACACTATAATACTGTTAATTACTTTTATTCAGATCAGAAAACTAGAGAAAAACTCATTTTCCACAAAAGGAAGAGCGGCAGGAGTTTTCTAACCTCAAAAAGTGACAGCCATCGTGACAATACATTTGGGCGCGTTCGAAAGTTCAGGATGCAGGATGGATTATGTTGATAAAAATTTACAGAAATCTATGGACTAGGTTTAGCCATTGCCTAAAAGATGGCGCCACATATCAACTACAATAAAACGCGATAGAAAAACAAGTATTGTATTCGACGATACAGGAACCTAATAGAAGTATTAGATCACGAAGAAATGTTGTATTTTTGAAACGCTTATTTTTTTGACACTAGGTAAGTAAACAAGCTTTATAGCAAATTTAAGGTGGATTTACGCTGGTAAGCAAGTAAGCAATCAAGCAATTCGGAAAAGTTCGTCTTATGGAAACACAAAACCGTTTACGCGGTAATTATGCAGTATACGGATTTCTGCCATTTTTGATTTTTTATAAAAAATTCTTTATATAGGCACCTACTAGGGTCCCTAGGACCTCAAATCCCGTTTTTTTTTTAAGAGAAAAAAGGGTGCCGGTGGGGGGGGGGGGTTGTAATGTGTTTTTTAAATCTTTTTAGAATAAAGAATTTTTCATAAAAAATGGCAGAAAACCGTTTACGCAAACAGAAGTGCAAATCCCCATGTACAACTGTCAATTTCTTGCTTAATTAATTTTGCTTGGCCAGCGTAAATGCGCCTTTAGATTAAATAAAGAAATAATACCCGATCGCGATGCCTACGGAGACTTTGATGGTTATATATTTATTATCTGAGAAATCTTTTGTACCGCACTGGTTGGTATAGTGGGTACATACCTGGTCTATCAGCCAGGAGACCCGGGTTCAATATCCGGGGCAGTCGGTAGTCTACTGGACTAATTTTGTGAGAATAAGGAAAACGCGGTATGAACCGGAGTAGGCCGTGTTAGCTAGAATTGGCAGGCTAACAGGATTCCATACCGTCCCTCGGAGAGAACGTTAAGAGGTCGGTCCCGTGTTATCCATATATTGATAGTGAAGCACGTTAAAGATCCCTAGCCTCGACAAAGGGGTTGAATGAATTAATGAATGTAGAAATACGGGCGGGACAATTCCCATGTCAATTCATGTCCTCGTCCTTTATGCACCATCGACACTCTTCGGCAATTCCCATCGTCTCTAGGTGCTTGTTAAGGCGACAGCGTCCTTTTAGGAGCCCTGTTGCCAGTCTTACATCCTTCCTACCTAGAGGTCGAGCAAGTTGTTTTTTTGGCGCTCACCTCAGCAATCAGAAGCTTGGCCTGTCTCATGCCCTGCGTGTTATTCCAGAGCTCCTCAGAGCGCCTGTCTAAGTGTGGCATGCCGGAATACCTAGTATGGGTTCCGGACCTACCGGATCGGTTGATGAACCTTGTCTAGCCAATCTATCGGCCTTTTCATTTCCCGGTACACCTTCATGTTTTATGTCCCGAGACCCAGAGGAGATTGACCTTGTTCTGTCTTGCCATAGTTGTCAAGACACGTTTGCACTCCAACACAAGGGCAGAGTTAACCCTGTCCGACCTGATAGCAGACAGTGCAGCTATCTTCCTAGGGGGTATATATATATATATATATATATATATGTGGGACGTGACTTGAAATCAGACAATCCTGGGTTCTACCACTTGAGCTGGCATATTATCTCATACATTAAGAGATAGCGCCAATAAAAAAGAGAGAAAGAGAAATCTAGGGACATAATTTTCAAAGCCGCGTGAGGAATAGAAATCGATCATTCAACAGCCAAAGCACATCAAATGCATGCTCACAGTTCAAGAATGACCGCGGCAAAACCGATGCTCGCTCTGCCATTCACCTGTGCATTTAGGCTTGTTTTCGCGACTGCGTCACACCCTACATTTCTCCGTCGCTTTCCCTCTCTAACGTTTAGAACGATATGGAATTTATTCCAACTCATTGTTTTGGTTTTGTCGGGTGTTGGGAAATTTTCTAAATAAACAGTGGTTATTATTTGCCAAGAAGTTTTCCCTGGACCAGGTATCTTTTTTTTATTTTATCTAAGGTAGCCAATATTCAATAGAATAGCCCCGGTTGACCCTACCACAAATATAGTTCTAAGGTGGAATCTATTCTCAGGTATTGTATTGTTGTTTGGGGTGGTCTTTATCATAATTCCCCGGAAAACCTAAATGTATGTCAAAATACAACAATAAAAATATTATTTAATAAAAACAAATTACACTCAACAGAACATCTTTATTCTAGCTTAGAAATATTAAATATTCGTAACATATATGCCTTAAACGTCCTTAAATTTCTACCCAAAATAAAAGAGCAATGTCCTATGTTGCAGCACAGCTACTCTACAAGAGGTAGGCAAAATTCTAATTTGCAGATACCTAAATAAATAAGTAATATTAGCCAAAGATTTGTTACCTATTATGCTCCGATATTTTTTAACAATCTACCAAATCACATCAAAAATCTTAGCCATAAACCCAAAAAATTCTTACATGAAATCAAAAAATTTATAATGCAAAATCAAATTTTTTTTGCCAGGATCCTTGATAGATAAACGATAGTGAAAACTTACAAATAAAAAATTATATTGGTAATCATTTATCTTTTAGGTGTTTTAATAATATAATTTATCCTCTTTTTACAAATTATTTACAACACAATTTTTTTTATGGAGAATAAAAATACACCAAATTAACGTAATTCAGCATGTGTCTGTCTAGCGCATTCGCCAGTATACTGACTTTTTTAATTTAAAATTATGCAGGGCTTACTGTAATAATACGACAGTATTTTAATAAATAAATAAATAAAAAAAGGGCACAAAACTCCGTCAAGCTTTGAATAGAACACCAGTGGCGCAGTAAGAAAAATTTTCGGGGGGGGGGGATAGGTATAAAAGTATTATAAACATTACAGCTCCAAAGTCAACAAACAGCATATTTTGCAAAGTTAGTAATATGCAAAAAAGTGTAGTTTTGGTTTGTGGAAAACAATCATAATTTTGTTTTAAATTAAGTGATGTTCGTCAGCGGTCCACTAAATAATTTCCGTCACAGTAACTCAGTCATCAAACCAATGAAGATCCATCAGAAATCCGTCACACCTTTTTGATAGGGTTTTTAAGTAAATTTTTGTGGATGAATTTTTGTTTATTTGTTAATTTAATATTCCAAAATGCCAAAACCTTTACTGAGAGAGAACAGGGTTCGTACGGAACTTAAAACCCGAGAAAATTCAAGGAATTTGTTACCTATCCCATGCAAGTCATGTGCAAGTCAAAGAATTTGACAAAAAACGGCAAAGTCAAATGCTATTCTATAGCATATACTATATATAATAAAATACCATTAAAGAAGGTTACTTTTAGGACATCTTTAGCATATGCAAAGTATATACCAGTTATGCTACAATAAAATCATGAGTGTTTAATTCAGTGCACTCAGAAAATCATCCCAAGTGAAGTGTCTATATTTCCACCAAACGCGAAAATTCTGATTAATCGACCATAAGAATCCGTCAAAACGCTTATATTCCGCGGTTTCAACCTATTTCTTTATAAGCGCATGGTACAGTGGATATAACTTTGGTCTCTCTCAAGTTGTAGGTTGTGTGTTCGAACCCCGTCAGGCACTCCGCAACGAGGTGCCGGGATGTCTCCTCCACCCTCCCGCAGGCACGGCAGATGGAGTCATTCCCGATCCCGATGCAAGTCAGATGCTTACTGAGTCGGTTGTGGCCGGTCAGTATCCCTGTCAGTAGTCCAATATCTTCTCGTGTCCTTCCCAGGAGCCATTTGAGTCTGGCCGCGTCCGGTCCGTCGATGAATTCTTTGGACTGTCTGCATCCTATTTCGTTCTCCCAGGAGTCTGCCAGTGCATCGTTAGCCCATTTAATGAGTCGAATTTGCAGCTGTCTCCTTGTTATACCTAAGAGTGGTTCCGGCCCCACGTATTGAGTGTTAGCCCCGATCCGAGCGAGTTCATCCGCCTTTTCGTTGCCCGATACTCCCGTGTCTCCCGGTACCCACATCACTGTAACTCTTTTGTCTTGACTCAAGGCTTCCAGTGCTTCTACGCACTCTTCCACCAGAGTATTGGCAATGTTTGGCCCACTGAGTGCCTTTAGGGCCGCTTGGCTGTCGGAGCATATGTACACATTGCGAACCTCTTTTAGTGTTGCCGCCATTATAATGGCGTATACCTCGGCTTGGAAGACCGTAGCTTGCTCTCCGACCGGGTAGCTCATCCGAACTTCTTCTCGGTTTTGCACGTAGACCCCCGCCCCTGTTGTCTGCCTCTCCGATAGATTGGAGCTATCGGTTTAGCATATCACAGCGTTCCTCTCGAACTGTTGGTGGAGGTTCTCCCTCTGCCAGAATTCCCTATCGGGAATTTCGACTTTATACCTCTTATTGAATCTCCAGGGAATTCGGGTTGCCTTGATCTCAAAGGACGCAAGTGGCATCTCCCTGGTGGCCATTTGGACGACCCTTAGGTGTCCAACGGCTTCTCCTCTTCCTCTCAACTGACCAGAGTCTCTCAGATGCAAATGGGTCGCCATCGCTTCCTTCTTGATCCAAGTCGGTAGCGGAGGCAGTCCCAGAATGGTCTCGAGGGCTTGGATTGGTGTCGTCCTCATGGCGCCGGTTATTCCCCTGCACATTAGCCCTTGCAGACTTCTGAGCTTTTGGGATATGGTAGTCCTCTCCACTGCCGGCCACCGGACGATGGATCCATATTGAATCCTAGGTCTTAGTATGGCCGTGTACATCCGGTGGAGGTTCCTGGGTGTAATACGCCAAGTCCGATCTACCACCCGACGCAATTGCCACATTGTTGCCTTTTTCGGTCATTTTAGCAACATGCGGCGTCCTTGTCCAGGGTGACCCCCAAACACACCGTATAAATATGTCGTAAAATGTGTAACAATAATAACCCTGGGCAAGGTCACAGGCGAAAAATATACTGCACATGCCTGATAACGCAGTCTACTCGCGTCCGGAAGAGTTTATAGCTCTGCATTTTTACCAGGCCAACTTGATTGGGAGAGTTATTATGGCTACGGCTTTTTTTTTTGGAATCTGGTTATATGTTGGCAACTCTAAATATCAGTAATTTTTATTCTAACTGGTTGTTTATCAATGTAAGTACAGTACGAACATAAAGTAAGTAACTTACTTGTTGTAATATAATATCTTAGATATAATATAGTATGCACTTTTATACAATTAATCACTTGGAATAATAGCAATACTCAAAACAGTATCCTCAATAGATCCCATAGCTTTCAAGACACTGCTGCTGAAAAATATGCCTTTCTTGAGATCCTTGATATCCTGAAAACTAGTGCAGTTCAGAGAGAACACTGGATTTCGAATTCTAAGTAAGGAATTTTCTGATTCTTGGTTGGTTTGGTTATTCTTGAGTTCAATTTCGATTTCAAACCTTTTGGAGTCTACCTTGCTTCCTAAGAACCAGGCCAGATTATCAGATCGTCACTAAAATAATTTAAAAAAATTAAAATTTAATACCGCACGATTTTTTTCTGTAAATTAGTTAAGAAATTAGAGGTAAATTTAATATCCATTTTTACGAAAACTTAGGTAAGTAGTCGTTTTAAACTTAAGGCCCGTTTAGTTAACTTTTGATGTTTAATGCGTAATTGATAAATGTAATGGATAGTGTGTGTGTGTAATGCTTAATTAATAGGGGTGTTTACCCAAGTTTTTATGCACAATAGTTAATCACAATTTCATACAAGGAATCATGTTTTGGTTGGTTGGTTTTTGTATGTTTTTTCTGTTTTTTTTTTTAAATTAATAGACAATAAATAAATTTTTTGAAATGGCTTTGCTTATTTAAACAATATTAACCTCTTATAGTGCCCTCACGCGGTTTTTATTATTTTGATTAAATTTAATGCACAAAGTTATGCACTAAAAATTGAGTAAACAGCACTATTGGTAAAAAATTATAATAATTAAGCAATATATCCCTTGTGTTTATCAATTAGCCATTAGGCATAAAAAGTTGAGTAAATAGGCCTTTATTAGAAAGAATGTCATAGAGTTGACTTTTCTTCAATTTTCAGAAAAAAATGTAGCACTTTTACAGGGTTTTCCAACGAAAACGAAAAAGAGGTGAAACTGATTTGTTATTCAAGGGAGACACTTTTTGGCACTGATGGAGTTTTCAAGGGATGAGATTTACCACCAGAATGTAAATAAGGAAAGTGGTGAACACCTTATTCTTAAGGTCTTAAGGCCTCTACGAACATGTTCAAATTTTAAAAATCTAGCGATTAGTGTTCGATATATTCACTTTCCTGGCTCAGTTAAGTTTGCCCCCCCCCCCAGATCGATTTTCTCAAAAATTTTTATGCCAAAATTTTGCACACATTTTGCACAATTTTGCACACCACAAAGCAAATTTTGCACACCTTCCTACGAGAAACTACAGCCCATTTTCTGTGGGGGGGGGGCAAACTTGACGTTGCCCCCCCCCAGTCAATATTTTTCAAAAATTATGATGTCATTTGAAAGGTCTTATTTTGCACAATTTTGCACACCCATTTTAAAATTTTGCACACCTCCCTGTAACCCACACGAGGGTTCTGAAAATATCAAGTTTGCCCCCCCCCCCAGTCAATATTTTTCAAAAAGTTTGGTGTCGTTAAAAAGGTCTTATTTTGCACAATTTTGCACACCCATTTTAAAATTTTGCACACCTCCCTGTAACCCACACGAGGGTTCTGAAAATATCAAGTTTGCCCCCCCCCAGTCAATATTTTTCAAAAAGTTTGGTGCCGTTAGAAAGGTCTTATTTTGAACAATTTTGCACACCCATTTTAAAATTTTGCACACCTCCCTGTAACCCACACGAGGGTTCTGAAAATATCAAGTTTGCCACCCCCAGTCAACATTTTTAAAAAAATTTGGTGGCGTTAGAAAGGTCTTATTTTGCACAATTTTGCACACCCATTTTAAAATTTTGCACACCTCCCTCTAACCCACACGAAGATTCTGAAAATATCAAGTTTGCCCCCCCCCACCGTCGATATTTTTCAAAAAATTTTGTGTCATTCGAAAAGTCTATTTTGCGCAATTTTGCACACCCTTCAGTACCCCACAAGAGCGTTCTCAAAAAAGTTTGCCCCCCCCCAGTTAATATTTTTCAAAAAATTTATGTAATTTGAGAAGCCTAATTTTGCACAACTATTTTTAAATTTTGCACACTTCCCATGCCGTTTTCTTTTTATGGCGTTTACGGTTAAACTTGGTCCTAAAATTTCCCAGAAGTATAAGCAAACGAAGGAGACCTCGATTGTGTAATATCTTTGAATATTGTTTAAATTTACAGATAATTGTTTATGTTTTTAGATCGATCAATCAATTTTCCAAAAATTTTACGAAAAAAATAAAATAACGATAACCATAAAGTAATTCCTCCGAAAATTCCGAACTGTTATGGAACTGGCAGTCGCAGAAGTAACAATAATAATAAGGAAAGAGACAAAAACACTGACCAAAAAGACCTTAAGTGTGAATGGAACTTTAACTTTCTACCTATTGGTGTCATCCTATTTGCAGCAGGCGTTGTTTCCGTCTTTGGGTTGAGAATTGAGTCAAATTTATATGACATATTTTTTGAATTCGATTTGATTTTTTTTTCGATCTATAAAAGGAATAATAATTTTTTTCTTATTTGCCATTTTGAGTGCATGAAATATAAAAACAAAATGTCTAAAATGTTCATGTGTAGAAATAAATAAACGACTTCTTCTAATTATAATTATTGACGGACGGAATTTTTTGATGTAAACCTGGTTAATGACACACCAAGACGCCAAACGCATGGTGTGAACTGCAAAATCAAGGCGGGCGTCATCACCGTAGCCGCTGTCCGCAAATAGCAAGGTGTGATCCCACCATTATCCAGATGAAAATTTTCGGACGCACCCATGAAATCGGAGAAGCGTTTGACCTCGGGTGTAACTTGCCCCAAAATGGGTAAGTGCAGCCCTCTAGAAATTTGATAAGCCTTTGGTATTCTTGACATGTAGAAGAGAAAGATAGAAATGCGGCGTTATAGGCGTTCTTAGTCATTTTCGGTAAGATGTGTCTGAGCTTCATAGAAAGTGACAGTTTCCTCGTCCTTCACTCCCCAAATGGACCTACCTAAATTTTTCGGTGTTTGACGTTTCTTCGAGCTTGGGCATCTTGTCTTTACACTTTGCAGTGTGTATTTGTGGAAGAAATGAATTTAATGGACGAGGCTGGGAATAACTAATTTTTTTTATTATTTCGCCAGATGCACGAAAATGTCTGGGCGTGAAAAAAATTCTGTTTTTTTTTATAAGTTACAGGCAGACTGATATCGGATGGCTAGTGCAAGCAGTCAAACTATCCTATTGGTCGAAATTGAAGAATAGGTACCCTGTCCTGCAATACGTGTCAGGATAACACGAAAGAAGACGTGACGTTACGTAGTTTTCACCCAAGACGTTGCTCTATCAACAAAAACGTGTCATTTCGATCAGCTGGAGATGTCATGCATTCGCCATAAATTTAAAAGTGTACTTGGTTAATTGGCCGACAAGATTGAGATACGTCTTAGGATACGTCTTAAGATTTTTTTAGGGATGAGGTATTTTGGGGGTAGTTCCGAAGGGAGAAATGGAGGAAAGTTGAAAAAGAATAGGGCTCCGCGCGTCAATACACTTGATCGTTGTGTAAAATTTCATTATGATCGGTGCAGGAGTTTTTGAGTTACAGTGGCGCATATCGAGGCGACGGACAGACAGACAGATAGACAGACCGACCGACAGATAGACAGAGCGACGGCGTCTGGATTCGTGCTCATCTGAAGTCAGATCCACCAAATTCCTTCATCTTCCTCAAAATCTCGAAATGCGATTTTTTGACATTTACATTACTTCCTTCTCTTAGAGCGAGGGAAGTAAAAAGTTAACGAAATTCTTTTTGTTTTCTTTAAAATTACTTAAAGTAAAATTTATATTAGAAATCACGTAAGAAAAACTATTCTCCTCTTTGTTGCACCTTTAGAATATGTATTGCGCATAGTCTTTTTATTGGCTCAAAAATGGTACTTCTTCTAACGCAAACTTATAAAAGGCTATTTTCATTTAAGAAGGTAGTGCACTTGCCCAAAAAAGTGTAGAGCAGCTTTAGCTCGAAAGCGCTGAATTTCCGGATTATACTTAATTTTTCATATGCTATGACATCATCTAACAAATGGACGTAGATAGCACATCCTGTGAAGATCCATACCTTGAGAACCGCAACCATTCTGAACCACCAAATAGGCTGGTTCCGATTCTCAAGGCATCGAACATGACAGGATGCGCTGTCTACATCGATTTTTTTTGTTCATTTTTGATATGAAAATTTAAGTATAATACGGAAATTCATAAAAATTAAAAACTTTTGATTATATACAAATGTAAACATAAACAATTATCTGTAAATTTAAACAATATTCAAAGATATTACACAATCGAGGTCTCCTTCGTTTGCTTATACTTCTGGGAAATTTTAGGACCAAGTTTAACCGTAAACGCCACAAAAAGAAAACGGCATGGGAAGTGTGCAAAATTTAAAAATAGTTGTGCAAAATTAGGCTTCTCGAATGACATAAATTTTTTGAAAAATATTAACTGGGGGGGGGGCAAACTTTTTTGAGAACGCTCTTGTGGGGTACTGAAGGGTGTGCAAAATTGCGCAAAATAGACTTTTCGAATGACACAAAATTTTTTGAAAAATATCGACGGTGGGGGGGGGGGCAAACTTCATATTTTCAGAATCTTCGTGTGGGTTAGAGGGAGGTGTGCAAAATTTTAAAATGGGTGTGCAAAATGATGCAAAATTAGACCTTTCTAATGGCTCCAAAATTTTTAAAAAATATTGACTGGGGGGCAAACTTGATATTTTCGGAACCCTCGTGTAGGTTACAGGGAGGTGTGCAAAATTTTAAAATGGGTGTGCAAAATTGTGCAAAATAAGACCTTTCTAACGACACCAAACTTCTTGAAAAATATTGACGGGGGGGAGCAAACTTGACATTTTCAAAACCCTCGTGTGGGTTACAGGGAAATGTGCAAAATTTTGAAATGGGTGTGCAAAATTGTGCAAAATAAGACCTTTCTAACGACACCAAATTTTTTGAAAAATATTGACTGGGGGGGGGACAAACTTGATGTTTTCAGAACCCTCGTGTGGGTTACGGGGAGGTGTGCAAAATTTTAAAATGGGTGTGCAAAATTATGCAAAATAAGACCTTTCTAACGACACCAAATTTTTTTTAAAATGTTGACTGGGGGGGGGGGCAAACTTGATATTTTCAGAACCCTCGTGTGGGTTACAGGGGGGTGTGCAAAATTTTAAAATGGGTGTGCAAAATTGTGCAAAATAGGGCCTTTCTAACGACACCAAACTTTTTGAATAATATTGACTGGGGGGGCAAACTTGATATTTTCAGAACCCTCGTGTGGGTTACAGGGAGGTGTGCAACATTTTAAAATGGGTGTGCAAAATTGTGCAAAATAAGACCTTTCTAACGGCACCAAACTTTTTGAAAAATATTGACTGGGGGGGGCAAACTTGATATTTTCAGAACCCTCGTGTGGGTTACAGGGAGGTGTGCAAAATTTTAAAATGGGTGTGCAAAATAAGACCTTTCTAACGACACCAACCTTTTTGAAAAATATTGACTGGGGGGGGGGCAAACTTGATATTTTCAGTACCCTCGTGTGGGTTACAGGGAGGTGTGCAAAATTTTAAAATGGGTGTGCAAAATTGTGCAAAATAAGACCTCTCAAGTGACATCATAATTTTTGAAAAATATTGACTGGGGGGGGCAACGTCAAGTTTGCCCCCCCCCACAGAAAATGGGCTGTAGTTTCTCGTAGGAAGGTGTGCAAAATTTGATTTGTGGTGTGAAAAATTGTGCAAAATGTGTGCAAAATTTTGGCATAAAAATTTTTGAGAAAATCGATCTGGGGGGGGGGCAAACTTAACTGAGCCCACTTTCCCATATTGCCAATCGACGTAGTGAAGGTTTTTTCGAAATGGTACTCCAAATTACGCCATTTTTTTTCGCAAGTTGTCACACAAAATATTTTATTTTCCATAGTTTTTATAACTTATAGACTTCCAATTTGAATGGTTTTGCCAAAAAGAACGGTTTTCGTGGATTCACCCATAGATATTTTATAAAAACATGGAAAACGTAGGAATGACAAAAATTTTTGATTAAAAAAGAGATTATTTTATTCCAACCAAAATATGCCAAGTAAAGTTGTTAGAAACAAGAACAGTTTCTTCGCAAAAAAAATAAGTTTTTTGTTCTTATTAAAAAGTTTTTTTATAAGCAGTGATTATCCTTAACCTACCATAGACTTAAATGTTTTTTTTTTAAACTAAAGTCTATTTTATTGCCACCTACCTATTTTTTTCAAGATTGTTATTCGCACCACGAACATTCGATATCGATTTGATAAAGAACGTTTTTCCGTCGTATTGAATCATAAAACAGGTTTCGCCCTCAAGCTTTTTCACCCGAAGTTCCATGTGAGATCCAAAATATTGTACCAAAGGTCCAGAGTGACTTGTTTGAAAATGTTCCGTCACATTATTACCTAAAACAAATTAAATTCTGGTGATACAATGTATAGGGCTCTGAACTCCTCTGTTTATATACGTAGATATTTTGGTTTTTAAAGTTTGATTCAATGCACAGAAATGGTGTATGTGACCATTTATACTCTTTTTAAGAGTCCAGTATTCTTTTTCAAAGCGTTGCAAGTACTTTAAAATCCAATACATTAGACCTATACTATTTTTTCTCTCAAATTACATTCCTTTTATTTCTAAAAATTAATTTTTTTCGAATTACAGGTTATTATTTTTAAACCAAAATAAGCAATTCACAATATTAACAAAAATCAAAAATTTTAAAGAACATCATGCGTAAATTGCCAGAATTTTCGCCTATGGCGTTACTAACTATGATCCTAATTTAATTTCCCACAATTCCAATTAGCCAGCATTCAAAATGTATTACACATTGCACTTTTGGTTTAATTTTCTAAAAATTTTCACCTGTGGCGAATATAAAACGTTTTTTTGTCAAATTTAAAGGTAAGCAAACAACCCTCCCAGCAAACACAGTGGGCCCGGGCATATGTCGAACGTACGTCAGTCGCCGCACCATTTTTTGACTCCGGCTGACTCAACGTAACCTAAATTAAACTGTAATGACTTAACTACTAATTGGCGGGTTCATTCATAACTTTAATTCATAGTGGATAAGCAGAATTTTAGTCAGCGCCGGTTTCAGGGTATACCGGGCCCTTAGAACCATTGGAAAAGCGGGCCCCTCCCCTACTTCCGAACCTACATAAAAATAATTTCTTGAATAAAAAATCATACTAACATTTATTAAATCAAAAATAAACAGAAAGTATAACTTAGCGCCTTTATACCTTCATCAAAAACATGATTTTAGTAACTGTCTGCAGATAACTAAAGCATGCTTTTTTTTTTGGTTACCGATGCAAAAAAACTTTTTTTTTGATCACGGGTGCAAAAAAGATTTCTGTCCGTTTTTTACCCAAAATTAAAGAGAAATAGCGGAAAATAGTAATATTGAAAAAATCTAATTATTCTTGCCTAAAAATTAAGCCATTTCCGACAGTTTTCACCAAGTATTTATGAAAAAATCATTTAAAAACATCATAAAAATATCAAACTGTCAAAGCAGTGAATGTCACCGAGTAAAAAGGCACATCGCTATGGCAACCATTGTTATTTCATTTACCAGCCGCCTTGATTTATAGTGTAAAGATGGTGTGTTTTGCGAGAAGTGCTCTTCGTTCGAGATTTTTAAAAGTATTTTTCCTGTTTTTTTTTCGGATTTTGTAATAAAGGTATTAAAAAATAGTGTTCACAACTCGTGGCTAAACTGTGCTTTTTTTTACTCGCGTTTTTTACGTTATTTAAACCAACGCTTGTAAAAAAAGCACTATTTTAGCCACTAGTTGTGAAAACTACTGTTTTATATCTAGTTTTACGTGAAAAAAAATTCTCACACTTTTATATTCACCATATATAACTAGATCTATTTATAAAAATTGTTTTCGAGCTTTCTCGTTGGCAAATTTATCAATTACTTGTTCATAATTGATATAATTCAAGGATTCATTTTCAATATAGAGAACAGGAAACGGTCAACTTTTCATGTCTGAGGCTAGCCCGGTGCTTATTTTTTGCCCTATCCAACGCAGAAAAAGATCGTTCTCTACTAGAGTTTGATCTAGGAAGAGACGGAAAAATCTGTATTGTCTATTTTTATAAGAGCTTAGCTCCGGTCGGTATTTACGTCAGATTGATCACTCTTATCTAAAGGCAAATTTTTCATGACCCTAACCACTTTGTGGTTTGTTAGGATAATGACGTCAGGAATGACGTCACGGTTAACTCACTGGTTAACAGCTGATTTGGTTGACAAATACAGTATACCAATTTACGTTCTGTGATTTTGTCTTCTTCTAAACTAGCTCATTTTTATGTAAATAAAAGGTTGGACATACTAGAACTACTACTAGGTACTACTATATGATGCTGCGTTACCAACCTAGAGAAAGTTATGCAAATATGTTAAAAATGCATACCCACATGGATTCTAGACCTACCTAGGTTCCCCTATTAATATTTAGAAGTACAATTTCAACAGCATTTAGAGGCGCGTGGGCCAGAAAAAAAACAAAGAGACCTAACGAGTAAAAAAATTAGGTAATTATGCAGTATACGGTTTTCTGCCATTTTTGATTTTTTTATGAAAAATTCTTTATAGAGGCACCTGCTAGGGTCCCTAAGACCCCAAATCCGCCGGCGCCGGTTTTTTTTAAAGAGAAAAAAGGGTGCCGGGGGGAGGGTTGTAATGTGTTTTTTGATTGTTTTGGGTTGGGCTGTGTTGGATTGGGTTGTTTTAGTGCAAAAATTTAAAAAAAAAACAGAAAAAAATAAAATAAAAAAAAACAACCGGCGCCGGCGGATTTGGAGTCCTATGGACCCTATAGTAGATGCCCCCATAAAGAATTTTTCATAAAAAATCAAAAATGGCAGAAAACTGTATACTGCATGAAAAAAATCGATATGCTTTACAGATTTTTATTATGGCAATTTCCCGTGAAAAATAAAGAAACAACATCAGCCTTTCGACAATTCATAGTTATTCAGACACTCGTATACACCTTCAGGCACACTGCAATTGCATTTTTTAAATAGGTAAGTATCGAAAGCAATTCAAGTGTACCATGATATATACTATGTAAGGTACCTTTTCTTATATTTTCAAACACCAATGGGTCATCTGTTTTCATAATAAAAAGTTCTTTGTTAACGACCACTGCATACTCCAGCATTATTACTTACACCCACATAAATCTGTATATCTATTGATGTGAAAAAATCAGAGATATGGACAAGGGCAAACCCCCACTTATAAACTCGACGTTGGAATCCCAGATAAGGGTCAACGTCGAACGGTAACGTCGGGTTTATAAATAATGGGTAAAATGCGAAAAAAATAAAACTGGGAGGACTCTTAGATATATATAACTTTTTTTTGTCGGATTTTTTTTTAAGAATAATTTATAAATACAATGAAAATGCACAAAAAATGTATTTTCAAACTGCAAAAATTTATCAGCCAATACAGACCTCACCAAGCGAAGACCCCCTGACCTCATTTTCAAACTACAATCACAAACCAACTGCAAGAGGTAGTTTGCCAGGTAAGTTTGGTCTGACGTCATGGTAAGAAAACCCACTCGCAAAAATGACATGATTTATGGTTTAGTTAAGTATGACGTCACACATGATGCGCCATTTCAAATACAATTGATTGTGGTTTGCAAACCACACACGCGAAAATATGAGTGGTTTGGGTAACCATAACCATGGTATAAGTAGTTTATTACGTCTGCATGTAGGGGAGTTAAATCCGAACCGTTCGGTAATTCATCTTCGATCAGTTAGACGTAAATCCGTGTGCTCGATAGTTTTTGGCCAACGAAACAGATTAATTTGCTATTAATTAATTAATTGAGAATCCCTTTTTGAGCGCATCTTTAGTATATGCTTCGTACATATTCAATTCAATCTTTATTGTCAAAAAGATTTCTTAGAAATATTGACATTGTCATTTTATAAGGTAATATGTATAACATTTTTACAAGTAAAAAATAAGTAAATTACTACTAAAGTAAAGAGGCTATATAATCCTATTTTTACATATTTAGAAAAGTTAAGTTTAAATACATAGTAATATAAAAAAATACCGATAAAGTAAGTCTAGAGCAGGCATACCTAACAGGCAACTTAGCCACCTCTAGCATGTACACTGAGATAAATGGTGGGCTACGAGAACTCAAATATGTGTTCTCCTAGACCCAGCCGTGTTGCCAATAGAAAACAGCCCAGACCTCTGGGCTGTGAGAACCAAGTTCAACGGATTGCAGGGTAACACGGTTCGTGTGTTGTGGTAGCCCAAAGTATGCATAAATACTGAATGAATTTTTTTGGCCATTTGGGCTGTCAGAACTTAACATCTAGGTTGTGGCGACTCATGATCTGCGCTGGGAGAACCCTGCCTTTGGGCTACCAGAACTCAGCACCTGGGTTGTGGTAACTCATGATCTGGGCTGGGAGAACCCTACCTTTGGGCTACCAGAACTCAGCATCTGAGTTGTAGTATAGTCAGTCGGGGTAACTTTTAACCATTATGGGTAACTTTGAGCCACTTGGAAAATTCAGTTTAGACACATGAAAAGTTCCAACATATAATTTTCCAAGTTGCTCAAAGTTAACCACAGTGGTTCAAAGTTACCCCAAATGTACTAGTATTTTGAAAAAAAAATAAAACTTATTTTTATTTTTTATTTTATTTTTATAAGAAACTGCAAGGTTAAAAATGTTTTAGTCAACGAAATAAATGCGAATGCAAAGAAAAAAAATCTTAAAAAAAGCTACTAGAGATAAAAAATAGCTTCAACTTGTTTTTCTCAAAAAAAAAAAGATTTTCTGATTTAAAAATAAAACAAAATCCAACGAAGCCTTGACTCTCCAGTCTCCCCGACTGACTGTATACAAAATATAATGAATAAGTAACTAACTATACAGCGCTATCCATTATAAACAAGTATAGAATTTTTGAGTCTTAATCTAAGATTAAATTAAAGGGAATTCAAAAGAAATCATTACTTTTCCTGATATATTTGATATTAGAATACTTAGGCTTTGTACATATATTTTGTTACTTTAAATGAAACACCATGTAGCTAACCAGGCTTTACCCTTGCCAACAATGCTAAATAACTCAAAAACTAAACGAGATTTTTTAAATTTCTCTTAAATTCAAAAAAAGCACACAATAAACAAGGTGTTACGTTGAAAATAACAAAACATATGTATGCAATTTGTAAATTGTGAATGTCAAATTTCAGATAACACGATAAAGTTTATAATGGAGATCCCCTTACATAAAAAAACTAATATATCGCGTTTGAAAATGTTTAACTGTGAAAAATATAAACAAAATCAAATATTTTAATATTAATATGGTGCGTTAAAAACAAAACCTAAAGGCTAAACTATAACGCTAAAGCTCTCCTTAAGTCTAATTTGCTCAGGAAAATGACAGATATATATATATATATATATAGTTGTAAATTAGGCTTAGGAAAGTTAGCGGCGTTAGTAAATCTGAGCCAAACTGTTTAAAATAGAAAACAGACCCTGTATATTTCGCACTCCACAGTTTCATTTGATTTAGAAAATACAGTAAAACACGTTAATATTTTTCACTCGTGAACCTGCCGCTGCACCGGCCAGGATACCGGCACATATGACCTACACTAACTACATCACAACTGGAAATAAAGCTAGCAACTGCCAGCCAAAGCAATCACTGAGCCAAAGCAACCCGCAAGCCCGAATATGTGCAAAACTCGACATTCGGCAAGTACCGCCTATAATCGGATTCACATGTGTAAATCCCTGGGTTTTACTAGACGGCGGAAAAAATAAACCATGATCATGAGTTAGAACAATTCAGGCCCTGAGTTATCGTAGCCCAGACCGTGAATTACCACAGACCCAAAAAGTTAATACATGAAACTGGGCTGGGACAATCCCATGCCTGAATTATGGCATCCCACGACTTGCTGAGTTCTCCTAGCTAAATTCAAATGGTTTGGGACAATCATACCGTATGCTCTAGTCACGCACGGTGTGAGTTCTGGTAGCCCCAAATTTTCAACCCACGGTCGTGGGTTGGCAAATGGTTATAGGAATTTGCACAAAAGAAGTGAGGACTTCTTTCATATACGGAAAGATTGTACTTTTCAATGGCAATGTTGTTTTTGCTTCTGGTGTTGCATCTATGCAAGGAGTTGACTAGAGGGAACCTGACCTGACTGATATTTTGTTTTATAAATACTAGCGCTTCAAACAGGAGTATACAGAGAACGGTTAAGATCTCGTTTCTTCTAAAGACAAGAGTCCGATGGTTTTAATCCAAAAATTTTACGAATGATCTTTTTTTGCAAGACAAATACACGGTCCAGCTCTACTGACTGACCCCAGAAAATAATCATCTGATATGAGAGTATGCCAAAAAATAATACACTCCAAGTAATTGCTTTTGTGTTAAGATGTTACAAAGATTATGAATTGCAAAAAAGGCAGAGTTTAGTTTGCTAGCAATGTGTCTTATATGATCTGACCAGGTGAGTTTCGCATCTAAGAAAAGTCCGAGAAATTTACAGTTTGTAACCTGACTTACTGTCTCACCTTGAAGATAAAGTTGAAAGTTAGGGATGACTTTGCGTTTATGGAAGGTAATGTAGTGGGTTTTTACAATTAGCTTGTTTTTGGTGCACCAAGTGTCAAAAGCTGCTAGTACCCTCTCTACAAAGCATTTAAGTTCCTCAAAGGATGTAGCAGTGATAACAATTGTTGAATCATCAGCATAGAATATTAATGTGATAGTTTAGCCTAGTTGTGATAAGAAGTCCACCATATCATTTAAAAAAATTTAAAAAAGAATTGTAGAAAGGAACAGCCGTATTTTATTTCACGTTGTTCTGACACTTGTCTACCTACTTTTACTTCAATCTTTCTCCCAGTTAGAAGTTATCCACGGGTTTAATAGTTCTTTTACTCCCATTTCCCAAATTTTTTGTACTAGATATTCGCTATCGACATAGTCAAACGCTCTAGTTAAGTCAAAAAATAGCGCCAGAGTGAAATTTCCGTTATTTTTATTTATTTACAAATTGAGCAAGCTCAACGTTGCTGTGGTGGTTGAGAAACCATTTCGAGAACCATGTTGGTGTGGCGATAAGATGTTATATTTTGAAAAAAAGGAATGTAATTTGTTTACAATTTCCTTTTCAAAAAGTTTGGATATTGAGAGTAGGCCAGTGATGGACCTGTAGTTTTCTACTGAGTCAGTTTTACCTTTTTTGTGAGGGGGTATGACATTACCAAGTTTTAAGGAATCTGGGAAATTACCGGAATTTATGGAAAATTAAAAATATAGCATAAGGGATTTTTAATGTTCCCATATTTGTTCTAATACGAAAACTTTTTTGTTTTTTAGTTGTTTAAGAGCACAATACAAATCCTCTTCTAAGGTAGGGCCACCAAAAATAGAGTATGGATTCCTAAGAGGCAGAGTGCAAGTAAAAGGAGTGCTTGGTAGTAAGCTCAAAAGAGTTTCTATACTATTTGCAAAGAAATCGCAGAAATAATTGGTAATATCAAGTGGATTATTCAGTAATATATCATTTGCTCTAAGGTTTGAAGGGACATGGTTTGATTTTTTAATACGACCTAAATTTGCGTTGACGGTTTTCCAGATAGATTTTGTGCAGTTTTCCGCATTTACTATTTTTTGTTGGTAGTGTTCCTTTTTGGCCATTCGAATTCTATCTGAAAAGATTTTTTTTGCATTTTTGTAGTGAGCGTGCGCCTCTTTAGGATTTGTTTGTTTAGTTAGCCAGAATAGATTTTTTAGTTGTTCACTTTATTTTATTATATTTAAGTTTATTCATGCATTTGATTTGATATGACAGTATTTTTTTTTGCTGATGGGACAACATAAATCCAGAAAGTAAAGAATAGTTGACCAAAAGTAATTATAAGCATTATTTATGTTAGGTATCTTATACAGAGGTTTAAAGTCGTTTTTTGATAATTAATATTTAAGTTTCTAATATTGTTTTTCAATTGTAATTTGTTATATACTAGGAGTATTTAAAGGTTTTGCGTTGACCATGATTATAACCTGCGCTCTGTGGTCCGCAATCTGCGACATACATACATACATACTATGTAAGTATATGCTATTAAGGATATCCATAGCAAATGCTATGAATGTACCATTTGAGTAAGTTCTTTTAAGTACATCTTTAACACATGCAAAGAGTATATCAATTTTAAAACATTTTTGGACCATTTAGCGCACATGCTATTCTGGCACCATAAAAGAACATTAAAAGAATGAGCTTCTAAGTATTTTCTTGGCATATGCTAAGAAAATACCACTAAAGAAGGTTACTATTAGAACATCTTTAGCATATGCAAAGTATATATATCACTTATTGAAACATTATTTGGTACTTTTAGCGCACATGCTACTCTGGCACTGCAAAAAAACATCAAAATAATGCGCTTCTAGTATTTCCTTAGCATGTTATTAGGCGGAACGTAATATGTTCTTAGCACATGCTTAGGATGTTGCAATGTTAATTCAGAAAATCTTTAGCAAATCCTTTTTCTTCTTGAGGATATTCTATGTACATGCTAAGGATGACAAATTGCTATGTGGGTTATTTCTGTGCTTATGCTTATTTGTGCGGCTGCGCACTTAGCAAAAAGAGGGGAGGTAAATGAAATAGGCATAAAGACAAACTTTATTAGACACGCCCATTTATAATGTAATAATATAATAATATAATAATATAATAATTTAATAATATAATAATATAATAATATAATAATATAATAATATAATAATATAATAATATAATAATATAATAATATAATAATATAATAATATAATAATATAATAATATAATAATATAATAATATAATAATATAATAATATAATAATATAATAATATAATAATATAATAATATAATAATATAATAATATAATAATAATAATAATATACTTATAATTATAATATACTTATAGCAATTTGTCATCCTTATCATGTGCATATAATATCCTCAATAAGAAAAACAATATATGTTCTAAATTAACATTGGAACATCCTAAGTATGTGCTAAGAATAGATTACGTTTCGCCCTAATCACATGCTATGCAGGTTTTTAGGATGTGCTAATAGATATTATTCTTATCAGATGATTGGCATGTGCTGAATCTATAGTAGCGCAAAACCAGTATAACTCCTAAAATATGGCTTTAAATAAAATAAAAAATACATGTTTGAGCTCTAAAAACCATGTCCTATCACAATACATCATAATAAAAAAAATAAAAACAAATAATAAAAAAAAGTGCGACGCACCGACGGGGTTCGAACCGACAACCTACAGGTTGATAGACGAATGCGCTTATAAAGAAATAGGTTGAAACCGCAGAATATAAGCGTTTTGGCGGATTTTGATAGGTCGACTGAAAAGTGTTAATCATGATTTCATTAGTATATGTTAAGGAAATACTAGAATAACATTCTTTTGATGTTTTGTTACGGTACCAGAATAGCTTTTGCGCTAAAAGGACCAAATAATGTTTCAATAAGTGATATATACTTTGCATATGCTAAAGATGTTCTAAAAGTTACCTTCTTTAATGGTATTTCCTTAGCATATGCCAAGAAAATACTTAGAAGCTCATTCTTTTGATGTTCTTTTGTGGTACCAGTGCATGTGTAAGATGTACTCAAAAGGAGCTAATCAAATGGTACACTGCTATGGATATCCTTAATATCATATACTTAAATACTATGTACCAAGCATATGCTAAAGATGTGCTCAAAAGGACATCCTTAAAAGGCGGTTTAACGCATATGCTATGCAAGTAAATGTTTGTACTTGAATGTATTTTTTTGTTTTTTAGAATGAAGGATTTGTATAACAAATAACTTTGCCAAAACAAATTGGTTGTGTCAGGTAGTCACCACTAACGGCTCAAGCAACTAGTTTGGTTAGTGGGGAGGGTCAGGTCACCACTAACCAACATACCAATCTAACCAAAGCCCCAAAAACAATGATGACCGTAAAAAAAGATTTTTTTTGCACAGTTCGTGGTTGCTTGAGCCGGCCTACATAAGTTTTATTTCTTGCGCCACCCCTGGTGAAATTGCTGGATCCGCCACTGTCAGATTCCTTAACTTTTTCATGAGATCAAAAACTCTCTGACTTGTGTCTCGGCGGTTTTCCAGTTCCGTACGAATTCTGTGTAAGATTAAAGTACCTATATCAACCTTTTAAATTTTATCGTTATTGGGATATTTACCTTTCAAAATATGACTGCATTTCCCTTCAAAAGGACAATAATAGGTTGATTCCACTTCTTTATCGTCCGCAATATCTACATCATCTAAACCATTTATCCTATCGTTTTCGATCACATTTGCGTCTAAAAAGTCCAAAGAGCCGTGGTAGGAGTTCGCTCTATTGTCGAAATCGCTGATATTTGTCAAGGAGTCGTCCATGGTGGTCGCGCCGTGGACTAACTTTAATCTATTAGGCAGAAAAAGCAGGTTACTAGGGACTTATTGTACATTTTGCAGTATTATGATGCTGTTGACAGATACGCGTACGCAGCCGCCATCAGATTAACGGCTGCGGCCGGACGTTATAGTGTTACCCCACAGAGTATTAGGGAATTATTGAAACGCAATTAGAGCTGCAGGCACTAATAAGGCCGGGCACTATTTTGACACTGTTGACAGATACCCAGCAAACACGGTTCCCTCGGGACTTCGTCAGCTCAATGTCGATTGCCGAATTTTCCGTCATCGGCACGACGTCGATTTATGACATCGGACCAGCAATATTTTTTGTACGCTTGCGATGTAGGCCCAATATATGTTTGCCGACGCAGCGTTAGGCTGTAGCCTGCCGTCGGACCAATGCTAAATTTTACTTTTCGCTGACATTGGCATACCGTCGCCGTACGATTAAGATCCGATATGGTTTAACCACATGGTACCGACCATCCGCCCATAAAGCTGCTTAATTTGGTCGGTCTAACGATGGCAAGCTGGTCTCGGCCCAACATCGGTAAACCATTCAAGTTCCTAAAATGGTCCAACGTCGGCGATTGACGAAGGTCCGTCGGTGGTAGCTTAAAGCGGCCCGACAATGGCAAACCACAAAGGTCCGATAATGGGTGGATAATAATAATAAAGGCCTACATCAGCCTCTCAAAGCGGCCCGACGTCGGGGATTGACGAAGGTCCGTCGGTGGTTGCTTGACACGATCCGACATTGGCGAACTACAAAGTTTCGATAATGTGAGTGCTTAACCAGTCGGGCTGGTTTAAGTGGCAGAAGAGGTGATTCTTGTAGAGAAGTACCACCATCTTGTAAAGTCCGCATTATAGTTTTGAAATATCTTTGCTCATTATATATATAATATTATCTTCCACTGTACAGGGAACATAGTGCCATTAGCGCCATCTGTACATACTAGGAAGAAACTATTAAGCAGTTTCAAAATTTTAAGGTGACGTAATCGGACCATCGTCAGTTGCCGATTCTCAACCAATCAAACAAAGTTCCAATCAAACCATCGTCGGCCCTAAAGTCGACTATAGTAAATCGGGCCATCGTCAGTTGCCGATTCTCGACCGATTAAACAAAGTTCCAATTGGAGAATCATCGGCCCTAAAGCAGATAAGGTTTGCGTTGGCATAATGTCGACCATAGTAAATCGGGCCATCGTCAGTTGCCGATTCTCGTCCGATTAAACAAAGTTCCAATCGGACCGTCGTTGGCCCTAAAGCAGATAAAGTGGGCGTAGGCATAAAGTCGACTATAGTAAATCGGACCTTCGTCGGCCCTAAAGCAGATAAAGTAGGCGTCGGCATAAAGTTGACTATAGTAAATCGGGCCATCGTCAGTTGCCGATTCTCGACCGATAAAAGAAAGTTCCTATCGGACCATCATCGGCCCTAAAGTAGATAAAGTGGGCGTCGGTCGAAAGTCGACTATAGTAAATCGGGCCATTGTCAGTTGTCGATTTTCGACCGATTAAACAAAGTTTCAATCGGACCATCGTCGGTCCTAAAGTGGCGTCGGCATAAAGTCGACTGTAGTAATGTGGACCTCTGTCAGTTGCCGATTATTGACCGAAAACTAAATATCGCAATCTGTCCAAAATCGAGCCAGCGTGTAGTCGCCGATGCCGACACACTGCCGACGTTGTCGACATTGACCCGATTCAATGCCGACGATTTGTGTTTGCTGGGTACGCATGCGCAAGAACGACCACATTTAGTGCCGACACTAATACGGTTAGGGTCTGCCCTTATTTGTGGAGGAATTATACTGGGTCGTATCTTGGCTGTGTCTGGCCGTATTTGACGTTTTTGACAACTATTCGCCATTTTTTTACCTTAATTCTACTTTCGGGAATTTTTGGTGTTATGACCGCCAAAAAAGCAAAAAAGGGTCATTTCAAATCAAATCCACCAGGACCGGTATTCTCGTAACTAAATACGCTTAGCGTTTCGTACTCGCTGACCGTATGATAACGTAATATTTGCATACCACGTGACCAAAGTAAAAAAAATGGTATTCACGTATATTGAACGCAAGGCGTCGACGAAATGCGCTCAGCGCGTGGCGACCGTTTGAGAAACACCTACCATTTGCCAGCTGTTTTGCCCTCCGCGCGTACGATTGTCCTACCATATACAATACTTTGTAGAGTGGTGCAGAAAATATAGTAGTTTTTTTACTTTTCGTTTTTATTAATATATGTGTACCAAAAAATATCTGGTATTGTTAGGCTCATGCCCACATTTTCTTTTAAAAATAAACTAAAAACTTTCATGAAATATGAAATTAGCAGACATGAAATAAATAGCTTAATTGATATAAAAAATAATTAGTAAAGAATATAGGTAACTATCTTTATTTCTGTGTTTTCGTCTGTATTTCCTTTACTTTTCTGAAAAATCACATTTTTCACACTAATTACCATTTTTTTTATCTTTTGTCATTTTATTTATTCATAAATGTACTAAACATTATTATTTTCTTTTTTTAATTCAACACTTCCATGAAAACATACATTTTTCCACGCGCGAGTTTCTCTTGTGGATGTATGAATTCTGTGTTTGTTGTTGAATTGGTTAGATTATTTTTTGGGTGACAAATACCTTAGACTTTTATTTTCTGTTTCTTCACTATAATTATAAGGTATAACTTACTAGATATATAAGTAACTATTGTGAAACAATTTTAACAATAAATGCTATATAATAAAGTATCAATATCAATATACGACCGTGCCGGTAACACCACTTTCCCTGACAGAGTGCCGGAATAAATTTAAACTTTCCCGCACTCATGAGTGCGGAATTTCTTTGTAAGTGTGCGATTAAGTCTCGGGGTAAACTTTTTCCCGCACACTGTGCGGGAACGTGCTACTAGTTTATATCGCAGGGTCAAAGGGAGGGTTTAATTGACCTACACCAAGCCATCAAGTAATTTTTTAAAGGATCAACACTTTCTGAACTACAGATACAACTCGATCACGTAATGGCCTCTATCTTACGCATAGAAAAAGAAAAGGAGCGACAAGGCTAACAAGAAATAAAAATGCAAAATTCGGTGATGCCAAGATGTGCTAAGCGAATTTGATTCTGTCTGCTCGCAAGGCAGCGCGTTCGGCAGAGCGAATACGAAAAGTCGTCGGTCAGCGTGCCGCTGAGCGCAGCTGTTCGCTATTCGTTTCGCTTAGCGACTTCAAAACGTTATGTATTACAAGAATAGCGGCGCGCTGACCATCGACTTATCGTATTCGTTTTGCCGAACCCGCTGCCCTGCGAGCAGACAGAATCAAATTCGCTTAGCAGATCTTGGCATCACCGCATTTTGCATTTTTATTCCTTGTTAGCCTTGTCGTTCCTTTTCTTTTTCTGAGGCCCTTACGTAGTCGATTTCGATCCGGGGTTCAGAAAGGGTAAATCAAATGGTGGTTAAACTAGTAGGCAGAACTTACTTTTTCTTAAATTAATTTTTGAAAATCAAAACAAACTAGGTACCATTTTGCTTAAACATGTACCTAAAGAAATGAAAATATCTTGATAACTAGGACACAACTAGGACAGTGGTTTATAGCTCGTATTAAAGATATTTTAAATACCTTTCGAATGATGTATCACATAATGTACTTTTTTTAAGTTTGAAATTAAAAAAATAATAATAATAATTTTTGACAAACAGGATTTTTTATTCTTTTCAAAAATAATACATTTTGTTTCTGGATATTTCGCCAGACTATTTACAAAATTTGAAGATGGTTCGGTTGATCAAAAAAAATTATTTTAAAGATTTTGAAAACAATTTTAAAATAAATATTAGGTTATGTGATACTTTATCAAAATGGACTTTGAAATACCTATAAAACCAGGAATTAGGAATAAATTGTACGGTATAGAGTTCTCAAGATATTACTCTTTTTGTGTACCTGCACATTTGGTTTAAATTGACTGTCTTTACATGCATTTATCAAAATATGAATATCTTGAGAACTATACATACTACAAAACTACAAAATCAAGTGATAGCTTGTTTTAAAGGTATTTTAAAGGCCATTTTAATGAAGTATCACATGACCTCTTTTAAAAAAGGTATAGTCATTTTAAAGCCCATTTTGATAAAGTATCACATAACCTAATATTTTTGGAAAAATTGTTTTCAAAATTTTTAAAATATTTTTTTTTGATGAACCCATTAAGTCTCCATCTTGAAATTTTGTAAATAGTTTGGCGAAATACCCAGAAACAAAATATATTTTTAGAAAAAAGAATAAAAAAATTCTTTTTTCAAAAAAAAAAAAAGATTTTTTTATTTTTTTAAACAAAAACTATATCATGTGATACATCATTCGAAAGGAAATAAAATATCTTTAAAACGAGCCATAAACCACCGTCCAAGTTTAAGTAGTTATCGAGATATTTCAATTTCTTTAAGTACATGTTTGAGCAAAATTGTTAGTTTTTGTGATGTTCAAGAATTAATTAAAAAAAAAAGTCATGGTCAAAAAAATTTCAAATTTGGGATTTTTCATCCCCTTTATGGTTAGAATAAATAAACCAAAAATTATCGAAATTGGGGAGATGGTCTGCCAAACCTCCCTTTTTCTTGGTTGATTTCATATGAAATGACCCAAAATTAGGCAAAATTTTGTAAATAGTCTGGCGAAATATCCAGAAACAAAATGTATTATTTTTGAAAAGAATAAAAAATCCTGTTTGTCAAAAATTATTATTATATTTTTTTTAATTTCAAACTTAAAAAAAAGTACATTATGTGATACATCATTCGAAAGGTATTTAAAATACCTTTAATACGAGCTATAAACCACTGTCCTAGTTTAAGTAGTTATCGAGATATTTCAATTTCTTTCAGTACATGTTTGAGCAAAATTGGTAGTTTTTGTGATGTTCAAGAATTAATTTAAAAAAAAAGTCATGGTCAAAAAATTTCAAATTTGGGATTTTTCATCCCCTTTATGGTTAGAATAAATATACCAAAAATTATCGAAATTGGGGAGATGGTCTGGCAAACCTCCCTTTTTCTTGGTTGATTTCATATGAAATGACCCAAAATTAGGCACAAAATAGTTATTTTTTTATGAAATTTACCGATGAAGACAATTAGGAGATCATGTGTTCTCCCGACAAATATCTGTCTGTGTTATCTTCATGTGATACAACAGGCTTAAGTATGTCGAAAACAGGCAGAATATATTTGCAGGTTAGAAATTAAGTCGTGTCGTCACCGTTTCGCTAGAGGCGCTTCCATCAATAATTTTATAATTTGCACCTTTTAGGGCCAAGCACAACCTGTGTTAAGGTCAGCAAGTAGGTAGGCATTATCCAGTGTGGCCGTTTTCAATAATTCCATAGCTGATGAGTTTTAAAATCGTATACATCCAGTCCTTATTTAGACATTTAGAAAAATATAACTTAAAAACACGCCAACAGTAAACCGGGCTGATTTAATTTAAGTTTAATAAATTCAAAAAATATAACAAACTGTTAAACATTTTTTTTTGTCCGAAAGTAAATAAATAAGAAAAGAAAAACGTCGATCGCAGAATCGCTCTATTTCGCAAGCAACTTAAAAGCCATTTATTAGCGGATAACCAATTTTAACCAATTTTGACCCGAGCATATTAACGATCACGGTTTGAACCAAATTAGGGGAAATTTTTCTGTCAATAATCAGCTGTTTCACTTTTGGTTCAAACCAAAAATAACCCAGCGCAGGAGCAGGGTTACTTGACAGCACATTGTTGTTTGGGGTTAGATTTTTTTAACCGAGTTTTGTGTGAAACACTGTACTGTACTTAAGTAGAGTTAATGGCTTGTTTGAGAAATATCATAAGGGGTGGCATTTCTTTGGCTACTCATATTTTTAAGGCAGTTTATGTTAATTTGTGGGATTCGACTGTCTGTTGGACTAGGTTAAGGCGCAATTACACAGACGAACATGCTCAAACAAAAGCTCGTGCAAAAGATCTAAAATTTTTTGTGTGAACATTTTTGTGAGCTTTTCTTTGAAAATTTTGTTCGGGTAAATTTTTGAGCAAATTATTGCTATCTGTTTTGGAAACATATTTTTAAAGATGAGAATAAATAAAATTTCACATCAGTGATCAGTGATCTCAATTCTTTAAAAAAATGGAACACCAACTTTTATTTTAAATTTTTGTGAAAAAAAGCCGACGGCAAGCGAAACATTATTCTTGGCTATCAGTTTTGTCAGATGGATTAGGGTTACTTACAATATTTTTTTCTTAGGATTTTTCCCGGATTTTTTTGCCCGGGTGTTTTTTTGGGATTTTCTTGCAAGTTTTTTTTATTTCCAAGGGTTTTTTCCTAAATTCAAAAAACAACCCAGGAAAATTTTTCTTTTTCAAAAAACTCAAAAATTGCACTTTTAAGCGGTAATCCGCGCCTCACGACTATGAGGAGTGGTGGGGAGGGGATTTTTTTTTAAATATATTTTTGTAACTTTACTTTACCCTTAGCTTTGATTGTTTTTTTTTTAATTCCTCACACCAGATTTACCTAGTTAGTTTAAGATGAAGATAGATATTTACTGTCAATTTAATGTAATAATCAAGGTCGATTACTGACACTGAACAACAATATGCAAAGGAGCAACATTCCGATTCAGAAGTCTAGTCTATTACTGCTAAATTATATTTTTTTAGACAAGGGTCGGGATTGTAGGGTTGTAAAAGTGGGTAATAAACGGGTATTATTTAGACCGAACGTGCTTTTGTTCATATATTTGAGATTTACTAAAATGTATATAGGTTTTTTAATTTGATTTAATTATTATTGTATGTGTTTTAAACTAGGAAGTAAAATAAAGAGATATTCTTTTAAACGTAAATTTTTATCATAACATTTTACAGGCAACAGCAATAAATAAGTGCCAATTATTATTTTTTTATTCTCGTTTTTTTACAACCCCAAAAAAGTTACAAGTATACTGGCATATCCCCTATAAAAATCAGGTCAATCGAAGTTGCTTATGAGGTAAAATGTGAATTTCGACATCAAATCGTTTTTCCGTCGGAAAGCATTTAATTAAAAATACCTTGTTTTAAAACTTAGTCTTTCTATCTTCAGTTAAGTTCAATGAATTCCCATAAAACTATAAAATTTAAATTTGTAAGAAATTTCTATACCAACATTTCTTCAAACAAATTTTGCTTAACATTCTCTCCAAAATTTCCTTGAGTCTTTTTGTACGAGATTTTGCTCGAACTTTTTTTTGAACATTTTGCTCAAGAGGCTCGTGTAAATGTTTGTCGGCATTTCAACATCAAAGGAAAGTTTGTCTGTGTAAATGCGCCTTTAAGACTTCTGAACCGCTGGACAGATTTTCATGCAATTGTCGTGAAAAAATAGTATTTGATAATAAACACGGCTTTATTATTATTATGAACAACCATAACTTTAAAACCGCGATAACCAACCCATATTGCTAAGGATAACCAATTGGGTGAACTAAGATTTTGGTTATCCGCTAATAAATGGCTAAAATCAGTTACTAGGGACTTTTTTTTTGACAGGCATGGCACTATTATAGTCGTTTTTTGGCGTGAGAAGATTTCGAAATCATGCAAGAAATGTCATTTTGGCGTTAAACTAGTGACGTCACGGTTCAAGACATTTCCAAAGATTTCAAAACCGCGCCTCGGACTGTTTCGAAGGCGGGAGTTGTCATTTGTCCTCTTAAAGGTAGATTTGGACACTGACAGGCAGCTTTTGGCAGATAAGTTATTTAATAACAAAATAACGCCGGATTTATAAACTGGACATTGGAAAAAAAACAAAATGCTAACAAATATTTTACAGCAATAAGTTAGGTTAGGTTTTGCAAAACTGTCACGATGAAATGTGACGTCACGGTTGAACCGGTTGAATCACGCAAGTACCGTGTTCTACGCCAAAAAACGACTTATGACCGGGTAGTATTTTGACAGTATTGACAGATACGCGTACGCAGCAGCCATCAGATTTAACACCGGCCGTAACAGCGTTATGGCCTGACTTTATTTGTCGAAATTTTAAAATTGTATACAACCCGTCCTTATTTTAACATTTTGAAAAATATTACTTAAAAAAAAGCAGTAATCAAAGCTGAATTAATTTACATCTAAAAAAGACAAAAATTTCAAGTGATGGCCAAAATATTTACGGATTTTGATTTTAGAGATTTACAAAAAACTGTTAACATTTGATTTTTTATGGTAATTTTTTGTAAAAATACAAAGTTTATCCAAAAATAAATAAAAAAAATAAATAGAAAATAAAATAACCGAAAACAGCGAACAAAAAATGTTTAGGTTATAAATAACGCCGATCGTAAAGCCGTTATTCTAATAACACAGACCTGTTTTATCCTTATTAGGAATCATCAGGGAATCATAGGATTGTACTTGGTATATGAAACCATACATAAGATATCACTCCCACGATATACTTAGGAGTAGAGATTCTTTTTTTTCTGTCAGTGATCTTAACTCACGAATTGTCAAAGTGATCGGCGTTCAAAACGGGTCATGTCGTTATTCCATACTTTTTAGAGTCAAATAGACATCGGAATTGGCTGAAATTTGAATGGAAAGCACATTTTATGAAAAGTAAGACACGATTCGGAGCACTTTTTTTTTATTTGAGCTTATCCCAAGCAACAAAATCAGTCGCGCCGTGGTGGTGGACGTACCACATAAAGTAGTATTTCTAACTTTATAAGGTTTTTATAGGGTTTCTCTTTCCCACATTATTAATAGAAAATATGTTGATCTTTCTAAACTATATCAGGGGTATTTTCTATCTACGCTACTAGTCAGTGATTTAATGAGGTATTTTTAAATTTTGATTTGAATTCCATGTTTAATAGAAGTCGCGCATCCAGTTGACGCTGCATTGATTTACAATGTCAGGAAAGTAGCGATAACTCGTAGGCAACGTTTTTTCACTATATGCACATTTATTTCTTACTACGTGGTAGATAGGCGACCGTGTATTGAGTAGAGGCTACTGAATTGCAACCAAATTAATAACAGTAGAGTCGTTACTTCGTAAAAGTAATATTAAAAAAATTAATTATGACTATGAAGACTATGAAGTAAGGCTTGGACTGTAAAGTTTTTTTGTGCATCTCGTACTGGTAACATTTTTCCTATAAATAGTTTTTTGTAGGAAATATTACTACGCTTTAACCCATTTTTGGTGGCAATGACAATAGCACCAGTGAAATTGACTACAATATATTGTTGCTTGGGATTCGGCAAAAAAAACCGTCACTGACCGAAAAAAATAATATCTAGTCTTAACACGGTATCCTACCATTTATGCCCAATTCCGTCGGTTTTCGCGCATCGAACACTGACGTCAGCATTCAAAGTTTTATAGCGTACTCGAATGAGACAGTGAATTAAATGCGTTTATATATTTGTTTCATGTTTTATTTGAAACCGCAATGAACAGAAATATTCTCGTTGCGCTCCGCTTCCCAAATAAATACGATTTGATTGAGAGACTGCTGTTATGATACCAATACACAATTTGTGCCGGTACCACTTTGTTGATTGATAATGATTATTTCAAAGTCAAAATTTATTTTTTGTTGTTTAATGAAAAACTATTTACAATGCCAAAGTACATCGAAATAACAAAAATGTTAAAAATACATTAAATACTTTAGATTTCCAAACGAAAAAGATTTAGAAAAATAATGGATAATTGCCTACCAAAGAAACGAGAAAATAAACTCAAGAAATTGTACTTAAGTTTGTATTATTTATTTTGGAATTCATGTTTTAGGAAACGCGATACGTATATTTTGGGTTATAATTTATTTAAGTACATTCTTTTAAAATTAGTTTTGTTTTGTACATGAATATATGATAAAAAAGTAGTAGGTTTTAATTAAAAAAAAATTAAACGCGCTGCCCAGAATAACATTAGGGAAAATTAATACCTTCTCCCATGTGCTGGTATCGGGTCGAAAAGTGATGTCAGTCACACCGAGATGCGCAATGTCATACCGTGTTAAGTATATCGTGATCACGACTTGTATGTTTTTTCCAATTTTTGTGCTTTTTTTACTTGCGTTTTTAAATTACTCGCTGCGCGGCGTTCCTTAAAACCACGCTTGTAAAAAAGCACTATTTTAGCCACTAGTTGTAAAAACTACTATTTCTACCTATTAAGTCTCGATATCGATCCCATCCTAGAAACTGTGGGGCTTTCGGCATTAAAAATCTCACTCGACGACAAAGATTTCGCTTTTAGGACGCTCTCTTCCCCGTTGGGTGCCAAAAATTTCGTATTTGTCGACAAATTTTCGACAGATGAAGCTTTTCCGACTAATTTTGCCAAGAATTTCGTCGTATGGCACTGGGTTACTTTGATATTTGGCACGTTTTTGTTTTTGCTTTTTGGCTTGAAGATCTGCTGGATTTTGGAGGCTCGGTTGTCTTCTGTTTCGTCACGGAGGTTGAACGAGTCGATTATGGCATGGTAAACCTGTGAAAAATATTTTTTTTAAATTTGGATTTGACCAGACGCCACTGTATTTTGCCCAAGTCACTACTCAACAAAAAAAAATATATATCGCAAATAATTATATGTATTATTTCTATTATTTCTAGAGCTCTAGGAATAATAGCCGTCTAGAAATAACCTACAAAGTCAAATAAATCATCTTTCTCGTGTCACAAGTTTATGATATTTCAATATTTATTTTTTTACTTTTTTAACAATTTATCTCCCTAAAATCATTTATTTTGGACAAAAAAAAGTTTCTTTTTAATTTTTTTCACTTGTTAATGGTACTTTGAAGTTGAAGATTGTAGTATAACGAGTGACGATACGAAGGTTCTAATACTAACTTTATTTACAACTAAACTATACAAACAAGGTAACTCTATAACTGGGATGAATCTCTTGTAGGTGTAACTGTTATGTCTGTGGTTTGTGCGTGTAGCGTCTAACCTTTGGCGTCGACTCATTTGTCCAGCGGCCCCAGTGTTCGGTTGACTTTCTTTTTTCTTGTCTCCGTAACGTCTCGGTGACAAACGTCTGTCCCCTTGACAAGACTTCTATTCGTAAACAAACTATGTACATGGTTGATCATACCACATTTCTTCCTCACGAAAGAAAAGCTTAGTCCTGGTAGCGATTTGGAGGTCTCCTGTCTCGAGCAGGGTTTCTTCTTGGAATGTGTTCGTTATTTAAAACAATATCATTACTTTCTTCTTCTGTTTGCGAGGCATACCAGAGGACGAAATACCAGGTGTTCGGTTTCCCGACCCTGGATGAGGAGGACCTGCACACGCTCAAATGGGACAAAATACTGGACTTTGCAAAAAGAAGAGTGAAACCAGATGAGCAGACTGCCAGGCCAGTGGTGCAGGCGATGGATTAGGGGCAGGCTTGAGGTAGGGCAGAAAGGGCCCAGGGAGGCCTACTTGCCAGGCTTCGCGCCGCCCCTTCTCTACTACTATTACTTCTTCTTCTGTTTGTTTTAAACTGGATTCACACAAGTTGGGCAAATTATTGTACAGTAAGTCTTCCGAATTTTGAGACTTCAGTAAGAATTCATTTTCTGTTTGGTTTTCTTGATCACAGGTCGGCAAAATATCAGATTTTCGTTTTCTAATCTGTTCACAATGCTTTCGGCGAATTACACCATCAATATTTACCTGCTAGGAAAGTGGACCGGTCTGTTTGACAATCTGACCTGCCACTGAGCCCTTCTCTAAAGGTTTATTTACCCACACTTTTTCTCCTTCCATAAAATTTGCCTAGGAGCCAACAGTGCGATCATGATTTTTCTTTTGAATAAATTGTTCCAGCTCAATATTTCTTGAAATGTCAGATTTTAGCAAGTCAAAACGTGATCTCAAGTTACGACCAAACATTAAAATACTGGGGGTTCTGCCAGTTGATCTCCTTACTGCATTTCTGTAGGAAAACAAGAAACTCTGAAGTCGTTCTGATTGTCTAACTGTATGATCACTGGACTCATTCTATCTTTGAAAGTTCCTACTGTTCGTTCTGCCAAACCATTAGATTTTGGGTGATATGGTGTTACTTTCACATGAGTGATTCCATTTTCGGTGCAGAATGTTTTTAATTCATTCGAGGTTAGCTGAGTTCCATTGTCCGTTACTAGAAATTTTGGAAGTCCAAAATGAGCAAACATTTCTTTTAGTGTCTTGATCGTACTTTCTGACATTATATTTGTCATAAAAACTACTTCCAACCAGTGCGTGTACGAATCAATAACAACCATCCACATTTTCCCTTCAAAAGGTCCTGCAAAATCTAAATGAACACGAGACCAAGGTTCTGGTGAAACGCCTCATGGATAAAAAGGTGCTTTTTAATCATTTTGCCTTGATTCTTGGCAGGAAAGGCAATTATCAGCTTTAGACACTATATCTTTATTAATTTTAGGCCAGTAAACGTGCAGCTTTGCCAGTGACTGCATAGCAGTAATGCCTGGATGATCATCATGCAACATTGGTAGTACTTCAGGTTGCAAACTTTTGGGAATACAGGTACGTCCGTTCCACAAAATATATCCTCTTCAAAGGATAATTCTTCACGCTTTTCATAGTATGAATGCAGTTCGTCAGCAAGATTTTTCTTTTCAGGCCAATAATTAGTTTTTGTATAAGTGATAACCTTTGCAAGAATTTTGTCTTTAGATGTCTCAGTTTTTAAATCATGCTTTTTAACTGATAAAAATTAAAAAAAAATCACAATTAGAGTAGATCGTATGCCATAAAGATATTGATGAAATTTGGTAACAGCATAGACCAAACCTAAAGCCTCTTTATCTATGGTTGAATACCGCTTTTCTACTTCTTTAAACGAACGAGAAACAAATGCAATGGGTTTTAGAGTACCATCTGGGTACTGGTGAGAATGTACGGCTCCTGTCCCACTGTCACTTGCGTCACTGCTGACAACTAATGGTTTGCTAGGATCAAAATGAACCAAGGTATCTTGTGAGGTTAATTTTTGCTTAATATCGCTGATTATTTTTGAATTCTTTGTGGTCCAATTCCACTTAATATTTTTCTTAAGGTGTCCAAGAACGCATTTGACATGAAGATTTTCAATAAATCGACCGTAGTATGTTATAGGTCCAAGTAATGAACGTAATTCCGAAGTATTTTGAGGTAAAGGCATGTTCTTTATGGCTTCAATGCGTTCTTCAGTCGGATGCAGCACATGTTGATCAATTTGATGTCCCAAGTAAGTGACTGCATTTTTAAACCACTGGCACTTAGCTTTTTGCGTTCGGATACCAGAAATTTGTAATCTACGAAGCACTTCTCTTAACCTTTTTTCCTGAAGCATCAAATTTGGAGCTGTAACCAGAATGTCGTCAAGGTAACATACAACGCCTTCCATTCCTGAAAGAATCTGATCCATAGTACGCTGAAATAATGACGGTGCAAAACTGATTCCAAATGGAAGTCTTTTATAGCAAAAATAACCTTTTTGTGTGGCTATTACAAGTTATTTTTTTGAATCGGGATGCACTTCCATCTGTAAGTAAGCATCTTTAAGATCAATCTTGGAAAAATATTTGCCAACAGATAGTTTGGCAGTTATGTCTTTAAATCGTGGCAATGGGTAGTCGTCAATCTGAACGTGCTGATTTATGGTAACTTTAAATTCAGCACAAATCCTAATTTTACCGTTTGATTTCATAGCCACCACGATTGGAGAAGCCCACGCTATAGGGTCAAAGGTAGTGTTAACAGGTCCTAGAACGCCTTCTGTAACAAGTCTGTTTAGTTCGGCTTCAACTTGATGTTGAAGGGCCAGAGGTACGTTTCTTGCACGAAACGTTTTGGGCGTAACCTCTTTGCTGATATGTATTTTAGCAAGGTGACCTTTTATTGTACCAAGGCCGTCATTAAACACCTCAGAATAATCTTTGTAAATTTTATTTATCATTTCTTTTTGTTGATTTGCCTCCCCATTTAAAAATTTGGCGCCCTCAGGTAGTGGCACGTCAAAAGCTAAACACCAGTCCAGTCCTCAGTGATGAAAATAAGTAAGTTTTCTGTCAAAAGCTTTTACTTCCACCATAGATGAACCAAGTGTCCTGATTGGATTTTCACCATATGCTATTAGATCATCAGATTTTGTTAAAAACAGGTTCTACAATTTTCTCCCATGTTTTCTTTCCTATGATTGCATGAACTGAATCTGGATCGTACAGCATATCGATGTAGTTTTTATTCACACGCACATCTAACATCACTTTTTTAGCTGAACCGATTTTTCGCACTTGCGCCACGTGCACCTTAGAATCGAATGAGCTTTCACTTCCCGATGAAATATCACTTTCCGTAGTTTTGTCTTTAACGCAACGTGTGCGTTTGTATTTATCATTTTTAAAAACTTTGGAGGATTGTAAAATGACGTTTCCGGAACTCACGCAAACTCGCGCAAAATGGTTTTCCTCGTCGCAACCCATGCACTTTTTCCCAAAAGCAGGACAGTGTCTTTGTCGGTGTTTAGAGTCACCGCAGTATAAGCAGTCTATACCCGGATTCAACTCGCGAATTTTTGAATTTATGTTACTAGAAACAGTAGAGCTCTGTTTCTTTGGCTTTTTGTTTACGCGGTTAACATAAGATTCTGATTTTTGCGAAAATGATTGCAGACATGAAAGCCGTTTGGTTTAAATGGAAGCTTGTTCTAGCATTAGGGCGGTAGCTTTAACCTCTGATAGTTTTTGCAGCATTTTCAGGATGTTTTTGAATAATTTGTTCTTGCAATTCACGATTATTAATACCAAAAATTAACTGATCCAGCAGGCGCTCATCTAAACTAGTGCAGACGATTAACGTATTCACTAATAGCTTCATTTCCTGTCCGAAAATAACCAGCAAAATTTACTCTTTTAGCAAAAATATATATTTTCTAAGCATAAAATCGGTTTAGAGTTATTACGAGTTCTGTGTAGGTCTTGGTAGTCAATTTAGCTGGTTTGAAATAGTCTACAAGTAACTTAAAAATGTGTGGACCTACCTTGGACAGCAGCAAATTTCTTCTTACCACAGCATTTTCGGGAGTCATAAGATTACGCATTTCTAGCTCAAGTTCGAATTTGTGTATATAATAGTCCCAAGGTTCCACGTCATTGTCGAAGCTGTTAAATTGAAAATATTTGTATGTCGCTCCTTCTGCTTCAGACATCTTGAAACTAAGTCTATAAAAGTGTACCTCGTCGCCAAAAATGTAGTATGACGAGTGAAAAGACGAAGGTTCTAATACTAACTTTATTTACAACTAAACTATACAAACAAGGTAACTCTATAACTGGGATGAATCTCTTGTAGGTATAACTGTTATGTCTGTGGTTTGTGCGACTCAGTTAAGTTTGCCCACCCCCAGATCGATTTTCTCAAAAAATTTTATGCCAAAATTTTGCACACATTTTGCACAATTTTGCACACCACAAATCAAATTTTGCACACCTTCCTACGAGAAACTACAGCCCATTTTCTGTGGGGGGGGGAGCAAATTAAAAATTTTTTTGCACACCTCTCTATAACCCACACGAGGGTTCTGAAAATATTAAGTTTGCCCCCCCCCAGTCAAAATTTTTTAAAAATTTTGGTATCATTAGAAAGGTCTGATTTAGCACAATTTTGCACACCGATTTTAAAATTTTGCACACCTCCCTTTAACCCACCCGAGGGTTCTTAAAATATCAAGGTTTCCCTCCCCCCAGGTCAATATTTTTCAAAAATTTTGGTGTCATTAGGAAGGTCTAATTTTGGACAATTTTGCACACCCATTTTAAAATTATGCACACCTCTCTCTAACCTACACGAGGGTTCTGAAAATATCAAGTTTGCCCCCCAGTCAATATTTTTCAAAAATTTTAGAGTCATTAGAAAGGTCTAATTTTGCATCATTTTGCACACCCATTTTAAAATTTTGCACACCTCCCTCTAACCCACACGAAGATTCTGAAAATATCAAGTTTGTCCCCCCCCCACCGTCGATATTTTTCAAAAAATTTTGTATCATTCGAAAGGTCCATTTTGCGCAATTTTGCACACCCTTCAGTAAATTTACAGATAATTGTTTATGTTTACATTTTTATATATATCAAAAGTTTTTCATTTTTATGAATTTCCGGATTATACTTAAATTTTCATATCAAAAATGCTATGACGTCATGTATTAGCTGATATGAACAGAAAAAATCGATGTAGACAGCGCATCCTGTCATGTTCGATGCCTTGAGAATCGGAACCAGCCTATTTTGCCGGTTCAGAATGGTTGCGGTTCTCAAGGTATGGATCTTCACAGGATGTGCTATCTACGTCTATTTGTTAGATGATGTCATAGCATGTGAAAAATTGAGTATAATCCGGAAATTCATAAAAATTAAAAACTTTTGATTATAGAAACATATATGTAAGCATAAGCAATTATATGTAAATTTAAACAATATTCGAAGATATTACACAATCGAGGTCTCCTTCGTTTGCTTATACTTCTGGGAAATTTTAGGACCAAGTTTAAGCCACAAAAAGAAAACGGCATGGGAGGTGTGCAAAATTTGAAAATAGTTGTGCAAAATTAGGCTTCTCGAATGACATAAATTTTTTGAAAAATATTAACTGGGGGGGGGGCAAACTTTTTTCAGAACGCTCTTGTGAGGTACTGAAGGGTGTGCAAAATTGCGCAAAATAGACCTTTCGAATGACACAAAATTTTTGTGGTGGGGGGGGGGCAAACTTGATATTTTCAGAACCCTCGTGTGGGTTACAGGGAGGTGTGCAAAATTTTAAAATGGGTGTGCAAAATTGTGCAAAATAAGACCTTTCTAACGACACCAAACTTTTTGAAAAATATTGAATGGGGGGGGGGGGGCAAACTTGATATTTTCAGAACCCTCGTGTGGGTTACAGGGAGGTGTGCAAAATTGTGCAAAATAAGACCTTTCAAATGACATCATAATTTTTGAAAAATATTAACTGGGTGGGGGCAACGTCAAGTGTGCAAAATTTGATTTGTGGTGTGCAAAATTGTGTAAAATGTGTGCAAAATTGTGCAAAATGTGTGCAAAATTTTGGCATAAAAATTTTTGAGAAAATCGATCTGGGGGGGGGGGACAAACTTAACTGAGCCGGTTTGCGCGTGTAGCGTCCAACCTCTGGCGTCGACTCCTTTGTCCAGCAGCCCCAGTGTTCGGTTGACTTTCTTTTTCCTTGTCTCCGTAACGTCTCGGTGACAAACGTCTGTCCCCCCTTGACAAGACTTCTACTCGTAAACAAACTATGTACATGGTTGATCATACCACACTAATTAACAACTAGCAGTAGTCTGCCAGCATGTCAGGGTTCCATTTTCCTTAATATCGTTTTACAATAACAACTATATCTTCGTGGAACCGTCCTGACGCTCGCCATGGATAAGCCCTTCCTATAGACAACAACTAACAACACTATTACACTACCGTTATATGAACAGCTACACTAGACACTTAAAGTAAATGTTTCAATGCATTGGTATTGCTATACCTTCTTCTTCAAGTGCCATGCTCTCTTCGAACGTTGGCTATCATCAGCGGGAGCTGCACCTTGTCCACTGCTTTTCGGAAAACTGTCGTACTGTCGTCCTTTTCCATATTCCTCAAAAGGTCACTATTAGTCAAGTAATTTGACCTGATTGGAGTTTTGTCGGATATCGACCCACGATCGGACGTATTCAGAATGCGGTCAGCAGCAGATAGCCGACGAGCGGCCATGCTCCGGGTCTCTACTCCCCGAGAAGGCATAACTAAAATTTGGAACACCCTGGCCAAAAGCTGAGAGGTCCCAAAAAATTTTCCACCTTCCCGCCGACCTTCAGTCAGGCGCCTCAATCAAATAAAATCAAAAAGTGCACGTGACACACTACTATGGCTGCTGCCTGAATTAATGATGATTTGACTTGAAGTTAAAATATGGCCAAGGTGTTTGCACTTGGGGCACCTATACACATCAAACAGTTAAAAAAGGAGATGGCCCAAGCGACTTCCACCCGACTAAATCTAAACTACTGAAAAGTAGTTCTTCGCAAACAGTAGCGGAATAAATGGCCACTAGGCAAAACACAAAATAGTTCGAAACAACTATGGTCCTTGAAACAGTTCAAAGGGTTAGGAGATTAATCCACTGGAGTAGGTGATTACTTCGTAGAAAATAATACAACCGTGAATAGTTTTCCCCGAGCGCTGTAAGGGTGTACTAAAGTGTGTGGGGAGAAGGTTATGGTTTGATTCAGTTCGAATTCTTTTCCCGATGTTTCGAGACGGATTCTCACAACCGAGCAAAAGTTAAATTACGCCACTAGGATGAATTCTCGCCCTATATAAATAGGGGGAATTTAACCTTTATACGTATACGACCAGATACCGGAAACCATAAATCGTCGTGGGCCGGTTATCTGTGCTGTCCCTGCAAGTTGCTAGGGCTGGACGGCGGATGCGTCGTCAGATGATGAGCGTCGAAAATTCTAGCGTGCTGGATGGGCAGGATGGCGGCCAATGTGACGTCCCAGATGGCACCAGGAGTCTCCGCTTAGTTCGCTGCACCAGACTACTGCTAGACGAATCTTGAAGTTCCCAGATATTATAATAATATCAAAACTGCAGGACATCGGCTCATCATTTTCAAATGCACACAAACCATATTTATAATCTTTTACCCCGAGCGCTATACCGAAAAATGGTCAGCCCCCAAATAACCTTCGCGCAAACCGAGGTTATAAATATACCCCAAAAATCACTTTGCGGAGCGCAGTCAAAGCCGCACTGTGTAACAAGTCAGACCATGAAAAATCCAAAAGTACTCAAAAATGTTCAAATCTAACAACGCTATTAGTCTTTAACACCCCTAAACCTACTATATACCAAATTTCATTCAATTGGGTTCAAAAACAAAAAAGTAGATTTCAAGAATTGAAATCTAAAAAACATTGCCTAGGCCCTAGCTCCCTTAATATGAACTAACCTAAGACATGTGATATATCAAAATTTGTGTCACAAGGATGCGCAACTTGTGGCTATAACAGATTTTTAAAAAAGTTTTCGTTTTAAAAGATATTTAATATTTTGACTTTTTTCCAATCTAAAACTCTTAACAGGCAATAACTCCGTTGTCAAGCGTCGGTCCGAAAACCTAATCACACCAAAATGTGAGGCTCGGCAAGACGCTTATTTTGACATACGCCAACCTTTACCACTTCGTATAGTCCCGGAGTTATTTGCGCTTTCATGAAAAAATTATACAAAACATGATGTTTTAAACTTATTCCAATCTGTTAATACTCCAACAACTTACTAAAAAACCCCCGGAGGGATACAGGGTGACCCCAGAATGAACCAAGAGGCTAGAATACCGATTTAGAGGCTTAAAAAATTACTGGAAAAAGGCGATCCTACGACAGTACTACTAACACCACAATGGGCCTTGCCTTCCATTAATTATCAATTTTAAAAGTTTATATTTGTCATTTCTCAAAATATGGCCAAAATATTCAAGTTTTCGTTTTTTGATGGTAAATAAAACTTCAAGATCTTTATTTATTCTAAGCAGAACATCCACATTAGTTATGCAGTTCATCCAAGATATCCTTAGTATTCTACGATAACACCACATCTCGACTGCCTACAACTTTTTGCACATTGGATATGACCATCCATTTTGTTATTCCAAAATTTAAGTTAAGCCCAAATTGCGAACTTTTGGCAGCAATTTGATTCAACAACTCTTGCAGGCCTTCCAGCGTGTCTGCTATTATGACAGTGTCGTCGGTATATCAGACGCTCTTCGCAGTTATGAAGTGCATTCTCTATTATTTTGTTACTATAAATATTAAACAACAGCCGAGACAATATACAACCTTGGCATACTCCTCTTCTTATTTGGACCTCTTCAGACATTTGGCCATCAACCTTTATTTGAGCAGTCTGATTCCAGTATAGATTAGCGATTATCTTTAGATCTCGGTCATCTAGACCAACTTTTTTTAGCGATTCTATGAGCTTTTCGTGTTGGACTCGATCAAATGCTTTCTCATAATCTATAAAACAGGCATATACTGGCACCCACACATCCCTAGACCGCTGAACTAAGACTTGAATGCTAAACAAGGCCTCTATTGTCCCGAACGCACCACGAAATCCAAACTGCGCCCATAAAGGATTCGCATTTCCCATAAATTCTTTTGTGGATAATCTTTAGAAATATTTTTAACATATGGCTCATTAGGCTGATTAGGCGGTAATCACTACACTTCTTTGCTGAATTTTTTTTAGGCAGCGTAACAAAGGTTGATTATAGGCAGTCAGCAGGGATTTTACCGCTACGATAAATCAAGTTAAAAAATTTGACCAGCGTATAACGCGTTCAAAACAAAAACGCTATATTTCTGACTTGTCTATGCCATGTTTTGAACGAGACCCGCTGTTATGGTGGACGCAAGGCCTGAACAGCTGAATGCAATCGTTGCGTACGTTGGTAGGTCCGTAACGGTACGTACACTCCTCCGTACGTAACCATAAAAGCAGGCCTCGATCGAAACATGCCGTAAAAAATTGAAAAATGTAGTGTCTAGTGTAGCTGTTCATACAACGGTAGTGTAATAGTGTTGTTAGTTCTCTGTATTTCGGACTTCCATTGTCTATATTTTATTTATATACACGACGTTTTCGTCTTCAGGTGCAAACTACGAGAGTAGTTGAGAGATCGAAACGTCGTATATATAAATAAAATATAGACAATGGAAGACCGAAACACAGAGTTAATTTCAAATACATCATTGTCTCAAACTTTCAAACAAGTGTTGTTAGTTGTCTATAACAAGGGGTTATCCATGGCGAGTGTCGGGACGGTTCCACCAAGATATAGCTGTTATTGTAAAACGATATTAAGGAAAATGGAACCCTGAGATGCTGGCAGGCTACTGCTAGTTGTTAATTAGGGAATCTCCAACTTCAAAGTATCATCAATAAGTGAAAAAAAAATTAAAAAGGAATTTTTTTTTGTCCAAAATAAATGATTTTACGGAGATAAATTCTTAAAAAAGTAAAAAAATAAATATTGAAATATCATAAAATTGTGATATGATAAAAATGATTTATTTGACTTACTACCTAATGAAAATTATACCTCAAAAAACGTAAGTAACTATCAATCGTAACAATATGATATTTTCTGAATTCAGACGTGATATAATGAAACTAATATTTTTGGGGTAATAAGAGCGAGTGTGCCTACCAAATGTACCACGCATAGTTTTTACAAAGTGACTAGTTTCACTCCCCCACAAATTAAAAAAAAAACACAATTTTTTTTATTAAAAAATTAACTTTTTTATTTTACTCTAAATAAGTACAGACATTAAAAATAGTGATACCTTTTATTTTGATACATAATTTTTTTAATAATAATAATAATAAGAAGAAGAATTTGTAAAATTCTAAACAACTAAAATTCCCATTGCACATCATGGCTAATTTCAAAATACTAACATAAAGCTGACTTTTTCCACTACTCCATAAGTTATTTTTATAATTGAAAATACTCCTTCTTTCTCTGCATTAGTACCAGGAAGGCAAAATGCAAATTCAACTAGCAAAGATGTATTTTTAAAGGGCAGTTGCTTTTTTTGTACAATTATTAAAAAGTTCAAGCCAACTCTACTTAACGGGTTCCTGTCCTGTTATAAGGTTTATAAGCTTTTGTGAAGTAAAATTTTAGATTTTTTTAAGTTTGTAATCATTTGATTTTGGTACGATTTTGTGCAGACTTATAAATATGTATAAAATTTTCTGATACAAACGTTTTATTTTCAAATATTTCATAGGTTTATGAAAGAACCGTTTTATAAGAGATTTTATAATAAAACAGACTCATTCAACTTAATAGGTTTCTATGAATACAGGCTGGTCTTTTATAATGTTTTATGGGTTTGTATAAACATATTTTTTATGAGACTTTAGGGAGATTTTATAACCAGCCAGACTAATAAAATTTTAAAGGTTTTTATGAACATCTTGTTTTATTATTAGTTTGCTATGAGTTCGCAAAAACAAAAGTTTTTAAAAGTCTTCTTATGGATTCTCTAGTCAAACAAAGATTTTATAGGCTTTTATGTGTCCATCTTTAAAAAAATATATAATATAGGTTTGGTTAGATCCACAATTTTTATGGGTTTACCAGGGCATTTTATAATCAAACAGGCTCATAATATTTTATAGGTTTCTATAATAAATTTACTATTCTTTTTTAATCTAACTTACCCCTCGGTTAAGGCTGGCATACAAATCTCATAAAATACGTTTTTTAAGACCACCTGAAAACTAATTAAAAAAGCTTTTCTAGTATACTTACTTACTTAGTTATATACACTGTCGTGAATATTTCGACAACAAAATATTTTTTGACTTATGAAATTTTATAAAATATTATAAGCAAAGCCTCACAAAATCTCATAAAAACTTATCAAAGTAATAAGATCTTACCTGCCGTGACCTATATGCCCTTTGTAACAAATATTAAGTTATAACAAAAATTTCGCGCACCTGAACTTATAAAATCTTATAAAAAAACTATGATCACAGCATGTGTCGTAGATACTTTTACAAAAAAATATTTTTTGGCTTATAAATTCTTTGTAGGCTATTATAAACAATGCCTCAAACTATCTCATAGAAACTTATCAAAGTAACACAGCTTCTGGCGACAAATAAGTACTTATACCAGAACAATTTTCTGTTAGATAATGACTGGATAATATGTAGAGCTGGTGCAAGCCCAAGTTGTGTTATTATATTTAAGTTTGTTAGATCCTCGTAGTTTATAGTTTAGGAAAGGTTATAGTTTAGTTTGCCTGTATTACTCCATATTATATGACTTCTACTTCTATTATCAATACTACCTGTGCTAAAGTTATGCCGTCATTTATTATTTTAGAATTTTGCAGGGTGTAAAAATCTAAATTTCAGGTAAGTGTGTCGACTTTAACTGCTAGATAAGCACGTAGATCAATTTTAAACGAACAGCCAATTACGAAAAAACTACCTAAATTATATCATTGCAAAAAATATTTGCAACAATTTAACTGATGAAGACATGCATCGTTGTTAAAATAAAAAACAAAATAATACATTTAATGCATGGTTTATTTTCTTGTTATAGTTGATGGTGGGGAATTTTTTTTGCAAAAATATTTGAACATGAATGTATTATAAACTTAAAAAAATAAAGACAAGCAACACGCAAAATATATTTATCAAACTAGTTGAGGACCCCGCAGCTTCGCCTGCAGTTTTACCCGTTTGTCTTGCTTTAAATGATCATAACTTTTGTTCCCGTAAACCGATTTTATCTTATATCCTGCCCAGGACTCCAAGGAATTGAGAAGTGAAACTCTCATCAAAATCCGATGAGTCTTTTTTGCGTGGTGCTGGAACAAACAAACAATAAAAAAAACAAACAAAAATTCCAAAAATTAAATTTTTGCAAAGACATTCAACTAAAATAGACCCATCAAATCATTCATAAATCGCTTTGAAACGCGATCAGTCGTTAGATTTAGGGAAAACCATTATCCTCTCCACTGGCAACGCTGTATCAGGCAATACCAACCACCATGCTCCATCCGCCTTATCTTTACCAGCTCGATTCTACTAAAGCCGCAACTCCGACGACAAATAATAGAGACCTTTTGCACCTGTAATTTTGATGCCTTTTTACTTTATCGCTTATTTCGGGCATGCGCAGTTACGAAGTAATAACGGAATCCCTTACTAACCGATAAAGTTTGACGTTACCTGCGGGAGAATACCGTATCCCTTATAATTGACATGGTTGCCGATAGTAAAACGTTAAGTAGAAAAACATGAAATTTAAATTGATTTTTGAATGCAAATATGCTCTGTGTTCTTTTTAATTGTAAAGATAAGTGCCAATTTTTATTTAATTATTTTCTTTGGCTAGAATTTCGTAAGAAATGTAGAACATTGATTTGCACTGGCAACTATGACAAGTGATTCCGATTTGTTTATTATAACCTCCATTTTCTCTGTTGTGTTTTTGAGTCTTTAAAGATTAATAATAATTAAAATTCACGGTAAAAAACACAAGAGTAAGATATTCTAAATAAAAAATATTATTGGACAAATTCTTTTTGTAAATCTTTATAATAATAAATACCGTATAAAGTGGGCCATAAACAAATCAAAGGCGGGGTGCAAAAACTAAAAATGCTGTCTTAAAAATAACGTGACGTTAGCTACGTCACAACGCGTTATTAAGCGATAAAGTCACCTAACGGAGATTTTTTATAAGAGGAGCAAAAGGTCCCTAATGAATGAGGTCACACGCTACAAGTGCGAGGTTGTCACATTGTGTAGGTTTTATTTCCAATATATATTGGAGAATTAAAATTGTGAAGATTTGTGAGTATAGGCGCGTTTTACTAATATTCTCTTTTTCTAAATGTATTCGTCTGAGGGAGACCCAGCATACCAGGAACATACCGCCTGTACACCCTTCGACCCCGCAGTCTAACTACCTTTTTGAGATAGTTATCCCCTGACAGATAAAGTGCATTCGATGTAAGAAGTCCGCTAAGCAATAAAATCTCTTGAGTAGGTAAGTCGGTGGTTCTCAAACAATAAATTAAATTTTTGGAACATGACGAATTACATTTTCTAAATAATAGTAGTTTTTATTTTAAAATTGCCATTGTTCGTTTTTCTTTTCTATTTAAAGCCCATCTCTTTTAAAATTTTGGACAAATTGGTAATTCCAATATCGCAAAGTTGTTTTTTCTTTATCTTTTCTAGAGTAGCTTTGAGGGTAACATATTCCTTTGACTTACACATATCATAAACAATATTTCTGATCGATAGTTTAATCCCTTGGGATTTGAATGCTGTCGAACCCTTTTATATGGTCTGTCCAATTCCTCTTCACTCTTTTGTCGAGCCTTCTTAAGGTCTTATCTGAAATGCCGCAAGCATCAGACGTTCGTTTTTGCACTGCCAGAACAGACACTAACGGGCCCAAGTTATTTTTTTCTAACGTAAAATAACATTCCACTTGTAATATCAAACGGCGTTCACCTGGAGATAAACACCTTCTAGGCTTTGTTTTACCTTGCTAAACATTTTCCATAACTTTGCTTTATAACTGCTTTAAATTCCGTAATTCACACACAATAAGAAACAAAGTAAAAGCAAATAAAAGCATACCTACTTATTTAAAATAGAAGATACCATCCCCAACTGGAGCAACAACAGCTTGGAAAATAGTGATTATTAGCATTGACGACAGCTCCAGATTTATCTATAATGACCGCAAAATAATTAAATTCTCGGAAAAAATACCTGTCAAAATCTTTAACTTATTGACGCAAAAAGTTTTTCAAAAGTATAAGTGAAAAATAAAATAAAATAGAAATATTTATCGTGGCATCAGTATAACACCTAATTCTGAAATAATTTTGTTTTAAGACCGCTGACTTAGCCCACTCGAATACAGTGAAACAGTGGGATGTCTGGTACGATCAAGTATAGCGAGGGCATTCTTACTTAACTGACTTACTGTTCAAAAAGCGGTAACATCTTTTGGAGATTTAATCCGATATCGGACTTCATACAGCGAACCAACTTTATGCGGGGTCGAAGGGTGTAAAGGCGGGTATTTTTTGTGATGGTGTAGTATGCTGGATCTCTCTTAGATGAATGCATTTAGAAAGAGAAAATAATAGTAACTATGTTAAGCTCGCAGAAACGCGCTTTATGTGAATAAAAATCAAGGCGCCTATACTCTCAGTGTCGTTTTCTTTTTGTCGCGGTTACGGTTAACCTTGGTCCTAAAATTTCCCAGAAGTATAAGCAAACGAAGGAGACCTCGATCGTGTAATATCTTTGAATATTGTTTAAATTTACAGATAATTGTTTATGTTTACATGTGTATGTAATCAAAAGTTTTTAATTTTTATTTCCGGATTATACTTAAATTTTCATATCAAAAATGCTTTGACGTCATGTATTGGCTGACATGAACAGAAAAAAATCAATGTAGACAGCGCATCTTGTCATGCTCGATGCCTTGAGAATTGGAACCAGCCTTTTACAGGATGTGCTATCTACGTCCATTTGTTCTGTTCATGTCAGTTAGTAGATGACGTCATAGCATTTTTGATGTGAAAATTTAAGTATAATTCGGAAATTCATAAAAATTAAAAAGTTTTGATTATATACACATTTAAGCATAAACAATTATCTGTAAATTTAAACAATACTCGAAGATATTACACAATCGAGGTCTCCTTCTTTTGCTTATCCTTCTGGGAAATTTTAGGACCAAGGTTAACCGTAACCGCTACAAAAAGAAAACAGCTCAGGTGAGCCCAACATTTACAATATGACTTTGTGACATCACGTGGGTACCGATTGAAATTTTATCGTATGATACTATATCCAGTTTTTTTTTATAGTTTGGTGGTTTTTCTTTGCTTTTAATACTTTTTTGCAAAAATGCATATTTTTCCTTTTATCTTAACAAATTAAACCAAAATAAAAAAAAATTAAAAAACCTCAAATTTTACGTGTTTTTTTACAGCTGACAGGTAATAATCATGATCACCACCCCAAAAACACAAAAAAATGCAGATAACTGCCACGTTGCCAATAATTTCCTTACTTTTTCCAAGTGGAACATATTCGGAATCTTTGCAAACCTAGTAAATCTCAAGGGTCACCCTCATTTCAAGCGACACTTGAACAAGTGGAAGAAGTAAGGGGAAGTGGTGCACACGGGCATAAAAACATTACATGTAGGGATACAACTTTGAGCGCAATCTGGTCACTGTTGTAAACATAATGTATCTATTTTAGTTATAACTTTATGAATTTTTGGTATCTATATGGTGATCAGAAGCAGACACCAAAAATAAAAAAATATATTTTTAGAGGTCATTTGGTTTCAGAAACACTGTCCAGTTATGAGAGCTGTCCGCTTATAAGAGCTGTCCTAAAAGGGAGCTTTTACTGTACCTTCTTCATCCATTCACGGGGAATAATGGGAAGTTCAAGCTGTACAAACCTGATCTGACAACAAGGACCGCCCTCGGCCCAATCTGTGCCTGCACACCGGACACCTTTCCGATTTCATCCTGCATCTTATACAAATCAGGTGGCCGTTGTCGCACTGATACGTTGGTGGAGTAGTTGTTTCCAGACATACCGGACATTCCAAGAATGCCAGAATTGTTGACATGCATGCCGATAATCGCTGTAGGTTGCTCGGGATGGGGCCACAGCACAACGCCTGGAACAAACAAGTTGTTTTTTATTATTTTTGATCATGACCAAAGCGGCCGACGACTAACGCTATTTGACTCTTACAGAGAGAAGGGGGGGACGTCCTATACTCCATAGGCAATTACCTGGAAGTGTATTCTTGAAAGTCATACCATCCGGTCTCTGGTTTCTATCACCTCCCACAAAAAAAACATCTTTATTGCGCAAGCGTTACTAGATTCGACGCTGTTCCCCGGTTTCGGACCATGAGATCCGTAAGATTGGATCATTGCTCAAGAATATAACGTTTTTGTCCCATGCGTTCATTCGCTATAGATCTATGCCGCTCCCGGTTCAAGAATACACGTCCTGTGGAGTATGGGACGTCCCCCCTTCTCTCTTTAATTTAGTATGCTCCACGAGGGAAACTTCAAACAAAAACTATTTGTAACTGGTTAAGCGCTGACATGCGCATTTGTGATTTAGCAGATTTGTATTAAATTTTTTTGCGCTGTTCCGGAGAGGGTGGCGCTGCGCTCAGTGCCCAAGACACACCTAACCGTATTTGTCTGTTTAATAATTCTTTCAGAAACTTTCATAAAGAATTAAATAGGTACCTTTTAAAAAGCATTTAAAGTAGTTTTTTGGTGTAGAACACGGTGCTTGCATGATTTCGAAATGTGACGTCACCGGTTCAACCACAACGTCATCGGTTCTTGCTATCGCCAAAATGCACTTCCCAGTGATAATTTTGTGTTTTTTTCCTATCCCCGGTTTATAAATCCGGGGTTATTTTGTTATTTTGATGTATAATCCCACCATTAAATAACTTATATGACGAAAGCAGACTGTGGCTCTATTCTGGGCGTAATAGAAGATCATACCCTGAGAAGTGATTCGAACGACGCACGGTGGTCGATTTTCCGGAAAACGCGGACATAAATGGAAAAATTAAAAAATTCAAAATGTATCTAAATTTGCCCCTATATATACTAGGCGAATAGTTGGCCAAAGAATAAACTATGCTTTTCACGAGTTTGACATTACGTATCAGTATTCAACATCAAATTTCAAATAGAAGACCCAGACTCGTAAAACTAAAAACTACCCCAAAAAAAAACAGGAAATTGTAAAAAAAGTGAAACAGTTAAAAGGAATAATGAGGCATGAGGGAAAAATCTTCGTAAAAAAGAATGAGACGTCCTAAATTAATTACTTGTGAAGATGATCTTGAATAAAGGATTTAAAACTTGTTAAGTAGCTATGTAATTTATTCCTCGCTTCCGTAGTTTTAAATGATCTCTTCGATGACTATAAGGCTGCCAATACAATAACCTGTGATAACTTAACCGAAGTTAACTACTTTGACTCTAGTCATAGTGATATAAACATATTACATATAAATATAAGAGGGCTCTGTACCAATTTTGATGGATTCTTGGTCTATTTGGAGTCTCTGGGGAAAACTTTCGATGTAATTACCATGTCTGAGACGCATACAGTATGTGACACTACTGACTTTGCTATAGCTGGATACTGCATGGTTTGGAATGAAAGCAGAATCAATAAGTGTGATGGCTGTATGATGTATGTGCGAGAGGATATTTTTCAGGAGCATACAGTAATTAAAGTGAACCAGGTAAAATGTCTAAAAGTGTCTATATGTAAAAACGGTGTCATGGCTGACATCTTGTTGTACTACAGGAGGTGTCATGGAATGGACGCTGACGTTTTTGTAAATGATCTGGAGTCTGTCTTAACCCATGGAATCATTGATCAGAAAAAATTGTATATCTTCACTGGGGATATAAATATAAATATTTCAAATAAATCCTCTAATACAGTCAATAACTACCTAACTTTGTTAAATAGCTTTGGCTTTGCAAGTTTGATCAATGAGCCAACCAGGGTTGATGGAGACTCTAAGACAAGTATCGACCATTTTTTGAAATGAAATGTACAAGTACCATTTATAATAGCGTAGATCCAGTCGTGATATATAATGACTTAACAGACCATAAAACCCAAGAAAAAATAAAGAAAATAGTAAAAAAATTATTCAAATATTAAACTATGAAATACTAACAAACTTAATGTCTGAGACAAAATGGGATGATATAATGAGAGAAAATGATGTTGAAAACAGTGCGAATGAGTTCGTTGGCCCGATAAAAAATCTAATTAGTCAAAGTACTTATGACAAAGAAATCACAAATAGGAAAATTAGACTCGAGCCCTGGATCACAAATGGACTCTTGATAGGTATCAGAGAGAGAAATTATTTAAAAAAACAATGTAGTATAAATCCAAATTGTGTTGATACAATAAACAAATACAAAAAAATACAGAACTGAGTTGTCAAAACTAATAAAAAAAACTAAACATGATTATTTTAGGTAATCAGGTTGGTTGCAAAAAATAACCGAGCGGGTCCCGTTTAACCTCCGTAAGTAACGTATTTCGGTTCGGTTATTTTTGGATACGGGACAAAAATAACCGATTTTGCCTCCGGTATCAGGAATTTTGATGGTCTATTAACGCTCTAATAAGTTCAATGGTTTAATGTATTTGTCTCATCCCTTATTTGAAACCGTAAAGAACATAAACATTAGAGAGTTAATAGACCACTAATTTATCGTCACCTTATTTACTTACCGTATTACCGTACTAGGTGGTGGGTTAATAGTTTGTGACCACTTCAAACCAGCTCAATGAGCTGGTCGAAAACGGTTTTGATTCTAACCTCAAATTATAGAAAAAGAAAGGAAAAAAGGAAGTATTTTTGGAAAGGTAAGTACTATCCGTCTGTTTTTTTCGTAATATAATAACAAAAATATGATAAATTTAACATTTGTCAAAATTAGGACTGCTGCACTCTCCATTGGCACTGGATAGATGAGAGAGAGAGAAAAAAACCCCCGTAAAAATTGTTTTTTTTTTACATATTAAAAAATAAGTTTAGATACGTGAAAATTAAAAAATAATATTTTGGGTTGCATTGGTCTAACTTGAGTTCGGTTGAGTTTATGTTTAAAAAAAATTTTTTTATTTTTTTTCCAGGGGGTTTGCAAGCGCAATTTGAATTGATAAAATTTGTCCTTTGGATGCAGTGACGGAGTAGGAAAAATTTTCGGGGGGGGGGGGTAAGATAAGGACAACAAACGACATCTCTTGCATAATCAGTTTCGGGGGGGGGGGGGTTACTCCCAGTTAGTACCCCACGGTTTACATGGACAGATTCCCCATGCAACCGATTCGAAGAATTTGGAAAGAATATACTATTAATAACAGAAAAATATTACACCCTCACAATATTTATACGTTTATAATTAGACCAGACGAAAATGAGCGAAAAACGGAGAAAATCAAAGAAAATGTGTCGGTGGCACATAGAGGCGCAAAATAAATTGAAAAAATCGTCTAACATTGTTTGTTTTACGCTTTACCGACTAAAATTGTGTTTGTCAGCCGGATAAATTGTTTATCTAAGATAAGTTTTGCTTGCTCAGTTATTTGATAAAAAATATACAAGCCTAATAATCATTTGTTCTTTTTTTGGAAAAAGCAGATGTTAGGGATGATTTTTTTTTATAGTTTGACGTCACCCTCCCAGATATATACAATGTTTAAAAGGAATGAGTGGAGGACAAAACAAAAGAAAAAAGTCATATAACACGGGGGTCAAAAGTTCTTTGTTTTCGACATGAATAGAGGGTGTCAAAGTACGCGTTTTTTTTCGTTTTCTGTTGTATCTTGTTTAGGAATCACATGGAAAAAAATTAAATTTTGACTGAGCATAAAAACCATTTCCAAAAAGAAACTGGTGTTAAAATTTTCAAGATTGTTGTTTTGGTAGTTATTTTTTAAAAAATTAAAAGTATAATAAAAGGGCCCTTTTAACTGTTTTTGTGGTATTTCCTTAACCTGTTGGGTTGTTGGTTAAAAAGAAACTAAATGGGATATTTTTGGATCGTAATAAATTGAAAAAGCTTGCGGCGCTATCAAATAATCATAATAAATATCAGTTGAGGGGAGATAGGAATATAAATCGTTATCAATCACAAATTATTAGTCTTATCTCCGCCCACTAAAAGATTGTATACAGATTGTATAAGATTTTCCTTAGGGATAGGATTTCAATAAATCAAACAGAAATGGCATAGAAAGTTCTGCGCGCACAAAAGAAAGAGGTATATTGAGCAATGGTGCCAGTTTGTTATTATCTCCGGACTGCTTTCATGAGAAAAAATTGTCGCCACTCTTTTATTGTGAGCATAAATCATAGTTGCAATAATAACCGTTGACAAGATGTCTGCAAATTCCGCTAGATGGCGGCCACACCATGAGATGAATTTAGATGATTTCAGGTCCAAACCACAGCTTCTTCTTGCTTAAAGGAGGCGGCAGGGTCCATTATTTACGATACTGAGCGATAAACTCGTGAGGTTGTTAACATTAGAGAGAAATATCTTCGCTTTTAATTAAATTTCTTTCCATTCTGTTCTACTAGTGACATCTATCCGGAAACGGCCAAACCATGCAGCTAGCACTAGCAGCCAAAGAAATCAATAAACGGCGCTGTTTTTCTTGCAGAGCTTTTTGCTTGCGATATTATTGATTTTAAATAAAGCTGGCCCTACACTACATTTGATATTTTCGAGGTGTTTTATGACATGATCTCGAAACATGTAGCGAACCAATTCTTCAAAACTAGCGGGAGGGTAAAAGCGAAAAATAAGGGGCTGCCAATATTTGTAACACCCAAAAAGGGGTGAAAAGATTTATTTTGCTCTGTTTCTTTACAAAAAACGTTTTTTTTACGAAAAACTTGAGCTCTGCCACTTTTTTTATTTTTTTCTTCAACTTTCTCGAAATTTTCGTCATACCGTAGAAAAAAATTATTTCCCCCATGGTCATACTCTACTTTTATTCGAAAAAATTTAGAAACAGAGACGGCATCAGTTTTCCTAAAATAGGGGATATTGGTTTCGAGTGAGAAGATAAAGGGCGCAGCAGGCAATTTTTCAATTAAATTAGCCGAACGCAAAAATGTTAGAAAAACAAAGCACGAAATAAAAATGGCGCCGCTTACAATTTTTTTTCAAAAATTACGTAATTTCGGGAACGCAAAGAAATAGGTCTAAAGAGTATAATTTTTAAGAAAAAAATATCAATTTTCTCGCCCTCCTCCACTGGGACTACAGGGACCGTGCACAAATTACGTAATGGTCACAGGGGGAAGGGGGGTTACAAAACGTTACGTAGAGGGGGGGTTTCGACAGCGTTTGCATTTGTGTGAAACTAAGAAAATTTGGAATGAAAATAAGTGAAAAGTTTTTTTTGCGCGGGGGGGGGGGGGGTAGTGGTCTTGAAATGGTTACGTAATATTAAGGGAGTGGCGTGCCAAACCGTTACAAAACATTACATAGGGAGGGGGTCAAAAATTGGTAAAATCACCGTTACGTAATTTGTGCACGGCCCCACATCTGACTGTTTCTCCTTTTTGATTTCGAATCAAAGTGCAAAACCCGGGTTGGACGTTCGAAGGCATCAACCCGTCCTATTTGCTTGATAAAGTTTCTACGGAAATATCTCAGTCGATTTCTCCGGCCGTGTATGAACGCTTTAGGTTAGGCATTTGCATGTATCTCAGTCCCCAGCCTGTAAACAGTGTGTAAGGACAATGGTTACAAAATGAAAAGCCGAAAAATATTTTTTTTACGATATCTTTCATCAGTTTGGTATTAAAGTCGAGCAAAAACAATTTTTATTCCAGTCCTAAAGGTATGAAAATGGAAAACATTAGCAAACAACAACCTGGAATGGATTTACTACGTGTAAGATGTAGTGATAACATCACCCCATGCCCATCCTTTTCTGCCTAATGTGCTTTTCCGTTTGTCTGCGTCTTATACAAGGCTGCTTGGTCCCCTAAGGATTTGCTTAGGAACCCTGTATAAGATAGAGCGTAGGTTAATTTAGTTTATTGTTTATCGTCTCCTGATGATGCTAAAGTTCTTAGCGAAACGCGCGTCGAGTGCAAAAAAGTGTGGTTTTGGTTTGTGGAAAACAATCACAACTTATATAGTAATAAATTTGTTTATTTATTTTACTTAACCATCTAAAACCCGATCTTAATTTATTAGGCCTGCGCTTTTCCTCTCTCTAACTCAACCTAACATCATAACTCTCATACCCAATTTTTATGTTATTGAAGAGGTTACAGTTCAAATTGAGAATCGATTCAGGAGGTATGATGACGGTATGCGGGTAACGGGTAAATTCGGTCCCAGGTTTTGTTTTTTAGTGAAACTGCATAGGTAAATTCGGTCCCGGCAAAGTATTTTGGACTAGTAAAACTGTAGTATTGAATAATTTTTGTTTTAATAAATAAAATATACCTATAAAAATCACATCTCTTTCCATCCCTAGGGAACCTAACCCATCACATCCCTTCCCATCCTTAGGGAACTCAACCCAACCCAACCCAAGCCATTTCAGGTATTTATATTATTCCATGTTGCAGACTGCAGAGAATACTTGAGTCGACTAATATGTAGAGTGGGAAAAATACGCAACTAAACGATAAATATTTATATTATTCATTTACTAATTACTACTATTGCTACGAAAGAGATTAAGCACCTCAGTATCGTAAAACTCTGGTTGCGAGGGAATTTTCCTACCGATAAACGGGTATAAAATGTTTAATTTAATCTGCTACCTGCTGGGACCGAATTTACCATCACTCATTACAAGTTCTACTGAAGAAATTCTTCTACAAAAGTGTAAACGCTTTTATAACAAATATTCTGAAATTATAAAGCCTGTTATAGTAATTGAATATATTCATCTTTTACCACTTGTAAAAAATGATCTAAAAAATAATATGTCGACTAGCAATTTTTTTGAGCTAATTATTAAACAATACGGAGTTCTAGAAAGTAACTTTGTTCAAATATTTACCGCATTTTTAATGTTTTTAACATTACCGGTAACAGTGGCAACTCTTGAGAGGCCGTTTAGTAAATTAAAACTATTTAAAGATTACTTAACATCACAAATGGGTCAAAGTAGCTTAAGCATCAGCTTAACATTACTTTCAATTGAAACGAAAGTTGCTTACGAAATGGACTTAAAGACTGTAATAAAAGAATTTGCCAATGAAAAGGCGAGGAAAAGGGACTTTTAAATTATTGACCTCTCAAGACTCTCTTCTGTTACAGATAATGTTAACAATAAAAATGCGGTAAATAAAATAAATAACAATATTCTATATCTGATAGTATGTTACAGTGGTGGTCCCAGGGGGTGGGCGATCGCCCCCCCCTTTGCTCCAGAAAAAAGTAGGGACAAAGATGCTGGTGGTAACTCTAAAGTCTTTGGATAAAAAACGAGAAATTGCAGAAAGTTCCTTTAAAGACATTCTAGAATCCCTCCACAGCATTTTGGGACAGATTGCCTTCAATTTCTCACCCAAGAATAAACAAAAGTATGACGTACTTACTGCGAAAACCATTGTTTGTTTGTTATCTATGTTTTCTATAACTGAAAAATTTATGCGTAGTAATTCAAGCGCGGATTTCAGGGGGATAAGGGGGTAGTTAACCCCCCCTACCCTGGGTTTAAATTTTATGAAAACATTTAGAAAATCAAAAGACGTTTGATATGTACGGTATTAGTTTAATTTTGTGTTAAAAATGGCATTTGTAGTGTGATTTTCTTAAAAATTTTCGCCTGCTGCGCTTTGAAACCATTTATATATTTCCAATTTTAGTTTAATTTTAATTCAAAAAATGCATTGTTTAGTGCAATATTCTTAAAAAATTTCGCCTGCGGCGCTATGATACCGTTGATTTTACGATTTTAGTTTAATTCGACTCAAAAACTGTAAAGTTTTGATTCTCACTTTATTGGGATTTTTTTGTTCAGCATATATTTAAGGATTAAACGACTTACCTGTTAGGAAGTTCAAAACAAATTATACGAGATTGGTCACATCCTATTAGATACACCAGGTAGTGATACTTCGTAGCACGTCATACGCAAGTTTTAGAGATAAGAAAAACATATCGCCATGGCAGCCTGCCTGATCTCTGCTAGGTACTTCAGTATACTTCTAAAGCTTTCCTGAAATACTAAGATCGCCAAGGGCGGGTTGACTAGTACTTAAGTAAATTGCATGAAAAATACATGAATATATAAATGGGAGGGCGTCTAATAGGATGTGACCAATCTCGTATAATTTGGATTGAACTTCCTTACAGGTAAGTCGTTTAATCCTTAATTATACTTTGATTGGGCACATCCTATTAGATACACCAGGTAGTTGTTGGTTAGATTTAGAAATAGACGAAAGTGTTGTGCCACTTAAACACAGGGTCCCTTGGATAAACAAGGGGAAGATTCCAGGAAGGCGAAGCAAGCGGTCGTGCCGCCGAAGACACTCTCCGTCAAAATCTCCGACTCTCAACAACTCTAGGAAGACGTTACAATATTCAGCCTGTGCGAAGTCATAAATATATTTTCTAATATAAAGGGAGAGACAGTATTTTTATATTTGTATTTTTAAACAGTCCACTTGTTTTCACGAAGAAAAATAAAGTTATTTTAGTATTGTGTGTAAATTTTTGTTTTTATTTACAAAAAAGGACTATATAAAGCATACCATAAAATTTGGTTTTCGAGCCAAGATGCTGGAAGTAGCATCGCAAACAAGTGCTTAAAGAAGAACGGACTGAAAGTGTATGTGGTTTATGGATTTCTACGAAGTGCCTACAAGAAACTAGAAGAGCTATATAGTGCCATTTGAACGCTTACTCCTCAGGAATCCTATCTGTAAGTCCGTTCCAATTATTTGATATATTGCTTGTTGATACCTGTTTATTCCTTTGAGCCCTTTTATAACCTTTTATCTGGTCTATTATGGCTGAACTAAAAAGTTTTAAGATAAAACGGGGGTCGGTTAAGGGTAATCTCAAGCGGGCGGAGACATTTTTGAAAAATAATGTTGACAGGGATAACTTAAATGAACATGTCATATCCCAAATGCAAGTCAGACTAGAGAAAATTGAGCCACTTTTTGAACAATATGTTGAGTTGCAGGGGGAGATTGAGGTTTTGGAGGACAAGGAGGATCCTGAAAACTGCGATGAATTTGAAACTTTGTATTACCGCATAATAGGGGAATTCAAGTCTGTAATTAATACATAGCAAGAGTCTCAAACTTCCCACCGATCAATAACCCAAAACCACGGTGGTTTACAAATAAGTGGTAGCCCTATAACACAGCAAAGTCCCTTGCAAAATTGTCAATATTTAAATATACCTTTACGCCCCATTAATATTCCTACATTCTCGGGAAAATATACTGAGTGGCTAGATTATAGAGAATCGTTTCTGGCCTTAGTAGATGAAAATACTGCATTGAACGATGTTCAAAAATTCATACATTTAAAAGAGTCGTTGGGCCCAGAACCGAAAGACTTGGTTAGCTCCCTCGAGCTATCACAACAAAATTATTAGAAGGCCTGGGACCTTACGTACGGTAAGTACGAATCAGTCGCTTGTAATAAACGAGGAAGAGCGCCAACATACACAAGAGAAGCAACCGAGTGAGAACACAGAGAGCGTTGTCGGGTCGAGTACAGCCAACAACATAGAAAAAAAATTGGGTTCGGTCTGTCTGGCAGACCAGAATGTTATCTGCTGTACTGTGCTACGGAACTAATTATGACCTTGGCGCCCGACATAGAAATAGTTCAGTGAAACACAAATAGATGGAGCACCACACCTGATAACCACAAAAATTAATACTACAAAAGAATATTGATTTTTAAATAAAAAATCAATATTACTTTACAAATGTAATGTAATATTGATTTTTCTTGGCATAGCAAAAAGGACCACAATTGCTATGTTTTCATGGGTATTGAGTTCGTTTTCAAAACTCATTGTATCTTTTTCTTTTATATAGCGTGTTCTTTATCAAGACCAAGAACACGCTATATAAAAGAAAAAGATAGAATGAGTTTTGAAAACGAACTCAATACCCATGAAAACATAGCAAATATGCCCAAAAAACAAAAAAAAGTTTAAAAGATAAATCAAAAAATGATGTTTTTGTAAATTTTTTAAACTTTTTTTGTCTTTGGGTGCACTGAACTTAAAAGACAAATTGTAGTTTTGACCCAAATGAAATGTTATGAAAAAAACATTTTGCCTTTTAATTTCATAGGTGAGGTCCTTTTACAAAACCCTTTATCGTATAGTTTCATTGAGAATTTAACTTATAAAAGGTTGGGTAAAAAGATAAAGACAGATGATAAATAAGTATGTGTAATTTAAAAAAAAAATTAAGTACATTTCCCAAATACAGGTTTAAAAACAAAACAAGGGTTCATTATATTTTTCACTGCCTTAACTCATTATTGGAGTGTTGAATACAAGAATTCCTTTATTTTTTTTACAAAGTTTAACATTTGTTATCCCTCCAATGCTAAGGGAGTAAAAAGGAGGTGAAAAATATAATAAATCGTCTGGTAAAATAAGTAAAAACATAAAATATTACCTTATAGTAAAAATCGAGGTAAAAATTATTTAAAAAGAAGATAAATGACCTAGAAATAGTTATTGTTAAAATTATTCCACAGATAATTGTGAGGATAATTGCCTTTAGTCATAATTTAGTACACAAAATTCAATATAAAGCCTCAAGAAAGAAAACATAATTTTTTCCAAATCATTTTTGTTTGGCTTCATGAAATGCTGATTTTTTTTATTTATCGCAATAATCTCCTCTTTTTAGACTATTAGAAAATCTTACAAATCTTATTAACTTGCTTACACCACCAGAACAAACCCCTAATAATTAACTTTATTATTGTGGTTAGTTTAGGGATTAAGAAATATAATAAAGTTTGTGTCTTGCCAAATAAAAAATTAAAGTATGTTCCTGGTTTTGTCAACTTACTGTTTTTATACTGCAAGGCATCAATAAGTTCATTGACAACATCATTATCATGACTTATAATTAAGTTTACTCCTGCAAACTTCACAAACAGTTTTTTACTTTTCTACTTGGCAAAGCGAAAATCTTAGACAATAGCCTGTATGTCTTACCAATTGATCTAAAAATACTGAGGGAGAGAATCTTTTCTTCTAAAGTAAATCTTCTGGCTTTAGGTTTCTGCTGCTGTACTCTAATCTGGCATATAATAAGCATTTTCTGCGAGTGCTAATTTTCTCTAGAATGATTTCACATAACTGGTCATTTTATGTAATCGCTTACTACTATCAATAACTTTCCTATAGAAATGTCATGCTTTTGGTGTGAGATTAGCTTGTCTGGGCACATTGACTTCATTAGGAATTAAAGAGCGCCTTCTTTTAACTGTAAAAAGAAATAAAACAAACATTAACTAATTAGTTAAAATTATAACATTTATAAATACATTAAATTTGTAAAAATGTAACTAAATCAAACAAATTGATCGTTCTCAGGGTAACCACCAGTTGGGGTGTAATTTGTGACCAAATTTTCAAAATTTTATGATTTTATGACTGGTGGTCACCGTGCTTTCTCCACTGAATTTATTTTAAACCCGACATGTTTTGGAAGCTCAGGCTGCCATCATCAGGAGTCCCTACCAAAGTTTGATTAAGGGAGACTAGGCCAAATTAATGGACCAGTCTTCCATATTGGAAAAAGAAAGAGAGGCTAAAACCATTGTGAGAAAAACTTTAAAATTTAAAAAACAAAATAAACATATAAATATGCAATACATTATAGTCATTTAATTATGCCATGGATAGACTTTGTGGGGTACTAAGAAAACTAAGCCTGACTTCTGTTTAAGCCTCAGTTTAAGGTAGGTACTGTAAACACTTCTAAGTACTGGGATAGTCACGTTTTTTTTAGGGAGTGTCTAAAGAGCCTGCAATTCAGCTGAATAGCCGTGAGGCTAAAGAGCCAGCAATAATTATTTATTATGTGTTTTTCATATTTTCTTTTTTTTTTATTTTTTTAAATTAAATTAACCCAACTTAACCTAAACAGACTCAAACCAACTTATTAAAAGACAAAACAACACAAAAAAACATACTTTAAACTAAATTAACCCAACCTTAACCTAATTAAACAAGCCAAAAAAAGATGTAGGGGTTGTAGTGTGTTTTTTTCGGGTTGTTTTGGCTTTGAATAAGTTGGTTTGAATCTGTTTAGGTTAGGTTGGGTTAATTTAGCTGGTTTGAGTCTGTTTAGGTTAGGTTGGGTTAATTTACTTTAAAGTGTGTTTTTTTGGGTTGTTTTGGCTTTTAATAAGTTGATTTGAGTCTGTTTAGGTTAGGTTGGGTTAATTTAGTTTAAAAAATTAAAAAAAAAGAAAATATGAAAAACACATAATAAATAATTATTGCCGGCTCTTTAGCCTCACGTCTATTCAGCCGAATTGCCGGCTCTTTAGACACTTCCTTTTTTTTTAATTTTATAAGATAAAATATGCTCACTTTATGATCAGCTTGTCATACATACAACGCTTTAATGTATAGGCAGGAGCACTAAAGACAAAGAAGATTAGTCCCTCTTTACAGAGTAAAACAAAACTTCTCAATACTTTTTGACCAGGGCTATAATATTTTTGTGAACAGTTTTGATATCTACTAAAATTTAAAAAAAACTTACCTGCCTTTCTTTCTGGGTTACCCCATCATGGTGTCGTCTCTAATATTTTATAAAACATAGCTTAAATTTGATATACGATTGTACTACACCTCATACTACACTTTATTTTACTCATCGTACACTATAAAAGCCTGTAGCTTGTAATAATTCCTTTCTTTTCAAAAAACCAAAAATAACCTTAACAAACACCATTGTCGTTGTTGGATAAAAATCAATAAATCCGCCTCTATGCGCTGGCGTCAGCTAAGGGAGAGATATGACAAATTTAGAATTTTTGTGCTACTATCGCCATCTATTAAAAAAAAAATTACCAGACCCCGAAATAATTATACCTAGGCTTTTCCATAAGAGAAAAAGGTCTACAAACTACAAGTAGTTTGTCTATGGCCAACAAGGAGACTCTCGTTGCGGGCGCAGCCCTAGCGCTGCAGCAGCAGCAAGGTCCGCCGACCAGAGACAGCTCAAGCTCGCCCTCACTGTTCTCCGGTGACGAAGAAAACCGTCGAAAGCGGAACGCCTTGGCTGATTGCTTTAGTGCGGAATCGTGTGTAAGCAGCCCGACAATCAAGTAAATATATGTATTGGCTCTTGTTATAATAATAATTATAAAATGAATATTAGCTGTCTCGTGTTGCCTCAGATAACAGACAAGTTACCGCTTGTTTCCTATGATAAAAATATTTTAAATATTTCAGAAATGGAGTTAGCGGATCCAAATTTTAATGTACAGGGTGATATAGATATGTTGCTAGGGTCCAGCGTTTTCTGGAATATTATAGGAACCGAGCAAAAGGCACTCGGCAGAAATTTGCCTGTGATGCAAAGCAGCAAATTTGGCTGGATTATCGCTGTAAATTTAAACTTGTATTCTGTCTCAAAGTTGGGGGGTCAAAAGTTTTCTGTTTCTCATTTAAATATTAATCAAAGGTCGTCTTTAGAAAATCAAGTCGTCAAATTTTTTTGAAATTGAGGAGGTGCAGTCAAAAAACCTTTTACTCTCGGAAAAAGACACATTTTGCACAGACCACTGCACGGGACAAGACAGGCAGATTTATTGTCAAGATGCCTTTTAAAGAGAACATAAAATATTTAGGCAACACGAGAGAGATGGCATTAAAAAGATTTCATGCATTAGAAAATAGATTAGAAAAAGATAAAAAATTAAAAACGGAATATTCTGAGTTTCTTCAGGAATACGAGACTCTGGGTCACATGAAGGAAATTAATTTAGATAATATTCCCGAGGATGGCTATTTTTGACCTCATCACGCGGTCTTAAAAAACACTTCATTGACTACCAGGTGTCGAGTTGCCTTTGACGCGTCTGCCAAACCTGGCCCATCAGGTTTATCGTTAAACGAAGTTCAGTATTGCGGACCTACCCTGCAACAGGATGTTTTTTCTATTTTAATTAGGTTCCGTAAATATCAATATGTAATGACGTCAGACGTGTCAAAGATGTACCGGCAGGTTAAAATTCACGAAGACCATACAAAGTATATTCTGGAGACCAGAACCTACTCAAGATATTAAATGTTACGAGTTGCAAACCGTTACTTTTGGAACTGCATCTGCGCCCTACCTTGCGGTTAGATGTCTACTGGAACTTGCTAGCCAAAATCAAGAAAGCTATACGCTTGCTAGCAAGGTTATTTCCGAGGATTTTTTTATGGACGATCTTCTAACCGGGGCTGAGAGCGCAGACGATCTTATTAAAATTCAAAAGGACGTATCTCAGATATTAGCGACAGCGGGATTTGAGCTTCGCACGTGGTTATGCAACCGTTCTGATATTCTGCAGCAGTTTGAGGTTAACAAAGATCAGAAATTTAGTATTTTGCAAATTGGAGAGGGGGACCAAAATAAGACTCTGGGGATATATTGGAAATCACATCACGATTTAATTCAATAAGCTATCAACAATATTTCAGAAAATAATAAACTAACCAAGAGACTTATTTTGTCAAAAATCTGCCAAATTTTTGACCCCTTAGGTTTGCTTGGACCCTTAATAATTGTGGCTAAATTGATTATTCAAAATCTTTGGAAACTGCAAAATGGCTGGGATGAACAGATACCCACGGAACTGTACCACAAGTGGTGCGAATTTATAAATCAGTTGCCGATTGTCAATAAATTTAATATATCCAGACATGTCTGTCTTTCAAACTATGTGACAATTGAATTGCATACTTTTGCAGATAGCAGCGAAAGGGCCTATGGGGCTTGTTTATATATACGATGTGAGCTCCGGTTAAACAAAAAATTAGCTTACCACGCTTAGAGCTGTCCGCTAGCACTCTGGGAGCAAACCTTGCCCAAAAGGAGTGTGAAGCTTTAAACATCAATTTCACAAGGAAATATTTTTATACCGACTCAATGATCACGTTGGGTTGGATTCAAGGTGAAGTACCCAGATGGAAAACTTTCGTCGCCAATAGGGTAAGCGAGATTCAATCTTTAACAGACTTTAAAACTCGGTATCATATAGAATCTAGTAAAAACCCAGCTGACTTGATATCTAGAGGCACTACCCCAGAAAATTTAAAAAATTGTGATCTCTGGTGGTATGGCCCGGAGTTCCTTTTATTGCCAACCAGCTCTTGGAATATTCAAAATGTGATTCCAGACGATCTGGAAATTCCAGAGCAAAAATCGGTTTCCAATATTTGTGCTATGTATCCATTTTTTCTGAACTTTTTGTGGGAATATCTAGCATTCAAAAAATTCAGAGAATTATGGCCTATGTGTTGAGATTTTTGAAAAATATAAAAAATATCAAAAACTTGCCGCTTTCTATTTTTGATAAAAAACAGAGAGATCCTTTGGATCCGACAGAACTAATTCAATCATTAAATTTTCTTATTTCTGAAGTCCAAAAAGAATGCTTTCCCTATGAATATAATTATTTAGAAAGCAATCTACCTTGAAATAAAAAGAGCAAGCTTTTGAACTTAAATCCCTTTTTACAGGACAAACTAATTAGAGTAGGAGGTAGGCTGAGGCAATCCTCATATAATTTTGATGAAAAACACCCGATTTTATTACCTAAATCTCATATTTTGACAGATTTGATTGTAAGACAAGAACATTTAAGTTTGAAACATTGTGGTAGCCAAATGCTACTGAGCTCTTTAAAAGATAAATATTGGCCCATTGCGGGACGAAACGTTTGCAAGAAAATCTGTCAAAATTGTATAGATTGCTTTAAGGCAAGAGCCACGCATGTGCCATATTTAATGGGTGACCTCCCTCAGTATAGAACAGAGACTTATTTCCCATTCTTGAATGTAGGTATAGATTATGGAGGACCTTTTTATATAAAGGATCGTAAAACGACAGGAGCTAAACTCATAAAGGCTTATCTGTGTTTATTTGTATGTATGAGTACAAAATGTATCCATCTAGAGGTTGTAACCAGCTTAAGCACTGATGCATTTTTGGCTACTTTCAAACGGTTCGTTAGTAGGCGTGGAAAACCTGCTAATGTTTTCAGTGACAACGGCTCTAATTTTTTGGGGGCTAATAATGAAATTTCCAAAATTTACGAATTTTTAGAAACCAATGCTCAATATATTGTTGAAAATTTGGCCAATGAACGCATTATGTGGCATTTTATACCAGCGCGTTCCCCTAGTTTTGGCGGCATTTGGGAGACCGGTATAAAAAGTTGTAAGCTGTACCTAAAACGGGCTTTTTCGGAAGCTACGTATACCTATGAGGAATTTTCAACTGTAATCTGCCAGATAGAGGCTATCCTCAATAGTCGTCCACTCACCCCCTTATCCTCCGATCCTCAGGATCTATCAGTACTTACACCAGCGCATTTTATGATTGGACGCAGTCTGATGGCTTTAACTGAATATCACGTCTTGGATGTCCCACCAAACCGATTAGACCAGTATCAGAAAATCCAAGCTACTGTGCAACATTTCTGGCGAAGATGGCAGTCAGAATACGTGTGCGAGTTACAAACGCGCAACAAATGGAAGCAGGGCATGAAGAACCAAGTTAAGGTCGGCTCGATGGTTTTAGTCAAGGCCGAAAATGTTGCGACGTTAAATTGGAAATTGGGTAGAATTATTAAGCTTTACCCTTGTCGCGACCAAGTTGTGCGTGTAGTAGACATTAAAACCACTAATGGTATAATTCGCAGATCACTAAACAATATCTGCTGTTTACGAATACAGTAAAATTAATTGATAAATTGTGACTATACAACAAAGTGTTCATACCGTTTGCCCACGTTGTTGTTGTTAAAAAACTGGAGTTTTTCAAGGCGGGCGGTATGGTTAGATTTAAAAATAGACGAAAGTGTTGTGCCACTTGAATAAACAAGGGGAAGATTCCAGGAAGGCGAAGCAAGCGGTCGTGCCGCGGAAGACACTCTCCGTCAAAATCTCCGACTCGCAACAACTGCCTGTGCGAAGTCATAAATATATTTTTTAATATAAAGGGCGAGACAGTATTTTTATATTTGTATTTTTAAACAGTCCACTTGCTTTCACGAAGAAAAATAAAATTCTTTTAGTATTGTGTGTAAATTTTAGTTTTTATTTACAAAAAAGGACTTTAATCATACCAGTTGTTTAGAGAATATGGCGATATTAGTTAAAAAGTTAAATAATAATAAGGAAACCACAAGGTTTAAAATTTAAATGTTTTTAAAATATATTTCATAATATAATTAGCTAAGAAATCTTTTGAAATTAAAGGTTTATTATAAAATCGATTGAACGTTTTCCTTTTTTTGGAACATCTCGCAGCCTTTCTAATACCTTTGATTGATGCACCAACCCTTAATGCTGCAGAAGACACGCCATGTCCTGTGCTATGTCCTTTAAAATTTGATTCTATTTCTGCGTTTTTTAGACCTTTTTAAATCCACCTGCTAATGTTTTGGGATGTAGCGGGCTTATGAGGCTTTTTAATTGATAAAATAAATGTATCCTCTGTTCATCGAAATAGTTTTGTTTTCTGTATGCAAATAGAACTGTAAATTTTCTTTGAAACAGGGTACTTAAGCCAAGGCTGAATTCTTCTGGGTCCAGATATTTTAAAAATATCTTTAAGAATTATTTCTATGCCCTCTTCGTTAGCCTTGATGTTGCTTAACTTATAGAAAATGTCTGAACTCTTTGAGCAGAACAAACAGTCAAAAGAAGTACCATTTTTAAAGTTAATAACCCGACTGTTAAATTTACCAAAGGGTACAAGTTACCTATAAAGTTACACTGGTTCCGTATACCAAGTTTATATTTCGGAAACTGAGGGCGCAGCTTAAAAATGCGTCTCATAAACCTATCTACCATTTCTCATTTTTCTGCTCGCAAATTAAATTTAAGGCAGACCTATGTGTGTTAAGAGTTCAATATTTTTCAGTATTTTGAGATTCTGTTTCTAAAACGATACAACTTGATTTACATTAGGCTGCAAGATCGTCTCAATATTATTGTCGCAAAACTTCCATCATTTGGAAAAAATAAATTGCATCCTCCCAAACGCCCCTTTTACTATAGGCCACCTTGATAAGATTGCTACCCCCAGGAAAAGATTCTTTCATAGTGGGTGGGGTTACCTAAACGAGGATAAGAGTAAATCACCTTTCGGATTTAAAACGATAACTTTTAAGCGAATGACCGATTCTAATTTTGGATACCATGCTTGAGTTCTCCAGATAGAATAAACCACCAGACATATCGCATTATCGTTTTCAATTTTTCCTTTTTTTTATACATTTTTGGAAACAGTGAGGAAGGAGGAAATAATTAAGGTTTTTCTAATTCCTTGAGAATGTATCCACTGGAAGCCACGACACAAACCCGTGGAATTTTTTGTTCAGGTTGCAAATAAATATACAATTTTTATACCAGATTTCTTGTACGCTATATGATTATCCAACGTATTTATGTACGTCGCAAATACATAAAATATACCTAAGCTCACTGCCACATCATTCTCCCAATAGCAATCAATTCTTAGTAAAATATGACAATTTTTTAAAGTCTTTTACAAAGCTTGTTAAGCCATAAAAAGCTGCCTTCATTTCAAGAATGTTTATGTGTTTCTCCTGTTCACCTTGTTGGCAAAAAACCCCCTTTTGCTTCCTTTCCATTGCAACACGCCACCGTCCCGATTTGTATGCATCGGTAAAATAGTATGTGCTTTAACCACCATTCAAGTTCATTTTTAACTAAGAACCTAACAAGCATCTTTTTGTTATAGTTGTCCCTGTTAGCCTTTAAGGCACGATATTTTTCTCGCTCAAGGGTTTTTACGTACAACAAGCCGTACTCTGTACAAACCGAGGCTAGCCTTCCTATAATTTGCGAAACCTCTTTAATTGTTATTTTATTTATTTATTTTTTTTTAATAATCTTAATGACTGTTTTTATTTTTGTGCGATATATATCCACATCTTTTTTGCATTAAGGATAAATGCTAAAAATTGTATCTCTTGAGTCGGTTGTGTATGGTTTTTTAATTGTTAATAAAAAACCTAATCTTTTAGATAAGAGAAACAGGTCTGAAAGGGTGGAACAAAGAAGTGCAGTGGCTAGACCGAATGGTAAACATTGGAATTCAACTTTTGTTTTGAAAAGAAAATCTTAAATATTTTTTATATTCATCAAACATTGGAACTAAAAAATATGCATCTTTAAGATCTAATGTCGCAAGGAAGCAGTTTTTAGTAATTAAGTATCTAATCTTCCAGTTGAAAATGAGGTAGGCGAAAGAACTTTATGTAGGTTTCTAGGATTAAAGATAAACCTAAAATCCCCTGTTATCGTTCTGTCTTAAAAAATAGCTTAACAAAAACTAATCTTGACAGTTGTTAACTACTTATAAATGTTGTATGCTTTTCGAATAAATTTTTAACTCATTTTTGGTAAATTTTGAGGTTTTGAGGGTGAAAACTGGAAAAGGTTTGTCCACAAAGGGAATTTCGTAACCTTTTGTCCAACTCAAAGCTAATTTATTTTGAGTTATTTGATTCCACTCTTCTGAAAAAAAATTTTCGGCAGGAATACGTTCTTTCACTGTTTAGCTGTAATATTTCCTCTCGGCGCGTTTTTCATATTTTTGCAATTTTTGGCAAAACCTTCGCTAAAAAAGAAAAGATCTGGATTTCGCGCAGTAGCAATTTATTATATTTTTGCATGAAACAATATTGTAGCCAATGCAAAACGACTGCGCCGATTCGGCAAGACCCAAAAGATCTTCAAGTGCCTCGTCTCTCCCTTTTTTGTTTAGGACAAATTAGAGAAAACCCGCTCTAAAGCTGTCAAACCTTTTCCCAAAATGGTTTACAATTTCAAGAGTTACGTATCTCTTTTTTGCTCTGTGGATGCTAGCATCCTCGATTTAATTTGGGTCCTTGAAGAATTTGCCAATTTTTCCGGGAATTTTGTATTTTTCGAGGAGATTATTTTTAGTTTCCTTATCTATATATTCCCATAGAAAGATGCTTCTTCCATCTGCAAGCTAGTAGCTCTGCTGATATATCTGGACTCAATATATAATATACTTTTTAAGGGGTGCCTCTCTATGCTAGAGTTCGAGGAACTACTAGCTAGTTCCTGACGAGTTGAGGAACAGTCAGATTCGTCGTCACATATAATAATATGAAAAACGATGTGCTAATAATACTTTTTTAAGTAAACATATTATGATCTTCTTAGAAAGTTGGACACCCGGTAGAGTAAACCATGCATCGGAAGCATGGGTGAGATATGATAGTATTTGTTTTTACGTGCAGCATATAGGATATAGCATGCTAGGCAAAAAAATTCATGCTCCGTCTACATGGAAAATTCGGTTGAGAATTTTTGTTAAATTACCATAGTTTTTCTTATAATAATTATTCTAGAAATTAAAATGTGATATTTTGGAAACGGATTTTATTAACATTATGGAGTCTTTATTAAGACTAATATGGCGCGCATAAGTCAAAAACTATGCAAACCCATGCCAAAAAATATTAGCCAATAGCCTAATATTTGTCTCACTCCACTTTTTAAAACTGACAATGCGCCTTACTTACTTGAATCACGACGCTTCCTTTTCCCTTCCTTTCCCAGTTTCCTCATTTTCTTCTTTGGGTAATCTATTTGCTTTTCACGTTTTCTTTTGTTACATTTTTTCGGCATTTTATTCGTTCTGTCAGATTCGTCGTCACATATAATATATGAAAAACGACGTGCTAGTAAGTAAACATAGAGTTTTTTATTGAGACTAATTTAGCGGGCATAAGTCAGAAACTATGTAGGGTTTAAGTTTTTATGCGTAATAAAAACAAATGTGTGTTTACAGAATAAACAAACCCATGCCAAAAAATATTAGCCGAAAGCATAATATTTGTCTCACTCCATTGTTTAAAAACTGACAGTTTGCCTATATCTTGAACACGATGCTACCTTTTCATTTCCTTTTTCAGGTTCCTCATTTTCTTCTTTAGGTAATCCATTTTATTTTCACGTTTTCTTTTGTTACATTTTTTCTTTAAACGCGTATTTTCACAATTCGCGCGCGCGATACCGTCTTCACTTGTCGCATGAGCGCAAGAAGTATACTGAAGTACCCAGCAGAGATCAGGCAGGCTGCCATGGCGGTATGTTTTTCTCTCTAATCTAATCTCTAAAACTTGCGTATGACGTGCTACGAAGTATCACTACCTGGTGTATCTAATTGGATGTGCCCAATCGAAGTATAATTCATATTATCACCCCGCTAAGTTTGGTTCATCATTTATATTGTACCCGTATATACGTGTGAGCTAAAACGACCAACTACCACTAGATAACCCTAAATTTAATCATTATACACTTTAAGTACATATTTCAACGCATCGGTATCAGTAACGCGTCCAAAACAAAGCCAAACGAAACTACATTTTTCACTTGTTTACGGCATGTTTCGAAAGTGGTCTGCCTTTATGGTGGATGCAATGAGAGCACAGCTGATTCCACTCGTTGCGTATGTAATGTTACGGAACTACCAACGTACGCAACGATTGTAATCAAAAGCGGGCCTCGTTCAAAAGATACCATAGACAAGTGAAAAATGTAGTGGGTTTTGGCTTTGTTTTGAACGCGTTAGGTATAGCCATACCGATGCGTTCGAATAATTACTTTAAGTGTCTATTATCTTTAAAATAAGACTGAAATTATCAAAAAAATACTTCTACTTCTAAATCGAACAATCTTCTTATCGAAGATTTACTCTTAAAAATTTGTATTTATATTATTTTTTTTAAGAATAAATGTTATATGGAGAGGGGGACCAAAATAAGACTCTGGGGATATATTGGAAATCACATCACGATTTAATTCAATAAGCTATCAACAATATTTCAGAAAATAATAAACTAACCAAGAGACTTATTTTGTCAAAAATCTGCCAAATTTTTGACCCCTTAGGTTTGCTTGGACCCTTAATAATTGTGGCTAAATTGATTATTCAAAATCTTTGGAAACTGCAAAATGGCTGGGATGAACAGATACCCACGGAACTGTACCACAAGTGGTGCGAATTTATAAATCAGTTGCCGATTGTCAATAAATTTAATATATCCAGACATGTCTGTCTTTCAAACTATGTGACAATTGAATTGCATACTTTTGCAGATAGCAGCGAAAGGGCCTATGGGGCTTGTTTATATATACGATGTGAGCTCCGGTTAAACAAAAAATTAGCTTACCACGCTTAGAGCTCCTTTTTTTTATACATTTTTGGAAACAGTGAGGAAGGAGGAAATAATTAAGGTTTTTCTAATTCCTTGAGAATGTATCCACTGGAAGCCACGACACAAACCCGTGGAATTTTTTGTTCAGGTTGCAAATAAATATACAATTTTTATACCAGATTTCTTGTACGCTATATGATTATCCAACGTATTTATGTACGTCGCAAATACATAAAATATACCTAAGCTCACTGCCACATCATTCTCCCAATAGCAATCAATTCTTAGTAAAATATGACAATTTTTTAAAGTCTTTTACAAAGCTTGTTAAGCCATAAAAAGCTGCCTTCATTTCAAGAATGTTTATGTGTTTCTCCTGTTCACCTTGTTGGCAAAAAACCCCCTTTTGCTTCCTTTCCATTGCAACACGCCACCGTCCCGATTTGTATGCATCGGTAAAATAGTATGTGCTTTAACCACCATTCAAGTTCATTTTTAACTAAGAACCTAACAAGCATCTTTTTGTTATAGTTGTCCCTGTTAGCCTTTAAGGCACGATATTTTTCTCGCTCAAGGGTTTTTACGTACAACAAGCCGTACTCTGTACAAACCGAGGCTAGCCTTCCTATAATTTGCGAAACCTCTTTAATTGTTATTTTATTTATTTATTTTTTTTTAATAATCTTAATGACTGTTTTTATTTTTGTGCGATATATATCCACATCTTTTTTGCATTAAGGATAAATGCTAAAAATTGTATCTCTTGAGTCGGTTGTGTATGGTTTTTTAATTGTTAATAAAAAACCTAATCTTTTAGATAAGAGAAACAGGTCTGAAAGGGTGGAACAAAGAAGTGCAGTGGCTAGACCGAATGGTAAACATTGGAATTCAACTTTTGTTTTGAAAAGAAAATCTTAAATATTTTTTATATTCATCAAACATTGGAACTAAAAAATATGCATCTTTAAGATCTAATGTCGCAAGGAAGCAGTTTTTAGTAATTAAGTATCTAATCTTCCAGTTGAAAATGAGGTAGGCGAAAGAACTTTATGTAGGTTTCTAGGATTAAAGATAAACCTAAAATCCCCTGTTATCGTTCTGTCTTAAAAAATAGCTTAACAAAAACTAATCTTGACAGTTGTTAACTACTTATAAATGTTGTATGCTTTTCGAATAAATTTTTAACTCATTTTTGGTAAATTTTGAGGTTTTGAGGGTGAAAACTGGAAAAGGTTTGTCCACAAAGGGAATTTCGTAACCTTTTGTCCAACTCAAAGCTAATTTATTTTGAGTTATTTGATTCCACTCTTCTGAAAAAAAATTTTCGGCAGGAATACGTTCTTTCACTGTTTAGCTGTAATATTTCCTCTCGGCGCGTTTTTCATATTTTTGCAATTTTTGGCAAAACCTTCGCTAAAAAAGAAAAGATCTGGATTTCGCGCAGTAGCAATTTATTATATTTTTGCATGAAACAATATTGTAGCCAATGCAAAACGACTGCGCCGATTCGGCAAGACCCAAAAGATCTTCAAGTGCCTCGTCTCTCCCTTTTTTGTTTAGGACAAATTAGAGAAAACCCGCTCTAAAGCTGTCAAACCTTTTCCCAAAATGGTTTACAATTTCAAGAGTTACGTATCTCTTTTTTGCTCTGTGGATGCTAGCATCCTCGATTTAATTTGGGTCCTTGAAGAATTTGCCAATTTTTCCGGGAATTTTGTATTTTTCGAGGAGATTATTTTTAGTTTCCTTATCTATATATTCCCATAGAAAGATGCTTCTTCCATCTGCAAGCTAGTAGCTCTGCTGATATATCTGGACTCAATATATAATATACTTTTTAAGGGGTGCCTCTCTATGCTAGAGTTCGAGGAACTACTAGCTAGTTCCTGACGAGTTGAGGAACAGTCAGATTCGTCGTCACATATAATAATATGAAAAACGATGTGCTAATAATACTTTTTTAAGTAAACATATTATGATCTTCTTAGAAAGTTGGACACCCGGTAGAGTAAACCATGCATCGGAAGCATGGGTGAGATATGATAGTATTTGTTTTTACGTGCAGCATATAGGATATAGCATGCTAGGCAAAAAAATTCATGCTCCGTCTACATGGAAAATTCGGTTGAGAATTTTTGTTAAATTACCATAGTTTTTCTTATAATAATTATTCTAGAAATTAAAATGTGATATTTTGGAAACGGATTTTATTAACATTATGGAGTCTTTATTAAGACTAATATGGCGCGCATAAGTCAAAAACTATGCAAACCCATGCCAAAAAATATTAGCCAATAGCCTAATATTTGTCTCACTCCACTTTTTAAAACTGACAATGCGCCTTACTTACTTGAATCACGACGCTTCCTTTTCCCTTCCTTTCCCAGTTTCCTCATTTTCTTCTTTGGGTAATCTATTTGCTTTTCACGTTTTCTTTTGTTACATTTTTTCGGCATTTTATTCGTTCTGTCAGATTCGTCGTCACATATAATATATGAAAAACGACGTGCTAGTAAGTAAACATAGAGTTTTTTATTGAGACTAATTTAGCGGGCATAAGTCAGAAACTATGTAGGGTTTAAGTTTTTATGCGTAATAAAAACAAATGTGTGTTTACAGAATAAACAAACCCATGCCAAAAAATATTAGCCGAAAGCATAATATTTGTCTCACTCCATTGTTTAAAAACTGACAGTTTGCCTATATCTTGAACACGATGCTACCTTTTCATTTCCTTTTTCAGGTTCCTCATTTTCTTCTTTAGGTAATCCATTTTATTTTCACGTTTTCTTTTGTTACATTTTTTCTTTAAACGCGTATTTTCACAATTCGCGCGCGCGATACCGTCTTCACTTGTCGCATGAGCGCAAGAAGTATACTGAAGTACCCAGCAGAGATCAGGCAGGCTGCCATGGCGGTATGTTTTTCTCTCTAATCTAATCTCTAAAACTTGCGTATGACGTGCTACGAAGTATCACTACCTGGTGTATCTAATTGGATGTGCCCAATCGAAGTATAATTCATATTATCACCCCGCTAAGTTTGGTTCATCATTTATATTGTACCCGTATATACGTGTGAGCTAAAACGACCAACTACCACTAGATAACCCTAAATTTAATCATTATACACTTTAAGTACATATTTCAACGCATCGGTATCAGTAACGCGTCCAAAACAAAGCCAAACGAAACTACATTTTTCACTTGTTTACGGCATGTTTCGAAAGTGGTCTGCCTTTATGGTGGATGCAATGAGAGCACAGCTGATTCCACTCGTTGCGTATGTAATGTTACGGAACTACCAACGTACGCAACGATTGTAATCAAAAGCGGGCCTCGTTCAAAAGATACCATAGACAAGTGAAAAATGTAGTGGGTTTTGGCTTTGTTTTGAACGCGTTAGGTATAGCCATACCGATGCGTTCGAATAATTACTTTAAGTGTCTATTATCTTTAAAATAAGACTGAAATTATCAAAAAAATACTTCTACTTCTAAATCGAACAATCTTCTTATCGAAGATTTACTCTTAAAAATTTGTATTTATATTATTTTTTTTAAGAATAAATGTTATATAATAAAAATAAAATACTTTTCACGGTAGCGAGGTACGTATTAACGAACAAAATAAACAAATAACCGAAATAAAATATTTTTGGTTGAACGACTGATTCTTAAAACGAAAATCATGTTAAAACGATTGGCGTTATCTTTCGCGAATATAATAATTAAATAAATAACTAATTAGTTTAACATACTGAACGTGCTTAATGTACTAGAAAATGAAAATACTTTATTAAATTGTCGTTTACGTAAAACTTACCTACACTGCAAAAACGATGTGTGTCCCATTATTAAAAAAAAAACGAGTATAAACTAGAAATGGCTTCATAAACGTAGTGATGAACATCGGCGATCCCATGCAGCTGGGAAATATGAAGGTTCAGTTGGGAAATTTAAGTAGATTTTATAAAACGTTTTGAGTTCCTAATTTTTCAAACGACAATAAAAAAAGTATCAAGGTTTTAGGTAACTTGGGAATCACTTTTAATGTTAGTTGGGAAAATGGCCTTTATCCCTCTCCCAATCAAATGCATTCGGATCGCCAGTAGTGATGAAAAAATCACACTTGGCGTCACATAAACAGTTAAGATCTTGACAAAAACTTTGTTATTTTAAATAAAACACCCCCTATATTTTCGCATTTTTGGATTCTATAAAAAATTCTAGGTACATTTTATGCATAATGTCCTATACCTATTTTCAACTGTTTTAAAAATATTGACAGGTGAAAATAACCATGAACTTTTACAGCCCGTAACATTATAACGGTTAAAGATAGGACAAAACGGTTTCCACATTTCTATCAGGCTATCGTTTTATTTTTAATCCAGGGTTAAATTTACCTTGGAATATTTTAACCCTGAGTTAAATTTAAAAATAGTCTATAACGATACCTTGTGAAAAGTCAAGATACGAACGTGAAAACTTTTAATTAATTAAATTTAAAATAACAAAGTTGGTGTTAAGATTTCCTGTAAATGGCAACACTGCAAATACGAAAGTATTTTATAAATATACTTTCCAAGGACTTACGTTCGAATAGAAAGTTTAAAAGTTTCTGTTGTATAGTTTCAAAAATAAACTAATAGGCCACTCACCTTGGGACACCCGGTATAACGTCCAATTCATGAGACGTTATATTTATTATGAGTTTTAAAGTAGAATTGTAATAACATTGAAGTTGCCAAACTTTTATTTATGAAATGTAACTATTCCGAGGTCCAACGACGTGGGTGCGTGACCTAAAATTATACTACAATATTCTAGATCGGGTCGTTCTACAAGGCGACGTCGCGTCGCAGGAGGTGTTCTTGTACGAATAGGTAAATAATCATTACAAATTTGGTTGGCGCCCGAAACGCCATTTTAAATGTTTAGCATCGTTGCGCCATTACAACAAAACATTTTATTTTTTCATTTTAAAGGCTTAATATGTAAATTAACTTATTTGTTGGCAACTAAAATGCATTATTAATGCCTATAATGTTTTACTATAAGAAACGGGCTTCTTTATAAATATTTTATTTTTAGGTTATTTTTTTTTAAATTAATTTCTTAATATTTTAGAATTATTTTTGTGGGTTTCTGTTTTTTTTAATGTCTATTTTAATTATATTTATCAGTAAACTACAATAACTAAAATAATAATTATTGGCATCCACATTTCATTGGGATGTGTTTATTTAGACATATAAAAGTTTTTTCCTAATAAGTTTAAACTTAGTGTGCACAGTAAAACTTTGGGTCGTGGGTCTACGTAATTTGACGTAATATTTGACCAAAACACTTAGGTGCTAAATCGAGTCCTCAGGGGGCTTATTCTTGAATTTCTTAGGAAAGATTGCACGGGAAATTTCCTTGGATACACGCCAATCGGTTGAGCTTCGGTCGTGATTCGATAGGTTTCCGATAACTCGTGATCGTTTCAAAGCTTATTATTGGTGAATATCAGGGAGAGGACCGTTCCCGTGCAATCTTTCCTACGAAATTCAAGAATCAGCCCCCAGGTAGACTGATGGACGTCGGAGTCGACGTCAGGTATTTCTTGCCCTACGTGACCATAACGTAATAAATAAGGTGACCAACTCCTAAAGGGGAAAAACCGGGACACTCCGGCCATTCAATGTATTGTATATCATGTATTTTTTCTTATATGCACCCCTAATAATATTAAGATCAGTGGATGTCCCAGGGAGGGGGGGGGCGATCACACCCCCCCATTTCTCCAGAAAAAAGTAGACAACAAAGATGCTGGTGGTAACTCTGAAGCCTTTGGAGAAAAAACGAGAAATTGCCGAACGTTCCTTTAAAGACATTCTAGTATCCCTCCACAGTATTTCGGGACAATTTGAAACAGACAAAAACCACGATATTAGAAATACAGACCAGAACAGTATTATAGAGTTTCAATTCATAAACAAGTTTTAGACAAAATCATTTCGGACATAAAATTAAGGTAACGAGACTCTAAGTAATTTTGACCTGAACATATTCATACCAAGTTTTATACAACGTGAAGCCAAAATCAGGGCAAAATGAACTTTTTTCACTGTACAGGATATTTTCAGATCACGTTTACGCTGTGATGCTTCGCGTTTCTTCCCTTTTTCAATTCGGCATATAAATCTACTACTAATAGCAGACTTGTGGTCCTGTTTAACTCAAAACTGAAAAAAATGTGACATTTCGCCTTTCTCCCGTGGACTCTTCAAATACTATAAACTGTTTGATTGATACAAAACACAAAATATATGATAACGTTTTCGCGGCAATGAACAAGTGTGGCGATATTTTTCCGTTGATAAAAACATTCTTGGATGTTTGTCAGTAACTAATGTTTCGTCAGAAAGAAGCTTGCCTCATTGCTGCATATCAACAGACATATTGAAATTGACATTGGGCGAGTCATTGACCGGTTTGCCCAAAAAAACTGGAAACGAACTCTTTTTGAGATAGGCATCTTAGATTTGAAATATGCAATATAAAAGGTGATGCTTCAACTTAAAAAGCTTTTTAGATCTCGAAAAAAAAAGTATTTAGCTATTAGGTTTTGTTTGTGGTTTGTTTGTTATATAAGTTTTTTATAACTAAAAAAATTATATGTTGTTACTCAAGCGCGAATTTCAGGGGGGTGGGGGGGGTTAAGTAACCTGGATTTAAGTTTTTTACGAAAATATTTAGAAAATCAAAAGTATGGCATAAATTGCAGCGCTATAACACCTTTGATATGTACGGTATTAGTTTAATTTTGTGTTACCAATGGCATTTGTAGTGTCACTTTCTTAAAAATTTTCGCCTGCTGCGCTTTGAAACCATTGATATATTTACCATTTTAGTTTAATTTTAAATCGAGAAATGCATTTTTCAGTGCAATTTTCTTAAAAATTTTCGCCTGCGCCGCTATAATATGTTGATATTTGCAACTTTAGTTTAATTTGACTCAAAAATTGCATTTTTTAATGTAGATATCTCAAATTTTTGGCACATTTAAACATTTTCTAAAATAAAAAATGTATGAAATAAACAATTTAAAATCTGAGTACCCTTCCCCCTAGATTTGAGCCAAATCCGCGCTTGTATTTACTAAGTTTTGTTTGCATATATTGGTATGTTCCTCATAAAAGCTATACTTTTATTCTAGTTTTTTTTTCATATCGAAACCGCCCTGCCCCATTTTCAAATGGCTAGGACCGCCACTGTTAAGATGTTTTTTCCAAATACTTATTAAAGAAAATATATAGATAGATAGATAGATGGCAGAGAACATCCGCTTTTTTAATTGCAGTGATTTTAAAGTTACAAAATACAGTGGTATCAAAACCGGGGTGAACCGGAACTTTTGCTGAAAAATCGAGACTATCCGGGACGGATTTTTTCCCCGGGACAAATGGTTAAAAATCGGGACTGTCCCGGCCAAACCGGGACCTTATAATAAAACCTCCAACTGCTTGTTGGGGAGCCAGCGGCCAAATCGAGTCAGGTGTTTTAGCAAGGCTAGAACATATGATTAAATATTCGTTAATAAAATTGATACTGACCTGCCAAAACATACCGGGTTGCGTCCTTGAGAAATAAATTTTTCAAAATTCAAAAAAAAACTAAAAATTTTTGCTTTAACAGAGCTATAGTTTTAATATGTTTTATAGCGTCTACGTCTAATATTAAAAAATAATGGACAGGCGATTTCGATGGATGCATCTCCGTGACAGGCGGGCATATCCTCACTATATTTTATGAATTTTTTTATGTTGCTGTAACAAAGCTACAATTTATAGGAGATGTTCATGTATCTATTGCAAGGCACTATGCAAAAGGACTGGCGATTCTGCTGGTTACAAGTGACTGACAGGTGAGAATTTTTGTTTAAATTTTTTTTTTTTTTTTTAATATAAATTAGATACCTATTAAGTTAAAATTTAAAAAAAATGTACAGGCAAGCTTTTCACCCTGAAGCTGTAGCGAATTTGCTCCAGTTAAAGGCCTCCCCTGTATACTGAATACATACTACAATCATTTTGCGTATCAAAGTAGCCTATGAAAATGTTGTCACTGTCATGTCGATCATTGTTTTAAAAATGACGCGAAAAAAACCTTAGCTTATCGATGCGTTTCAATGCTTTATTGGGCAGTTTTTAAAAAATTTTTATTAAATGAGAAAAAAATTGTGATATTAATGAACGAACACTTTAAACCGTGTAGTTATATTTACAGCCAAAACCATAAGTAATTTTTTTATTAAAAAAATGTTTCATAATTATTTTTTTAAATATTTTATTATTATCAACATGTTAAAATAACAATTTTTTCGAATAACATACACAACACAACTACTTTAGAAGTATTAGGGGCGTACCTAGATGCTAAAGCCCCCAGAGCTCCTCAAAGCTAGATCTTTTATTAAAAAAAATTCACCTACGACGTAATTTTTTGCAGAATTTACAGTAATTTTTACAAACATTTTTGCCTGCGCCTCAATTTCTATCTTAATTACAAAAAATTTCGCCTACAACATCATTTTTTGCACATTGTACAATATTTTTTGTCTGCGGCATAATTCCTATCTTAATTTACATAGTTTTCTTAAAATTTTTAATTTTGAGGCCATTATCGCAATATTTTTCACCTACGGCGAATTTCTGGGGTTTACATGAGAAATAAAAAAAAAATCGATATTTTTTAAAATTATCTTTAATTTCTTGCATTTTTTTCAGAAAAAAACTTGAGGTGTCCCCCTTCCTGACCTAACATCAAGTCTCAAGCTCCCCCCCTATAAAAAAAAGGAGTCTTAAGTAAAAGTGGATTTATCCCATTAAATATTCAAACAACCGTGATAAACACTATTATTCCCCTGCAACCTCCTGTAAAATATACTCGCCTGTCAGTCACTTGTAACCAGCAGAATCGCCAGTCCTTTTGCATAGTGCCTTGAAATAAATGCATGAACATCTCCTATAAATTGTAGCTTTGTTACAGCAACATAAAAAATGCATAATATATAGTGAGTATATGCCCGCCTGTCATGGGGATGCATCCATCGAAATCGCCTGTACATTGTTTTTTGATATCAGACGTGGACACTATAAAACATATTAAAATTATAGCTTAATTTTTCAAGGACGCAACCCGGTATGGTTTGGCAGGTCAGTACCATTTTTATTAACGACTATTTAAACATATGTTTACAAAATTCTAGCCTTGTTAAAACACCTTAGTCGATTCGGCCGCTGGCTCTTATACTCCAAGTAAGCTTAAATATAATTATAGAAAAGATTTGTGGCGTAGAGGGCAAAGGGTGAGGGAATAAATCGGAAAAAAGTTTTTCCTCGACCAGGATTTAAACCCGGGACCTCTAGAACACCAGTCTAATGCTCTACCAACTGAGCTACCGAAGAACTGGGGTTTTAAATGGCTATTCGGAAATCCTTTTGTCCGATTGGTTTGTTTGTTGTTTGTAGTGGGGAGATCTTTGAAGCCTACTGCGGCTTTAAAAACCTAGACATGTTCTAAAGACAAGGAGGTACACATTCACGATTTTTTTTTCAAGGGACTCAAGGGGAAATCTTGCAAAAGACGCCCGAACTCTACCAGAAGAGCCCGGGTAGTGTCGGATTCCTACCGACTAAAACCCCTCGATTGTGACTCCAACCTGCCTGGTGGCAAGCTACAGTCAGTGCACTGCAGCCATTTCTGACTTATTGTGCACCCTCTTGGTGCCTAGGCTAACCTTTCCATTAATTTTGTCCCCTCTACAAGTTTGTACAGGTCCTTAATGGAATAGTCCCCAGTCAATATTGGGTCTAGTTCAACTTCCCCAAATATTAGGTGCCTTTTGCGATCCGGTTGGTGATTGCAATATCTGCAGCTCGGGTCTCCGTGATACAAGCCCATATTGTTTAGGTGAACTTTAACCGCCATATGGCCGGTCACTATTCCTATTATAGTTCTCACTTGCATCCTGCTATAGCTTAGCAGGTCTTTCGGTAGTTTGGCATTCAGGCCTTTGATAAAGGCTCTGCTGTGTCTTAGCCACTGTCTTTCTAGCCAGTGGCTTTAGTGTTTTTCCCTTATCCAGAGTTTGACTGGGACCTTATTGTACATTTTGGTACCCCCAGGGCTGGTTCTGGTCCAATATATTTTTTTGACGATCCTTGTCTTGCAAGTTCGTCAGCTTTTTCGTTGCCTTCGATACCTCTATGTCCTGGCACCCATACTAATCTGATTTTGTTATGTTCCGCCAGTTCCATTAGTTCAGCAAGGAATTCCCAGACAAGCCTTGAGGTGACCTTCGGGCACATAAGCGCCCTAAGAGCTGCCTGTCTATCTGAGTATATAGATATGGTTTGACCGAAGTATCTCATTCTATTGTTCTCTCTTGCGCATTCTAGGATGGCAAAGATTTCTGTTTGGAAAACTGTCGAGTAAGATCCCAGTGAGAAATCCCAACAGAAATGTGGAAAACTGTGGAGTAAGATCCCAGTGAGAAATGCAGATCTCTCCTAGGCCTTTTCCCAAATATTCCTGCCCCACTCTCTACGTCAGTTTTTGATCCGTTTGTGTACTAGATCAGTCTTTCCTGTGGCAGCGTATAGGTACTTTGGTGACATCTAGTCTGATCTCATGAGTAAGATTGGTATATCTAAAAACCTCTCCTCTCTACTATGCATTCTTGTCTGTAGGTTCAGTTTTTTGAAGACGATAGGTCTAAGAGCACCTCCATCGAAGTTGTTGGTGTAGTTCTCATTGCACCTGTGACGCTGAGGCAAGCAAGTCTTCGCACCCTGCTTAGTCTGAGCATCACAGTCTGTTGAGTTACTTTTGGCTACCAGACTAGAGATGCATACGTAATGGTTTGTATTACCATCGTCTTGTACAGCCAGTGTACCATGTGTAGCCTGAGTCCCCACTATTTTCCATGTAAGCGTCTAATCTCCGCCAGGGTGATTTCCGCTTTCTTATGTTCTCGATATGTCGAGTCCATGTTAGCTTAGAGTCTAATATTACCACCAGGTATTTAACATCCTTTGAGTTAGAGGTATGAGTCCCTCTAAATTTCTTCTTTTGCTAAAGGGGATTATAACTGTCTTCTGGGAGCTGATGATTAGTTTTTCTCTATCAGATTCGATCCCTAATGGTTGGGTTGAATTTTCCAGGAACCAGAATGACAAGGTCATCTGCGTATCCTATCACTTTGAAACCCAACTGCTTTAGTATCATAAGAGGCCCGTCCATGACAGGATTCCATAGCAAGGGGGAGAGAACTCCACCCTGCGGACAACCCTCTGCCACCCGGACTACAGTCTCACCTAACAGTTCAGTAAATACAATCCTGGACTCAAGCATGCAACCTATATATCTGCTGCAAGTTTCCTCAAGGCTTGTATTCCTTAGCGATCTCATTATTGAGTCGAAGAAGGTGTTGTCAAACACTCCCTGTATGTCCAGGAAAGCCCCCAAAAGCACCTCCTTGTCCTCGATCCTTTTCTCTGTCAGCTTTACTAGTTGGTAGAGTGCTTGTTCTTGTTGATCTTTCTGTCGTATAAGCATGCTGATCTTTGTGAAAAGGTCTTGATTTCATAATGTCATCCCTTATATGCCTATCTAACAGTTTCTCAAGGGTTTTAAGCAATTATAGGCCTGTATGGTTTTGCCGTGTTGTGGTCCTTGCGCCCAGGTTTTGGTATAAACACGGCCCTGGTCAGCCGCCACACTTTAGGCACATAGCTTAGGGCCAGGCTTGCTCTAAATAGTGTGCATAACCTGCTTATCAGTTGGTCTGGTCCCTTCTGAAGCATTGCTGGACAAATCTCGTCCGATCCCGGTGATTTATATGATTTAAATGAGTTGATTGCTCATTTAATTTTTGCCTGGTTTATCACCTTGTTCGAGGCCTGCCACTCTACCCTTGAAACTCTTCTTTCAGAGTTTTCAACTTCTTTTCTCCAGGTTTTAAGTGGCTGTTCCATTATGGTTGAACCTGGGAAATGCTCCCGAAATAATTCGTTCAGTGTTTCTTTCCCAGTTGCAGTAAATTCCCCTGCGTTGGTCATAAGAGTGTTTAGCGAAAACTGCTTATTCTTGGAGAGGACTTTTCGAAGTCTGGCACCTTCTGCGGTACTCTCAATCGCTTCAGAGTACCTTTTCCACGATTCTCTCTTTGCCTGTCGCAGTTCCTTGTTGTATTCTGTTAGGGAGGCCCTGTAGTCCTCCCAGTTTCCAGTTCTTTTTGCGTTGTTAAACTTTTTCCTAACCTGCCTTCTCCTAGTCTCAAGGTGAGAGTTCCACCAAGGTGTATTTCTGGTGTTCCTTGTAACAGTCATTGGGCAGGTGTTATTAAATGCTGAGATGGTTGCGTCTGTAAATTCTTCCGCGGTCATATCTAGATCGGTTGGACTTTTTACTGTTCTAGAAATTTCCCCAAGTCTTGCATCTAGGTCTAGCTGATAGGCTCCCCAGTTTGCTTTCCTCGGGTTCCGGTAAGTCGTGATTGTCGGGTTTGTGCCTGATATTTCGAAGCATATGTATCTGGTCTGAACAACTCATCTCATCAGACACATGCCAGTTTTTAACAAAGTTGCCCACATATGTGTTATGTCCAACACCTCCCTCCTTAGTCTGGTGACAAAGCTGGGCTTGTTTCCTTTGTTCATTATGTCTAAGCTATTTGCCATAACGAATTGTAGTACTGACTCCCCTCGTGGGTTTGTATTTGTGCTACCCCAAGAAATGTTGTGTGCCTTTGAGTCTGCTCCGATTATACACTGCGTTCTGCTTACACCGATCACAGTCACCAGGTCCTGTTCACAGAACTTGATCAGTGGTAGTACTTTTAGGTGCTTCTTTAAAAGAACGCAGGTCCTCGGTTTGTCGATGGTTCTACTATAGATTAGTTCCCCACCTACTCCTCGGATGAGGGCCACATCATATATCTCCATCTCCCGAGACAAAGCCGCCGATGCTGCTCTGCTGTGATGGAGATTTATCTGTATGATCCTCATGTGGGTTCCGAAGCCACCTGCCGTATCACTCGCAAGGTTAACCTTCCGAGCTTATAGTACGCCTTGAACTGGGATCGTTCAAGGGCACTGTAGGAGGCCTCGTCTATCAAGAAGAAAAGGATCTGACCCTTCTCCTCTTTTTTTTGGCTTAGAGTCAGCCAGTCTGTCGTGTTTAGGCCGGAGTTCTGACGCTTCAGTCCGCTCCTGACTTCCTCTTCAGACTTCTGGTCTGGTATGCAGACAGTGACTTTGGGCCTCTTTGGAAGGTCTTTTGACTCGACCAGTTTTAGGTCATCCCCCTATCAGATGTCTCCCGTTTTGGCCACTGTCTGTCGTAGCCAGTCAAGTTGTACATTCATTGGCACATGAGAGCCAAACCGCTCCTCCCATGTACCTTGTTCTCTCACATTCACGATTATTAGTTGTACGAAATTTCTATTTATCTATCAACCTACGATACACGACATATAGCGTTTTATTGGAAGTATCAGATGGCGAATTTCCAACTAATAATTTCAGCCAAACATATTTACAAAATGAGGGGAAAATTTAGCGCCCTAATAAATTTACAGATTTATTCCGATTTCAGATTTATTCCTTCACCCTTTGACCGCTACGCCACAAATCTTTTCTGTAAATTTATTAGTGCGCTAAATTTTCCCCTCATTTTGTAAATATGTTTGGCTGAAATTATTAGTTGTACCGTAGGTTGATAGATAAATAGAAATTTCGTACAAATAATAATCGTGAATGTGTACCTCCTTGACTTTATAACATGTCTAGGTTTTTAAAGCCGCAGTAGGCTTCAAAGATCTCCCCACTACTAACAAATGAATCGGACGAAAGAATTTCCGAATAGCCAGTTAAAACTCCAGTTCTTCGGTAGCTCAGTTGGTAGAGCATTCGACCGGTGTTCTACAGGTCCTGGGTTTAAATCCTGGTCGAGGAAAAACTTTTTTTCGATTTATTCCCTCACCCTTTGCCCTCTACGTCAAAAATATTTTCTGTAAATTTATTAGGGCGCTTTATAAACTACTATTTTAGTTTACTAAAGAGTTCCTTGAAGTATGAAATAATGTACATAGAAAAATAGTATTCTTGCATCAACCATACTCTTTTAAGTATAGGGTTATTCTTAAATACAGAATACATTTTTTTTTTTCAGTGTGAGGCTCGGATATCCGTTTTCGAGTGGAAGTCTTTGTCAAGATATATGTTCTATAACCAACTTAAACTGCTTAATGTCTATTAAAACCTACGTAACTTATGTTTTAAAAAAATACAATTAAAAAATTGCATGTTCTGGGTAAACAAAATTCATTTTAGATGATTTAATCGAAAAATACCTTGAATAAATTACATTTTTAAAGATTTTCCACATTCCATACATAGCGTTATTTCGATTCATTTCGAGACACACTCAAAAAATTTCACTGAATTAAGTAAAATGGCGTTTTCAACTAGTTAGTGTAGGGGCATATGTCAATAATTTCTATCCCGTGGGATCACACAATCAAGTGTTACCGGGTGTTTTGTTCGCATCTGTGTAGAAGGGGTTGATATCATAAAAGATACAACTTTTGTAACCGGGGCATGATTATACTCGATTCCATATAATTCGAGAACGAGGATTTACTTTCAAGGTCATCCGACCTTAAATGACCATAAAAATGTAAAAAAAAACAAAGTAGACTAGCACAACACCCGCAATTTCCTATTTACTTTTAAGAGTCATGGTGGTGTGTCGGGTAGTGTGCTTGCCTTAAGAGCAGGAGGTCGTGGGTTCGATTCCTACCAAAGAATGTTTTGTTTTTTTTAATGCTACTTAAGCTTGTCCAACTTGTTTTCAAAATAGGCTCGCAATTATGTCATAGGTATTTAAAAGTTGTTGGAGAGAGGTTAATTGCAAGAAACCCAAAAAATATAAAACTTTTCGACAATGGGAGCGGTTTTAGATATTTTTTAATCTAAGGCCGAGAACTTCTAACTGTTTTAAATCAAATTGTTTTAAATTATAACACCAGGATGTATTATGTTGGGAATTTAGAACCTTTGGTTGCACTAAAACAAAATTATGATTGTTTTCCACAAACCAAAACTACACTTTTTTGCACTCGACGCGCGTTTCGCTAACAACGTTAGCATCATCAGGAGACGATAAACATTGTAGCGAAACGCGCGTCGAGTGCAAAAAAGTGTAGTTTTGGTTTGTGGAAAACAATCATAATTTTGTTTTACCAGGATGTATATTAGAATTCTGGCGAATTCGTTGGTAAACTCAAGATCCCAAGTAGAGCAGGTAATTAAGCAGATACAAGGAACAACTCTCGACAGTTGACACCTCGTCGAATATCTTTAAGTGGAGTGCTGTTAGTATTCGTCGCAGTTTAAGGTCCTAGTATTGCTGTCCATGCAAGGCTTTCTTCTTCTGTGAGTAACGAAGTAGGAAGCTTTGGACACCACTATAAATTTAACTCTAATTAGGTGGCTAGTATTTTATGATTTGAAGCGAAGTTGGTTGACGGACGCAAAAGTCGCCGCCACTGGTGATGGGAAAAGCGACTTTAAACAGTGTTGCCGTTTTATTCGTCTATCTCTTTTCTCCTCATGTATTCGTCTAGAAGGGTGTTGGATTGTAAACATTAGAGAATTTCCAAAGGGAATGTTTGGTCTCTTCTTTAGTTATTAGTCTGAGGTATGGATCGGCCTTTGGTTGTTCAAGGCCGCCACACACAGACTTTCATAAGGTCACATTCTTGCTTGCTTTGTGGGGATAGTTTATTTTTAAATCGAGGTTTTATCTGCGTAAAAACTACCGCACACGCCAAAACCGCGCAACGGTTTACCGCGCTATATGACATCACCCAGTCAACCAACTAACATTGCTCAAGCCAAGGGCGTCGATAATTTTTTCTTTTGGGTTGGGGGTAACAAATTAACAAGATAAATTTTCAAAACACTTTTATTGTTTGTATGCCTTTGCCCCTTGGCATATTGAGGAAAAGAATTATAAGGTAACCAAACTTAGGTAATATTTAATAAATTATTCATTTACATCACACGTATTGATGGCTGCATAGTATTATATCGGTATTAGCCATCGAAATATTGTAAATAAATTAATAAAATATTATAATTATGTATTTTTAATTAATTAATAAAATTGGTGAGAATACACTTTTTTTTTCGTTCGTCAAGTGTAGGCAAAAAACTTTTATTTGTCAAAAGTCTATCTTCGGGGGGGGGGGGGGGTAATTACCCCCATTACCCCCCCTTATCGACGCCCTTGGCTCAAGCCCATAACGGCACAAGACTAATACCGTGCAAACCAATTGCGCTAATAACGTTTACCGTCAAAATAAAGAACCACGCTAATTAAAAAGCAGAAAGCTGTTTCTGGCAAATGGAGAATATATTAAAGGTATTTTTAATTTGCGCGTTTCTGTAATAACTGTACTTTGCAAGAAAAACGTGTTGCGCGGTAAATTATTTGCATGGTACACTGGGAAAAATGTGTGGATTTATTTTGCACAATTGTGTAAAATTTTCACACAAATAGTTCTTGGATTTGCACCAAAAACAATTTGTGTAAAAATTCTACACAATTCTTCACATAGTAACCCCAAAAATGTACTTTATTAGAAAAATTTGTTGACAATATTTACACAAAATTGTTCTTGGTGCAAATTTCTTTCTGTGTAGGTGATCTTGCGCGGTTATGTCATATTGCGCTGTAAAACACAAAAATGCTGTCACTTTTTGTAGGTTGAACAGAACACCTGATGAAAACTAAAAAAAATTTCCAAAAACTGTCATGTTGCACACTAAAAACCAAATTAGTTCTGACCGGTTCGAAACTAGTTCCTATAAGTTGAAAACACCATAAGTAAGACGGCTTTTTATAGGAATTTCTCTCGGTTTAAAATTATCGTAAAATTATCATAATTTGATGATCCTGTATAATTTTTTTAACAGTAATCAACTAAAGACATTAATAGCGGATGAACGACCCATAATTGAAGTCAACTTCCACTTTACATAGAAATACGCTTTAAAAAAAACCCAGCTTCACACACCGAGAAAATCAGGCCAAAAGTCGTGGGCTAGACGTTTCGGGTTGAGAAAATTTATTTTTGTGGGCTATTCCAGCTATTTCATTAACTTAATCCAACTAAATTTTTGTTTATTGTCTATAAAACTAAGAAAGTTTATAACAATGAGTTCCGCTAAGCCTAAATTTTTGTGATTAGAATATGTCGGGCAGCCGTAGCTTAGAAATTTAGTCAAAGCTTTGTTTTACTACAGTTTTACCAAGTCATATAGTTGTTTTAAACCAACCAATCCTTAACCATGGGTAACATATTTGTGAATTCCCTCAAACCCAATTAAAGAAGATAAAAAATATTAGTTCCAGCCCAAATTTGTTTTGTGTCAGCTATTTCCTGGAATTACCCTAGCCCCAGATGTGAGGCTATCACAGTCCCCTAATGGGTTTTTGGTTAATTTGACTCAGGGCCGGTTTCTCAATAACGAGTTAGCTTTAACTCGAGCAACATAACTTTATAAAAATCTTTAAAATGCGGGTTAAAGTTAACTCCAGGGTAACCCTGAATTCAAGTCGAGGGTCAATTATTTTACTTTAGGGTTAACCTAAAAAAATATTGGCTTAAAACAGGTAAAAACTGGAATTTATAGGGCGAGTTAATTTAACTCTCTGGTAACCCTCTATTGAGAAACCGGCCATCAATGCTGTTTATCGTTGGACGAGGTACACTTCTCTCCACATAAAACTGGTACAGCAGAAGTTAGCAGCCTGTTTAATTTTTAAAATTTTTATAGTACGGCATTGTCTTCTCATAAGCGACAATGTCACAGACTCCTGACAACATCATGTTTTGCATGTCATTGTCAACCAAATTTTTAAAAATGGCGTCGCATTTTTCCGAATTTGATAAAGCTCAAATCTAGTCTAGCAAAACTGGACAGTGGTTGGTCTATTCGGCAAGTAGCTGTTCAGTATGAGAGAAGCAAGGCTACGATAGTAAACATAAAAAATCGATTTTAAGAGGAGGGAACTAAGCCACCGAAAGAAAGGCACCGGTTTGACGAAAGTTACTAGCCCAGAGGAAGACCAAAAAGCAATCAATTTTCTGAAAAAGCATCTGATTGCCAAAGCGAAAGAAGTAAAAATTGAATCAAATTTTTCAGGATCCAAACGTCATTAGGCAGGAGGATTAAACGTTCGAGGCTAAGGAGGAAAAGAAGCAGTCTCGATTAATTTTTGCGTTGAGTTATTCTGTGAGGGACGAAGAATTTTGGCAGCAGGTGGTTTTCACAGATAAGAAGATCTTTAAGTCCAACAGCGATAAAAAAACAAATTCTGGTTTATTGACCGCCAATAACCCGATACGAAGAACGATATATTGCTGGAAACGAAGACCGGGCGGGAAGATTTTCGGTAAATGTTTGGAGCTGGATATCGGCTAGAGAACATGGCACTCTAGAATTAATGGACGATTTACAGCCAAATACTTCCAGAGGTGAGAGTCCCTTATCCAGATCATTTTGTATTCCAACAAGATAATTGTCCAGTTCATATGGTCAGAATTGCGCAGCGATGGTTTCAGGATAATAATATACAATAGAGAACGTTTGGGGACTTATCGCAAAGAAAGTAGTATTGATATCATTCACAGGAATTCAGAATATCTAATGGAACTCATCATAAGGGCATATAGGGAAGTTATTGCTGAAAATCCAAACTTATTTGAAAATTTCGCCAATTCAATGCCCAGAAGACTTCAAAACATAATTGCAGCCAACGGTGCAATGACGCGCTATTAAAAATATTTTTTTTTTTTAATTTTGTTATTTTTTTTTTAATTTCATTTATTTCGTTAACTTGATCTGACCTTTAATTGTTTTGGGCTAGTAACTTTTTTCAAACCTATGCCTTCCTTTCGAGGGACAGTCCCTTCTTCTTGAAATATATTTATTATAGTTACTATCGTAGACTTGCTTCTTTCATAATCAGCTAGTCGAATAGACCAATTACTGTGTAGATAGCTCTTGTTTAGTTAATAAAATATTTTTGCTTTTTTAAAAGGTGGTTTTTATTTTTAGTGGCGATGTATTTTAAATTAGTAAAAAATAAACATGCCGTCTCCTTATAAAAAGTTTATATATGACAAAAATATAAACTAAAATGACAATGTCAAAAAGTCAGTGTTGCACATAGGAAAATATAAAAAAATCGTATTTGCAGCTACCTTCTGCTGTACCAGTTTTATGTGGCGAGAAGTGTAAGGCTGGACTTCCATAAGCTTTTTTTTCGCGTGGTTTTTGAAATTTGACCTTGTCTGTCAGTGAGCGAAACAGTGACAGAACGATTGGCACCTTCACCATAACTTGAAATCCGCGCGGATAATCTGCTAATGGAAGGCTAGCCTAAAGTCGTACCCCTACGCTATTCGTAAGCTCACGAATGTGCATGCGTGTTAGCTAGGTGTCGATTCTTGAATTTTAGACGGACGTTCGTATGGTGGATGATCACTTAAAGGATGTGAACACTCCCAGGGAACTATCTCATCCCCGTCGCTGGCTGTTCGTATTCTTGAATGCAGCCGAAACACGTCCAATGCTGCCAGTTTGTTTTTTTTAGCGATTGAACTAATTTCAAACTAACCAAAACATTTTCTGTGATTTTTTCCTTATTTTGTCGTTGAATTGAAGGTGCAAAATAAACTTATGACAAACTATTACAAAAATTACTTTTTGCTGTAAATGGGAATAACATAAAATTATGTAGATTATAAATTTCTATTGCAGTTTAATTTTTTTTTTTAAATCCACCTTACACGCAGGCCATAAGGTCCTTTTTTATATTTTGTAAAACAAAAAGGGAGTGTCTAAAGGGCCGACAATTCGGCTGAATAGTCGTGAGGTTAAAGGGCCACAGTAATTATTTAGTAATTTTTAACTAAATGAACAAAACCCAACTGAAACAGATTTAAACCAACCCCAAGAAAAAACACTTGAACCTCCCCTGCACCTTTTTTTGCATTAAAAAAAACGCCAGACAAGGATTTAGGGTCCTTTAGGGGCCCTAGAAGGTGCCTCCATTTTTTTATGCTAAAATAAGATGTGAGGGTTGTAGTGTTTTTTTGGGTTGTTTTGGCTTTGAATAAGTTGGTTTGAGTCTGTTTAGGTTAGCTTAATTTAGTTTAAAAAAAAACGAAAATATGAAAAACACATAATAAATAAAATTACTGTTGGCTCTTTAGCCTCATGACTATTCAGCCGAATTGTCGGGTCTTTAGACACTCCCTTTCAAAAATATACTTTAAGTTACCTTTTTCTTAAACGGCCATGAACACAAAAACGTTCATAAGAAGATGCGTGTTGAACAAAGAACCATATTACTATTTTTCATTGACTAACACGTTGCCATTATGGCAAATTATTTTTAATTTTACTCGACAACCGCCACAGATAAACCCTTCGTTATATATTTTTTGAATCAAAACCAAAAAAAAAAATAGGATTCCATTAAAAAGAATGGCTACCCTGCGTCTAGTGTGGGAAAAAACTGATATTGACAGAAATCTACCTAATTTTATGAGTAATTCCCTTTTTGATTGAGCTTGTTGTGACAAATAACAAAAAATGTTTTCCAAGTGGGACTTTATAAGCGGTCACCTTGTACATAACTGAGTGTAAATGAAAAGTCTCATTTTTAATTTGTTAAATTCTTTAATTTACAATATTTCACATAAAACTTGGCTATAGATAAAGCAAACTGTAGATTTTTTTTTTAAAGTGGTTGTTATGTGGAGATTCTTTTTTTTCTGTCAATGACCTTAGCTCAGGAAATATCGAGGCGACATTCAAAATGGGTCATGTGAAATCTCTACTTTTTGTTTAATTGGTATAAGGTTTAAAGTGCTTTCTACAGAAAAAATTCTAAATGTAACACTAAAAAAACAAAAAAAAAAACTTAACAGTAAAGTTATTTATTTGTTGTCAAATAAACATCGGAATTGGCTGAACTTTGAATGGAAGGCACTTTTTGTAAAAACTAAAACACAGCTCGGAGCACTCAATGTGTGGCATACGTGTTTTCCAACACTTTCTTGGTAGGAACCATTTGGTGTATTTTGAATGGTCTTCTTTCAGTGACCGGTACCGTTTCGCAGGTTTCTTTTTTTTGTCCTGCTCGCAAATTTCATTCTTATTGATATTTGCATCCTTGAACGTTTTGCTTTTCGCTGTATTCCAATAGACGGCGCGCTGCATATAGCCATCCAACATCCCGCGTTGTTTGACAAAGAAAGTTGTTTAAATTCTCTGGGTGTGGTTGTTTATGTTATGCTTCATATGCTAGGTACAGTCCTATGTTACCCTGATGATTCCTAACAAGGATGAAACAGGCCTGTAGGTTTCTGGACTATCCATTAGATCTTGGAGGCCTGATCGTAATGAATTGAAAAGCAAAATATGTGTGTCTGATATGCCATGAACCTTTCTTTTTATCATGTGATAGAAGGTTTGAAGTTACCATAACCTATAAATAAAAAAACTAAATAAGAGCTTATAAGTATGAGGTATTAACTTGCAGCAGGTTTGTGCAGCTGCATCATGCACAATTGACAAACATAATGAATTTTCTATCCATCCTTTTCTATTCATATATGTGAGAAAGAGACAGACATATAAGATTAAGTAGCTGCATAAACCATGCTTTAGAGGATTGAACTAGATTAACCTATAACTAAGGATACCTTTTAACTGTAAAAATTGGATATTTAATTAGTTTTTGAGTTATGAGGAAACCCCAATTCTTCTATTCCCACATAAAGTATATTTGTTGCAGCTCCATCAATGTATATCCATTTTATATGGGTAACATATAGAATGGATATACATTGATGGAGCACATATACATCACTGGTTGTCCATTGAATGTATGTCTTATGTATGATCATAAATGGGATAAAAGTTAAATATCCATTAGAGGCGTTCATGTATGTCCAATAAAAGAATATTATTTGCACATCCAATGGATGTTGGATGAATGGATATATGCCGACGGATATACATATCCATGGCTTGTTATGTGGTTTACTTTGTATGTTTTCACATTATACTTAATCAATAGGTATAAAAAAAAATCAAGCATTTTGTTCTTTCATATATCACGCTCTTAGTCAGAACAGAGAACATGTTCTATGAAAGAAAAAGAAGAGGTACAATCTTTTCAATATGTATTGAGTATGATGTAAAAACATAGTATATATTGCACTAGGTATATTAATTTATTGCTTACTTTTGTGTCGATGGACAAGTCTGATGTCCTTTAGCCCTCAACCATAAATGGCTATTATTTCTCTTGCCCGGTTTTTGGAAACTGTAATTTTTCAAGGATCAACTCGCCTTGTATTGGAATCTCGGGGCGACTTGTTGCGCCGGATCCGCCTCGTCCTCCTCTAAATAATATATAACTCTATTCACGAGCCATATTTCTTCTGGCTCCATCATTTTTACCGACAATATTGATATAAAAAAGGCAAACGAAATAAAAACCGAATCACTACACTATGAAACAAAGGTTAGGTTACAAATTAACCAACCAAACATTGCATTCTGCGCAAGTTTCGTGCGATTACAGCGTCACTCTCCTGCCTCATACCAGTAGAACGTTCACCTGCGAATTTTGGACGGACGGGAACACTCCTCGCGCGTTCAAGAATACAGACTAGAAATTTCTTCGTGAGAACGATCCCATATGTGACCATCCCTCCATTCAAGAATCGACACCCTAATCGACAACCGTCTTTTATCCGCGTCAATTTTTTTCTCGCGCGTTGAAATTGTTTTAAAAAATTTGAGATATATAGTTTGAAACATTAAACACTTAAAGTTGCACAAATAGAAAGTGCTTAAACTTAATCCTATCTCAGTGCGCATGCTCAGAACGGACACGTCGTACAACAGCGACTACGTCTCACCTATCTCTACGATCACCCTCGCAGTATTCGTACGGAGCTAGCGTATTCTAACCAACTATGTTATCTGTGGGCTTTCATATAATTCAATATTTTATTGTAGACCAAAACAAAAATTTACTGAAAATTGATGCTATGGACACAATGAAATGTCTTCTGAGACCATAAATATTTATTTGAAATAATTTATGAAGCTAAGATAAGTAAAGATTTTTATTTGGTAATATAAGCTTAAACAATTAGCAACTAGGTACTATATACTTCAATAATTAACGAAAAATATAACCTTAATTTGATAGTTTAACTCCAACATATATTACAAAATATTACTTGTTAGTTATTAAAATTATTCTAAAATATTTAAATTCAATATTTTATTGTATACCAAAACAAAAATTGACTGAAAATTGATTTTTTAATAATATAAGCTTAAACAATTAGCAACTAGGTACTATAAACTTTAACTTTCAACAATTAACAAAAAATATAACCTTTATTTGATAGTTTAACTCCAACATTTAAGAAACCATTTTCAACAATTAATTATTTTTTGAAGAAAATACTGCCACAGCAAGGTAAAGATTTCTAGCATACCTCCGGATTTTCAATCGTATTAATTTTGTATTTTGACCAGTACAAAAACTCCCGGTGAACCGATTCACCGGCCTGCTCCGACAGGTGCCCAATCCACAATCTATAGGATTTCGCCTTGATAGTTTTTGAAAGCAATGCTTGCCGAAACCTCTTGAAGTGCTCCGACTGGCTATCTTCTCAACAAATCTAGAAAACTATCAGTCCATTGGCGGTCGTCATAGAAAAAAAATTGGGTTCGGTCTGGCTGGCAGACACAAGTAGTTTCTATGGGGGTCGTACCATTTGTTCAGTCATTCAAAGCCATGGATCCCATAGTGCAAATCAGTTTTTTAAGTAAACGAACAGATACTGCGGAACTTAACAAATAGGCGTTTTAAAAAGTTCATTTATTGCCACAGGAGTACCAGAAATATTAAAAATCCATGTTCTTTTCTATCACTTGGCCGACAGTTTGAATTGCCTAGTACTGGTCAAATACAAAATTAATTCGATTGAAAATCCGAGGTATGCTAGAAATCTTTACTTTGCTGTGGTAGAATTTTATCCAAAAATATTTAATTGCTGAAAATGCTTTCTTAAATGTTGGAGTTAAACTATCAAATAAAGGTTATATTTTTTGTTAATTGTTGAAAGTTGAAGTTTATAGTACCTAGTTGCTAATTTTTTAAGCTTATATTACCAAAAAAAAAAAATTTTTAGTAAATTTTTGTTTTGGCCTACAATAAAATATATTTTTTTATTTTTTATATTTTTTTTTTCTCAAAAAAAGTAATATTTTGTGCAAAATTTCAAAAAAAGGATCAGCTAGGATTTCATGGAATCCAGTTTTGAGCTTACGGAATGGTCCCTAACAATTATCGTAAGAATTTTGGTGGCATTTTCATGTGACCTACAGCCAATTTAGGCACACCGTGGGAAAGTGGAAGTTTTACAGTAAGTTTTTTAAGGGAATAAAATTCTTTTAATCCTGCCAGTTTACCACGCTCTTGCGAAAGGTCATTTTCCAAAATGACAATTTGCAAGTGCAAACTACGGTCAACTATGAAGCAAGAAATACTTGAATCAGTGGCGCACCGCGGGGGGATTTGGGGTTAAACCCCCGCGAGAAGCCTGGTTATATACAATTGGCACAATCAAATAAAAGGGAATAAAATACAAGAGCCTGGACTAATTTTTAACAAAAATCTTTAAAAAATCATAAATTGCAAAATTTTTCGTCTGCGGCGCTATAACATCTTTCATTTTTATTATTTCGTTCGTTCATGACCGCTATAATAATGTTCGCTTTTTTTATTTGTTTTCAATTTAGAATAGACCCATCAAGTCATTCATAAATTGCTTTGAAACGCAATCAGTCGTTAGATTTAGGGAAAACCATTTTATGTTCCACTGGCAACGCTGTAACAGACATGCTCCTCCTCACACATGCTCCAACCACCTTACATTTAGCAGCGGCCAGAAGCGGCTCGTTATTTATAAATGTAAAAAGGTTTGGTCGTTATTTTCAGAAATTTTTTTGGAAATACAATCTTTAATTTTTTTATACTTAATAATTGATACCGAGGGTATGGAGAGGTATTATATTTGTCATTGTGAAAATATTTATGTAAATATAAAATATTAATTTTTTTAAATGTTCTCCAGATAGTTATCTGCCTAATTAGTGCGGAAAGTGATACTTTTACGCACGGGAGGAGTTCGGGCGAGAAAGGCACTTCCGCAAGGGTTAGGTACGCCGTGCTTATTTTTTTACGCACGGCGTTAAAATGATAAGTAACAGTAGACTTTTTCACACGCATTTGCGAAGTAGTTTCTTTACCTATTTAATGTCAAGTGACCTGCAAAATCTTAGCATAGCTAAAAGTATTTTTTTGGCATGGGGTGAATTTTATGTCTAATTGGAGTTTTTAGATGAATTTATAAACTAGATTAAATTTAAAATGGAAACAAAATTATTTTTTGGTTTTAATTTTAAAAATACCAAATATATATATCCTTAGGCAGAAGCTTTTTATGCAAGTAGGAAATTGTTGTACTAAAAACGTGTCAAAAGTGCTTTTTTCGCCCCATAACGGCCATCGTGTGCAGAAGAGTATTACCTTCCGCACTGTTTAGGCAAATTACTAAAAAACCAATGTGGCATAAGCAAATTCAACTAAAAATAGTGGTATTTCGCAAAAGGATGATACCTATATTATAGGTACTATTTTTTTGTTGTGTAAAAAAAATGGAATTTATACACTCTACTATAATTTTTATTCAATACGTACAAAAGTATCTTTACATTTCTAATAAATACAAAAAAATGTTATGTGGAGTATTTACCTATGTAAATATTATAAATAAAAAGTTGTAACAAACATACATTCTTTATCCTGTGTCTGACATAATAATGTTTTAAAAATTTATATTTATACCGGGAACGCTTGTCATATTTATAAACAAATCTCAGCAGAAAAAATAGGCTGACTACAGATAGTATCAAAACTGTGAATGTAGTTATAAATAAATATGATACGCACCTCTTACATGCTACTCATATAGGATATTTAAAAATGTCGCAGCTGGGGTTGGTTCATTATACCAAATATAGTGTAATTAATTATAAATGCTTACCATATTTTTTTATCACAAATTCGCAAAAATATCCCAAAAAAAAACTTATTTCTTTCCTATATTTATTAATTACATTTTGTATTTATTGCAACATTAGTTGCACGCCTATGGCGGCCAATTACAAGATGGCGTCGAAAAAACATATGATAACAAACCTGTGAAATGTTTGGTTTTCACTTGCAATCTCCAGTTTTCGTCACACTACGAACTTTGTCACATCACTTTTGCCACAAACACTTAAAAATCTATTGAAAAAATATTAAAAAACTCACGATTAATCTGTAAAATATACCAAAATCTCGATTATGCTAATGCTACAATGCCGTAGAGAAATTATGAATGGAGCAGCGTACACACGTTTATATGGCTGACCCGCCACAAATGCGAGGTTGTCACATTGTTGTAGGTTTTATTCCCGATATATACTGGGAAATAAAACGAATTATTCTTTCGGCCAAAATATCAGGTGTACCTCCACATTATATATTCTTTATTGATTTAAAATTGTGAAGATTCAAGGAAACTTAAATGCAATTATATAATATACCTAAATTTCTTTATGTATTTGAATAATAATAAGGTTTTTCTCCATTTTTAAAAAAACAAACCGGAGAATTTGCATAATTGCATGTAAATGATAAGGTTATAAAAATAATATGTTTTTAAAAACATTACGTGTAGAGATACAACTTTCAGCGCAATCTGGCATTGTCGCCAAATTGTTTACCTTATGTGTGATCGCAACTTTGGTAAACATAATTTCTCTATTTAAGTTATACCTTTATGGTCTTTTTAATCTAATGTTATCAAAACATTTTGCCTGCGATTTAGTGTCAAAAAGTCATTTTCACTCGCGTCGCATTTTAGCAGCATTTTAAAAAATAAATTAAGGGTAAATAAACAACTCAAATTCCCAAAACCTCACCAAAATTTACGATTTTACTTTAATTTTAGGTCAAAAATTGCATTTTAAGTTTTATTTTCTCAAAAAATTTTGACTGCGGCGCATTGAACCATGATTTTGACATCAAATTTTGGATAAATATACAATTTTAAATTTGGTTAACACCCTCCCCCTTTACGTGTGAGCACAGGTCCGCGCTTATAAGGACCTGGTTTCCTTGTGTCAATTATGGTCACATTTTTACCCCAGGAAGCCAATTCCTGGGTGCGCCACTGCTTGAATCGTTGTTGTTCCTCTTTGTCGAACAAAAAATAACTAATAATGTAGATTATGTTAACTGTTTTTTTGATCGAAATTTTTTTTAATTAGGTTAGTTTTATTGTAAAATAAATAAATACTTCTGTTTGAAGGGTTGACAAAAAAATTATAAAATTTCTTATTATGATTTTAATTTCTTATTGTGCTATGGCCTCCCTAAGGGTAAAATTTTTTTACATGAAATCTAGAAAAAAAATGCCTTGTAAAAGGCCTTCTGAATTGAATGACATTAAAAAAAATTGCGGAAATGCACCGTTTTCGAGAAAAATGAAAACTTTGTGAAGAAATGTGTTACAGAAAAAAAATCGGTTTTAGTTTCTACTTGATTTCCTCAATGGAAATATAGAAATGAAAATAATATTACTATTTTGGAATTTCAACATTCTCCTGAATATAACTATATCATTGAAAATGTGCGGAAAAGTACCGTTTCTGAATTTCTTGTAGAAATATGATATGAAAAAAATTGAAACGGCTCTTGATTTCACTTCTTCACCTTAATGCAAATATGGAAATGAAAATCTGCGGAAATGTGTTTTTGAGAAAAAGTGAAAAAAGGCCACTTTTTGTAGAAATGTGATATGAAAAAAATTGAAAGGGTTCTAGATGCCACTTTTTCTCCTCAATGCAAATATGGAAATGAAAATCCGCGAAAATTTGCGTTGAGGAGAAGAAGTGAAATCTAGCCGTTTCAATTTTTTTCATATCACGTTTCTACAAAAAGTGGCCTTTTTTTCAATTTTTCTGAAATACAAAGCATTTCCGCGGATTTTCATTTCCTTATTAGCATTGGAGAGAAGAAGTGAAATTTAAAAATCGTTTTTATTTTTTCTTTACCGCATTTCTACACAGAGTTTCCATTTTTCAATTTTTCTCGAAAACGGTACGTTTCCGAAAATTTTTGCTTTTATATTTAAACTCAGGGAGTCCTATAGAAGACCCCCAATAATATTTTTTCAATAGCACATTTCATGTAAACGAAAGTTGAGCGCCCCCTAATCCAAATGCTGTGCACGCCTGTGCTACTGATGATAACAAGAATATCCCTTGGCTCTTCGACTAAATCGTCGCGAAGCGCTAACCGGCTTTTTTTTCTCAGTTTGTCGAATAATAATTACCTCGGGCGTACACTGGGGATCCACTCCCGCATTCCATACCAAAAGTGAAACCGGTCCGGGTTTTGATTTCACTATTTCAGCAATCTCCGAGATTCTACGTCCGACGACGTCTTCCCCGCACACTTCCAAAAGACAGTCGCCGGTTTTCAGTCCCGCGACGTAAGACACCGATCCGACGTCGACGCGACTCACCCACGGATAGGGGTCCCACTTACCCCTGGTTAAGTAGAAGCCGCAATTGGTCGAACCCGATTTCTCGAATTCCACGACCCGCACTGATGGATTGAAATGATCTTCGTCCGAATCGGTTAACATATTGCCGAGCAATGTTGATACTAAGTACTGTCCGCAAACACTGCACAGCCTCTCCGCGGTATAAACTTTCATTATTTATTTTCGCGTTTACGTTAATTTTTTCAAGGTATATCACGACCCGTTCGCCTTCATCGGAGTTATATTTGCTATTGATTAAAAAATGTATAGACGGACTTTAGTTTTATTTAGCGATTTTGCACCGTCCTTATGCATGTCCGGACAATCTATGAATAAAACATGCTTTTTTTGTTAAAACAAGAACAATAATAAAAATATCTCAAGACTCTTCATGGTTTGGTATAAAGGTCACACTAAAGCGGAATATCAAATGAAGCAAATAGGAAATGAAAAAATGGATTCACCTTCATAGCCAAATTTAATTTGAACAGGACTAAAGGCGGGTTTATCAACTTTTCATATTGATCATTCATTAGTCTTGGAGAAAGAGACTATGAAGGCAACATACAGAATCATAGCCACACTCAGAAAACCATCCCAAGTGCAGTGTCTACTTAGCTTCTTTTGTTAGTAATAAGTGAATTTTCTATTAGCCCCAAGTGATGAATTCAATAGCTGCAAGTAAAACGACCTACTTAGACCCGAGTTTGTTAAGCCTTGGTGATTTATCCACATTCCAATATGCGACAAGTAACTTAACTTTCCCTTCACTTAGGCTTAGTGAATTTTTCTACTAGTTTGTTAACCCTTATTGATTTATCTACTTACGAATACGTGACAACTCACTTAACTTTCCCTTCACTTACGGTTAGTGAATTTTTTTACTAAGGACAAGTAAAGGCATCAAATATTAAAAAATAAATAATAATAATGCATGCCTATAGTGATTTGTCAACGTACTGCCATCATAAGAATTCGACAATCCCATTTATAGGGCGATCATGAGGGAAATAAGTTAAAAAAAAACTTGAAAAAAAAATCGATGACCAGAAACGAACCCGGTATCCCTTGGTTTAGAGATGGTTGTCCATATATATCCATCAAACGCGAAAATTGTCTGATTGAGCTTTAAGGACACAAAAATGGCATAGATTTAACAAAACTGCGTTGCTGTTTTTGGGCCAATCTTTACCGGACAGAATATCGGAAACGAGAAAACGGGATCTGTTGAAATTTGGCAAGAATGTTTATTTTTGAATTCCTCACAACCGTATCCAGACAGTTTTTTGGTGGACTCTCTCATTTTCGAAATAAAATAAACACGGCTAACAATAGTCAAAAATCTTACCTGGCTTTTTCTTTAGCTTCGTGGATGATACAGAAATCTGTAACAGCAATTTTTGGATTTTTTATTTTTTGAAAAAAAATACACCAAATTTTTAAAAATCCTTTGGATACGGTTGTAGATTTTTATAAATCTGATAACAAAAAAGTTATGTTTTTTTTCTTTGTAAGCAATATTCTGCTAAAATTCTGAAACGCCAAGGTCACGTAATTTAGTAGGCCCAAAGAAACTGGAGTAAGTTCGATTGGAGTATTGGAATTCAGGTTCCGCATATCCACTGGCCACTTGTCTAATGAAACATTCAGCCAACAAATTGATACATGTCAAGTGATAAAAATAATACGGAAATTTTTTGTTTTTTTTATGTTGAATAATGATTTTTCTTTTGATTCTTTTTAATTTCGAGACATTACAATCCATGAAGCATGAAGCCGAGCATCAAAACCTTTTAAAGAAGCATTAGTATATGGTTACGTTCCTTATAAGTTATACTTTTCCTCACATATGTTCGCACCGTGTTCTGAACACTGCACGATTTCACTCGAAATGGTATTAGTATCTATGCCGTTTTTGTGGCCTTAATCATGATTAACACTTTTGAGTCGACCAATAAGAATACGCCAAAACACTTATATTCCGCGGTTTCAACCTATTTCTTTATAAGCGCATGGTACAGTGGATAAAGCATTGGTCCATCAACCTGTAGGTTTTCGGTTCGAACCCCGTCGGTGCGTCGCACTTTTTTTTTATTATTTCTTTTAATTTTTTTTTCTTAGGGTGTATTGTGGTCTAAAGGACATTGTTTTTAGAGCTCAAAAATATATTTTTTATTTTATTTAAAGCCATATTTTGGAGCTATACTGGTTTTTGTGCTACTATAGATTTACTAACGGTTAGTAGATACTTCACTTACGGTAAGTGGAGTTTTTACTTATGGTTAATTTGTGATTTTATAATCTTAGGTAGGTGAGAAAACTTATGGTAAGTAGACAGTTCACTTGTCTCATATTTAAATGAAGTTTCTATATTCTTCTCAGTGCAACCAATGGGGTGGCAGGGCAAGCCAAGTAGTACCAAACCCTTTAACGCGGGTAATTGAGAGAAACTGCACTCTAGGGCTCCTACCGGATGTAATTCCCGCAACAGTAAACACTAAAAAGCTATACAACACTGGTCGTCCAACAGAATAAGTTTCTCAAGTAAAGATAGCTGTAGCTGCTGGTACACTGACGCTTCCAAAATGCCTCCAGGCGTTATAATGGCTACCATCTTCCAGGCGGAATTATTCGCCATTGAAATGAGCGCACGTTGGATGATAGATCATAATTGGCGCAACAGATAAATAAAGATACTCACCGAAAGTCAAGCGGCCCTTGAATCCTATAGGTGCTCATCGAGAACCGTTACAAGCTACCACGACACACTGAATACCCTTGGGCGAATAAACACTGTGTTGCTGGTATGGATGTCGAGACTGGGCGTCGGGGAAATAAGACTGCCGACTAGCTGGCGCGCGAAGCCGCCTCCGCCGTTTTCGTTGGCCCCGAACCAGCCCTCGGAATAGCACACAACACAATCAACACTACTCTCTCAAGCTGGATGGAGAATAAGTTCCACCAATACTGGAGAGAATCTCGAACCAGCCCTCGGAATAGCATACAACACAATCAACACTACTCTCTCAAGCTGGATGGAGAATAAGTTCCACCAATACTGGAGAGAATCATCGGGACTGGTACATTCCAAAGAGTTCATTGCAGAATCCTGCAGGAAGAGGGCCGGGAAACTTATTGAGCTCACCAGGTAGGAGGTCGGGGGCGCGTTCAGCGGCGGCTGGTGCCAAACCAAAATTGGCATAAGCCGTTCAGAAACGGCTCCAGCTTGCCAAAAGTGGTTAGCATATACCGTTCAAGATCGGCTGAAGCCATACCAGTTTTCCTAACCTAACAAATCGAAGAAAATTCAGAAAATCAGTTGAAAATGAAAAGTGCAACACGTTTCTCCATTTTTTTTGCATACATTGTGTAGTCGCCACACTTGTGGATTGTGAGGAGAATGCGTTTATTAGAGCTGTGTGATTCGTGAACGATTCGTTCACTATGATCGAATCAATTGCGAGTATTGAGTGATCGAATCATGTTTGCTCGATATAATTCCATCAGTAAAATGAGTCAAATGAGCGACGAAGACAGAATGAATCAAACGAGTGAATCAAATCAGAACGGATCAACGACTGACTGACCCACTGTGGCGATACACTGAATCAGTCGGAAATAGGTCGATCGTTTTGTTCATTCGTTCCTTTGATTCGAATTCCTATGCTAATGGGGTAATCTGTATGAAAATATAGATATTTTGGGCAGCAGAGTATGTATGTTGTATTTAGCTGCATCTTGCATCGACCTTTTTTTTTGTCACCAGGTCACCATTTTCTTTAATTTCAAATGATTGATTCAATGATCGATTCAAAAGATTCGATCAGTTTAGAAACGAATCACTGATCGATTCGTTCAGCGTTTATTTTGCGGACAGAAGCTATCAAATGGCCGTGACTTAAAGTTCCGACAGTCCCTTTCCTTTTTAAACAGACTGTCCGTGCCTAACCAAAATACTAAAGATACGACAGTCGGCCTTGCGCATTCAAAGCTGGTTCGGAAATGTCATGCCATTTTTGACATTTTGAGTGGAAGGGGTAAAACCGTTTTTGGTTTGGCTCCAGCCTCCGCTGAACGCGCCCCGGGACAATGGTTGATCCATATACCGGACACTGCAGGCTGTAAGTACAATTACACAAAATGGATCTAAGTGAGGGCACCGAATGTAAGCTCTATATGAAGGAGGGCGAGACGGTCAGACATGTGCTGTGTGAGTGTCCGGCCATTGAACGTCAACTCATTTTCGACAAACCACAAATCGACGTGCTGGAGCAATAAACAATCTTAAAAGTGAGCCACACTAGAGAAGCTAGTGGTGGCAGTGGAGAGTGCCAGACTAGCACACTCATAAATGAATCATCATCATCATCCAACCCGTCTTAAGCAAACTGCAAAATTATCCTAAAAGGGTACAGGAAAAGTAAACGGTTGTATTACTAAAAGGACCGTCAGTGTGGGACACTATAATAAAAGGTTCGGATAGGGCTTCCCCAAAGCGGAAGGTTTAAGAAAAAACAATGCGCCGCAGGCAAATATTTTGATAAATTTTACAGTTTAATTTTAAAGGTCGTTAAAAATTCGTCAAAATCAATTGAAACCACATTCGGAGGAAAAAACATTAGTTTTATTAAAAATATATGTATGAAAAAGTGGATGAATGTGGAAGCGAGTAAAATACTTTGGTCAAATACTTCTGTAAATAGGTTTCAATTATGGACGCCGCGATAAAAACCACGGAATACTATAAAATATTTTTTTCTTTAAACAAAGAGTGTTGCAAATTATGATCTCCTTAAAATCGAGTTCTTCAAAATATTTTTCGAAGTAATTATTAACAACGGTTCTGAAAATGGATTTCTAGACTTTTCTGGAACGTATCTTAGACTTTTCCGGGGTGGGTTTAAACTTTTTTAGGACTTTTGCTGGGTGTATCCAAACTTTTTAGGGATGTGTCCTGACTTTTTCAAAGTGTATCTAGATTTTTCCTTTGTGTATTCAGACCTTTTTTAGGGTGTAGTCAGACTTTCTCAGGGTGTATTTAAGCATCTTTAAAGTGTATCCAGACTTTTGTCGGGTGTATCTAAACTTTTTCGGGATGGGTCCAGGTTTTTCCAGGGTGTATCCTGGATTTTTTAGAGTACATCCAGACTTTTCCAGGAGGTCTCCAGACTTTTCTTGAGGGTATCCGACTTTTCCAGGGTGTATCCAGACTTTTCCAGGGTGTATCTGGACTATTCTATCACATTTTATATGTGCTACATATATGTCGAAAATTGGATTGTCCATTTCGTATTCAGGACGAGAAAACCCAGCAAACACAAATCGTCGGCATTGAATCGGGCCAATGTCGACAAAGTCGGCAGTGTCTCGGCATTGGCGACTATACTCTGGCGCGATATTGGATAGATTGCGATTTTCAGTTTTCGGTCAATAATCGGCAACTGACGGAGGTCTACATTACTACAGTCGACTTTATGCCGACACCACTTTAGGACCAACGATGGTCCGATTGGAACTTTGTTTAATCGGACGAGAATTGGCAACTGACGATGGCTCGATTTACTATAGTCGACATTATGCCAACGCAAACCTTATCTGCTTTAGGGCCGATGATGGTCCGATAGGAACTTTCTTTAATCGGTCGAGAATCGGCAACTGACGATGGTTCCACTTACTATAGTCGACTTTATGCCGACGCAAACCTTATCTGTTTTAGGGCCGATAATGTTCCGATTGGAACTTTCTTTAATCGGTCGAGAATCGGCAACTGACGATGGCTCGATTTACTATAGTCGACGTTATGCCAACGCAAACCTTATCTGCTTTAGGGCCGATGATGGTCCGATTGGAACATTCTTTAATCGGTCGAGAATCGGCAACTGACGATGGCCTGATTTAATATAGTCAACTTTATGCCAATGCCTACTTTATCTGCTTTAGAGCCGACGACGGTCCGATTGGAACTTTGTTTAATCGGACGAGAATCGGCAACTGACGATGGCCCGATTTACTATAGTCGACATTATGCCAACGCAAACCTTATCTGCTTTAGGGCCCATGATGGTCTGATTGGAACTTTCTTTAATCGATCGAGAATCGGCAACCGACGATGGTCCGATTACGTCACCTTAAAATTTTTAAACTGCTTAAAAGTTTCTTTCTAGTATGTAGAGATGGCGCTAATGTCACTATGTTCCTTGTACAGTGGAAGATAATATTATATATATAATGAGCAAAGATAGTTCAAAACTAGAATGCGGACTTGACAAGATGGTGGTACTTCTCTATAAGAATCACCTCTTCGGCCACTTAAACCAGCCCGACTGGTTAAGCACCCGTATTATCAAAACTTTGTAGTTTGCCAAAGTCGGGCCGCTTTAAGCCACCACCGACGGACCTCCGTCAATCGCTGACGTTGGACCGCTTAAGGAAACCAATGTCGGACTTGAATAGTTTACCGATGTCGGACCGAGATCAGCTTGCCTACGTTAGACCGACCAAATTAAGCAGTTATGGGCGAATGGTCGGTACCATGTGGTTAAACCATATCGGACCTTAATCGTACAGCGACGGTATGCCGATTTCAGCAAAAAGTAAAATTTACCATTGTTCCGACGACGGGCCACAGTCTAACGCTGCATCGGCAAACATACATTGGGACTACATCGCAAAGCGGACAAAAAATACTGCCGGTACGATGTCGTAAATCGACGTCGTGCCGATGACGACAAATTCGGCAATCGACATCGGACCGACGAAGGCCCGAGGGAACCGTGTTTGCTGAGAATGCACATCTTATCAAAGAATGGCGAGGGTTAGCTATCCACCATAATTTTTACTGCGAACGCTTGTACTATGAGTACTTTATAGTTTTTTTTCAGGAATATGTCTCTTTCCTAGTCCATTGAACCTCAAATAACCTGTGCCTATCGGACTTCCATATTTGGCCCATTAATAAATATCTTTTAGCTGACTGGTTTTGGAGGCCCACTGACTTTTTTCTTACTCCATTGGACATCAAAAAACAATTTTTGTTATTACACAGAACCTTAAAAAGACAATTTTTGGATTTCTCATGAGTATATCTGTTGGACAAAGTCCAAAAAGTATAATAAATTAAAATTATTAACGCTTTTGGACCTTCTTAGGATGTCCTACAAGGATCCAACATTTTGACATTTATATGAACATGAATGAACAGCTGCATTGTCCAGAAACTTCACTCCACTGGGCATCCATTGGACTAATTGTGCTGTCTGGGTAATTTTAATGTTAAACACTACCATAACGGCTGTCAAAGTTGTCAAAATTTTAAGCGTTCCAAAATTTCGCTATTAACTGGGCAGAGTCTATTTTCCAAATCAAATTTCAAAATTTTGAAGTCGAGTTATATGGAAAACAAAAACTTTTTTATACCTCCATCAGAAACACAATTTTAGCCACGATCTGCCAATTACAAAACTATAGATTTTCGGGTCACTGAGGTAAAAAACTTTTTTTTCAAACGACCGGAAAATAGCTACTTTCCGTACGGAAAGTTCTATATTTTACAAGGCACCCACATAGCAATTTGTCATTCTTAGCATGTGCATAGAATATCCTCAAGAAGAAAAAGAATATGCTAAGGATGTTCTAAATTAACATTGGAATATCTTTAGCATGTGCTAAGAATAGGTTAGCACCGTTGACTACTAAAACATGGCTTTAAATAAAATAAAATAAAAATCACATCACAATACACCCTAAGAAAAAAAAAACAAATAGTAAAAAAAAGTCCGACGCGCCGACGGGGTTCGAACCCACAACCGACAGGTTGAGAGACCACAGCTATATCCACTGTACAGTGCGCTTATAAAGAAATAGATTGAAACCGCGGAATACAAGCGTTTTGGCGGATTCTTACTGTCGACTTAACCAGAGAATTTTTGCGTAGTAGACACTTCACTTGGGATGGTTTTCTGATGTCCATTTGCTCTGCGATTTCTTTAAGGATTCCTTTGCGCTAAGGATCTTTTAACGGTGCTAAGTAGCTGATTTGGTTTGCTCAGCTTTTCTTTGTAGTCTAAGGAATACCTAAATTTAAGATGCCAGATATCGAGCCTTAAATCATCCTTAGGATAGAATTCTAACCTCATTTTTTGTCAACTCGAAAACGGTAAAAAAAGTAAAAATGGAATTTTTAAATAACGATTTGGATGTGCTGAATATAATTGAAAATGGTTTTGGCAGAAGGGTCTAGATTTAGATTTAGATTTTTTCAACGTTTCCGGCTTACCAAACCAACAGTTCGAAATATTTTGCCAAGAACAGATGGAGGACGTTTCGGTTTAAGACTGTATGACTTACAAAGTATAGGACCAGTCAATGCAGAGACAAGCCCACACTCAATTTAATTTCCATGATGCCCCAATGGATGATGGCTTCAAGTTTTTATAGTCACATATTTTTATGCAAGTTTTTTTGTTGTTTTATTAGTTTAATTAAAATAAATATCACTGTTTATTTTTTAGAAACAATTAACAATCTTCAATTATACTGAGAACCCTACGATTATGTGCACTGAAGGGCATCTTTCTAGCATTGAGGATTTTAAGGCCAATTACAGGGTGGATTCTTTAAACGAAACGATGCTTCTAACGGGTTAGAATTTGGTTTTATAAAAAAATCCAAAAACACGTCAACTGAGATTTTTAATTTCCTTTAATCGTGCTATCTTGGATTTTGTCTATGACATTTAGTTTACGAGGTATGGCATTTTTTAAAAAAATAGGACACCCTGTATATTTTGCAATTTTTTAAATCTGCAAACAATTCTCTCTTCAGCACTACCACACAGGAGGATCTATCTTTTACGATAATCAAGATATTTTTATCTAAATCTGTATGGAAAACTTCGATATTCATTCAAATATCCCCTGTAAACAAGGCATAGACAACAATTCCATTCAAGTTTAAATGCCTCTATCTTGGAAACCATAAGAGATAGAGTATTAGTGTGTGATATTGTCAAAAAGATAATTTTTTTTTGAATTCAAAAATGTCAAACTATACAGGGTGTCCTATTTTAAAAAAATATTTTTTTGCCATACCTCGTAAACAAAACGACATAAAAAAAAAACAAGATAGCACGATTAAAGACCAAATTCTAACCCACTAGAAGCACCGTTCCGTTTAAAGAATCCACCCTGGAGATGTTTAAATGACCCTTGCTGAAGCTGACAAAATTAATGTAAAAACTGACGCAAAGAATAATTAATAATAAATAATAATTATAATAATAATAATAAATAATAACAAATAATGGCTTTATGACAAGCAACTTATAACAAGATTTAATTCCTAGCTATGGAAAACTTTTTTTTGGCCAGAGCAAACGAATAAAATTTAGGGAATACTTAAAAATTATGGATTTCTTTACTACTCATTACTTAAGCAAATCGCAGAGCAAATGAGCATGAGTGCACTGAATTAAACGCTCATAATTTTATTGTATCATACATATGATGTACTTAATATTGTACCATAATTGGTATATACTTTGCATATGCTAAAGATGTTCTAAAAGTTAACTTCTTTAATGGTATTACCTTAGCATATGCTAAGGAAATATTAGAAGTGCATTCTTTTGATGTTCTTTTGCAGTACCAGAATAGCATGTGAGCTAAAAGGACTAAATAATAATGTTTCAATAAGTGAAATATACTTTGCATATGATAAAGATGTTCTAATAGTAACCTTCTTTAGTGGTATATCCTTAGCATATGCTAAGAAAATATTTAGAAGCTCATTCTTTTGATGTTCTTTTATGGTGCCAGAATAGCATGTGCACTAAACTGACCAAAAAATGTTTTAAAATTGATATATTCTTTGCATGTGTTAAAGATGTACTCAAAAGGACCTGTATGTATGTATAGTATGTGTCAAGCATACGCTAAAGATGTGGTCAATAGGAAATCCTCAAAAGGAGGTTTAACCCATATGCTATGCATGTAAATGTTCTTTTGTTCAATTTTCCGGTTCATTGAACCTTTTCCGGTCCCATTTTTGGCCAAGTTGGCTATGACTTCTTGTTGACAGCTTTTAGCTTTTGTTTTTTTTTGGCAGTTTTGACACTTCTAAAAAAGCTCTTTTAAATTTGTTTCGAAATTTTTGTTTACAAAAATGGACTCAGATCTATAAAATGAGTTGAATCCGGACGAAATAATAGAAGCTGCTTCAACAGTCACTTTCGATTTGCTGCCTGAAAAGTCTAGAGCGCTACCATCGGAACTTTGATGCGTTTATAAACTGGTGGGAATTAAAAAAACGTTAATAAAATTAATGAGGATGTATTATTGGTGGCATATTTTTCGGAAAAATCGACCACACATTTTTAATGCTCAAAGTAAGTATACTATAAATATAGGTAAATAAAGGAAAAACCTAGAAATCTGCCATCATTATTTTTAAATGAAAACTGGATCTCAGTGGGATTTCAACGTCGTTTAAGTATATTATTGGGACAGTCACTGAGAGCATTTTGTCTCATAGACGATATCTAGAGGGTGAGTCAATAATAGCTGTCAAAATTTGGGATGAGCTTATTATTCTCATGCTTATGATATCCGATATCGGCAAAAAAAGCATCAATTCCCATTAAAATGACAACGCTCAATTTAAAAATGACATTTATTTTGATACGTGTCAAATGAAATGGCAGAAAAATAATTAGTGAAATTGAAGGTTTTGAAAAAGCAAATACCTTCTTTTTAATCTGCTGAAGACATTAAATCGAAAATCATAAAAAAGTGACAGTTTTCTGAACTGTCATTTACTGGTATGGGGAAAACCACTGGTGCGATGACACATATTTACGAGTGGGGACTCAAACTGCACTAAATTGAGGTCGATAAACTCAAAAATCTCATTAGTTTTGACACCTGTCAAACCCGATCAAAATGGCGGAAAAATAATTAATGAACTTTTTTTTGGATAAGCAAATTTTGCACCTGCACCTTGCACTCTGCTAAAGACATTAAATCGGAAACCGTAAAAAAAGTGACTTTGGACTCAATAATAAACTAATAACATTTTTGAGTCCATTGAACTCAATTTAGTGTAGTTGGAGTCCACAGTCGTAAATATGTGTCATCGCCCCAGTGGTTTTCCCCATAACAGTAATGACCACACAAGTATACTATAAATATAGGTAAATAAAGGAAAAACCTAGAAATCTGCCATCATTATTTTTAAATGAAAACTGGATCTCAGTGGGATTTCAACGTCGTTTAAGTATATTATTGGGACAGTCACTGAGAGCATTTTGTCTCATAGACGATATCTAGAGGGTGAGTCAATAATAGCTGTCAAAATTTGGGATGAGCTTATTATTCTCATGCTTATGATATCCGATATCGGCAAAAAAAGCATCAATTCCCATTAAAATGACAACGCTCAATTTAAAAATGACATTTATTTTGATACGTGTCAAATGAAATGGCGGAAAAATAATTAGTGAAATTGAAGGTTTTGAAAAAGCAAATACCTTCTTTTTAATCTGCTGAAGACATTAAATCGAAAATCATAAAAAAGAGACAGTTTTCTGAACTGTCATTTACTGGTATGGGGAAAACCACTGGTGCGATGACACATATTTACGAGTGGGGACTCAAACTGCACTAAATTGAGGTCGATAAACTCAAAAATCTCATTAGTTTTGACACCTGTCAAGCCCGATCAAAATGGCGGAAAAATAATTAATGAACTTTTTTTTGGATAAGCAAATTTTGCACCTGCACCTTGCACTCTGCTAAAGACATTAAATCGGAAACCGTAAAAAAAGTGACTTTGGACTCAATAATAAACTAATAACATTTTTGAGTCCATTGAACTCAATTTAGTGTAGTTGGAGTCCACAGTCGTAAATATGTGTCATCGCCCCAGTGGTTTTCCCCATAACAGTAAATGACAGTTAAGAAAAGTGTCACTTTTTAAATGTCATTATTAAATTAAGCGTTGTCATTTTAGTGGGAATTGATGCTCTTTTTTGCCGATATCGGTCATAATAAGCATGATAATAATAAGCTCATCCCAAACTTTACCACCTATTATTTGCCCACCCTGTAGATATCAGCACCTGTGTCTATAAGAGAAAATGTTCTCAGGGACTGTCCTGCGTGGTTCTTTGTGGGGATTTAACATTTGTGGTAATTTTGCTTAGAATGCAGCTAGGTTCTACCAAATACTATTACTTTTTCGGCGAATGGGACAGTCGAACACGATCGCTTGAAGATTGCCCGAGATCAGAGCAATGACGTCACATATCAGTTTAAGGGCGCTCCAAATCCGATCACGAGCTGTCACTAGCGCTCGGTCAACAATTAGTTCAAATACATGTTCGATTTGTTCTCTGGTCTATTTTAAAGGTTAGAATTGTTTAGAAAGGATATTTTTTTCAAGTATATTGATGTACAATACAATTTTTTGATGAGCTGGGCAATCTGTGCATTGACGAGAACAACCTTATTCTTGTACAAATCGTTTATAATATATAAGGTGGGCAAAAAAAACCGTACAATTTTTTTGGCTTTAAGCTTCTGCGAAAATATAAAGTTTAACACTATATGAAACTATTGTCAAAGTTGACATTTCGTGCATGATTTTTAAATTTGCCCATTTTTAACACCACACGCAAAAATTTTATGCCACTGCGTACTCGATTTTAGACATTAGCCATAAAGACACGTCTGTTTCGTGCACAGAGAGGTATAACTTCTAAAAGCCGGAAAAGAAGTAATAAAGCTCAACGCCAACGAAGTAAGTGGCGTCTTAACCCTTTGTAAAACATAGGTCTAAAAACCTCTAGTCTTTGTTCTACTAGGGATTGGTTAAATCTCGTCCGATTTTCTAGGTTTTGAGCTCTGCGGGAAGCTGAGGCTCTGGCGTATATACGCTATCTGTCAAATTTGACATTTTATGAAAATCCGTAATGGCGAATGCTTTTGAGACTTAGATATTTTTCACTCGTTTCTGCCAAACTTTTTTGTAAGCCAGTGTAGCTGATTTTAATTATCCGGAAAGCCAGGTCTTTTCAGTGTGCACAGAGTTATCATTCGTAGAAATCGGACAAGAACTATAAAAGATGTGCTTAACAAAAAAAGTTTTGAAACCTGTGTAAAATGGATAAAATGCAGAAAGTTTTTATTTGGCTGATTTATTTTTAACTTATTCGATTTAATTATTTTATACATAGTGTCCAGAAAACTAACTAACTGATATGGCAACGTAGTTTTCACAAAAACAGCAGTGGCGTACTAGATTGAATTTAATAGAATAGTGCTTTTAGGTGCACTGTTTACGGGGTTAAAAACAGCACCTCTTTCGTTAAGCAAAGCTTTTTTAGTTCTGTTGACGGACGAGAGTTAACAAATCCCTAGTAGAACAAAAACTATAGGTTTTTAGACCTATGTTTTACAAAGGGTTAAAACACCACTTACTTCGTTGGCTTTGAGCTTTGTTACTTCTTGTCCGATTTTTAGAAGTGATACCTCTCTGTGCATGACAAAGAAGTGTCTTTAAGGCGAATGTCTAAAATCGAGTACAGTGTCGTACAGAAAATTTTGGCGGAGGGTGTTAAAAATATATAAATTTAAAAATCATGCGCCATCTTGGATTTTAACGAAATGTCAATTTTGACAAAAGTTTCGTATAGTCTGAAGCTTTAGCTTTTCGCAGAAGCTGAAATCACAAAAATCAACCTACGGTAGTAAAACTACAGCCGAAAAAAAATGTACGGTTTTTTTGGCCCACCTTATATATATAATATGTATATAGTCGTAATGATTCTACTTTAATAATTTTCCTTTTTATACTCATTTTCCAGCAAGACAACAAAACAAAATTTGAATTAAGTTATGTCATATTTACTCGGGATTTCCGTGCTCGGGCTTGATCTGTAGAATTTCTCAGATCAAGTTCAAGCAATCCCATTTGGAGCAGCGATCAATAATCGAACACGCAAATCTTTTTCCGATTGGTCCGGGAGCGCTGTAGATCAAGTTTCGAGCAATAATCGAAAACGCTATTAGTTATTTAAAAGTAAACTTCACCACAATCTATGACGCTAGAATTAAAGAGGGAATATTTGTGGGTCCCCAGATTAGGAAACATTTCGGAGATGCGCAACTCGATACCATTTAAAATGGTCGCAACAAATTTTTTGGGACACACTATAAATACCAACTTTTTTTGTGTTATCATAATGTAGGATGTAACATGTTGTTAAATATTCATTTCTTGGATTCTCATATGTATTACTTTCCGAAAAATTGTGGTCCTGTAAGTGACGAGCACGTTGAGAAGAGAGGCACCACCAAGATATTTTAAACATGTAAAGAAGGTATCAAGGAAAATGGAACTGTGAGATGTTAGCCTGCTACCGTTGGACTATTACGAGAGATGCTCCAGAGGCTACTTTCAAAAAGCAGGTTAAGAAGCGTAAAATGAGCCTCTAAACTATAAATGGTTTTATAATCGCGTTTCTCTTTAGTGAATGAATAAATGAATTAATGGAAAATGCGGGCGGGACAAATTCCCAGGAACGTAGGCCACCTTGCTGGCCCTGTTGCATACCCACTTCCAGGGGTCAAACGCCCCCGCCGCCTCCGCAAGACGGGGGAGCTCAAGGCATATTGGGGGCCTTTTAGCCGCCTTGCCTTAGAAAAAAGCAAAAAAGAAAGAATATAATATATAAAAACAAATACTCATACAAATAACTTTCGGCTCCTTTAAAATTGCATAAATTTTAAATACTAATATACAGAGTGTATATGAGACCCATTATAGTTTGTTGGTTTTCTTTATAGTTAGTTTTATTACATATACTGGAGAACAAAAAAATGCAACACCAGAAAGGACAAATATTTTTAAATAATTTATTTTATATATTAATACATTAGGATGCTCTTAGTAATTGATTACATTTCCAAGAAGATTCCTCCATAATAATCATCAAAAAATTAATAATGAGTGGCTCCTCCATAGTTATTTATGCACTCGTTTGTTCTATTGGGCATTGACAAAATAAGATGGTCTATATCATATTGAGGAACACTCATATAAATCCTCCTTACGACATGCCAGAGTTCATCTAAGTTTCCAGGGGTGCATTCAGATTGAAGAGTCCGTGTGAAGTTCGGCGCAGAGCGTTACCAGATAGAGAGTGCAATCCGAGTGTGCTCGGCGATTCGTCCAACATGAACGGACAAGACGCATTATCATAACATCATTCTTAAGATTTTACATTTTTTTGTAATTATGGCAGAAGTAATAGTAAATGCGTTTATAAATGAAGAACTACTCGTTGAGGATGATTCACCTTCACCACTTTTTTACTCATTTTACCACTCTTGATTGTTCCATCTACAACAAAATTGCCTTCCTCCAAAACCAAATTATGGGAATGTGTACTGATTCTTTCCACTGCCAAAAACTAGACTTCAAATTTAAAAAACACAAATACAAAAAATATTGTCTCTAAAATAAGGTTAGAAATGATGCGCATGCGAGACCAGTTTTATCAATCTATTTCGTGGGGAGCGTAAGTGCGTGTTTGGGTAGCGTTTGGTAAAAATCTACCGACAATCTGAACAGCCGGGTAAATTTTAACCAGAGCAATCTGAACGGCCAGGGCGCGCCCTGGCGTCACCCGACGTTCAATCTGAACGCAACCCTGGGGGACGTGGTAATCGACTAAGATTGCGCCCTATCATATCCCATACGTGTTCGATAGGCGACAAGTCAGACGATCTTGCTGGCCATTCCAAAGTCTCTATGCCAAGTTCATGTAAGAAGTCCATTGTTTCACGAGCAATATGCGGTCTGGCATTATCTTGTTAAAAGGTAGGGATGTAAAACTGGCTGCAGCACTTCATCGATATATCGCCGAGCAGTCAGATTGCCGTTGATGAAGACTAGAGGTCATCTGCTTCGTAAACATATAGCACCCCATACCATGATACTTTGCTGTCTTGCTGTATCGCGCTAAACTCAACTCGAAATCGCCTAACCATCATGCGTCCATCATGGCCGCCTTAACAAAACCTGGATTCGTCGCTGAAGTCAATGGTATTCCATTCGTCATTCCAGTTTTGCCGAGCTCTGCATCACTCCAACCGGCGAGCCTTATTTTGTGTGGTCAAAGGTAGTACCAAAAGCCCTCAGCCCCATACCTAGCAATCTTCGATTAACTGTCATTTTTGAAAACACTCGTCCTGTAGCTGCAACTAGAACATCTCTTACTTGGCGTATACTGTCCCGTCGATTTCTGACAGCAAGAAGTCTGAGATGCCCTTGTAATAATCTAGGGCGTCCAGAACCCACACGACGTCTATAAGTCTCATCATTGGACCACCTTCTCCAAACTCTTAACAATGTTGATGGATTGGCATTAACCCTTCTTGCAATTTCCCGTAACCCAAAGCCAGCCTCTTTCATGCCCACCATGCGTCCTTTCTCGAAGTCGTTTAAATGATGAAATTGTTGGCGACCGCGAACTCTTGGCATCTTTATTTTTTAAGTAAACTGTAAGCAATCCAAAAAGACCAAAAACTACGAGAAAAATTATTTAAAATTTTCAGAAAAAGTCTTTTATGTGTTGTAAAAAAATGAAACATTAGAAGACAAAAACTTTATCAAATATTTCTTTTGAGATAAGGTATACACACAAATAATTTTCATTCAAATAATTATCCATATACATGGTGTTGCATTTTTTTGTTCTCCAGTATATTAGAAATATTTGCAATAATAAAATATAGGCTAAAATATTAGCGTTTCAGATTAAAGATAGCCTCCGCATTAATGCTTCTGCCCACTTCCCTCGGTTTAGCCCTGGAATCCTTCAGGGCATTCTAGCAGGACATGTAAGGTAGAGTTTTCATCCTTAGTGACCTTACACTGTTGTTCTTTTTATTTTGCAGTTTGTTATTTTCTAGTGTCTGCGAAATGATGGTTATTGTGAAAACTTAAGGAAATGGCTTAATTTAGGTAGAAATAATGAGTTTTTCTCAATTTTAGCATTTTGTGCTATTTTACTTTAAATCTGGGTAAAAACGGATATTTTTTATACCCGTACATGTACTACGTTTTCATGTAGAACTGAACATGTTTTCAATACGATTCACTTTCAAACCTTCCATGAAACCGCGGCGAATCGAACTTTTTGTTTCGTTGGCCCTTAGGATCGTATTAGGATCCAACTGCATGAAAACAGGTATCGTATCGAACTGACTGATGACATCACCCCACAAACAATGCCGTCATGGCAACGTGCCTTATAAATATTGGCATCTATTGGCAATGAGAATTTGACGCACGGCAATCTGTACGTTATACATGATTTAAACACACCTGTGTGAGCCACCGGCCGAGCAACGGCAACGAATACATTTAAAATGATGGCAAATACACACTTAGCGTGGTTTAAATGTAGAGGAGCACTGCATACTAAATACCGGCATTGCAGGCAATGTATGGTGGGCAATGTATGGGGTGATTCACCATATTTTTCCCACTACATAGCTCATTTATTATTAGAGATAGAAAAATAGTTTAAATACAAAAGTTGATTAGTTCTTCACAAATTTTAAGAAAATTCAATAAAAATTTTCAAAATGTCAAATTTAGACTTAGACATCAACTTTCTTATTTTAAATTGAACACCCTGTATTTTTTTTAAATTTCGGTAGATCTTGTAGGGTTTATCTTAAGCAGTTGCTCTTAAGTCAACGTTTTTCTTGAAAAATATACAGGGTTTTCCATTTGAAATAAGAAAGTTGATGTCGAAATTTGATATTTTGAAAATTTTGGTTAAATTTTCTTAAAATTTGTGAAAAACTAAGCAACTTTTGTATTATTTTTTTTTCTATCTTTAAGAATAAATGAGTTATGTAGTTGGGAAAATATGGTGAAGCACCTCCTTGATTGGTCGGCTCAATAGGGATACAGATGCAAATTCCGATACCACTGATAATTGGCTTTTTCCTCCTATTTAAAGTATTTATGCATAAAATAAAAATTGTAATGATTGTGGATTAAAAATAAAATAATGCACATAATTTACGAATGCAAATTTATTTTATGTTATCCTTAAACGAACAAAAATTCCTAGAAAAACCAATATGTAATAAATAAATAAATGTTACTATAAACAAACACTTATACACTTATATTTATATCCTAACATGAAGACAGGAATGGAAACCATATGAATAATATTTGTCATCTTGGTCATGCCAAAGATAGAGGAAAATTCTTTCATAAATTGATTTAAATATTTATTAAGAGGAGGTTTTCCATACAACAGTAAATTGCAACAGAGAAAATTTTATTTAGAATCTCTTTGATTGTAAATCAAAAAAATAAGGTTTGCTTCAGTTGCTTTATATAAAAATTCCTTGGCCAAAAATTTAAAAACTTAGTACTTCCTTCTTCTTGTTATAAGATAAGATGAAGATTTATTCAGCATCTTTTTTCCTGGATGTTCTGCCCCCTTTTCAGTCACAGGCACCCCGTAACCAAGCCTTAGTAGCATCTTCAACGACAGAATAAGGAAAAGTTGGTTGACTTCTTAAAGGATTTTTTACAGCATCTAAAAAAGTTTAAATTTTCGTAAGTATAGCTGTAAATTATTTTTTTTGGATAAACCAGTATTTTGTTTTAGGAAAAAGTAGCCCTTTTTGCTTAAAAAGTGACAAAATATTGGTTTCTCAAAAAAAAAACTTTAATCTAGTTGTTTTATTGGCAAATTTACGTTAAAATTAAAAAATAGTACCACAGACGAGTTTTTTCAAATTAATTTTTAAAAATTTTTTAAGATATTAACTAAAGACAGCTCGGTTTCACAAGAAATTTAAGGGTCATCATTCTCTGGGTCAGCAAGAGAAATTTCAGTGTTACAGTGACTTGGACGTAGACTGAATTGATGAAGCTTTAGATGGTTTTTGGTTTGTTTTTAACAGATATTAGTAAGGAAATCAGCATGATGGAGATTAGTTTAATTATTTCAACTATTGGTGTCATTCACTTTTGTATACATGTGCAGAAGCTGTGTGCTGTTCGGTTCAAAGTTATTATTTTTTATTTTAATTTTTATATGCCTGTATAAACCCAGCAAAAATGACGATTTTTGGTCGCTTTACTGGTAGTTCTGAACACTCTAGGCCGACCTTATTTAAGAACAAAAGAATATTAGTACTTAAGCAGTATCGGCTTCCACATCCATGGTGACTTGAAACTCAAACTAAATTTAAGCCAATTTTAAAAGAAAACTTGCAAAACACAAAAAGGAACCCACATAGGAAGAATCCGCAGAATATTATTAAAATGGCGTCGGCAAGTACGTCAAGTTGTCAACCGTACGACAGATGTCAATCGCGCGGGAAATTTAAAAAATGCGTTTGATCGGACCGGAAAGGTTGTTTAGAAATGCATGCAATTTTTAAAGGAACGATTGCGTTGCACTTGGTATGTAAAACGCGTTTTTCAGTTATTGGCAAAATAACATAAATTTGCCAATACATCAGCACTAGTAAATAATCATTGGCAAAATAGCGCAATTTTGCCAATAATACTACTGTAGTAAATAACCAATGGCATTCACTTGCCAATATTGCCAATAAAGCAAATACACCTTACCACCTTTCATTGTTTGTGGGGCAGTAATAAGCTGTTAGCACTTTCAATATTTCTGCAAAAAGTAGGTATATACCTTTATTTTAATTATATTATTGTGCTGTAAACTTAAGAACAAACAAAGAAGTAAAATTGGCAAAAACTAACCTCAAAATGCATCGTGCAAATGCACTGGCGCACAAACCACCCCGCCTCGAGAAGCCTGGTTATGTTCATATTTTTACTTCAAATTAGGTTTTTTTTTATTTATTCTTAACCCCCCCCCCCCCCGAAGTCGATTCTGGGTGCGCCAGTGGGCAAATGTCAAAAACTCAAACCGTGTTCAAAACGCATCCAAATCGCTTCATGAAAACCGAAAAGTGAATCGTATTGAAATCGTCTTCAGTTCCACGTGAAAACGTAATAATGGTTTGGTATTTTTGGGGACAGTTACGAAAATCGTGTTTTTGATGAAGGTATAAAAAAATATCTTTTAGTTAATGCAAAAAAGATCATGGGGTTCCCCAAAAAGTAGAAAGGTATGAATGTCACCTTGAGCAAAGCCTCACGGAACGGTAAGCTTTAAACCATAGTTTAAACTTCAGTTTAATCTTTGGATTAAACCATTGCGAAACAATGTCGCTCAATTTTATAAGTCACAGTTAAACCATTCTGACCAATATCTGGCACCAACTAGAGCCAAATCCAGCGTACTAATTTGATAAAAAATCAGTCAAGTAGTTTTTGAGATATCAGCGTTGGTTACAGAGAGACCGACAGACATACAGCCAGACGCCATAAAAAAAATGTTCAGAGTAGTCAGAAACACAAATATATACAGTATATACATAGTTCCTAAGATTTTCCTTAGGGATAGGATTTCAATAAATCAAGCAGAAATGGCATAGAAAGTTCTGCGCGCACAAAAGAAACAGGTATATTGAGCAATGGTGCCAGTTTGTTATTATCTCCGGACTTTCATGAGAAAAAATTGTCGCCACTCTTTCATTGTGAGCATAAATCATAGTTGCAATAATAACCGTTGACAAGATGTCTGCAAATTCCGCTAGCTGGCGGCCACACCATGAGATGATCGAGGAAAAACTAATTAAAAATTAGATGTTTTCAGGTCCAAACCACAGATTTTTCTTGCTTAAAGGAGGCGGCAGGGTCCATTATTTACGATACTGAGCGATAAACTCGTGAGGTTGTTAACATTAGAAAGAAATATCTTCGCTTTTAATTAAATTTCTTTCCATTCTGTTCTACTAGTGACATCTATCCGGAAACGGCCAAACTAAGCAGCTAGCACTAGCAGCCAAAGAAATCAATAAACGGCGCTGTTTTTCCTGCAGAGCTTTTTGCTTGCGATATTATTGATTTTAAATAAAGCTGGCCCTACACTACATTTGATATTTTCGAGGTGTTTTATGACATGATCTCGAAACATGTAGCGAACCAATTCTTCAAAACTAGCGGGAGGGTAAAAGCGAAAAATAAGGGGCTGCCAATATTTGTAACACCCAAAAAGGGGTGAAAAGATTTATTTTGCTCTGTTTCCTACAAAAAACGCTTTTTTTTTACGAAAAACTTGAGCTCTGCCAATTTTTTTTATTTTTTTCTTCAACTTTCTCGAAATTTTCGTCATACCGTAGAAAAAAATTATTTCCCCCATGGTCATACTCTACTTTTATTCGAAAAAATTTAGAAACAGAGACGGGATCAGTTTTCCTGAAACGGGGGATCTTGGTTTCGAGTGAGAAGATAAAGGGCGCCGCAGGCAAAAATTTTTCAATTAAATTAGCCGAACGCAAAAATGTTAGAAAAACAAAGCACGAAATAAAAATGGCACCGCTTACAATTTTTTTTTCATAAATTACGTAATTTCGGGAACGCAAAGAAATAGGTCTAAAGAGTATAATTTTTAATAAAAAAATATCAATTTTCTCACCCTCCTCCACTGGGACTACAGGGGCCGTGCACAAATTACGTAATGGTCATAGGGGGAGGGGGGTTACAAAACGTTACGTAGGGGGGAGGGGGGTTTTCGACAGCGTTTGCATTTGTGTGAAACTAAGAAAATTTGGAATGAAAATAAGTGAAAAGTTTTTTTTTTTTTGGGGGGGGGGTAGTGGTCTTGAAATCGTTACGTAATATTAGGGGAGTGGCGTGCCAAACCGTTACAAAACATTACATAGGGAGGGGTCAAAAATTGGTAAAATCACCTTTACGTAATTTGTGCACGGCCCCACATCTGACTGTTCCTCCTTTTTGATTTCGAATCAAAGTGCAAAACCCGGGTTGGACGTTCGAAGGCGTCAACCCGTCCTATTTGCTTGATAAAGTTTCTACGGAAATATCTCAGTCGATTTCTCCGGCCGTGTATGAACGCTTTAGGTTAGGCATTTGCATGTATCTCAGTCCCCAGCCTGTAAACAGTGCGTAAGGACAATGGTTACAAAATGAAAAGCCGAAAAATATTTTTTTTTACGATATCTTTCATCAGTTTGGTATTAAAGTCGAGCAAAAACAATTTTTATTCCAGTCCTAAAGGTATGAAAATGGAAAACATTAGAAAACAACAACCTGGAATGGATTTACTACGTGTAAGATGTAGTGACAACATCGCCCCATGCCCATCCTTTTCTGCCTAATGTGCTTTTCCGTTTGTCTGCGTCTTATACACGGCTGCTTGGCCCCCTAAGGATTCGCTTAGGAACCCTGTATAAAAGAACGAACGTGTGAGCTCGGTGTGAGAATAAAACTTACTTGTGTGTTCCAAAACTTGTGGAATTTCCTCGTGCACAATTTCGCATGTCCCTTTAGATATAATCTAAATTCTTTGTAAAATCTACATAGCTGTACTCCTCCAAAGGATTTGTTCCAGGACGAATAATTTTTCTTCTTCTTGGCGCTTCAAAAATTTCAATAATTTCGTCATCATCTTCATCCAGTTCATCAAAAATAAATACTATGTTATCGATCTTAGCTATTTCACTAAATACTTACAGTTTTTTTACCAAAAACAAATTTTAAATAACTATTTTGAGGTTAGAATCTTAACGTAACTATTAAACTGCAGTTTAACCCACACCCAGACCGCCAGTAAACGGTTAAACCGAAGTTTGTTGTTAAACTGCACTTATAAAACGTAAAAACGACATTCCTGGTTTAAACTGAGGTTTGACGATTAAGTATGAGTTGTAAAATTGCGCCTAAGTGGCATTTAAATAGTGTAATAATCATAATCCAATGTAATTTTATTACTGTTTAAAATTATCCCTTTGAAACAAAATGAGCTGGTCAAGTCAAATAAAATTTAAATACCCGCTCATGTGTCGAGATGATCAATATTAAAAATAAAAAAAAATGTTTTTCAAGTCCGCCAAGGTCGAATAATACGTCTAGTAACCGGTCAGGTGGTCAGTTTGCCTGAGCAAGATTTCATTTTATCTTCCTCGGTGATATTATAAACTCGGGGTTCTCAACGCAGTCGATAAAAATAAAATAGAAACGGAAATGAGTTTTGTAAAAAAATATGACTCAATACAGAAAAAATATATTAAAATATATATAAATAAAACCCTGGCAATATGAACAAATGCCCACGTGGATAGAAAATAATATTACTGTACTTCATTTTAACCAATTTTGTTTCTAAAAACAACATCCTAGTTTTAAGCGTTACTTAATAACAAAAAAACGTTTTAGTATCAAGTTTTAACTAAAATAAAATTACTAGACCTATTTTCCCCGACTAAAGCAAGGCTTCGGACACCATGGATCACGATATATTTCTAAAAATGCTGCTGCTGTACTATGATTTTGATGAAAGCTTCAAAATCCGAACTAAAATTTATAGTAATACAGGTGCTGTTCCCGGAGGGGGGACAATTGCCCCCCCTCCCTTTGCTACAGAAAAAAACCCTGAAGTCTTTGGAGAAAAACCGAAAAATTGCAGAACGTTCCTAAGACATTCTAGAATCCCTCCACAGTATTTTGAGACAGTCTGAAACAGACGCAAACCACGATATTAGAAATATAAAACAGTATTATAGATTTCAATTTATAAACAAGTTTTAGACAAAATCAATTCGGACAGTTTGAAACAGACAAAAACCACGATATTAGGAATATAAAACAGTATTATAGAGTTTCAATTTATAAACAAGTTTTAGACAAAATCAGTTCGGACATAAAATCAAGGTTCAATAACGAGACTAAGTATTTTTGACCTGAACATATTCATACCAAGTTTTTATACAACGTGAAGCCAAAATCAGGGCAAAACTAACTAATTTAGTTTCCAAATACTATAAACTGGGAGAAGTCGGTATTTGGAAACAATATTGGTCAGAAGCAGGCAAAAGCTTAAATCAAAATATATACTATATGATAATAACGTTTTCGAGGCAATGAACAAGTGTGGCGATATTTTTCCCAAAAAAACTGGAAACGAACCTTTTTTTGAGATAGGCATCTTATACTTGAGATATGCAAGATAAAAGGTAATGTTTCAACTTAAAAAGCTTTTTAGATCTCAAAAAAAAGTATTTAGATATTAAGTTCTGTTTGTGGTTTGTTTGTTATGTATGTTTTTTATAACTGAAAAAATTATACGTAGTTACTCAAGCGCGGATTTTAGGGAGGTAGAGGGGTAACTAACCCCCTCCCCACCCTAGATTTAAATTTTTTATGAAAATATTTAGAAAAACAAAAGTAGGGTATAAATTGGGGGTATTAGTTTAATTTTGTGTTAATAGTGGCATTTGTAGTGTCACTTTCTTAAAAATATTAGCTGCGCTTTGAAACCATTGATATATTTACAATTTTAGTTTAATTCTAAATCAAAAAATATATTTTTAAATGCAATTTTCTTAAAAATTTTCGCCTGCGGCGCTATGGTATATTGATATTTACCATTTTAGTTTAATTTAACTCACAAATTGCATTTTTAATGTAATTTTCTTAAATTTTCGGCGCATTTAAACATTTTTTTAAATAAAAAATGTATGAAATAAACAACTTAAAATCCCCTAGATTTGAAGCCAAATCCGCGCTTGCGGTTACTAAGTTTTGTTTGCATATATTTATGTTCCTCATAAAAGCTATACCTACCTTTATTCTAGTTTTTTTTTGTATCGAAACCTCTCCCCCCCCTCTTTTCAAATGGCTCGGACCACCACTGAATAATAGATACATCGTTAAAGGCTTCGCTACTTTCCAATAGTAGTAGTGTGGTCGTCAGAACAACAATTTGGGATTTCTAAGGTCATAGGTGGTATGGTATCTCGTAAAAGTGCGCGTTACGTAATATTACCCCCATAAACGATTTCTTAGTCGTATTCTTTTATAGTGTCGTGTGAAAGTATTCCTTACCACTAGGGGACAATACCAAGTTCCCGTCCCTTCAAGGTTCCTTCTCATTCGTGAATTTGTAGTAGCCCCGACTTTATTCGCTACTTATTTGCCTCAATAAATTTAAGCCACATTGAAGTAGCCGACGTTGAATGCCATAACTAGGAAATTACTTTAAATTTCACACTGGAAAAGTTTGCGACATCATAGTTGCCTAATAATATGGCAGTGTGGAGGAAATAACTTTTTATGACCACTTCTAAGTCGCAACTCTCTTAAAGTAACATTTTCTGCTATCTGAAAATCATGCTCAGTCGGCCATGTTTTTTCGTGAGACAGAAAATCTGCCTTCTTTTATTTTCATTTTTTGAGCCCTAATATTTAAAAAAATAAATTGTTTTATATGAAAATTAAATTATGATCAGCGAACGACGATATTCTACACATTTTGAGAGACCCAGCTGCTGGTTGTGAAAACATAACCGAAAAAACCACAACGAAAAAATTTTATCAGTTACAAGAAAACAGCAGAATTGTGAGGGCGCGTTTGTTTTGTGCATTAAACGTGACGTATATTTCACATTAAAATTTCCTTAGCAGTTGAATTTTGACTCACTACTTCTAAAACTTCACAATTATTGATCGCACATACAGAGCGCTTCAGGCTACTGCGAACATAGGCCGGAAGAAGTTCAATTTGCCAATGTACGTACACGCAGGGACACCGCACACCTATCAGTGGAGCAACCAACACTCAGGCTTGCGATCACCGTTCGCGACTTGCGTTTAGTATGCCTCTAACCACGGTGCAATGTGAAGTGGATGTGTGTAAATTTTGATAACGTAGTTTTCTTGTTTTTTGTCACTGATAAATTAGAGCGTTTTATTTTCAACTGCTCAGATTTATCACTAACAACGTGCTGCAATGAAAATAATAAGAAGAAACAAAATAAAAGCAAGTTTTCAAAATAAAATAATACATTCTATAAACCGAAAAGATTCTCCCAGTCAAAAAAAAATTAGAGCAAATGTTCGAAAAGTCCTCCTTGCTCGACAATACCCGAGCCTATTATAAAAACCCCTTCTAACGTTTCCAAGCATGTTAGGGGTGATAGTTTGAAAAGCTTCTTCAATTTTAATCCGAAGTTCTTCCAAATTATTAGCCCTTTCATGCCCGTAAACTTTATTTTTGATATAACTCAACAGATAGAAGTCATTAGAAGCAACATCGGGTGATCGAGCTGGCCATAAAATAGTTCTCCATGTACTTATAACCCGATTAGGAAATACATTATCAAGATATTCCCTAACATGACCATGTTTCACCAAATCTCACACCTAACAACTTCCTAGCAGTTGGAATAATATGCTGCTGCAGTAGATCCAAGTATCTAGGACCATTCAAATTGCCGTCAATAAAAAATGGCCCAATTATGTATTCCCCTATAATACCCCCCCAAACATTTACTTTTTGGGGATAATGTGTTCTTTCGTCAAAATACAAATGTAAATTTTCCCTCGACCAATATCGAACGTGTGTTAGGTTATGACGATTCAATAATGGAAAAGTGCTTTTATCGTTGAAAAGAATAGATCTCAGAAAGTTTTCATCACGATTAGCCCTTTCCATCGCAAAATTCCATACGACGATATTTGTCCTCCGGAAAAATTTGATGCGTTTTTGACGCTTTGTAAGAATGATTACCATTCTTTTTGAGAATACGTAAGATAGTGGCTGAAGACGTATCAACTGCTTCGACAATTTGGTGGCTAGTTAACTTTCGATTTTCCTCCACTGCAGTGCAAATCATCACATCTCGTACTTCCTGCTCGTCATTCAAAACAGTGGGTGTTTTATGGTTTCTTGGCGCTACACAACCAAACTTTTCAAAATTCTGCACAAACCTATGAATCGTTGATAAACTAGGTTCTGGGCGATTTACAAAATTCTCCAAAAAAAAGTTCTTGAATAATTCTCAATGGTCTGCCTTGATAGTACCATTTGACCATCTGCACTTTTTCGGTAACTTCGTTGTTAAAAATGTATTATTTCACTTAAGAACTTAGCAATCTGTTTCTCGAGCAAGGCAGAAATAAAACAAAATAAATTTCAAAAAGATTGCAATGTTATGCTTCGACCCCACCTCGGTCGTACGGCACGGAGAGTAAATTGGACTTGATTCCCCCTATGTTCGCAGTAGCCTGAAGCTCATTGTATAATGCATAGATACTAGCCAGAACCAAAATAAAAAATTCGACTACATTGTTTGTTTTAAGAGAAGATCAAAAAGATCTTGTGAGGAAAGAACGAAAATTCAAAATTGGACGAGTATCCCACAAGGAACACACAAACGACCAAAGCGAAAAGAGAAACAATTAAACAATGTTTCGCCCGGGGTGGCCAGCATGGGCTCGTCATTGGATTCACTAGTCACCCTCAATCCAGACATCATTCAACACCATCGCACACTCTGACCTCCAACTCTGAAACACTCACAAATAGGCATCGTCCCGCATGGTACTTATTATAAGTCACCTGATACGGGTTCGTCCTGGCGTGTTAATCTTTCCAATAGGAATATGCTCCTAAGACAATTAAAACAAGAAGTTAAGTTCTTTCCTCCCAAGATCTTTTTGATCTTCTCTTATTTAGATTCTTTTCGGTTGATACAGGGTTCCTAAGATTTTCCTTAGGGATAGGATTCAATAAATCAAACAGAAATGGCATAGAAAGTTCTGCGCGCACAAAAGAACCAGGTATATTGAGCAATGGTGCCAGTTTGCTATTATCTCCGGACTGCTTTCATGAGAAAAAATTGTCGCCACTCTTTCATTGTGAGCATAAATCATAGTTGCAATAATAACCGTTGACAAGATGTCTGCAAATTCCGCTAGATGGCGGCCACACCATGAGATGATCGAGGAAAAACTAGATGTTTTCAGGTCAAAACCACAGCTTTTTCTTGCTTAAAGGAGGCGGCAGGGTCCATTATTTACGATACTGAGCGATAAACTCGTGAGGTTGTTAACATTAAAAAGAAATATCTTCGCTTTTAATTAAATTTCTTTCCATTATGTTCTACTAGTGACATCTATCCGGAAACGGCCAAACCATGCAGCTAGCACCAGCAGACAAAGAAATCAATAAACGGCGCTGTTTTTCCTGCAGAGCTTTTTGCTTGCGATATTATTGATTTTAAATAAAGCTGGCCCTACACCACATTTGATATTTTCGAGGTGTTTTATGACATGATCTTGAAACATGTAGCGAACCAATTCTTCAAAACTAGCGGGAGGGTAAAAGCGAAAAATAAGGGGCTGCCAATATTTGTAACACCCAAAAAGGGGTGAAAAGATTTATTTGGCTCTGTTTCTTTACAAAAAACGTTTTTTTTTACGAAAAACTTGAGCTCTGCCACTTTTTTTTATTTTTTTCTTCAACTTTCTCGAAATTTTCGTCATACCGTAGAAAAAAATTATTTCTCTAAAAAATTTAGAAACAGTTTTCCTAAAACGGGGGATCTTGGTTTCGAGTGAGAAGATAAAGGGCGCCGCAGGCAAAATTTTTTTAAATTAAATTAGCCGACCGCAAAAATGTTAGAAAAGCAAAGCACGAAATAAAAATGGCGGCGCTTACAATTTTTTTTCAAAAATTACGTAATTTCGGGAACGCAAAGAAACAGGTCTAAAGAGTATAATTTTTAAGAAAAAAATATCAATTTTCTCGCCCTCCTCCACTGGAACTACGTAGGGGGGAGGGGGGTTTTCGACAGCGTTTGCATTTGTGTGAAACTAAGAAAATTTTGAATGAAAATAAGTGAAAAGTTTTTTTTTGGGGGGGGGGGGGTAGTGGTCTTGAAATCGTTACGTAATATTAGGGGTGTGGCGTGCCAAACCGTTACAAAACATTACATAGGGAGGGGGTCAAAAATTGGTAAAATCACCGTTACGTAATTTGTGCACGGCCCCACATCTGAACGTTCCTCCTTTTTGATTTCGAATCAAAGTGCAAAACCCGGGTTGGACGTTCGAATGCGTCAACCCGTCCTATTTCCTTGATAAAGTTTCTACGGAAATATCTCAGTCGATTTCTCCGGCCGTGTATGAACGCTTTAGGTTAGACATTTGCATGTATCTCAGTCCCCAGCCTGTAAACAGTGCGTAAGGACAATGGTTACAAAATGAAAAGCCGAAAAATATTTTTTTTTACGATATCTTTCATCAGTTTGGTATTAAAGTCGAGCAAAAACAATTTTTATTCCAGTCCTAAAGGTATGAAAATGGAAAACATTAGAAAACAACAACCTGGAATGGATTTACTACGTGTAAGATGTAGTGACAACATCGACCAATGCCTATCCTTTTCTGCCTAATGTGCTTTTCCGTTTGTCTGCGTCTTATACACGGCTGCTTGGCCCCCTAAGGATTTGCTTAGGAACCCTGTATAACTGATTGCGAAGTTTTTTTTTTAACTTCTTGTTTTAATTGTCTTAGGAGCATATTCCTATTGGAAAGATTAACATGCCAGGACGAACCCGTATCAGGTGACTTATAATAAGTACCATGCGGGACGATGCCTATTTGTGAGTGTTTCAGAGTTGGAGGTCAGAGTGTGCGATGGTGTTGAATGATGTCTGGATTGAGGGTGGCTAGTGAATCCACTGACGAGCCCACGCTGGTCACCCCGGACGAAACATTGTTTAATTGTTTCTCTTTTTTTCGCTTTGGTCGTTTGTGTGTTCCTTGTGGGACACTCATCCAATTTTGAATTTTCGTTCTTTCCTCCCAAGATCTTTTTGATCTTCTCTTATTTAGATTCTTTTCGGTTGATGTAACTGATTGCGAAGTTTTTTTTTTACCTTATTGTTTGTTTTGTTAATCACTTTTTCATGTATGAATTTACGCTATCAAAAACAACCGAATAGAAATTTTGGACCTAATCTACTCCATTTTCGACACCATCATATAAAAAAGCGCCTTCAAGATGTATCAGGAACGTGGTTGCGATATAGCAATGTGGTATGTGTACCTAACTTTGAAGTCATGGAAACGTAATAATAACCGAAAAATTGTTCCCCACTTAGGGAATTACTACGTTACGGTATGGTATATAGGCACGTAGCGGGGGCAAGTTGCAGACGTAACAACGTTAAATGTTAGTTGGGATTTGGTAAAATCATTCTGACTCTAGGGCAACAAAGAGTTGTTTAATGGTTATTCATATGTTGTTTTGGTTGACGCCGTTGTTGAGGTTGTTTTCTTGGTGTTTGGTAGTTCCTTGTGGACACTCATCCAATTTTGAATTTTCGTTCTTTCCTCCCAAGATCTTTTTGATCTTCTCTTATTTAGATTCTTTTCGGTTGATGTAACTGATTGCGAATTTTTTTTTTTAACTTATTGTTTGTTTTGTTAATCACTTTTTCATGTATGAATTTATGCTATCAAAAACAACCGAATAGAAATTTTGGACCTAATCTACTCCATTTTCGACACCATGATATAAAAAAGCGCCTTCAAGATGTATCAGGAACGTGGTTGCGATATAGCAATGTGGTATTTGGTACCTAACTTTGAAGTCATGGAAACGTAATAATAACCGAAAAATTGTTCCCCACTTAGGGAATTACTACGTTACGGTATGGTATATAGGCACGTAGCGGGGGCAAGTTGCAGACGTAACAACGTTAAATGTTAGTTGGGATTTGGTAAAATCATTCTGACTCTAGGGCAACAAAGAGTTGTTTAATGGTTATTCATATGTTGTTTTGGTTGACGCCGTTGTTGAGGTTGTTTTCTTGGTGTTTGGTAGGTTCGTGTTGGTCCTCGTCATCTGAATCATGAAAAATAAGTCTTTTTAATTATTTTGCAAGCTTTTATTTAACTTGCAATGTATATCTATCTATATATATGTAACTAGATATGTTTCTTTGAATCTTGCAACTTAATTTTGACCAATTTCCCGACATCCGATCGGCTTCAAATTTGGCATATTTATATAGTGACAACACAAGAATATAGTGTGATGAAATTGACAGTTCCCTCCTACTCGAAGGGGGTGAAAGGGGGTACAGTTGAAGTACGCCCGATTTCGTTTAAATTTGGTGTGTTGGGTTACTTGGAGCAACACCGTTCTCAACTAAAAAGCCAGTTAACTCTTATCTCTTCAGTGCCCTTTAGCCAAAGATTGCCGCCATTTTTTTAACCAAATTCACAGGTAAAACATGGATTTTCTGTCATTTGGGTGTCAATATGACCGCTATAGTAGGCTAAAGGATAATAAATCGAAAAAGAGTTAACTGGCTTTTTAGTTAAGCAGGTGTTGGCTTGGAGATGGAGATAACGAATTTTAACCAGATTTTAAAAATTTTAACTAACTTATACACATCCGATTGCCTTCAAATTTGGCATGCGTTTATACTTCCGGTGATAATACAATAATATGTCATCATTAAGCACCCCTCCCCCCTACGAGGGGAGTGGAGGGAGGAAAACACCTAAGTTTGTCCGATTTCAACCAAAATTGATATACTGGGGCTTTTGAGATTAAGGGATACGAATTTTTGATCAGATTTTAAAAATTCAATATGGCGGATTCAATACGGACGATTTTCGGTCATGTTTTACTAACCAATTTTAACTGACTTATCCACATCCGATTGTGTTCAAATTTGTTATGCGTTTATAGTTCCGGTGAAAATACAATAATATGGTATTCTCAGGTACCCACCTCCCTCTAACGAGGGAAGTGGGGAGGGAAAAAGATTTAGTTTGTTCGATTTTAATCAAAATTGGCATACAGAAGTTTTTAAGGAGGGGGATTATTAATTTTTGATCAGATTGTGTTCAAATTTGGTATGCGTTTATAGTTCCGGCGACAATACAATAATATGGTATTATTAGGTACACACTTTCCTCTAACGAGGGAAGTGGAGAGGGAAAATGATTTAGTTTGTTCGATTTAAATCAAAATTGGCATACAAGGGTCTTTCGGGAAGGGGATATGAATTTTTTATCAGATTTGAAAATTTCAATATGGCGAATTCAAAAAATTAAAAAATAAATTTTTATTAAAAAAAGTTTTAAATAACAAGCTTTTATTAAATGCACTCAAAAGTAGAAAATTATTTTTTTATCTTTCTTATACCATAATAAAAGCGATGGGCAAAAATTAAAAATTTTAACTTTACCGTGACAAAGAGAGAACTACAAAAGAAGAACTAAATTGTTCTACTATTCGAATGATAAACATAATGCTTTCATTTAAAGAAGCTGAGAAAGGGTGAGATTGCCGTGCTTGCCAAGCCTTTGAAAATGTTCTTAGGTTATAGAGTAATAAAACTGTTTCTTAGGTCAATTGTCGATGTGACCGATAAACGATACCTAAATTAAAAATTTTTAATTTGCGCCCATCGCTTTTATTATGGCAGGTATAAGAAAGATAAAAAATTATTTTCTACTTGAGTGCATTTAATAAAAGCTTGTTCTTTAAAAGTTCTTTTTAATAAAAATTTATTTCTTATTTAACAGCAAGGCTTAAATTTATAAAACAGTCCCATAATACTGTTTTTTGAAGGAGTATTAAAACACAGAAAATGTTGATTTTTGTCTACAAAAATGCAGTTTTTTGGGACCAGTTTAACTAGAAGGCTATCTTAACAAAAGAAAATTTTCCAAATCAGTAACCAAATCTAAGGAAATTGCGGGAAACTGTCCATGGCAAAACTGTAGAGCCACGTTTTGATTGGTTCTAAAGCAATATTTAAAATGTGGCGGTTTAATAGAGATGTGCCTTTTACCGTGAAAAGATAGTTCCGGCGACTTTTCAGCACTTTTTTCACAACACAAACTTCTTATGTATTTTTATAAGTCTTAAAACAAACATATATATATATATATATACAGGGTTCCTAAGCAAATCCTTAGGGGGCCAAGCAGCCGTGTATAAGACGCAGACAAACGGAAAAGCACATTAGGCAGAAAAGGATGGGCATGGGGCGATGTTGTCACTACATCTTACACGTAGTAAATCCATTCCAGGTTGTTGTTTTCTAATGTTTTCCATTTTCATACCTTTAGGACTGGAATAAAAATTGTTTTTGCTCAAATTTAATACCAAACTGATGAAAGATTTCGTAAAAAAAAAATATTTTTCGGCTTTTCATTTTGTAACCACTGTCCTTACGCACTGTTTACAGGCTGGGGACTGAGATACATGCAAATGCCTAACCTAAAGCGTTCATACACGGCCGGAGAAATCGACTGAGATATTTCCGTAGAAACTTTATCAAGCAAATAGGGCGAGATGACGCCTTCGAACGTCCAACCCGGGTTTTGCACTTTGATTCGAAATCAAAAAGGAGGAACGGTCAGATGTGGGGCCGTGCACAAATTACGTAACGGTGATTTTACCAATTTTTGACCCCCTCCCTATGTAATGTTTTGTAACGGTTTGGCACGCCGCTCCCCTAATATTACGTAACGATTTCAAGACCACTACCCGCCCCCAAAAAAAAAAACTTTTCACTTATTTTCATTCCAAATTTTCTTAGTTTCACACAAATGCAAACGCTGTCGAAAACCCCCCTCCCCCCTACGTAACTTTTTGTAACCCCCCTCCACCCTATGACCATTACGTAATTTGTGCACGGCCCCTGTAGTCCCAGTGGAGGAGGGCGAGAAAATTGATAATAATAAATAATAAAAGTAGAGTATGACCATGGGGGAAATAATTTTTTTCTACGGTATGACGAAAATTTCGAGAAAGTTGAAGAAAAAAATAAAAAAAGTGGCAGAGCTCAAGTTTTTCGTAAAAAAAACGTTTTTTGTAAAGAAACAGAGCAAAATAAATCTTTTCACCCCTTTTTGGGTGTTACAAATATTGGCAGCCCCTTCGCTTTTACCCTCCCGCTAGTTTTGAAGAATTGAATCGCTACATGTTTCGAGATCATGTCATAAAACACCTCGAAAATATCAAATGTAGTGTAGGGCCAGCTTTATTTAAAATTAATAATATCGCAAGCAAAAAGCTCTGCAGGAAAAACAGCGCCGTTTATTGATTTCTTTGGCTGCTAGTGCTAGCTGCATGGTTTGGCCGTTTCCGGATAGATGTCACTAGTAGAACAGAATGGAAAGAAATTTAATTAAAAGCGAAGATATTTCTTCCTAATGTTAACAACCTCACGAGTTTATCGCTCAGTATCGTAAATAATGGACCCTGCCGCCTCCTTTAAGCAAGAAAAAGCTGTGGTTTGGACCTGAGAACATCTAATTTTTAATTAGTCTTCCCTCGATCATCTCATGGTGTGAACCGCCATCTAGCGGTATTTGCAGACATCTTGTCAACGGTTATTATTGCAACTATGATTTATGCTCACAATGAAAGAGTGGCGACAATTTTTTCTCATGAAAGCAGTCCGGAGATAATAACAAACTGGCACCATTGCTCAATATACCTGTTTCTTTTGTGCGCGCAGAACTTTCTATGCCATTTCTGTTTGATTTATTGAAATCCTATCCCTAAGGAAAATCTTAGGAACCCTGTATAAGTATAGTAACTAACAATTGCCTAAAACACAAAAAACAAACAAAAACCCGTCGGATCGGTCAGACCTAAGATGGCAAACCGTGCCACAATAATTCAATAACTTTTTTGCCTTGGTTGTCAGATTGTCCTAACCCTGATTTCAATAATAATTTCTAGAAGGTAAAACAAACCATTATATTAAGTAAACTTTCAAAAGCATTTTAACCTGAACTTCTTCGATACTATACCTACTACTACTATTTGTAACTCATCGCGGTATACGTATCCGCATGTAGCGAGAACCAAGCACATTGATTGGTCAGAAACTTGTAGCACGTTCGAAAAGAGCAGATATATGCTAATTTAAGGTGTTTCTGAACGCAATAGGTGCTAAGATACGATACGTGTGCCGTAACGATACGTGATACCTAACGCATCTCAACATCTATCGCGTTCAAGAACACCTTAGATTAGCATATATCTGCTCTTTTCGAACGTGGTACAAGTTTCTGACCAATTAATCTGCTTGGTTCTCGCTAGATGCCGATACGTATACCGCGATGAATGACAAATAGCTTTATGTCTCTAATGTATTTATGCTACTTATTGCTATATTACATAATTATAGGAAATAAAATAAGGGATAATTATGGAAAGTCGGTAACCGCGTTCTACATTTCCGCCTAGATGTGTGATTTGCCTCAAGATTTTTAGGCGGTTTCTATTTTATTTAAATTTCTTTAGTTTGACATTATCACAGATTTTGTTGAAAATTTAGTTCTCTATGTAAATGTGAAAACCTTGTTTTTCTAGCTGCTAAGGTTCGTGAGATTTTTTAACCCCCACAGCCATCAAAAACAAATCAGCTCATCGCCAGGTGCCAAAGAATTTTTGTGCCAAATTTCATAAAAAATCGATTTCGCTGCCTTCAAGTTATCGTGTCCCAGACAGACAGACAGACAGACACAAAATTTTGTATTTAGGTCTTTTTTGACCCATAACTCCTTTGTAGTTAAAAAGTTTTAGTTTTTTTGCCGATCCTAAAAGCCTCCGTACTAGTACGGATGGCTAAAATTAACTTAGTACCAAAGACATTCATTTAAGTTATACCTTTATGCTTAGTACCCATAAAACAAAACAATTTTTTTATTGGTACGTGCAACTTTGAAAATGAATATCTCGAAAAAGGCATTTAAAGGATCTTTAAAATAAGGTATCCCTTGACCTACTTTTTCTATTTAAATTCTGGTGGTGAAACGCAACCCTCAAAAGAGGTCTGTCCTACAAAAATTCCGAAAGTGTCCTCCTGGATTACAAAATCGACGTTTCAGTGGGTTTTTTAAACCTTAAATACCATAAAAAGGATCTGTTTCCAATATTTCGCACCTCTGTGGGTCTATTCTTGAATCGAGAGAAAATGTGCTCCCAGGGAGTCAAATTCTCTCGCCACTATGCATCACTACGGACTCCCTGGGAGCAAATTTTCTGTCGATTCAAGAATAGACCCCCTGATGGAGAGAGAGATTTTGACGGGCCGACTGTAAGTTTTATCATCTGTTATGCAATGCAAAAACACTAATAATAATTGATATTTCTAAATTACCAGCAATTTTTTATGGATTAGCCTGAAATTTGACCAAAACGCTGCAATGTGCGCCAGACTGTGAAATAATATGAATTGCGAAAAAAAATTGGTTTTCTTGACAACATGCAACTTTTTTTTGGATTGTTTTGATCAATAATAATTATAATGTTATACTTATGTTTATAAAATATCCCATTTTTGAATTTATTTATGAACCAAGATGAAAAATGTTACGCTTGACCTATATACTAACAAATCACTGCAATACATTGTGTGTATAGTGTATGTACATATCGAATGATCTAGGCCCAACAAATACTATGAGGTTGGGGATTGGATAAATCAAATATTTCAACTTTAATATCTTATTTTAGAATATCATCATAGTTTTTCAAATGATTGAGTTTATCATATTAGAAAAATAAATTTTAATTTTAGTAGGCGTTGTGTAGTTGCCATCTCAATATCACTTTCCGAATTCGTGTGATTCGTTGTTATCTGTTTAGCATTTTACATAACTGCGCAGAGGCATGGACACTGATTGATATTGTGTGAAAAAAAAATGGAGGCATTAGACAAGTACGTAACTTGGGTTGAGACGATGAGTTGGGGTGGTATGTAGTCTCAGTTCTATACACATGGTTGGTGAAATGAAATTTTTTTACTCGTCTTGAATGCTGTAGATAAAGAGTGATAACCAAAATTGTAACAATTAATAACATTATAGCAAGCGCAAATTTTGTTGAAACGTTTGGGTTTGGTGAGGTGCAGGTGAGGTTTGGTGAGGGGGAGGGGCGATTGCCCACTGAAAAAAATTATCTGATGTTACTAAATCGTATGGCCAAAGTATTTTTGCAGAGTTAAAAGCAAATTCAAAATATCCATCCTATCCGGGATTAGAACCCGGGGCTTTCCGTGCGGCAGGCAAATACGCTACCCACTGCGCTACGAAGGCCGGAAAAAAAGTTATATGTAAATTTTATATAGGAACAAAGAAAACTCAACCAGGTCAAAAATATTTGAAAAATTTAAGGATTCTTATCAAATTTCCCGACTTTTTCCCGAATATTTCCAGACCCCACCGAATTTCCCGGTTTTCAAGGATTGTGGCTAACCTGTTGAAATTTCATCACACGTCGGTGTATGAGAAAGATTTTGATCTAGTGCAACATGAAATGCTCATAGAATCTCTTAAAGAAGTTGCTCTAGATGATTGATAAAGATAATCAATCGCCAACCTACACTGGAACCGAACCTTAAAAAAAACATTTTTTTTTATATTGAAAATGTAATTATCCACCTTAATGTGAAAACCGCGGTTTGTGAGTTAGAATTTTTTAACCCTACATCCTACCCTCTTTCCAACCCCCCACCCACACCAAAAATCTAATCAGCTGATCGCCTGGTGACAAAGAATGATTGTGCCAAACTTAATAAGAATCGGTTTAGCGGTTTTTAACTTATCGTGTCCCAGGCAGACAGACAGACACCATCCCAAAATTTTGTATGTAGGTCGTTTTTCACCCATATAACTCATTTTTAGTGAAAAAAAACTTCTTTTGCCGATCCCAATAGCTCCCATACTATGTATCGATGGCTAAAAATTGATGGCCGAACAACCTTTAAAATATTTGCAAACACAAATACCAATTTTAAAACATTTCATTTAGATCTTACATAAGATGTTCTAGGAATGTACTATTTGAGATTTTCTTATGCCCTCATTTAAATATTTTTGGAACGTCCTCTTAAGATATCCCAAGGATGTCCTTTCTGGATATTCTGGGAACGTCTTCTTCGGAATATCCCGGGATCCTGCAGTTTAATGGATCTGTCCGCCATTAGGGGAATTTAATAGATACTATTATTATAAATAAATAAATAATATTTATTTAAAGAATTAGTACATGAAGATGATGCAAGATTACTCTTTTCTGACATCTTTTCTGACATCCATATCATCCTGAAATTAATTTTTAGGGTTATTCTCACAGGTCTTTCTTGAAATGTTCTTTTTGGACATTTCAGGGATGTCTATTTTGCAAACATATGACATTCCTGGGCCCTCCCGACAGATAAAATAGTACATGCAAAGAACTTAACGTTTATGAATGTGCTAAGTACATGATAAGCATTTAAAATATGCTTAGCATATAATACTTTTTTTAAGGAAATTCTACGTACATGCTAAGGACAAGAAAAAATTACCATATATACCTGAAGATATCGATGGCACGTGCTAACCATCTATCTCGCATTTAACTTAAAATATGTGGTAGGGTACATGTTAAGCATCTGATAAGAATGTCTGTATCAGAACATTCTGTGGGCCTGACATAGCATGTGATGAGGGCGGAACGTAATCTATTCTTAGCATGTTCTTCGAATATTTTAGTGCTAATTTAGAACCTTGCATCCGCTAAGGATTACAAATTGCTATCTAGGTATAGATAAACCAAAAGCAGGGATTGCGGCGGACGTGTTAATTTGTTACCTGACGCAAAATTAAGAAATGTTCATAAAATCAACAGTATTAAAAAAAAATACTTGTTTAAACCTCGGATTTAAGTAGCGTCTAATTTCCGCTTGTTAGCAATTTAACAAATAATTGTTTAAACAATCTATAAACACGCTGTACCTATTTCTGCTATGCCGCGAACATTTTGTTTACAATTAATTACGATCAAGGTTGTTTTACGATAAAAAGCTCTGTCAGATTGATACCCAAAAACGTATAACGAGTGAGAGAACCAAAAACCCTTGAAATAAAAAAATAAAGGTGAAAAATTAGCAAAAGTGTTATTACGTACAGGGTGTCCCAAATTGGGCACATTTTGGGGGTTTAAGGTACTTCCGTTTTTGAGATATTTTATATTTTGCATTTCTCTCTAGTATGCCATGGCATAATCAAACCATTCTGACAATGACTTATTGCATTGCTATCATGGCCTACTGCAATAATTAGTATGTTTTCATATCGTACTCAATACGTATCGAAAATCAAGCATCATTTTCTTTCATATATTGATCACGCTATTTGTCAGAACAGAGAACATACTAACTAACAATAATGGTTCAATGATTTATTTCTTATGAAGGTGATAAACTAAATATCTACTTTTTTAAAAAGTTATTACCTATCACTTGAAACGTGCCTCTATAATAATAACGTTACATTCAAATGAAAGCTTTTTAGTTTTAAAAAGCAGGGCATGACAGGAAGGACTTTTGACTTTTCTCATATTATGGCTTATTGGCCCAACCCAACTATCATTATTGCTATATCGGCTAAAAGGAAATTTTATCACAAATTCCAAAATCAAATAAAATATGGGGTGTTCCATAAGAAAAATACTAACTTTGGCTTATATCTTGGAAAGTAAAGCGGTGGAAAAAATCTGAAAAGACAGTTAAATTCTTTGTCAAAAAGTCTACAAGAAAGCTCTGTACATCAAAATAAAATTTTCAGTAATAACGAAGTTACAGACCCTCTCCCAAAATGCAGACTTTGAACCCGTAACTACAGACACGCGGTCATTTTGACCCCCGACCTATCTGATTGATTGATTTCTTGCTCCGCCTACTACCCAGGCAAGGGTCCCAGTACCTTTCGGACCTTCAGTTCCGATGAAGAGTGATGTATGTATGGAATGCACTAGACGCGTCTGTAGAGATTGCGTAGTATAAAAAAATCTAAAAAAAAAAACCATTTGCACGTTTTTTCATAATTTTATATTTTAAGTTGTTTTTATGTTTTTTAGGTTTGTTTCACTTTACTTTAGAAAATTTACGAGTAATAAGTATCACAGTTAATTTTTTTCTACTAAGTTACTAAATATATATATATTACATTTTTGAGCAAAACACTATATACCTCTATTATTTCATTCCTCTAACAAATTTTTCTGCACAAAAGTAGTTTCTATTTCACCAAACATATTTTAGATGGTCGTACAAATGATATAATAAAGTTACAAGAGTAAAGTATTTTTTTTCAATCAATTTTATTATTTCAATTAAAGGAGTCATTTTTACCGCTCGTCTGTCATAATCTTACTCTGTTTCCATACGACTGTGGTTAAGGGTTAAAAACCCCTCCGTAGCTTGTAAATGGCTTGACATGAAGATGCAGCCACCTTAGATCTTGTCTTGAAAATCGAGCCTCGCAAGTGGGGGGTCAGTTTTGTTCTATCTCGCCTGGAAGTACCTTAAACCCCCCAAAAGTGCCCAATTTGGAACACCCTGTACAGTACAGGATAACCCCTCTATGCCTAAAGTTTCTCAAACATAAAATTTACAACAACACTTGCCACGAGTTTCATAAATTATATTTTTTGATTTTTGTTAAAATTGAAGAGTTTGTTTACTTTATTTTTTGAAATTGTTCTAATAATTATATATTATATTTTGTTAAAACTCTTTTATAAAATTAGGAAAATCATTAAGTTTATTTAAATCGTGAAGCCAATACATACTAAAAATATCATCGACATATCGAAACCAAATAACCAGTTTAAAATTAAATTCTAAAATTTTATTTTTAAAATCTTTCATAGAAATGTTACTCATCAAAGGAAATGCAGAGCCCATTGCCATTTTAAAATCCTGTTGAAAAAGAAACATTATACTATTGAAAATGTTATTTTGAGTAATAAAAGTATACTAGGTACTAACCTAATACCTGGTAGAGAGAAGATTTGCGGCATTTCTTATTAATTATTATTCTTATTAAATAAATGAATAAATTAAAATTCATTAATTCAATTCGTAAAAGATTCGTGTAGTTAATAAGATGTTATTTTTATTCAAAACGTAATTACATTAGCCCATGCAAGAAGTTATTACAAGGACAATAGAATTTTATTATTATTTAATATCCTTATAAAAATATTATGTGAAATATTTAAAACAAATAATAATAATAATTGTTATTTTAATTAAAAACAACTGAACATAAAAGAAGTACATTCTTCTGATCTTAAAATTTTGCAATAAAATTTTATACCCGTACAAGGTGTCGTGACCAACTGATCTTACCTGGGATTAATATGGCCCCGTCACCTTATCAATTTTTTCAGATTTTTAATTCTTTGAATTCTGCCGATTATGAAAAATTCTTTTCAATTTCCAGTATATCAAACTCGGTATTCGTAAAACCCGGTTTTAGTGAAACCATTGTCTGTCAAATCCATTCAAAATCAAACTCGAAATTTATAAAACTTTTCTTTTTTTAAATCTCTGTTTGTCAAAACCATTTAAAATCTACCACGATAAAAACCTTTCTTTTTTCAAAAGCATTCAAAATCAAACTAGGAATTTATAAAACCATTCAAAATCTAACATGACTTATAAAAACTCTCTTTTTTCAGAACTATTGTCCGCCAAATCTATTCAAAATCAAACTCGGAATTTATAAAACCCTTCTTTTTTAAAACGTCTGTTTGTCAAAACCATTCAAAATCTAACATGATTTATAAAACCTTTCTTTTTTTAAAACCATTGTATGCCAAACCCATTTAAAATCAAACTCGTAACTTGTAAAGGCCATTTTTAATCGAGTTGGTAGGAATTCGCTTCACCTTTTTGTGTTTGGGATTGGGTAATGTTGAATCAAATCAATTCGGTAATAAAATTGTAGGAACAACTTTTATGAAAAATGATCTGACAAATTTTTAATGGTTTAATAAACGGTGTTTTTTTGAGTAGTTTTCAAATAAATATTTTTAAAAAATGTTTAAGATTAATTTATTTTTATGCCGATTGTATCCAATTAAGCTCTCAGTAACCTTATGTAGAAATACATAATTAATACAAAGGCGAAGACAATTTTTCAAGTCAGTCAACATTGAAATATTTGATTTTTTTCTGCAATAAAATATTCTAGAATTACCAAAGATTGATTATTATTATTAACCTGATGATCAATCGAATGAAAGGATGTTTGATCATGAATATAATTATGTTATCACTCGGTCAATAAATCTAATGTAGTTGGTTTCCTTCCACACTAACCACTTAAAACCTTTACTGTTGCAAAAAAAGTGTTGTCATTTGGCTTTGGATGGCAGCATAGTGCTTTAGGATACATTTTGACAATTTACATAGCAAATTGACAAACAAAAGAAGAAGAAAAGGAATGTTTTTCTTCACCTAACCCCATATAGCTATTAGGTATATAAAGGCAAAATCGTAGCGGCGACGGTCAAAATCTAGATTGCCATGACATTGTCAATGGGATAAAGACGGCTCTATCTGAGCCTGCGCGACTAGGGGTTTCCGCTATGTTTTTATCGTAGGGAAATACACGGGCTATGCCGTTATAGTATCTCATAGTTATATGCCTAACCCCAATAGGTTAGGTATTCTTCATCGACGTATTGGTATATCCATAGTATTTTTCCTTCTTCCTAAATTTCTGTTTTCTAATATCAGCAGAAATAATTCACTCCTATTTTGAAATCACCCAACCAAAATTTTTTCTTTGCTTTTGACATGGGTTTTTTCATATTGATATTGCATAAACTTTAAAATTATGCACTGTGCCCATGAATTGTGAATTAAAACTATGAAAATTTGGGTGAAACTTCTATGATTTAACATTATCATTGTGAATAAAATTGTGCTTAACATTTTTATGATTTCTAATTTATTTTGACATTTATAATTACATTTTACTTACCAGTTCAAAAAAAAAAAGCGCTAACAAAAGCACCAAAAATTGACGAAAAACTTAAACTATCGAAAGCTGGGGTCATACAGAAATAAAATAAGATAAGGTAAAAATAAGAAAATAAAAGAAATTGGGCCTTCACATAGAAAAATAACAAAAAATAAGATATCAGTTCCAGCTAATTAAAACGCGAATTTTTGCGCATGCGATTTAGAATTTTACTGTCACTATTATTAATAAAATAGAAAGATAAAAGTTTGTTATCTTTTGGTTGTTATGTGCTCTCTTTTTTCTGTCTGTTGGTGCGTTCTTTTATCTGATCGATGCGCACCGTGCGCTACAAAATAGCAAGTTCCCGTTCTTTTATTCAAAATCGAGCAAACCGTGCGCACTTTCTCGCATTTGTTTTTAGACCGAGCGAGCTCCTCGATTAGCTCGATGCTTTTTGAGCGAGTATGTCGAGGTCTGTCAAACTGCGGAAATTGTAACCTAGAAAATTTGTTTATTTACCGAGTAGTGCCAAGTTTATTTTTTTTTAACTTTCGATTAGTTTGTACAATGTCGTTAGTTCAAATTTTCGACGAAGAAAATGTTTTATACAACATAAGATTATTGTGCAACAAGGTAAGTAAATTAAACTTCCAAATCAGTTACATCAATCGAAAAGAATCTAAAAAAGGGAAGATCAAAAGATCTTGGGAGGAAAGAACGAAAATTCAAAATTGGATGAGTGTCCCACAAGGAACACACAAAAGACCAAAGCGAAAGGAGAAACAATTAAACGATGTTTCAGCCGGAGTGACCAGCGTGGGCTCGTCAGTGGATTCACTAGTCACCCTCAATCCAGACATCATTCAACACCATCGCACACTCTGACTTCCAACTCTGAATCACTCACAAATAGGCATAGTTCCGGATGGTACTTATTATAAGTCACCTGATACGGGTTCGTCATGGCGTGTTAATCTTTCCAATAGGAATATGCTCCTAAGACAATTAAAACAAGAAGTTAAACTTCCAAATCAGTTACATCAACCGAAAATAATCTAAAAAAGGGAAGATCAAAAGATCTTGGGAGGAAAGAACGAAAATTCAAAATTGGATGAGTGTCCCACAAGGAACACACAAAAGACCAAAGCGAAAGGAGAAAAAACTAAACGATGTTTCGCCCGAGGTGACCAGCGTGGGCTCGTCAGTGGATTCAGAGTTGGAAGTCAGAGTGTGCGATGGTGTTGAATGATGTCTGGATTGAGGGTGACTAGTGAATCCACTGACGAGCACACGCTGGGCATCCCGGGCGAAACATCGTTTAATTGTTTCTCCTTTCGCTTTGGTCTTTTGTGTGTTCCTTGTGGCACACTCATCCAATTTTGAATTTTTGTTCTTTCCTACCAAGATCTTTTGATCTTCCCTTTTTTTAAGGTAAATAAAATTAGCAAAGACAGCCTGCGCCTGCGAGCGAAAAATGAAAACACAAACTTTGCAAAAACAAATTTGAAGGTTAGGTTAAATAAAAAAACTCTGTGCGGGAAGAAGGCGTTCGTTTTTCGTTTACCGCACCGTGAGCTCGATCTACGCTCGATCAAGCTCTAGGCCCTGCACGCTCCACTCTCTGAGCAGATAAACGAACGCACCATGTATGAACGCCATCAGCAGTCCCATAAGGTGAACTCTTATTTTTTATTTTGTTTTCTCTTATCTTATGTTATCTTATCTTTTTTATTATTTCTGTATGAACCCAGCTGAACAGTGCTTCACCTGCTTTGACACTTGACCAGTCAGCCTCAATTAACAGTTAATATTCAATAAAACCGGTAGATGTCACCATAAGCAAGTAAATTGTGTTTGTATATTGTTGCATACCTACAGTGTTAACTAGTCTAGGAACATTAGATACTAAAGTTGGTACGCTATTTTTGATTCCTTTTTGTTAGCGTATATTACTTTTGAGTGCATTTAATAAAAATGCACTCAAAAGTAGAAAATAATTTTTTTAATTAAAAATTTTAACTTTAGGTATCGTATATCGGTCACATGGACATTTAACCTAAGAAACAGTTGTATTACTATAACCTAAGGTCATTTTCAAAGGCTTGGCAAGCACGGCAATCTCATCCGTTCTCAGCTTCTTTAGATGAAAGCATTATGTTTGTTATTCGAATAGTAGAAGAATTTATTTATTCTTTTGTAGTTCTGCTCCATTCGCTTTTATTATGTTATAAGAAAGATAAAAAAGCTTGTTCTTTTAAAATTTATTTTTTAATTTTTAGATTTGCACCCTAAATCGTCCATTTTGTATCCGCCATATTGAAATTTTCATATCCCCTTCCCAAAAAACCCCTGTATGCCAATTTTGATTTAAATCGAACAAACTAAATCTTTTCCCCCCTTCACTTCCCTCGTTAGAGGGAAGTGTGTACCTAATAATACCATATTATTGTATTGCCGCCGAAATATAAACGCATACCAAATTTGAACACACACCCTTAATTTTTATATTTGTACTCTTAATCGTCCATTTTGAATCCGCCATATAGACATTTTCAAATCTGATCAAAAATTCATAATCCCCCTCCTTAAAAACCTGTGTATGCCAATTTTGATTGAAATCGAACAAACTAAATCTTTTTCCTCCTTTACTTCCCTCGTTAGAGGGAGGTGGGTACCTGAGATTACCATATTATTGTATTTTCACAGGAACTATAAACGTATACCAAATTTGAACACAATCGGATGTGGATAAGTCAGTTAAAATTGGTAAGCAAAACATGACCAAAAATCGTCTATCTTGAATCCGCCATTTTTAATTTTCAAAATCTGATCAAAAATTCGTATTCCTTACCCCTAAAAGCCCCCTATACCAATTTTGGTTGAAATTACACAAACTTAGGTGTTTTCCCCCCTCCACTTTCCTCGTAGGGGGAGGGGTGCCTAACAATGACATATTATTGTATTATCATCGGAACTATAAATGCATGCCAAATTTGAAGGCAATCGGATGTGTATAAAGTAGTTAAAATTGGTTAGCAAAAGATGACCAAAAATCGTCCATCTTGAATGTGCCATATTGAATTTTTAAAATATGATTAGAAATTCGTTATCTCCATCCCCAAGTGCCCCAACACAAATTTCAACGAAATCGGGCGTACTTCAATAGTACCCCCCTCCACCGCCTTCGAGTAGGGGAGTGCTGCCAATTTCATCACACTATGTTCTTGTGTTGTTACCGCAACTATATAAGCATGCCAGATTTGAAGCCTATCGGATGTCGGGAAGTTGGTCAAAGATTCGACCCAAGAAACATATTTAAATATATTGCAAGGTATAAAAGCTTGTAAAAATAGGCGGGCCTCCCATTCTTCTTATTTTTTGCTAAATTATTTTTTTATTTAAATACTGACAATTTCAAAAATGATTTAAACTTATTTTAAACTGTAGCCACTCTAAAAGAATACCTAAAAATTACTAAAACTAACTAAAAAAACATCAAAATCCAGCAACAAACCAAGATTTTTTTAACGGGTATGTATACACAAATGGCGTAGCGGCGCAAATCATGGAAAGAAAACAGTATGGCGGCAATAATGATTTCTTGGTTTACTGAAAACCTAACCGTTTTGCGACTAAAGATGTGCCCTCTATAGTTGTCAGATACCGTTATATTTTTAAATTGGCCCCAATCGTATTGATTATTTGGCCACAATTGTCTCGTAAAGAGAAACGTTAAAAGAACGTAAATTAATTATCAACGTTTTGGCGTCGTTGATCCGTCGTTCGTTGCGGTCGTTGAAATCCCTACAATATTCCAGTAAAAATAAACGTTGCCAAATTTACCCTAGTTAAAAACAACGGTGTGGCGTGGTTTCCTCGTCCACTATAGCGGCCGTTGCATAAATGACTAGTTTTCGTACTTTATGCAACGTTAATTTTAGTGTATTTCTTAGTTATGCAGGCAACTAATACAACTAAAAGTTGTTACTTGGGTTCCTTGTCAAAAAAAATGAAAGGGCAATACATGTAAAATAGAATAAGGAGCGAAACTGTGGATCAGGCATTTATGAAAACCCACAGATATCAAAATGGCTAGCATATGCTAGCTGCATACGAATACTGCAAAGGTGGTTGTAGAGATCGGTGAGGCGTAGTCGCTCACTGTCCCTTGAATAAACACGGTCTAGTAATTTTTTTGCCCCGCCCACCTGATGACGACACAAAGATATCAGCCTGCTTTCTTTATTGATTTTTGTTGTTGAAATTTGGGGTTATGTTATTTTTGCAGAAGTTTTTGTGATAAAAATTGTATTTGTTTATCATTTCTTTTCTTTATTTGGTCCAAATTAAGTACCCAACGATATCATTTACATTACTTTTGTCTTAGGAAGCTGCATTTATACATTTTTTTAATGAAAAGGCTCATCATCAATGAAAAAATCAAAAAAACAATGTACCTTATAGTTTTAAATTTGCAATCAGATTTTTTGCCTATACATATTACCAATTGTAACGTCTCGGCGACGTTCCTGGAACGTTTACTTGGACCACCTTTGGCCGTTCTTTTGAATGTTCCCGGTACATTGCGGCGCATATATTCCGGGACGTCCAAAGACGTCGACAAACGTTCCGCGAACGTTCTCGGAACGATTAATGTCGTCAACACTAACGTCTCGGTGTCGTTCTTTTGGACGTGCCTGGAACCTTTACTTGGACGACCCTTGGCCGTTCTTTATATAAACTCATTTTAAAGTCGTTATACAATAAAATACAAGTATCTCTTATTACATAAAATGAATGTCGAAAAGATAGAGAATATTTTACCAAAGTAGCTAATTAATTATTAGCTAATTAAAACTGCATCTCTGTTTAGGACGTCCCCTAAACGTTCCATTAGACCTTTTTCTTGGAACATTCCAGGGGCGTACTTTTTATGGCTGTGACTTTCGGGACCTACGGGGATCTAAAAAGGACGTACCCTGAACGTTCAATTAGAACTGTTTTTAGACCTTTTCCTTGGGACGTTCCAGGGACGTATTTTTTAGGTCTGTGACTTTCGCCACGTATGGGGATCTAAAAAGGACGTCCTTTGATTGTTTAATTGGAACTGTTTTTAGACCTTTTTCTTGGGACGTTCCAGGGGCTTACTTTTTAGGGCTGTGACTTTCGCGACCTATGGGGATCTAAAAAGGATGTCTCCTGAACGTTCATTTGAAACTGTTTTTAGACTCTTCTTGGGAAGTTCCAGGGCGTACTTTTTAAATCTGGGACGTTCGCGACCTATGGGGACCTAAAAAGGACGTCCCCAGAACGTCATGTGTTATTAGGGTAGTATTCACAATAAGTCTGGCCTCGGGAATAATAAAATAATCCCTCTCCCAAAAATCCCAGGCCAAACACAAATATAAAAAAATTGCTTCCAAAACAGGAAAAATAACAACTACATAACCTAACTTCTGACATTGTTTATCGTCTCCTGATGATGCTAACGTTGTTAGCGAAACGCGCGTCGAGTGCAAAAAAGTGTAGTTTTGGTTTGTGGAAAACAATCATAACTTTGTTTTAGTGCAACCAAAGGTTCCAAATTCCCAACATAACTAACTTCTGAAGATAAAAGCAAAAAATAGCCCTGGCATCAATCGTTTAAACAAAAAAAAAACAGAAAAATCCAAAAATATAATTTAATTTGTCAAACCTTCTCACATTTTTTAAATGGCGGACAAAAATCATCTGCGTGTGTCGTCATCAGGTCGAAGAGTGGGGCAAAATTACTAGACCGTATCTATTCTACGGACCGTGGTTAGAGATGGGTAAATCGATCATTTTGTACTGAACGAATCGATCAGTGATTCGTTTCTAGAATGATCGAATCTTTTGAATCGATCATTGAAACAATCACTTGAAATTAAATGAAAGAAAATGGTAACCAAAAAAAAGGTCTATGCAGGATGCAGCTAAATACGAAATACTCTGTTGACCAAAAAATCCGTATTTTCATACAGTTTACCCCGCGCGCATGTATTCGAATCAAAAGAACGAATGAACGAAACGATCGACCTATTTCCAAATGATTCAGTGTGTCGATCGCCACAGTGGGTCAGTCAGTCGTTGATCCATTCCGATTTAATTCACTCGTTTAATTCATTCTGTCTTAGTCGGTCATTTGACTCATTTGACTGATTGAATCATATCGAGCAAACATGATTCGATCATTCAATACCCGCAAGTGATTCGATCATAGTGAACGAATCGTTCACGAATCACACATCTCTACACCGTGGTAGTCGCTGTTGTACGACGTATCCGTGAGCATGCGCACTGAGATACGATTACGATTAGACACTCTCTATTTGTGCAACTTTAAATGTCTATGGTATTTTTTTACTGGTTTTTAAAATCAACGTACATGCCAATTTACACCATCAGGTCTAAAGGGGTTAAATTCAAAAACTTTTAAAACTAGTTTTACATTTAGAAAAAGTTCACGACAAAATTTGATCTCACATTTACTTAAGGCCAACGCGAATATTTTTGTTTGTTGACCACACAGCTTCAAATAAAATTAATACATAGTTATTTTATAAAAAAAAGTACATCGGTCAGATATTTTAACTTATTAGGTGTGTATTAAATTATTCTTTAAACTATCGTTTTTCTATTAATTTGCCAACGTAGGCCAACAAAAAATATTGAAATTGAAATTATTAACTGTATAACTAGCTTAAGCAAAGAAGCCTTGAACAATGTAGTGTATTCATTTTTTTATTTTAACCTTCTATATCACCTAGTAAATAACATAACTTCGAAATCACCCTGTATATTTTTATATTGGTGTCATTGCTTTTGCCTGTCTCATGTCGTACCACCAAAATCGTTTTTTTTTTGCGGTGGTTAATTAAAATTCAGCTATAGGAATTGAAGAACGCATGTTTTTATGCATTCATACCAGAATGTTAATAACCGTATGCCATATATATGATGTTGTAACTAAGAGAAATCAGGTAGATAAATTCTTTTCAAAGTATGTTATAACTTCTGGGAAATTATACTTACAAAAATATTACGTTTAAATAGTAATATTTAGTTGTTTATAAACTTGTATATATAAATACTTTGTATAAGATCCATCCAATTTTCTACCCCCCCCCCCCCGACTCCTTCGTCACAGGCATGACTCAATCCTAAAATTGTTCCCAAAATAATAGAAACCCCACCCCCATACAGAATTTTGTTGTAAAGTAAAAAGTGGGAAATAAGTTTGGGGAAAAGAAAAAAAAATAATATTTTACTAGCTAGACCCCAAGAAATTTTGTTGCAGGGGGTATGAGACAGAGGCCAGTATGGAAAATCAGTATTTTACAATATTGGTCACACGTCAAAACTTTAAAAAAGCAATTTGCAGAGTATAACAAACCACATCGGTCATTACCTTATTAGATGCATTCAGCCACTGGCGCACCGAGGGGGGAGGGTTTGGGGTCAACCCCTCCCCCCCCGAAAAGCCTGGTTATGGTCACATTTTTACTTCAAATTATTTATCCTTAACCCCCCCCCCTCCCTGAAGTCAATTCCTGGGTGCGCCACTGATGCAGCAATTAATAAATCAAAGACTTGTAATATGCATGAATGGCAAAGGATATGGGAAACGATAAAAGCAGGTATTATTTCATATTTTTTTATTATTTGTACAATTACATTACATTACAGCTTACTTTAATTTATACAAAAATATCATTACTAATTATTATGCTGATCTTTGTTATAATACATTAATTCATCGACAAAATATAGATAGGTACAATAATTCAATTGTCAATTTAAAAATTGGTTCTATTTACTATGATTTCCTCAAATACGTACATATTTTATTCTATGTTATATTAACTTAAAATAAAAAATAATCATTTTACATCCAAAAAACAAAAAATTAGACATACAGATGTCCTAAAACTTGAGCCCGACTAATGTCTGGTTTACATTCCAACTTTTTTACTAAGTATCTTCGTCTTTTTTATAGAGGAAAACAGAAGTTACCGACAGAAGTTGGAATTTACATTTTGGAAACTTCACAATCAAATTTCAACCGAATACTTTTAGTACTCCCCAGATGCACGTTTCGGCATTTTGGCACACCCTATATATGTAATGTTTTTCTTTTCACAATCTCAATTTAACTAGATACAGATCACAATTTTCTTTCCAAATTCTACCATCGGATTATACGCTTAAAATAAAAATTTAACTGTAATTAAACTACAGATATTATTTAAGTGTAGCCTAACCCCTCCTTGCAGCAAACTACTAAGGGCCGTATTCATAGTCCTTCCTTCAAGAAACAAGGCGTCCTTAAGGTCTTCTGAGCTAAAACGGTATTCATGGTCGCGCAAGGGAGCCTTAAGGCATCCTTCTGCCACTCGAAGAACACCTTTAAGGGAGGATTATGAATACGGCCCTTAAGTAACGCTTAATTTTGTAAACGGATTGGTGCAAACGGGGTTAATATTGACAATATTAAGAACTTAACATTTTGACATGAGACAGTGTAAGGAAATTTAAATGTTTTGATTGCCAATTACACCGCAGTGTTGAACCTGGTGTAATTTTAAGTGATGTCACACCTTCATATTTTTAATTCATTGTGGAGAAACATTATAAACGGCAATTAAATTTAAGCCAGGTTTAACACTACGGTGCAATTGGCGATCAAACATTGAAAATAGCTATGTAATATTCTACACTAAATGTATTATTATAAACGCAAGAACCAAAACAACAAAATCGATTTATTTTTTTAATAATTTGTAAAGACATGTACAGGGTTGGGAGTCTGTATGGAATAAATTCCGCTCAAATGGATTTTGCAAAAGAGACAATCTCGAAATTGTAGGAAGGGTTATTTTTTTGTTACGATTTAGCAACCTGCTCTGTCACAAAGTGTCAGAGTCCACTCATTGTCATATTTTGTGGTCACAGTCTTGTTCAACTCAAAAATGTCACGACACCTATCGGAATTCGATAACTAAATTTTATCAAAATCAGATGGAAGTTGGTCTTTTCGTCAGGTTGCCGATCATTATGGACCAGGCAAGTCCACTATAGTAAGACTAAAAAGAAAATACAAAGAAGAAGGATCTGTACGACGAAATGAAGGAACTGGCCTGACCAAAGTCAGCACACCCCAACAGGACCAGCAAGTCACTAATTTCCTGGAAGAACACCCATTTTCCAGGGCCAGAGAAGCAAAATTAACAGTTCATTTTCCTGCTACGGTAAGAACTGCACTAAGACGAATAAAGAAGTCGAGGCTGAGATGTCGTGTTGCAGCTAAAAAGATACGCTAAGTAAAGAAAAAAAGCAAGCCAGATTACTTTTTCAAGACAGAAAAACGAATTTTGGTGACAGGTAGCTTTTACCGATGAAAAAATGTTTAATCCCATCGAGAACATATGGGAGCTCATTGCAAAAAAGTTATCAAAATTTAATATACGTCCACGGAATGCTAACCATTTGATGGAGCTAATAGTTAGAGTTTATGCAGAAATCGTTGAAGAAAATCCAAATTTATTTGAAAAGTTAGCTGCAGACTCCATGCCAACGCCTTTAGAAAAAATTATGCAAGCAAATGGTGCAATGACCAGATACTGAAGTTAATATTTTTTATTTTTGTTTTTCGATATGTTTTTTATTTCTATTTGTTTTTTAATATTTTGTTGTTTATAAAACTGATCCTGTTTATGTGTATTGACCTTTCTTAACCCAAATATTTCCAGTTCTTTCTTCTTTGTATTTTCCTTTTAGTCGCACTATAGTGGACTTGTTTGATCCATTTTGACCGGCTATTTGACGAAGGGGCTAACCTTGTTCTAGTTCTGCCAACATTTGATTGAATTGCTTTATTTATAATAAAAATTTTGTTTTAAAAGTGTTTTATCTTTTTTTTATATTTCGTAACAGCAACCTTAAAACTATAGAACCATTTGTTTACGTTGTCCAAAAGCGTTAACCTACAAAAGTCGGTAGCAATAAGCAAGCAAAATTTTCAATACATAGACATGTGCCTAACTTCTGCTGTATGCGTTTTATGTGTCGGGTAGTGTACAAGAGATAACAGATAATAGACACTTAAAGTAAATTTTTCAACACATTGGTAGCGGTATACCTAACGTGTTCAAAACAAAGCCAAAATAAACTACATTTTTTACTTATTCGTGCCATGTTTCGAACGATGCTCGCTTTTTTGACGGGTGCGATTACAGAACAGCTGATTCCACTCGTTGCGTACCGAGGCATGTACGTAAAGTTAAGGGCCCACGAACGTATGCAATGATTTCAATCAGCAGTTCTGTCATCGCACCCTTCAAAAAATAAGCGGGTATCGTTCAAAACATCGCATGAACAAGTCAAAAATGTAGTTTATTTTGGCTGTATTTCGAACGCGTTAGGTATACCGATACTGATGCGTTGAAATATTTACTTTAAGTGTCTACTAAAAGCCAAACTATCGCGTAAACGTAACGTATCTCGGAAATTCAGGGCTCTCATTGGTGGGCGTTTCCACCTCGACTAACGCGATTTCAGCTACCGGGTCAGTCGACGCGACGTAACGATACACCACCTCATAAAAATCAGTCTCGCTCGACGTGGCATTGACAACTTCTGTCGGATCTGACCAATGAGAGCGCTGGATTTCAGGGTTACGTTACGTTTACGCGATGGCTTGGCTTTTAGGTCCTAACAGCTGAATGTCCCTAACAGATATTTACCATCTGTTTTATATTAATTAATCTAACACTGATAAATAATAACTCTTTTCTAATTTCCTATCATAAAAGATAGGAAAAATTGTAGCATAGTTTGACAGGGTGTTTTAGTCAAGGTACTAAAAAAAATAATATTTTATGGCTTTTCAAGACCAGTATTTTCTTTTATAAAAATGCGATGAACATTTCTTGTTGTCATTATGAAACAAAAAATTATAAATTTAAAAATAAACCTTTTAAAGTTTCACTTTCGCTTACACAAGATCACAAAATGTTAAGCATGTACCCAGAATTTAAAAGTATGCAAATATAAAATCAAATTCAATCAAGCCCAACTAGCTTCCTATTTTTAAAACAAGTAGCCTATGTTAATAATATACACGGTGTCGCAACATTAGCGCCCTGATAACGAAAACTTTCGTGTTACTTAATAGTTCTGTCTAACAAATTGTCAAAGTCTAACAAATTGTTAAAGTCAGCCATTAATCACGTGATGATCCTGTAAAAATGGTGGGTAAACAAAGCGATTTTCCATAAACCGTAATGCTAATAAAAATAAAAGTGTTGGGAAACTGGAAAAAGATGCAGATTAAACAAAAGTGCATTTTGCCGAAATGCAGTGGCGGTCTCAGAGGGGGCGGGGCGATCGCCTTCCCCTTTGCTCCAGGAAAAAGTATATAACAACGATGCTGGTGGTAACCCTGAAGTCTTTGGAGAAAAAATGAGAAATTGCAGAACGTTCCTTTAAAGACATTCTAGAATTCCTCTATAGTAATTTGGGACAGTTTAAAAAAGACAAAAACCACGATATTAGAAATACAGAACAGTATTACAGAGTTTATTGAATTTATAAACAAGTTTTAGACAAAATCATTTCGGACATAATATCAAGGTTCAATAACGAGACTCTAAGTATTTTTGACCTTAACATATTCATACCAAGTTCTATACAACGTGAAGTAAAAATCATGGCAAAATTAACTAATGTCTTTTCCAAATACTATAAACTGTTTGATTAGTACAAAACACAAATTCTTGAACTTTTATTGGGAGAAGTCAGTATTTGGAAACAATATTGGTCAGAAGTAGGCAAAAGCTTAAATCAAAACATATATGATAACGTTTTCCAGGCAATGAACAAGTGTGGCGATATTTTTCCGTTGATAAAAACATTCTTGGATGTTTGTCAGCAAGTAAAGCTTCGTCAGAAAGAAGCTTCTCCTGCCTCAGAATCTATCAAAAATTGAGTGTTCGCGCTCCCCGACTCCAAAGCCAGGGATCGGTCCAATCTCTTCTGTGCGTAAAATGTATAATTTTTAGTCTAAAATTTCGAAGAGGTCTCAAGGAAAAGCATCTTTTTTTCGAGGGATGGGATCATTCCCCGGGATTGATCCCTTCTCTTGAGGGATCGTTCCTTCTCTCGAGATTAGGCCCCTGACAGGCTTAGCGTTGGTGCATATCAACAGACATATTAAAATTGACATTGAGCGAGTCCGGTTTGCTCAAAAAACTGGACATGAACTTTTTTTTGAGATAGGCATCTTATATTTGAAACATGCAATCTAAAAGGTAATGTTTCAACTTAAAAGCTTTTTAGATTAAAAAAAAAAGTATTTAGCTATTAGGTTTTGTTTGTGATTTGTTTGTTATCTATGTTTTTAATAAGTGAAAAAATTATACGTAGTTACTCAAGCGCGGATTTCATGGGGGTAGGAGGGTAATGAACCCCCCCCCCCACCCTGGCTTTAAATTTTTAACGAAAATATTTAGAAAATCAAAAGTAGGGCAAAAATCGCGGCGCTATAACACCTTTGATATCTACTGTATTATTTTAATTTTGTGTTAACAATGGCATTTGTGGTGTCACTTTCTTAAAAAATTTTGCCTGCTGAGCTTTTTTCTTAAAAACTTTCGCATTTTAAATGTAATTTTTTCAAATTTTCGCCGCATCAAAGCTATGCTTTTATTATAGTTTTTTTTCGTATCGAAAATGCGAATGTTAAAATTAAACTCAAAATTCGCAGTTTAAAGAGGAAATGTCATGTATAGTACGACCATAGATCTAAGAGACTCATTATAAATGCTAATCCCTTACCCTAATAATCACCTATTGGCCGAATTAAAATTTATCAACTTTATGACTAATTACGAAACGTTATAACATTAGGGTTTGATTACGTTACAAATTAATTTTTTTAAAATAATTAGGACAGGCTTAAGATACCAAGCTGATTTGTAGTTTTGAAAATCAGTTAGCAGTTGGTGTTTGGTTACAAAAGAAGTTATTTGTTGTTAATTGTTATTGTATGAAAAATCTTTCATCCGTGGGAGGAACAACCGAGTAGGGTAGGCCGGGGATAAAAGTGCCACGGAGAGAAAGTGCCACTTGGCGCCATTCTTTAAAAATTCACGAAAGGCGCGCTACGGCAACGTTCCAATATCAGGTCTATACAGCTGCACGTCGAGCACATGGAATTAGTGTCGAAGTAGGCGTGAAAGCGAGTGGACGCCGTTTATTGTGTTTTATGTACTACGAAGTAAAAATTTATGATCGTTTATTTTTTGTTGTACAACAGTTAGTTTTGATCGAATTCGAGCCAGGTAAGTTTGCTCTAATACCATTTTGATTCTATTTTGTTGCAGTGCTATCGAGTTTTCAATATCTTGGATATTTTTTTTGTTATGATCAATAATGTTGAAAAAGACAAGATGGGGTTAAAAGTGCCATATACGTTTTATGTGGCACTTTTTACCCCACTATGGAGAATGAAGCGTTTTATTTATTTTTAATGTTTTAATTATTAATGCTTCATTCTAAATCAGATGTTTTGTTTTCAGAATGCGACATTACACCAGGAAAACTAAGAGGGGGCAAACTTCCATAGAAGAAATGCGTCGTGCAGCTGAGCTTGTTACACAAAATGGACAGTCCATAAGATCAGTAGCCACAGCTCTTGGGGTATGCAGAGTGTCTTTAAACAGATTTATACAACGCCTTGCCACTGACCCGAACGCAACGTTTGGCTATAGATCAGCACGCAAGGTTTTTAATGATGAGGAAGAGACAGCATTAAATGAATATTTAACACAGTGTGCACAAATATACTTTGGTTTAACGCGAAAAGAGGTGCGTCGTCTAGCATACGAGTGTGCAGTCCACTATAAAAAAGATATGCCAGACTCATGGCGACAGAACAAACAAGCCGGTGCTGACTGGTTTGCAGCTTTTTTAAAAAGAAATCCACGACTTTCCATTTGGGCACCTGAAGCAACGAGTTTGGGAAGGGCAACATCTTTTAACAAGAAAAATGTGACTGACTTTTTCGACAAATTAAATAATGTTTTAGAGCGCTATTCATTCACTGCTTCCTCTATATGGAATACAGATGAAACAGGAGTTTCGACAGTCTTGAAACCTCCAAAGATTGTAGGGGTAAAGGGGTCAAGGCAAGTCGGTACTCTTACTTCAGGCGAAAGGGGTACAAATGTTACACTAACAACGGCAGTGTCTGCAAGTGGGATTTGTATCCCCTTTATGTTTTTATTTCCCAGAAAGAATTATAAAGATTATTTTATTCGGGGTGGACCATCTGACAGTATTGGTACAACAAACTCATCAGGTTGGATGACAGAAGATAGCTTTATTACGTTCACGAAGCATTTTATCAAACATGTGAAACCGTCGAAGCAATCACCAGTTCTTCTGTTATTAGACAACCATAATTCGCATTTGGCTATATCAGTTTTAAATTTGGCGAAAGATGATGGCGTTGTTTTATTATCTTTTCCGCCCCATTGCTCCCATCGACTGCAGCCGTTAGATGTGGGAGTATACGGCCCATTCAAGAAATACCTGTCTTCTTCGCAAGATGCCTGGATGAGAAGTAATCCTGGTAAGAATATCACAATTTATGATATTCCATCGATTGTCAATTCAGCTTACCCTCTGGCGATGTGGCCTAGTAATATTATAAATGCCTTTAAAAAAAGTGGCATATTTCCATTTAATCGGGACGTATTCTCAGATATTGATTTTGCTCCAGCATATGTCACCGATAGGCCAGTTCCTCCCGGCGAAAATGACAATCAGGGCAACCAACTTTTTGAGAATAAACCGCAAGCCGGCGATAAAAATCCTCAAGAGCCTGTTGCTAATGACTCCTTTCAACAACCCTTCCATAATGAAAATAGTCAACATCCCCCAGCCTTAGTAAAAATTATTTGCAACCTGTCGTTGACGGAAATGACCAACAACAAAATGAAGAATGTACAAAGAAGCAAGACAATGCCGAAAATCCAATTGCTGAACCATCTAACATTTCTAATCTGCCAGAAAAACAACCATTTTCTCCACACATAGTAAAACCGCTTCCCAAAGCGGGTTCTCGAAAAGGATCTACAAAAAGTAGAAAACGTAGATATACAGCTGTGCTCACCGATACTCCAGAAAAGGATGCTCTAGAGAAGGAGCAGGCAACGAAATGCCAGAAAAAGTCGAAACAAATTAAGCAAAAGACAAAGCAAGTTAAAAGGAAGGTTTTCTCAAGCAAAAATATTCATGACTCGGAGTCGTCAACCGATTCAGAAGATGACTGCCTTTGCCTAGTATGTTGCGATCCATATTCACAGAGTTTACCTTCAGTAGATCTTGTAAAGGATGGGCGCATGACAAATGTGTTACGGGTGACTCAAAATTGTTCGTCTGCCTTAACTGTGACAGTGACATGGACTAATAAACTTTTTATTATTAAACCTTTCTTGTTCACGTTTTATAAAATAACTTAGTTGTTCATGTTTTATAAATGTAATTCTTTCTCACTTTCATATAAACGCATTAAAAGCAGCTTTACCTACGTATTTTCTATGCTATCCTACGTTGGCACAACTTACCCCATGGGTGGCACTTGCTGCCCCATATATGGGGCAGGAAGTGCCATTTACAAAAAGTCAAAAACTGATGCAGGTGACGGTTTTCTATTATGCTAAGTATTTGTTTCATACCACTAGCTCGTAGCTTAAAGGTGAAGCAACTAAAAGGGAAAAAAATTAAAAATTAATCTGAAAAAGTTAGTTTTTCTTAACACATTTACTAAAAATGGCACTTTTATCCCCGGTCCACCCTACGTCACGTGAAGATACGGGGAATAATGACGTTACAAGAGAAATAAATGATAAAAAAACAATTGAAACGCGATATTTTGTCACTTGATACAAAAAAATTAATTAATTGACGTTTATACCACCCTTCTTGAACGTGGGTTATCAAAATTTAGGGAACAAATGATTCCTACTTTACAAACATTAATTCAAAGATTAAAAAAAGATGATACAGGCATACAGTGTTGCCGTGAGACACTGAGAAAATGTATTTTAAAAAACGGTTTTAAAATAAAAAAAAATAATAAACAGCAAGTGATTATGGAATCGGCCCGTTAAAAAAAATGGAGGATGGAATATTTAATTGCAATACACGAGTATAGAGAAAGTAATACGAATATTGTTTATCTCGATGAAACTTGGTTTGACATTCATGAAGTTCCAGATAAAGGTTGGGTAGATTCGTCTGGTCACTGCATAACTAAAGCTCCATCAAATAAATGAAAGCGTATCACAATAATTCATGCTGGAACAAAAAATGGGTTTTTACCAAACGCGTTGGCCTTATCAACCAAAAATATAAAGGATTGCCATACTGACTACCATGATGATACCACAGCGGAATTATTTGAAGACTGGTTCAAGAATAAACTGTTACCCAATATACCTCCAAATAGTGTAATTGTGATGGATAATGCGAGCTACCACAGTAGAAGGCTAAATAAAGTTCCGCGTTCAAATGACACAAAACTTACCATTCAGGACTACATTTTAGGAAATAATATGTATTTTGAGGATAGCTACACCTAAAAACAATTGCTTGAAATAATTAAAGCATTTTCAGTACAAAAACAATACTATTGTGATACTTTGGCGGAAGAAATGGGCCATACAGTGTTGAGACTTGCTCCTTACCATTGCATGTTTAATCCAATTGAACACATATGGCATGAGCTAAAAGCAGCGGTTAAAATAATAATGTTTCGCCAACTTTAAGTTCTTCTGTGGTAGCTTTAATTAGGTCGGCGGAACAGAATATTTTAAGTAAAAGCTAGGAAAATTGCGTAGCTCATGTCCACAAAATATAAAAATCATATGTAAATATAGATGTGCTACCCAGAGAAAAAATTATCATAGACTTAAATGACGACAGTGACAGTGAAACTGAGTTAAGTTAAAATTTGTTAATTTTTTTACTATCCCGTATTTTTTTGTACTATATATGTATGTACCTGTTAAACTCAATTTTATAAATTTAACTTATGTTTGTGTTTTTTATTCTATGAGCAAATATGTTTTGTAGGTGTAGGATGTGTCTATTAGATTAAAGTAATTTTTTCATTTAAAAAAAATTGTTAGACCGAACCGTCAATAAAACATATTATCTTCTTCACTAACTAACACTAAGTGCGTCCCTGCTTTCATTCGAACACCCGCTGAGTCGCAATAAATGCTTATCGGTCATGAATAATGAGTTTCCTAGATCGATGGTCAGACTATACTTTTATCTCTCTCGAACTTGCACAATGTGGATAGGCATTGTCTCTCTCAGTTCAGCCACGTCGGCTTGAAGATACAGTTGCGCTATCTGATTTGAGACAGATGACGTTATCTGTAATTACACGGGTGCGACAAAGATAGGTAGTGGGACATTTCCACGTTTAATTGCGAATTTTAAGTGTATTGTTAAAATTTCGGCAAAATGCTGGTTTTTCGCCGATTCAGAAAGGATTACTCTATAAAAAAAATCACTTTGCTTAATCTGCGTCTTTTTCCACTTTGCCAAACTTTTGATTTAAGTTAGCATTACGTCTAATGGAAAAACGGTTTGTTTACCCTAGACCGGCCATATTGGATCGGCCATTTTGTTAGACTGCCTTATAACCTGGGGCTATATGCCGTGATCGTACGTGCCTTGAACTTAGCAAATAGGCGAAAAATTTTCCGCTGGTTTTTAGACTGATACTCTAAAACACCGCCTATTGTTTCCGCCATGTAGTCTCACCTTTAGACATCTAAGACATCCCGTATAAAAAAAGTATTAAAGAAATGTTCACAAAAAATAGCAGAAAATCCTGCAATTTTATGTTGTTTTGGCATGACATTAAAATTACAGGTGTGTTAACGTTATAATCATGGAACAGAAAGTGACAAAAAAGTAGCATACCTGCTCGTTTTTACTCAGTATATACCTACTCGTTTTTACCGAGTATATACCTATTTACTTCCTTTAAACTTTAAATGGTATGGTAACCTATTCAATTTAAAAACGCTGGCGCTGGCTTAACCAAATTGGCAATTATATTATTAGCTTTCAAATTCAAGTACTTACACTTTTACTTTAAGATTTTACTATAATGATTTTTGAAAATTTTAATAATCTAGGGTGAAAAACTTTAAAAAACACTTTTAGCAAGACACCCTGGTCGAAAAGGACAATTTCCTGTAAATAGGGATGAACACCTTTTTATGTGTTTCTATGATAAACATTTTTATCAAAAAAAAACAAAAGATCGTGGATGGAAATAACGAAAATTCAAACTTGGATGAGCAACAAAGGACCAAAGCGAAAGAGAAATGATTAAACGATGTTTTGCTCTGGGTAACCAGCGTGAACTCTTCAGTGGTATCACTGGTCACCCTCCTCATACATTATTAAACACCATCATACACCTTCCATCCACGATCTTTTGTTTTTTGGTTTCTTTTCGGTTGAAGTAACTGATTTGGAGGTTTTTTAACTTCTTTTTTTGTTTTAAACATTTTTATGGTAGGTTTCATATTTTCGGCTTTTAGATATATATATATATATATATATATATATAGTTTCTGACGTTTTATTTTCAGGCATATTAAATTCGGCAGTTTTATTCGGTAATATTATGGACCGGCCAAATAAAGATTCGGGATTTGTATAGAAACATCATAGGTTATCTTATTTAGTTATCAAAAAACTGGAATTTTAAGACTTTGATTGCAGATATCTTGAAAACTAGTTATGCGAAAATTTTATAAGGATTCAAATTTGATATCAAAACAGGAGATTGTAAAAAAAATTGCCCCCAAAAATACCATTCCAAAAAATAGCTACGTCAAAGATTTAAATTTTTTGATTTAATTAAAGCTAAGTTATGTCGATCTCAAAAATATATAATAAGTAATTCAAGCTTATGGGTCATTCTCAAAAATGTGTAACATTTGGTGTAATCGCTCTTTATCTTAAAAACTTTTAGAGCTAGGTCCAATTTTATGTTAACTCAATTTTATAAACACTAACATGTATTTAGGACTCTTAATAAAAAATTTTAATTTTGCTTTAAAATTTTCTAGAGCTAGGTCCAATTTTATGTTAAGTCATTTTCATATACATTACCATCTATTTAGGACTCTTAATCAAAAATTTTAATTTTGCTTTCAAATATGAATACGTGATTCGTCACGTGGTGTGGACTGTAATCGGTTTAAAATTGCAACTTTGCTTAAAAAATAAATAAAGGATGTACTCGTTTTTCCGAAAATATTTCGATGATAGCTCAGTTAGAACCAAAATAAAAACATTCCTGTAAACGAAAAAATTAAATGCAAAACAAGTGAAAAACTTATAAAAATGCTTGTAATTTAAATCCCCATCACTAGTGTGTACATCCTAAAACACCAAGATTCAGACCACAAAAGCTGTTTGTTGTCATGGGCGGTCGCCTCCAGATCTTCATGTAACCGCGAAAAAGTGTTAATCAATTTGTAAGGAAGCCAGGACGATAAGTTCTGTTTTTTTAAGTGTCACGTTAAAGTCATCACGCGTGTGGTTATGTTTACAAAGTAAGTAAATTAATTTTTTGTAAAAACAAATGGGATTTTACTTAAAGTTTATGAACTAGTTTATGCTGAAAACATATGATGGGTGCATCTAGAACAGCTTTTCCAAAAATAAATAAAACGTTAGAAAACCTCACTCGTGTGTGTATTGTATGGACACTGAAGGTCTATTTACTCTAATGCTCAATTCACAATGCATAATTTTGTCTTCTCTCTCTACTTTTTAAAGGGAAATATACAGAAATTTAGGCATTAAGCATTAAAACTTGAGTAAATAAGCTCTTAATGGCCACACCAGTGATACATGTCCACTCTAGTGATCAGATTTTTTTATTATTTTATTCCCGTATGTTGTATAATCTATTAGTTTTTTTTATATAAAATGTATATTATATACCAAGAGATAAAAGTTGCACTTTTTATACCGAGGCGAAAAGTTTGTAGCACAAGCGTAGCAAAGGCTACAGTTCTACGAGGGAAAAAAATACACTTATCACGAGGTTTATACGCTATTTTTCGCACTTTTAGAGTATTTTTACAAAAACAAAACGTTGGATTTTTATTAAAGACAGACGTTTCGGTACTCTTCTACAAGCATAACAGTTATCGGAGCTAAAAATAGTAAAATTGTTAATATTTTTGTATTTTTTTGTACTTTTATTTTTTTTTTAGAAAAAAAATTAAAAAAAATGTAACGATCGAGGTTTAGGTACTCTACTATAAAATTTATAACAGTTACCGTAGCTAAAATTAGTTTCATAAATTTAACTTTTTACCTCTTTTTACTTTTTATCCCTTTTTTTTATTTTCTATCCATCTTTTTTACTTTTTATCCCTTTAGTGCGAAAATGTATATTTTACAGATGGCTAAAAGGATTTTCGTTTTACAATTGGTCCTGGTTCTGGTTGAACCAGAACCGCAACCGGTCCTTTCGTTTTAAAACAATGACGTCACAGTTGCAACCCGGTTATGAAATTTTAGAACCAGCCTGAGGGGTTGGTTCGGCCCTTTGGTTGTAAAGATAACCCCTAAAATTTTGCAAAATTATAGATAGTCTTTTTTTGAATAAAATCAAAGATATCTTGATAATATTTTAAATGACGTCATTATTTTAGAACCGCTGTCAAAATTTATGTCAAAATAATGTCAACCAGAACCAGGACCAATACTTAAATCGAAAATCCTTTAAGCCAAACAGCTCAGTGAGGAAGAAAAATTGACAAGGAGAAAAGAACAACAAATGCTCACTGGTGTGACACGATAAAATAAAAAATCATAAAATTGGTAGAAAAAATTGTTATTGATCTCGACTTTGCATTAACTGATGAAGATGTTAAAAATAATAAAGCAGTATTTTGCAACTCAAGTTTTTTTTTTAATGTCCACACCAAATGTTACACATTCTTGAGAAAGACCCTTATATAAGTATGTTTTTCTAGAATATGTAGTTTAGGTGAACTGTGATCCCTATATATATATATATATATACAGAAAATTTACCCGAATTACAGGATGTTTGAAAATACAGTATCAAGATTATACAGGGCGTTAAAGTTTAAGGACTGTGTTAGTTTTTTCGATAGAGCTCTTGCAGTTTTTTAGATATCTAGATAAAAATTTGAAACATAGGTTACTTTTTAGGGCTTACATCATCCAGCGTGTCGAGTGATTGTAAGAAACTACAACGAGATATTGTTCAGGGGTCAAGCCACCCTTTCTCGCTTTTTGTGGTGCCCACTGGTAGATTCTGAAATGCAAAATTAATTCTTTGTTTTGTTTAGAAACTTTTTTGTCTCGCTCTGTGGATACGTAACGAAAAAAGTCGTATTTTGACCTGAAAAATACGCCCTTAACCTTTTATTTGTCGCGAACATGTCTCAGAGACCAACAGCCATTTGCACCAACCAACTTAGGGTAGCCCTAGTACTAGGGAGCCCCTAAATTTAGGTAGGTGTCAGTTTTCGTTTGCTTGAGTGTTTAGGTGTCACCTAAACACTCTAGGTTATCCCCAAATCGGCCCCCTAACCCTTACCTAACGTCTACCTACACTAAATCTAACCTAAAAAAATAATTTTAAGGGTGTTTTATTATTTTTTTGCGTAATAATCAACTTTTTGAACGATGTGAAGGGGTTTGATGCTGACCTCTGGTTATTAGGAAATTGTAGGTGGCTGATTTTATGGACAAATCCATGCTGTAAGCAGGAATAAATGATTTATATTGTGTGTCATCTGTGCTTGCCGTTCGAGATGATTTTTTAAATCTTTTTCATATACCAGCTGTTTACATTTTCAATGTGCCCTGGATATTTAAAATGGCTTTTCATTGCTTTAAGAAACAAACAATATTGTTTATAGATAGTCGTATTGTGTCTTACTGTTCTGCATACCTTACGGAATTCTAAATCCACCATAAATCCTTCACCGAAGACTTTATGCCATTGTTTTTGAGACTGCTGATTTAGTACAAATACGCATGGATTCTCGAATAAGGCTAGCCTTCCATTAGCAGATTTTCCGCGCGTATTTCAAGTTATGGTGAAGGTGCCAATCATTCTGTCACTGTTTCACTCACTGATAAGCAAGGTCAAATTTCAAAATCCAAGCGGAAAAAAAGCTTATGGAAATCCAGCCTAACGGTGGGGGTGCAGACGACACCCGACACACGTTCAGGATAAATCGACCTTCTAATAATGGTAATTCTTTTTTCTAAAAAGTCATAAACAGAGATAAACTGAGGAAAACATAATTATAAAACTTTTCTACAAAATAGTTTGATGCTAAATAAAAAAGATTCATCAAATGAAAAATTTAAAAACCAAAAAATTTTGAGATTATTTTGACGTTTGGCTTAAAAAGCAAGGTTAGTTGTATTTGCCGGGATTTGTCACTCGTAGCCACAAAAATGCGATGATGCCAAATGTAAACCATACCTAACTAGGGATATGTTAAAAATTTCTCCAGCAAACGTTTCGAATTAGGGGGAACCTTAGGGTCTACCTAGAATTAGGTGATACCTAGCAAGGTCAATGCTAGGGCTCGTTTGGTGCAAACGGCTACAAGTTTTTTTTAATCGTTTATATCCTGACCGCTAGATGGCATGCAATGTTAGCCCACCGTTTAACTGTTGCTGTTCTTATGCGCAACGTTGTCAACCATACCGTAATAGTGGTATTTGTACCGTTTTCGGGTGCTCTTGTACCTCGTACCACCGACACCACGGAGGTACGCCAAAAATAATACTATTTCAAGATTCACGAAAAGTTTATGCGTTTTCCGAGAGACAAGCCTTAACAGATTTTGGTATTTATAGTGTCGACTTTCAAAAACATGTCGATTCACGTCTGTTTTTTTAATCTAGGTAGTTTTACCATCCGATAATCAGATCGAATCGAAAGTCTTTTTTCGTACGACCACACACGAAAGTAACCAAATCTGCACTCTATAACGCCTCAGAAATTTAGAGACGAAAATGTTTTCTTCTCTAGTGACGAAAGTGAACGACAGCAAACCATCCAAATAATGTAAGTATCTAGTAGGCTACGATTTGTAGAAGCGTCGGAAATAGACCGAAACCATTTTCGTCCCTCTTGAGATGAAAATGAAAAAAAAAATAATAATTATAAAAAATACGAATTAAATTCTAAAGTGGTCCTAGGAAAAATAGCGTACACAACTCGATAAAAAGTAACTTTCTTACAGTCGCGTGTTGTTTCACTCGGCTAGCGCCTCGTTCATAACATTTACGCTTATGTGAAATATGTCACTTTCTTCCCTTGTTATGTAATATACTATTTTTTGCCGTAATAAAGACGAAGGAAGAGTTCCGCTTGAAATAGGATTTGACCATGATTGTGGAATCACACATTCAGAAAAATGCAGAATCAGAAAATACAGCCTTTTTGATAATTAAATTGGATCCATTTTTCGTCGATTGTACCGTCAAGATGTTTAAAGAGTAGTTGGAAACACTGCTTTTGCGCTTTTTCAGTTTCCCTGCGGCAGTGAAATGGTGTCAAGAGTCCGCCGTGACTAAACGCGTATGCCATAGCTGCCACCAAGAAACAAACATAAGGAAGACAAAATTTAATATTTTTGCGCACCTTTGATTTAATATCATTAGTCCTGGTACTTTTTATTAAACAAAAATTCTCCCCTTGGGAAAGATGCAATTTTACCTTAAAAAGGTAATTTTTTGATGTAAGCAAAAAAACATGTTCCAATAACTTATTTTGACTTTTTTGTTATTGTCGTGTTGGGTCGTTCTTGAAAAAAGGTGACATTGCATGTAATTGGTTTGTAAATTTAAAATCACTAATCCTTTTGAAAACAAAGTAAGAGGATAGTTAGTGTACCCAAAGGCTAACATTATCCAGCAGTAATGAACTCTCCAAGAAATGTCTCCATGGAAGAAAAGTTGTTCACACCACGTAACATGTGACGTGGTGTGATCTGTAGTTTTCAAAGATAATAGATTCAGAAATAACAAAAATACACTTTAGGATAATTAAATTTATTTAGATATTGATTTAGATAGATAAAAACTCAAAAATTTAAATCCTAAAAAAACAAAAAAAAACACGTGTAATTGATTTCGGTGTCACTCGTGTGATCACATGCAGTCACAGATTTTTTTTAAATCTGACATCACTGTATACAACACCCAACTCATTTACCTGAAAATGGAGAAGCACGGAAGACACAGTTTAGGAGTATAACCTGCAATGTGTTACATAATTCAGTTTTTATGAAATTTTCATGGTTTTAAAACAGTATTAACGTTTTGGCCGAGATGAATGTCACAATAAGGAGTAAATGGTAAGATATTTACTTTCAAAAATGTGATTTAAGTATGAAAAGTAGGGATTTTACTAACATTAAAATACAAAAGTAGTAACTTTTTTATATTTTGTTATTTAGACATTTTGCTAAATATGTCACGAATGTCAACGTCACTGCTGTGATCTTTCAGAATATTTTATTGATAACACCTGTGAAATTTTTCGCTTGTAATTAAAAAAGCTCAATAATTTTTAGAAGAAAAATGGCAAAAACTGGAAAGTCTTTGGCCAAAGCACCAGAAACGAAAAAGGAAATATACAAAAGAGAGAAAAGAAGAAATCAAGTAAGGGCATATTATATATATATATATATATATATAGCAACATAATAAATAAATAAATGGTAAATATTTTTGTTTTTTAAAACTACCACCAACTGGTACCATTTTTCAAGAACAACCCAGCTATAAAGATTTTTGATTTTGGTAAAATAGGTATAGCTGGTGTTAGCTGGCTATCAGCTGTGTTAGCAGATGAATTCACAAATTTAATAATTACCAAAACTCAAAGAGCACTTTTGTTTTTTTTTAAATTACCACTTGAAATGTTACCTTTTTTCAAGAACGACCCATGTGTCGGAAGAAAAAGGTTTGAATTTATTATTTTTTAAGTGTTTTGTTAACTATGATAAAAAAAAGAAAAAATACTTTAAAAAAACTGTGGTTGTCAGAGACCGGGGCGAATTAACTAGCGACAAGTGAAACGTTAAAATTTTGATGCTGAATTTTGAAACAACGTGTATATTATTTTCTAGTTGATTATCACATAACAACTAACGAACTACGTAACACTTACATAAAATACAGGCCTGTTCAATGCTGACAATTACCGTGCAGTCACTGTTTCCGTTTTGGAAAAACGGCGAAAAAAAAATAACATGACACTAAGGTTACATACAGGATTAGGCAAAATTAATGAAAGACAAAGCCATGCAAATTTGAATTTTTGCGAGGAGACAACCATTTAAGCGTACTTATAGTCATTCTTTTTTTAAGTTAAGTTATACAAAAAAAAATTTCAGCGATTTTGGTAAGTTTTATATATTACCAATTTTTTGTTTCGGGTAGATTCTTTTTAAACATATTTTTTTTTCAATAATATAATAATAATATTAAGCAAGCAGACAAAGTTTCAAAGTTTTCACTAAATAGGTTTTATTTTTCATCACAAAGGACTCCGCACACAAGCTAAGAAAAATTACCTCTAGGGTCTCGTGATACGTAAATATTTACTTAAGTTATGTGATGTTGAGTGATTAAATTATATCTTGCAACCAGTACCTATGGCTGTCAGTATTTACTATCGGTTTCCCATTAAACTAAGTTTTTTTAATATACAGATATTCCAGTCTCAATACTACTCGAAACCTTCGTACATTTCACAAGAATCGAACAGGGGCCATTTTAATAGGCTTTTGTGTTAGGTCCCTTATTGATGAGATTTGAAAAAAAAGTAGAACAAAACCAGAAACAATAACCCAAAATTTTTTTTTATTATAACTTTTCTAATCTATAATGTAACGTTCTTTTAATCTAAAAATAATGTGCTGTAAAGGCTACATAAAACTTTTCTTTACAACGACATATCATATCATATCTCGAAATACAAAAAAGTCATTGCTTAACCCTGAAAAAAGACTTCTATCCTCTTCCCTCATAAGCTTAGAGGTTATTACACCCGCACATTTTAATTAGTTTTATCTGCATGCTCGTAAAAACTGTAATGGCAGACTATCAATTACTACGTTTATACGCACCTAAAAGCACTTTTATATAGGGACGGTATTAAATAAAGTCGCTTTTTTCCGAGGGTTTATACCTCCTTCATTAAATATCATAAAATATGTCAGTTTAAAGAAAAAACAAATAAACCAACTTACTTAACAACAGATTTTTTGGAAAACAAGGGTTGAGTATTTCTTTAGGTTGGAAGAAATGCGCTAAAGCGTTTTTAAAGTGTTCATAACGACCCTAAGATGGGTTTTTAAGCGATAAACCGCTTTCAAATCGCTTTAAAATGAAATCGATTTAGTGCTTAAATCGGTTGAAGTGGTGTTTATGAGACAACATTTTCAAACCGTCCTTATATAAAAGGCCCGTATAAACAAAGTAAATGTAAGTGAAAATTTTATTTGCAACGCCATAAACTCTGTCAAACAAAAAAAATGTATTTGCCTAATCCTGTACAAAGATTCTATCCTCTTCCCTCACAAACTTGAGGTTGTTGCACCAGCACATTTTCAATCGGGTTTAACCACATCCTCATACAGACTGAAAATGTGGGTGCCACTACTAAACAATTCGTTTTTCAGGTCTTTCTCACTTCTAGAGTTTCTGCACAATGTCAAACTTCTGCTTGAAATCCATGGCTTCTTTTTTGGGGTCAAATTTTTTCTTATTCGCTAACTTGGCCCTAAGTTCTGCCGCTGTCATAGTAAGGTTAAGCTTACCGTTTTGCTCCATGATCTCTTTTTTGACGGGCGATGTGTGGTTGTTCATGTTATTTTCTTGGTTGACGCCGTTGTTGAGGTTGTTTTCTTGGTGTTGTTTGGTAGGTTCGGTTGGGATGATACTATCGTGTTGGTCCTCGTCATCTGAAACATGAAAAATAAGTCTTTGTTAATATATTTTGATTTTTCTTCTTCTAATTTATCAAAAGCCGGTTTTAGGAGATATTAGATAGTTTTTGGTCGTGCTTCAAACGCCCGACGACTAACGCTATTTGACACTGTTGACATTTGAACGTCATATATGGTTAAGGGCTGCCGTGAAACGCCGCGCCGCAAAGCTACGGAAAGAATTTTGACGTACGCCAATTTGTTATGATTTAACTTCTATGGCATGAAAAAGTTGGTTTCTATTATATTCAGATTTTATTTTGCTAATTAGATTTTTAATTTTCTCAGGGTTCGTTGAGAACATGCGGATTTATGTTTTGGCGAGCTTTTATTAGATTCCGCGCCTATTTCCGACAGGGTGGCGATGGCGTTGCGCTCAGTATAACCAAGACACCCAAGCGTTTTTGAGCACTCCTTCATGAATAATTAAATAGGTATAGTCTGATCATCGATCGATCATTTATTGCGACTCAGCGGGTGTTCGAATGTAAGCAGGGACGCACTTAGTGTTGTAATAGATCAGTGAATTTCTACCATAGGTGAAAAGATAATATGTTTTATTGACGGTTCGGTCTAACAGTTTTTTTTTAATGAATAAATTATTTTAATCTAATAGACACATTCTACAAAATATGTTTGCTCATAGAATAAAAAACACAAATATAAGTTAAATTTATATATATAGTACAAAAAAATACGGGATAGTAAAGAAATTAACAATTTTTAAATTAAGTCAGTTTCACTGTCACTGTCGTCATTAAAGTCTATGATAATTTTTTCTCTGGTTAGCAGATCTTAATTTACATATGATTTATGAGCTTTTACTTAAAATATTCTGTCCCGCCGACCTAATTAAAGCTACCACAGAAGAATTTAAAGTTGGCGAAACATTATTTATTTTAATGTGTTCAATTGAATTAAACATGCAATGGTAAGGAGGAAATCTCAACACTGTATGGCCCATTTCTTCCGCCAAAGTATCACAATAGTATTGTTTTTGTACTGAAAATGCTTTAATTATTTCAAGCAATTGTTTTTTGGTGTAGTCCTGAATGGTAAGTTTTGTGTCATTTGAACACGGAACTTTATTTAGCCTGCTACTGTGGTAGCTCGCATTATCCATCACAATTACACTATTTGGAGGTATATTGGGTAACAGTTTATTCTTGAATCAGTCTTCAAATAATTCCGCTGTGGTATCGTCATGGTAGTCAGTATGGCAATCCTTTATATTTTTGACTGATAAGGCCAACGCATTTGGTATAAACTTATTTTTTGTTCCAGCATAAATTATTGTGATACACTTTCCTTTATTTGATGGAGATTTAGTTGTGCAGTGACCAGACGAATCTACCCAACCTTTATCTGGAATTTCATGAGTGTCAAAGTTTCATCGAGATAAACAATATCCCTATTACTTTCTCTATACTCGTGTATTGCAATTAAATATTCCATCCTCCATTTTGCCGTTTATTAATTTTTTTTATTTTAAAACCGTTTTTTAAAATACATTTTCTCAGTGTCTCACGGCAACACTGTATTCCTGTACCATCTTTTTTTAATCTTTGAATTAATGTTTGTAAAGTAGGAATCATTTGTTTTCTGTACATTTCATATATTTTTCTACGAATTATATCCACATCACCCATGGCTAATTTCTTCGAAGTATTAGAATCCTTCCTTTTTCTTCTCCTAACTATCGGTTTATTTACTACACGCCACACTGTTTTTACCGATCTTCGTGTTAAAGCTGCCGCTTCCTTCACTGCACCAAATTTTCATAACCCACGTTCAAGAAGGGTGGTATAAACGTCAAATATCACTTTTTGTATCAAGTGATAAAATATCGCGTTTAAATTGTTTTTTATCACTTATTTCTCTTGTAAAGCCATTATTCCCCGCATCTCCACACAAAATTAACAACTAATACCTTCTTTTGTAACCAAACACCAACTGCTGCCTGCCCTAATTATTTTAAGAAAATTAAATTGTAACGTAATCAAGCCCTAATGTTTCGTAACTAGTCATAAAGTTGATAAATTTTAAGTCGGCCAAAAACGTGTACTTATTAAGAAATAATTACACATTTTTAAATCCGCACCTGTAATCCTCAGAAATAGTAGCATGTTTATAGCTTTTTTTTAAATTTACTTTCACACCCCGAACAGTAGGTTATTATTAGGGTAAGGGATTAGCATTTATTATGAGTCTGTTAGATCTAGGGTCGTACTATACCTCCTTTAAAATGCATTTAAATAAAAGCACTAAATCTACCCAGTAAACACTTTACTACGGCTTACCGTTGGCCTGTTGCAGAATCATAGACAGTCATAGTAATGGCCTTTTAAAAATATGTTTATGAGATCCCGGTCCAAAAAAAGTACGGATATGTCCCCTCGGGCCAATAAAGATGCCGGTCCGAGACCCCGGCATTTTCTGCCGGCATGCCTGACATAGACCATTAATATCCCAATCCGTGAGACCATCAATGCAACTATAATAAACCATCGTTATAAAAAAAAGTGAAGTCCTAATGCAAACACAGAATTAGGCTAGAAATGGCCTGTTGACAATATGTATAAGGGACCTCGGTCCAAAAAAAGTACGGAAATGTCCCCTCGGGCCAATAAAGATGCTGGTCCGGAGTCCGGGACCCGGCATTTTCTGCCGGCATGCCTGACATATATCATCAATATCCCAATCCGTGAGACCGTCCATTCATGTCAAAAAATTGATGGTACGTACTAAGACGGGCGATTTGATGCCACAACCACTCCATATTGCATGATGACTTAACACTGTACAAGTAAATCGTGCTACAAGCATGCGTTTTTATGTCCGGCTTAAGTGTGGTAGCAAAACTGAACGTTTTAATTTTTAGATGGAACATGAAAACTAAAAAAGTGGAAAGGGTAAAGAAGCAAAATGGTACCTACTTTTTAAAAAAACATTATATAAAATATGAAAAAAATCCTGCTTTCTAAAAATAAAAGTACGGCAACAAAGATTTTACCTCTTTTAAGAGCTTAACAGTTAGTTACCTATAATTTTGGGTTGTGTTATATAGTTTTTGATTGTCCAATAACCTTTTTAAATAAAAAGTAATAACAGCTTAAAAACCAACGGCGGGCCAGCATATGCCCTTGGTCTTTATGTTATTATATAAATATCTGTCAAAAAATGGTTACATGTCTACTACTCCATACAGCCACGGTACGTACTATGTACGTACCAGATGTCGCTTGTTTGAATTTTTAACTTTTTGTAGCGCGTTTGTTTATAATATGTACGTATATAGTAGGTTACGCTTATGTACGTCTGTAATTGCATGTTTAGACCCCAGCAGAGTCCCATTAGCCTCCTAGTCCTTTTAAAAACAGATTATATACAATATAAAGAAAATCCTGCTTTCTAAAAATAAAAGTACGGCAACACTGGCAACAGAAAACATCGATTTTACCTCTTTAAAGAGCTCAACAGTTCCTACCTATAATTTTGGGTTGTTTTGTTTCAAGGTGACGATTCAAGATACATAAGCAATCAAAACGTTGTGAAAAAGTCAAAAATAAAGACAATAGTTTTGATTGTCCCATATAGCAATTTTAAATAACAGCAGTGGCGGTCTCAGGGGGGGGGGCGTTCGCCTTTGCTCCAGAAGAAAAGTAGACAACAAAGATGCTGGTGTTAACCTTGAAGTATTTGGAGAAAAAACGAGAAATTGTAGAACGTTCCTTTAAAGCAGGGTTGAAAAAAACTCGGGTTTTTTATATAAAACCCAACCCACTGGGCTTTTTTGGGTTTTACAAATGGGTTTTATTGGGTTTTTTTATGGTTTTCTTTTTAAATTATATACAGATTGTAGTTCTTCTTTAAAATTAGAACTTATTCTCGCGATCGTTTATGAACTATAAAATACGACATAAAAATAGGTGGAATACAGAAATCGACAGTTTGTTTGTTTGTTAATAAATCAAAGCAGTTTTGGTTTAGTTTGACCAGCGCCTTTTTTATATACTTAATATAAACAAACCTTAAGAAAATTATTGTTGGAGTTTGTGTATTTACTACACTGCAAGTACCTGCTTACTTAGTATGACATGATACGATTCAAGTTTTCGTTTTTTTCGCGGTTATTAACTCTAAACCATTTTTTTAAAAGGAAAATGCCTAAGAGTTGCCCTAGAAAGAGTGCTTCAGAATAGACTGAGGCTTTAGAATCCAGTAGTAAAAGTAGAGTCTGCAAATACTGAACCAGAATCGTTTTTTTTTTATAATTTGCATTATTGCCCAGCTATTGCAGCATCCATTGAAAGACATGGTCTTATAATAATAAGAAATTGTTTGGGATTAGAAAAAAAATTGCAACTGGTCAAAGTTTATCGAATCTTATGATCAGATTCAAACGACTGCTAATAATATACTTTTTTTTACGTTTATTTATTTTATTAATAATGGAATAAACCATTTTTAAAAAAACCTTACGTGTGGGGTTTACCCAAAAAAAAAACCCAGTGGGCTTTTTCGGTTATCCACTGGGCAACCAAAAAAGACATTCTATAATTCCTCTACAGTATTTTGGGACAGTTTGACCTTCAATTCGTCACACCAAGAATAAACAAACGCATGAAGTACTTACCGCGAAAACCACGATATTGGAAATACAAAACAGTATTATATAGTTATATTTAATTTATAAACAAGTTTTAGACAAAATCATTTCGGACATTTCGGAGTATTTGTGACCTGAACATATTCATACCAAGTTTTGTACAACGTGAAGCCAAAATCAAGGCAAAATTAACTAAAGTCGTTTCTAAATACGATAAAAAAATGATTAATTCAAAACATAAATTCTTATCAGTATTTGGAAACAATATTGTTTAGAAGTAGGCAAAAGCTTAAATCAAAACATACCTGATAAAATTTTCGAGGCAGTGAACAAGTTTGGCGATATTCTTCCAAAGTAGGGCATAAATTGCGGCACTATAACACCTTTGATATTTACGGTATTAGAGTTTAATTTTGTGTTAAAAGTGGCAAATGTAGTGTCATTTTCTTACAAAATTTTCGCCTGCTGCGCTTTGAAACCATTGATTTTAGTTTAATTTTAAATGAAAAAATGCAATTTTAGTGCAATTTTCTTTAAAATTTTCGGCGCATTTAAACATTTTTTAAAATAAAAAATATATGAAATAAACAACTTAAAATCCCCCCCCCCCTAGATTTGAGGTCAAATCCGCGCTTGTAGTTACTAAGTTTAGGTTGTATTTATTGATATGTCCCTCATAAAAGCTATGCTTTTATCTTAGTTTTTTTTTCGTATCGAAACCGCCCCCCCCCTTTTCAAATGGCTGAGACCGCCACTGAATAAGAGCTGGAAAAATAACGGCAGGCCAGCATAGGCCCTTGGTATTTAAGTTGTTATATAAATATCTGCCAAAAAATGGTTACAGGCCTTTTGTCTACTACCCCGTCAAAAAAATGACCAAATCTTACTCAACAATAGGCTTTCTACAAACTTTGGGGGAGCGACTGCGGATAATTACACGGCCTTTGCTTAAAAAATGTGCGGGGTCTCACCGGGTATCAACCAAAAGGCTTTTACTAGCAAAGTGTGGCCCAACCATCCCCCGGAGAGTCCTTCACTGGGCCAGACTTTTCCTGTAGCAAGCATGTTTACTGAGTAGGTACTTTTTATCCTTTGCTTTCTTGAAACTCAATTAAGAAGGTATTAATTTTGTTTTTTAATGGAAAACCCGAGGGAAAACCATAATAAAGTAATTTTACTTTAAAAATTAAAACTAATAAAATATCCCGAACCTGTACCAAAAAGGTTATTTCGAACTGTCAAATAGTGTTAAAGTTATCGGTGTCGGTGAAGTTATATGACTATAAATTGGTACAACCAAAAACTATTTATTATGTCTACATATCAACAATTTCTTAAGAAAAAACAATAAAATAGTCCCAAAGTACTGTTTTTGAGTATATTAAAACCTTGATTTTTGATCAATTTAAAGTAAAGGGTTCCCTGCCAAAAAAACCTCATAAACGATCATAGCAAATAACAGATGAAACATCATAAGTTTTTATAATCTATGCTCATATAAACCTAGGATATTTTATAATTTTTGACTAGTGAAAGTAAATATAAACAAAAAGATTCTATAAGATCTACCTATAACATTCTAAAATAAAAAATTACGGCACAACTTTAGCAGTTGTAGTAACAGTAGAAGAAGTAATGTAATAGAGATTAATATACAGTCAAACTAAACTATAGCCTAACCTAAACTATAAAACGGCGACCTAACCCACTATAATATAATAACAATCCTTGTGCTTGCAAAATATCTACATATCTAATAGAAAATTTTTCTCCTATAAGTGCCTATTTATCGCCAGGAGCTGTGGGAGAGATGTTACTTTAATAAATTTCTATGAGATTCTTTGCGGCATTGTTTATAAAATCTTACAAGATTTCATAAGCCAAAAACAATTTTTTTGTTGTAAAAGTATTTACGACAGATGATGTGATTATAGTTTTTTTTATAAGATTTTATAAGTTCTCGTGGGCGACGACTTAATATATTTAGCAAATAAGTTAGGACAGGTAAAATCTTAAGTTTGATAACTTTCTATGAGATTTTGTAATATTTTATAAGATTTCCCCATACAGTCACGGTACGTACACGTATACGTAATAGTACGTCCTTGGGATGTGGCAGAGTATGTAGGTACATTTAATTTCGCATGTAGGACTAAAATTGGACGTAAAATGATCGTAGGTACGGACACTTTGTTACGTACACTATGTACGTACATTTTTGTACTTACATAGTACGTCTCTAATTGGTCCCGGGACGTACCGACGTAAAATGGACATAAAATGTACGTCCCTGGGACGAAGAGTGCTGCATGGGATCATGAGTCAAAAAATATTTTTTTGTAGAAGTAAGTAAGTATACTAAGTATAGCTTTTTTAATTAGTTTTAAGGTGGTCAAAAAACTGATAAAAATCAGGTGTGTTTTTTATGAGATTTAATGAGGTTTTTTTGGCAAGGTGGACACATAAAAATCTATAAAATGTTGTAAGTTTGTCTGACTTTAAAATCTATTTAAAGACTTATAAAAAAATTGTTTTTACCAACTCATAAAAAATTATAAATGTTCATAGAAATCTGTCAAATTCTATGAGTTGGTCTGATCATAAAATATTCCAAAATCTCATGAAACAACGTTTTTTTACAAACTCTTAAAACATAAGAAAAATGGTGTAATCATAGAAACCCACAAAATGTTAAACTCATAAAAATTTCGGTTTATAGAAACCCATAAAAGTTGTTGTGTCGGTTTGATTATAAAATCTCTTAGAAAATGGTGCTTTTATAAAACCATAAAATATGTTAAAAAATATCTGCACTTATTAAATTTTATAAACAACGGCCTTAAAGCTACACCAAGCATCAGACCTGATCAACACTTTTCAAGAAATATTAGTTTTCGAGATATTCACTTTCAAAATTGATTTAAACTGTACGAATAAATATCAACGCTTTTAGGAGTGTATCCTAGAAGATTGATATGGATGGCTAACCACCTCGAAATCGCAAAACACTTGCATAACGGGTGTCCCATAAGTTTTGGCATAAAGTTCAAGGAGCTCAAAAGAAATACCTTTGGAAGAATACCAAGTTGACTTTGGTAACAAAAGTTTCCTTGTTTCCTAGGTTTCAATTTGAAGTATTTATGTTTTAAGTCAGTTTGTAAAAAATGTCTTACAAATTGGAAATAAGAAAATCTATTAATAATTTGGTTGGCCAAATGCCCAAAGCTGAAATAGTGCGAATCTTTCAACACCAAAATATATCCAGGAGAACCATTTATCGAACCATATTGGAATGCGAACAGGGTATTCCTTGTATGAACCTCCCGAAAAGTGGAAGACCAAGGATTTTCACCCCCCCCCCCCCTAGTGCAACAGAGTGGTAAGGTTGGCTAAAAACAAGGTCGGGGTGTCTGTAAGGAAGCTAGCGAGAAGAAAACAAACTTCAAAAAGTACTATTTGTAGAATTTTAAGCAGAAATGGTCAAAAATACCGCAAAAGGCAAAAATATCCAAAATACACCCCCAATCAGCTTGCCCGGACACCTCGATGTTGTCGTTCTCTTCGACAAGTTCATTTTGCGAATAACAAATCTATTATAATGGACGATGAAAAGTATTTCACTTTTGAAAACGCAGAAATTCCAGGCAATCAAGGATTTTACAACGTAAGATTCAAAGAAAAAGCCAAATTCGCCGACAAAATTTTAGTGTGGTATGCAATTTCCGAAAGGGGTATAGCAAGACCATATATAGGACATGTACGGGGCGAAGCATTAACTAGCAGAGGTTATATTGATAACTGCCTAGTGAAACTCAATGAGTTTATTCAAGAACATCATGCTGGAGACGAAATTATGTTTTGGCCCGACCTGGCATCTTGCCATTATGCCAGGGAAACGCAAAATTGGCTTCAAGAGCATAATATTCCATATGTACCAAAAAATGACAATCCCCCTAATTTGCCCCAGGCTCGCCCCATTGAAGACTTTTGGGCCCACTTGTACGCCGGAGGCTGGACTACTCAAAATGAAGGCCAACTGCGCCGCAGAATTTTAATCAATCAAGAGAAATTAATATTGTCACCGCCCAGACCCTTATGAGAGGTGTCCGAACAAAGTTGCGGCTTGTTGAGGAACACGGACCGCTGCATATACTAAAATAGATAAATTATATCCATAGAAAATCAACTTATTAAAAAAATATATACCGTTTAAATAAAAGTTTATTTTTCAAAAAGTATACGATTTTTTATTTTGTCCCAAAACTTATGGGACACCCGTTACCATTGTAATACCTTACAATTAATAAATTAAATAATATTATTATTTATTCGACCCAACCCAATCCTAATCCGTCGAAATTTGCAGCCATTCCATAGTAAAAACTGATAAAAATCAGGCGTGTTTTTCTCATCCGTTACTCAAACCAAAGTATATTTTGTCACACTGAAACAAAAGACGTGTGTTTTAAAATTAAAACCAGGGTAACTGACGCGACATTTGGTTTTATTTTCCGTGGAATGACTGTTTGACATTGTTACCGGTTTTGTTAAAAATGTAATTTTCCATCTAAATGCGAAAACCTTGTTTTTCTAGCTGCTACGGTTCGTGAGATATTTTAAAAAGTTTAACCGCCCTTCCCACCCCCTTTACAACACTCCACACATATCAAAAACAAATCAGCTCATTGCCTGGTGCCAAAAAATGTGCCAAATTTGATAAAAAATCGGCTTCGCGGCCCTCAAGTTATCGTGTCCCAGACAGACAGAGAACATTACAAAATTTTCTATTCAGGTCTTTTTAACTCAAATAACTCATTTTTAGTTCAAAAGTTTTTTTTTCTGCCGATCCCAATATCCACCTTACTAGTATGGATGCCTAAAAATTAACTTAGTGTATAAAACAAAACAATTTTTGTATTGGTACGTGCAACTTTGAAAATGAATATCTCGATAAAGGCATGTGAAAGACCTTTAAAATAAGGTATCACTTGACCTACTTTTCCTATTCAAATTCTGGTGGTGAAACTCACACCTCGAAAGAGTTGTGTCCTACAAAAATTCCAATGTAGCCATAAAGTGTCCTCCTTGATTACAAAATCGAGGAGCCATGTCAGAGGGTTTTTTCAAACTTTAAATAGGTACCACAAAAAGCATCTGTTTTCAGGATTTCACACGTCGGATGGAGAGACAACTTTTGACGGGTCAACTGTACTTTTTATCAGTGGCGGTCCCAGCCATTTGAAAAGGGGGGGGCGGTTTCGATACGAAAAAAAGCTAGAATAAAAGCATAGCGTTTATGAGGAACATATCAATATATGCAAACAAAACTTAGGAACTACAAGCCGGATTTGGCCTCAAATCTAGGGGGGGTACTCAGATTCTAAGTTGTTCATTTCATCAATTTTTAATTTTAAAAAATATATAAATATGTAAATAGTAACGTATCATAGCGAAATTTTTTAAGAAAATTGCACTGAAAAATACATTTTTCGATTCCAAATTAAACTAAAATTGTAAATATGTATATCAATGGTTTCAAAGCGCAGCTGGCGAAAATTTTTAAGAAAATGACACTACAAATGCCATTGTTAACAAAAAATTAAACTAATACCGTAAATATTAAAGGTGTTATAGCGCCGAAATTTATGCCCTACTTTTGATTTTCTGAATATTTTCGTAACAAATTTATATCCAAGGTGGGGAACAGCTACGTATAATTTTTTCAGTTAAAAAAAACATAGATTACAAACAAACCACAAACAAAACCTAATAGCTAAATACTTTTTTTTGAGATCTAAAAAGCTTTTTAAGTTGAAACATTACCTTTTATATTGCATATCTCAAATGCCTATCTCAAAAAAAAGTTATTTTCCAGTTTTTTTGGGCAAACCGGTCAATGACTCGCTCAATGTTAATTTCAATATATCTGTTGATATGCAGCAACGCTAAGCCCGTCAGACGAATTTCCGTCATAGTGTTTTTAAGTACTTATATTTTCAATCTTCTGGGACAGGAGAAGCTTCTTTCTGACGAAGCATTACTCACTGACAAACATTCGACATTCAAGAATGCTTTTATCAACGGAAAAATATCGCCACTGTTCATTGCCTCGAAAACGTTATCATTTATGTTTTGATTTAAGATTTCACCTACTTCTGACCAATATTGTTTCCAAATACTGACTGCTCCCAATAAAAGTTCAAGAATTTGTGTTTTGTAGTAATCAGTTATTGAACCTCGATTTTATGTCCGAAATTATTTTGCCTTAAAACTTTTTTATAAATTGAAACTCTATAATACACAAACTCAACACCTATTAAACCGCCTCTCTCCCCTCCCTTTATTAATAAAAATTAATTTTTAAAAATTTGCCATAGGTAGGTAGTTGATTTTTAATAAATGATGAAACCCCTCCCCCCCAGTCGATTTCTGGCTACGCCACTGCTGTAGAACCAAAAAGTCTTGATTTTTAATTTCCGTTATTTTTCATTCATTTCCATTTTTGTCTTATCTATAAGTATAAAGCTCCTTGCCAATTTGAAAAGTAAACACACATCAAAAACTCTACCTAAAACAACAAATGGTGTATTTTCGCCACGCCTGCCAACAACATACCATAATTTTATTAAAATCTGAGCCCCAATTCAAAAAGTACAATTAGTTTTTGGCCCCATGCATTTTTATAACACCTATGTTTACCTCGTTTAGGCACACCCTTTATCGCACTAATAAACGCGTGAATACCTACAAAAAAATGTAGAAAACTAGATAAGTTCTGCTTTTTGTATTATTTTCTTAAAAAGTGTGAAATATGTTAATATATCGTATTTTATTGTGAAGAAAGAAAGTACGACCATTTGAGTTTACCAGAAAATTTAAAATTCTAATTTAAAGCAGCAGTATACACTGGTTTTGAAAGAATATGACCCAGACATTGTTTAGTGTAATTGTTCAATGACCCAGGAAAAAAAACATTCAAATGACAGTTAGCGGTTAGATTTTTGACCCTCACCTGTACAACCTGTTAAAAAATGTAATGCTAATCCTATATTTTTCATCCCTAGTAAAATGCGATTCGACGACCATGAATAACAAAAAATAACATTAATACAAAATATAAATTATAGATGTATAAAAAGCTAGCAGTGCAATTAACGATTTTTTATTAGAACCTATATAACTAATTAGAGCTAATTTAGTGCTAATTTTATTCCGCAAAAAAAATTTAGAGCTTGCGTTTTTTAAAACTTAGCGCATGCGCTGCTAGGTTCCATGAAAAGCCAGCAGCGCATACGATTGCGGCCTAATTAAGAAAACAAAATATACCTACATAATTAGAGCTAATTTAGTGCTCCATGGTTTCATATATTTTTTTTAAATATATAATATGAAAATTGTACTAAAAATATTATATTCTGATAAATGGGAAATTTTACCCGAGGAGTAGTTTTTTTGGTAACAGTGATGTAACTCTGTAGTACTAAATGGGTTTTAATGATTCATGTGACTTTTGTTATTAAACCTCTTTTGGTTTGCCCGTCATCATTTGAGCTGCTAGCTATCATAGAAGCTAGCAGCGCAGGATAATAGTGCCTTCCCAAGTAACAATTTTTAGTTGCCTTAGTTGACATAACTAAGAAATACACGAAAATTAACGTTGCATAAAGTACAAAAACTAGTCATTTGTGGAACGGCCGCTATGATGGACAAGAAAACGATGCCACAAAAGGTTGTTAATTAACTAGGGTTAATTTGTATACCACACATAAACGACTTCGTGACGTCGCAAACAACGTTTTTAGGACGCGTCAGTTTAACGTTTCCTGCCCGTTTACTCAACGTCAACATAGTTGGTCTACTAGAGGCATATTAGAGGCACAAAAAAATTACCAGTAGTTAGACTATCTTGAAATATAAACTAAGGGCCGTTAAACCGGCCCTAAAAAAGGGCTCCGTCCATAAATAAAACACGGCAAGGGGTAGAAGGGGGTGAAAGTTTTATAAACTAACTGCGGTCCGTAACAGTTTTACTCCAAAAATAATGTAAAAATAATAAAAAATTAATTTTTTATATTTTAATTATTAAGTGTTGCACATTAAGTGTTGCACAATTTGCAAAAGTATTACGAGGAAGGAAAGAGGGGTTAAAATTAGGATAAAATGATGTTAGATAATTGACCAACCATGCAGGGGCCACGACCCTAAACGTTTGTGACGTCACACAATCAAAAATCGCGACGTAATTTTGTTAGCAGCTGTAATTGTTTGATTTGTTTTTCTGCCTAAAAACTATGTAACGGCCCCCAAGTGACCCAGAGTCAGACTATGGTCAGACTCCCTGACCGACTGTAGATACCAAGTAACGAAGAGTCAGACTACCTTGAAATTAATTTGTGGGGTTCTTCTTTTGATGCACTGGTGTGCACTAAATGTATCTATGTCCTTTTCTAGCTTGTAAAATAATAAAATTGTTCCAGCAAAAGGAAAAAGCTATTAGCACTTTCGGCCAATTCCAAAATATAAGAGAACTATAGAGGGCACATCTTTAGTCGCAAAATGGTTAGGTTTTCAGTAAATCAAGAAATGATTATTGCCGCCATACTGTTTTCTTTTCCTGATTTTGGAAATTTTTAAGTATTCTTTTAGATTGGCTACAGTTTAAAATAGGTTTAAAGCATTTTTAAAATATTCAGTATTTAAATAAAAAAATAATTTTGCAAAAAAAGTAAGGATTAAAGGCCCCCATATTTTTTAAAGCTAAAATGTCCATATTTGACGGAAAACTAAGGTTCGTTGTTAAATTTAGTTAGTGGGAACCTTTAAAAAGTCACTTTAATGTAACAAATTAACTGAATTTTACCTAGCTACGTATTTTAGAATTATTGATAGATGGTCTTTGGAAATTAGTCCATTTGTGGTTGCAGAGACGTGGAAGTCTTGATTTCAAATCAATTATATTAATAAAAATATTATCCAGAGAGCACTTCAGTCGTAGTCGCTTCGGCGACGGTGTGGAAACTTTGCTAGCGACTCTAGTCGCAGGCAACGTCAACACAACTCAAAAATCTCCGCCAAATTGGTGCAAAAGCGAGTTGCGTTTATACGGCGTTTTCACACAACGTTAAGTCGCCTTTGGCAACGTTAAAACGTCGACAAATTGTTACTTGGGTTAACATATTTAACATTATTTAAATAGTTCTTATAGTTTTAATTTAATAAATTGGATAAAAAGAATTTTGGGATAACTAGATGAGGTATTAAATTACATTTCGTTTGCTTAGAATTACTTGCACTGCCAGCTTACGCTGAAACTAGCAGCGCACGCGCTCTTTGTTTAAAAAAACGAGCTCTAAATTTTTTTATAAAATATAAATTTTGTAAATTAAAAAAGGGATTTACTGAATGAATAGCGAGCTTTCCCTCAAAAAAGGTAATGGTAACCGTAGATCCGGATTTCGCACTTATGGTGCTCATCAGTACGGTGCTAGGAATTAGGAAATGAAATGATGATGAAAAATTCTGACGCAGGATTCATGTAAAAGACAACCATCTGTCAAATTGCAGAATCGGCAGATGTACCTTCAATTTGAAGGAAAATTAAGCGTCTCTACGGAGACAGATATAATTATCTTTACAGATATCCTAAGCTCTGGAGTTGATAAATTAAAAAAGGGATTTTGTGAGGGTGAATAAATAAAAAAATCAATGAATAGCGAGCTTTCCCTCAAAAAAGTGCGAAATCCGGATCTACGGTTACCATTACCTTTTTTGAGGGAAAGCTATTCATTGATTTTTATAAATTTAGTACTTCGCCCGGTTTTTATAGTTATGTTAGTGTTAAAATTAAAAATTTAAAATTAAAAATTAAAATAAAAACAATTAATTTTTTTTATAAGAAAATGACATCAGAATATAATATTTTTAATATAATTTTCGTATTATTTAAAAAAAATATATATGAACCTATGGAGCACTAAATTAGCTCTAATTAGTTAAAAAATCGCAAGTTGCGCTGCTGGCTTCTTGTACATAATTATAGTAACAACAAGATAAACAGCAGTTCATTCCCCCACTTCCACTTTTTGAAATACTTTTTAATTGTTTTTCTTATCAATTTTTCAATTTAATACCTCCAAGTCAAACGTATAAAAAATTGCTTTTGCCCCCTCTTCTTTCCCCATTGGAGAGAGCTTAAGATAAAAAGAAAAAAATGATGTCTATATTGAACAGTCCATAAGTTAGGTCAGTCAAGTCACACCCCCCCCCCTGAAAGATATTCAGGTTTTGATATGCCTATAATTTCGAACCAATTTTGAACTAATTTTGAACCACCATGAATGAATTGAAATTAGTTCAAAATTAATTATAAGCATATCAAAGTTCGGAATTTTTTTGAAGGGGTTTGGCTTGACGTCAACCTGCACTCTCCATTTTTCGAAATTCTTTTTGGTGATATTAGGAGTTCGAAATTAGTTATTAATTGTGGGATAGTTGCTTTTCATTTTGAATATAAAAAAAAACCAGGAAGGAGTGTGGTTCAAAATTTTTAAAAGAGGTTCAAAATAAATTGGTTCGAAATTATAAGCATATCAAAACTCGAATATCTTTCGAGGGGGGGGTGTGGATTGACTGACCTCGTTCATAGGACGCTCCCACTGAAAGAGAGTTTTAGTTGACTTGGTGCAAATCGGGGCTAGCCCATATAACTATGAGATACTATAACGCAATGCATTTTCCGAAAAAAAGTAGTAGCGAGAAAAACTATCCTAATCAAGTTAGCCTAGAAAAAATGCAGAGCCAAAAACTCTTCTGGGCGCGCGCAGACTACGTCAGGCATTCGCAGTAGATTTTTCGCCTTTGGCCTTGGCCAGGGCCAACCTTGATCTTTACATGTACTGGAGAACAAAAAAAATGCAACATAATTATCTGAATAAAAATTATTTTTGTGTATGTATATCTCAAAAGTAATATTTGATAAATTTTTTGTCTTCTAATCTTTCCTTTTTTCACAGATTTTTTCTATTCATTTTCACAAACAAACAACACATAAAATACCTTTTCTGAAAGTTTTAAATAATTTTACTCGTAGTTTTTGGTCTTTTTGGATTGCTTACAGTTTACTTAAAAAAAAAAAATGCCAAGAGTTCGCGGTCGGCTACAACTTCATCATTTAAACGACTTCGAGAAAGGACGCATCGAGGGCATAAAGAGACTGGTTTTGGTTTACGGAAAATTGTAAGAAGGGTTAATGCCAATCCATCAACAATGTTAAGAGTTTGGAGAAGGTGGTCCAATAATGAGACTTAAAGACGTCGTGCGGGTTCTGGACGCCCTAGATTATTACAAGGTCGTGATTTACGGCATCTCAGACTTCTTGCTCTCAGAAATCGACGGGACAGTATACGCCAAGTAAAAGATGTTCTAGTTGCAGCTACAGGACGAGTGTTTTCAAGAATGACACTTAATCGAAGATTGCTTGGTATGGGGCTGAGGGTTAACCGTCTGCTTTTGGTGCTACCTTTGACCCCACAACATAAGGCTCGCCGCTTGGAGTGGTGCAGAGCTCGGCAAAACTGGAATGACGAATGGAATACCATAAGCTTCAGCGACGAATACAGATTTTGTTTAGGCGGCCATGATGGACGCATGAGGGTTAGGCGATTTCGAGGTGAAAGACGAAATGTAGACTTTGCTGTTGAACGTGATACAGCAAAACAGCAAAGTATCATGTGCTATGTTTTCATGGGTATTGAGTTCGTTTTCAAAACTCATTCTATCTTTTTCTTTTATATAGCGTGTTCTTGGTCTTGATAAAGAACACGTTATATAAAAGAAAAAGATACAATGAGTTTTGAAAACGAACTCAATACCCATGAAAACATAGCAATGATATGGAGTGCTATATGTTTAGGAAGCAGATCACCTCTAGTCCTCATCAACGGCAATCTGACTGCTCGGCGATATATCGATGAAGTGCTGCAGCCAGTTTTACATCCCTACCTACAAACTATCCCAAATGCTATTTTTCAACAAGATAATGCCAGACCGCATATTGCTCCTAAAACAATGAACTTCTTACATGAACTTGGCATAGAGACTTTGGAATGGCCAGCAAGATCGCCTGACTTGTCGCCTATCGAACACGTATGGGATATGATAGGGCGCAATCTTAGTCGATTACCACGTCCCCCTAGAAACTTAGATGAACTATGGCATGCCGTAAGGAGGATTTGGATGAGCGTTCCTCAATATGATATAGACCATCTTATTTTGTCAATGCCCAATAGAATAAACGAGTGCATAAATAACCATGGAGGAGCCACTCATTATTAATTTTTTGATGATTATCATGGAGGAATCTTCTTGGAATGTAATCAATTACTAAGAGCATCCTAATGTATTAATATATAAATAAATTACTTTAAAAATATTTGTCCTTCCTGGTGTTGCATTTTTTTTTGTTCTCCAGTATAACTGTCTTTGTTCGTCAAACTTATTATTGTTACACGTTTTGCGACATTTGGGCCGTTATAGCATCTCATAGGAAAATGGGTTAGCCTAACTTTCACCTACAAGAGTGACAAAACCGTCAAAAAGTGTCCCTTTTTGTTTCAGATATTGGAAAGATCACAACTTTTTGCACTGCTCGACTATAACAAGGCATTTGATTTAATAGACCACCAATTACTTTGCGCCAAGTTAAAATATTATGGTTTTGAAGAAATGGCAAGTAAAGCCCAGTATGCTAGCGAAACTCTAAAACTATCCATAAACAACATTCCAATTAAAATATCTTCAGAAGCAAAAAATCTTGGGGTAGTTTTTGACAGCTCCTTAAGATTTAAAACTCATGTCAGCCAATTAATTCGAATATCTTACTAATCTCTCAGAAACTTATACAAAAGTGGTCATCTTTTAAATAAGAAAACTAAAAAGAACTTAAAACAAAATTATGATTGTTTTCCACAAACCAAAACTACACTTTTTTGCACTCGAGGCGCGTTTCGCTCACAACGTTAGCATCATCAGGAGACGATAAACAACATTGTAGGGGAATTTTTGGTTTGTGGAAAACAATCATAATTTTATTTTAGTGCAACCAAAGGTTCCAAATTCCCAACATAAAAAGAACTTGTGTGAAACACTGGTGCTTAGTTATTGTAACTATTGTTATACGGTATTTGGAGCATGCCTTGATGTCAATACAAAGCGGAAAATTCAGAAAATACAGAAGTCATGTACAAGATTTATTTACAATTTAAGAGCAAGAGATCATGTCACAGATAAACTCAAACACCTGGGCTAGCTAAATATGAAAAATAGACTTAAAGTCCAATTTGCATGCTTTGTTCACAAAATAATCAAAAATAAGACACCATGTTATTTACATAAAAAGCTTACACATGGACATAACATGCCTAGTCGGTTTACTAGATTTAAACACAGAATAAACCTTCCTAGGCATAGAACAACCATATTTTAGAGATCTTTTTCTTACAATGCGGCCAAAATCTATAACTCTGTTCCCCATGAAATCAGTATGGCGTCTATAACAACATTTAAGTACAGATATAAAAAGTACATATTGAACTGGAATCAATAAATTTTGTAAACTTTTAATTTTGTATTATTACCTCTGATCTATATTGTACTCGTAAGATTATGTTTTTTCTGTTGTTATTTGTTTTTTACTTCTTTCTAAATTTTTTACTTTAGTAAAGACTCTGTATTGATTTTATTTAATAGTTTTATTCAATATTTTTTTTGTATTGTATTAAGATAAACAATGTTTTTTACCCAAAATTAAAGAGAAATAGCGGAAAATAGTAATATTAAAAAAATGTAACTATTCTTGCCTAAAAATTAAGCCATTTCCGCCAGTTTCCCCAAGTATTTACCAAAAAAATCATTTAAAAACATCGTCAAAATATCAAACTGTCAAAGATTAAAATTTCGCAACAATGAACGCCACCGAGTAAAAAGGCACATCGCTATGGAAATCATTGTTATTTCATTTACCAGCCGCCTTGATTTATAGTGTAATGATGGTGTCTTGCGAGAAGTGCTCTTCGTTCAAGATTTTTAAAAGTATTTTCCAGTTTTTCTTGGATTTTTTGATAAAGGTATTGAAAAAAATAGTGTTAACAACTCGCGGCTAACTGTGCTTTTTTTACTCGCGTTTTTAAATACCTCGCTGCGCTCATTATTTAAACCAACGCTTGTAAAAAGAGCACTATTTTAGCCATCAGTTGTGAAAACTACTATTTTGAAACGTTTTCCATATTCTGATTTAAAAATTCAAGGGATTTTTGCAAGTTCAATAAAAGCGAAGATATTTTTTTTCTGACAATTTTTTTAAAACGGCAGATTTCTAAATCAATTGTGAGAAAAAGTTTGTTAATAATTTGTTATGTAAGGCTTAAACAGTAGTCTAAGTAAAAAGGCAGACACATGTGATATGTGTACATAATTTGTTTGGAACTTAGTAAATTTTAAAATGTGCTTACATAAAAAACTTAAACTGTTGTGTAGGGCTTAAACATGTTAGTAGTTCAAGTTAAAGGCAGACATATGTGATATGTGTAGAGATGAGTTTGGGACTTACTAAATGTTAGAATGTGCTTACATAACAAACTTAATCTGTTAGTAGTCTAAGTAAAAAGGCAGACACATGTGATATGTGTACATAATGGGTTTGGAAGTTACTTAATGTTAAAATGTGCTTACATAACACACTTAAACTGTTAAAATGTGCTTACATAGCAAACTTAAACTGTTATGTAGGGCTTAAACATGTTAGCAGTTCAAGGTAAAGGCAGACACATGTGATATGTGTAGAGATGAGTTTGGGACTTACTAAATGTTACAATGTGCTTATATAAGAAACTTATTCTGTTGTTGTAGGGCTTAAACATGTTAGCAGTTCAAGCTAAAGGCAGACACATGTGATATGTGTAGAGATGGGCTGTGGACTTACTAAATGTTAGAATGTGCTTACATAACAACATTGATCTGTTATGTGGGGCTTAAACATGTTAGTAGTTCAAGTAAAGAAAGCTTGGGATTACTGAATGTCAGTAAGTTCAAGTAAAGTTGACTAGAAACTGCTAAATGTTAGAACGTGCTTATATAACAAACTTAATCTGTTATGTGAGGCATAAACATGTTAGCAGTTCAGTGGCGGTCCCGGGGGGGGGGGCGCCAAAAAAGATACTGGTGGTAACCCTGAAGTCTTTGGAGAAAAAACGAGTAATTGCAGAAAGTTCCTTTAAAGACATTCTAGAATCCCTCCACCTTCAATTCGCCACACCAAGAATAAACAAACGCATGACATACTTATCACGAAAACCACTGGAAATACAGAACAGTACTTATTATAGAGTTTCTATTTATAAAAAAGTTTTAGACAAAATCTTTTAGGACATAAAAAATACCAAGTTTTATACAACTTGAAACCAACATTAAGGCAAAATTAACTAGAAACTCGTTTCTAAATACTATAAACTGTTTGATTAATACCAAACACAAATTCTTGAACTTTTATTGGGAGAAGTCAGTATTTGGAAACAATATTGGTTAGAAATAGGCAAAAACTTAAATCAAAACATACCTGACAAGGTTTTTAAGGCCTTAAACAAGTGTGGCGATATTTTTCCGTTGATAAAAACATTCTTGGATGTTTGCTAGTAAGTAGTGCTTCGTCAGAAAGAAGCTTCTCATGCCAGAGAAGATTGAAAACATAACTACTTCGTCTGACGGGCTTAGCATTGCTGCATATCAACAGACATATTGAAATTGACATTGAGCGAGTCATTGACCGGATTGCTTAAAAAAACTGGAAACGAATTTTTTTTTTTTGAGATAGGCATCTCATGGTAAAGCCATGATGACCCTTAAAATAATTTAGTTAAATATCTGTTAAATGATTTTTAGATGTGCTTAAACACACTTATGGTAGGACATGTTTTTTGGTAAATTTAAAGACTGTAAAGAACTTTGATTGAAAGAAATTAATACCACTTTTTTTCTCACTCACTTTATGCTTTGAAAAATTACAATTTTTGCTGTTTTTTGTATAAAAATGGCAAAATAAAAATCCACGAAAGCACGACACCACTCAAGATGACAGACAGATGACAAAACAGAAATTTTTATTAAACAATTGCCTCAAATTATTTTCATCTTTCTCTAAAATACTTTTTTATAGCTCTCAACTCTCTTCAACAACCTTAAATATTTTTGCACTTTACTAAAATATCTGTCTATCTACCTCTAAAATTCTGCCCTCTCTCTCTAAATATTTTTCATTTTAACAGAGAAAAAATGTATTTAGACAGTACTTTTTTTGAACGCTAAAAAAACAGTGAACACTTGAAAAATTTGAGTGTTTTATTCTAGAAATCGAAAGTTTGGAAAGAAAGCTTTAAAATGTGAGCAAAATCATGGCATAAAAATGTGAAAAACATAGTAAAAATTGCTTATACAAAAACGTTACCCCTTAAATGATGCTAAAATATTTTAAGCCTTAAATTTCCATCATGGCCTGACCATTATGTTTGAGATGCGGAATATAAAAGGTAATGTTTCAACTTAAAAAGCTTCTTAGACTTCAAAAAAGAAAGTATTTAGCTATTAGGTTTTGTTTGTGGTTTGCTTGTTATCTATGTTTTTTTATAACTGAAAAAATTATACGTAGTTACGCGGGTTTCAGGGCGATAGCAGGGTTAACCCCCCCCCCTACCCTGACTTTAAATTTTTTGTGAAAATCAAAAGTAGGGCATAAATTGCGGCGCTATAACACCTTTGATATTTACGGTATTAGTTTAATTTTGTGTTAAAAATGACATTTGTCATTTTCTAAAAAATAAAAAACTTTCGCCTGCTTTTAAACCATTTATATATTTACAATTTTAGTTTAATTTTAAATCAAAAAATGCATTTCTACTGCAAATTTCTTAAAAATTTTCGCCTGCCGCGCTAAGATACAGTTGATATTTAGGATTTTAGTTTAATTCGCCTCAAAAATTGCATTTTTAATGTAATTTTCTCAAAAATTTTCGGTGCATTTACATTTTTCAAAATAAAAAATGTATGAAATAAACGACTTAAAATATGAGTATCCCCCCCCTACATTCGAGACCAAATCCGCGCTTGTAGTTACTAAATTTTGTTTGTATATATTGACATGTTCCTCATAAAAGCTATGCTTTTATTCTAGTTTTTTTTTCGTATCGAAACGGCCCCCCCCCCTTTCAAATGGCTGGGACCGCCACTGGCAGTTCAAGTAAAAGGCACTGTGATGTGTCGAATGAACCGATTTCAATATTTGGAAGAATATGTGCTACGTTTTCATGGGAATTGAGTTCGTTCTGAAAACGATTTCAATCCGATACCGTCCATGAAAACGCCTGTTTTTCCAGTATTCAAATCGATTTCAATCTAGATCCGACCCTGAAAATTTTTAGGGTTGGATCAAGATTGTATTGAGATCGAAATACCGATTTTCCATGAAAACGGGGATTGAGTTTACACATGCGTAAATTATATTTTATTGCTCTCACTCTTTTTGAAAGAGAGAGAGAGAAATAGAAGTGAAACTGTGGAACCGGCATTCTAAAATTTGGTGGAGTGTATAGAAAAAAGAAGATTAATAACATAACCTTACTTAAATAACTAAAGATTTGTTTTTTTTAAAGACTTTAAAAAAATTAATTATGGAAAATAAAAGAAGTATTTGGCTCGAAAGTGTATGTGCTATGCACATATGCCAGTCCAGTATTTCTTTCTTCACTTCCCCTTGCAAACAGAGTAGTAATTAAAATTTAAAAAAAATGTGTGGCAAGGCCCAACATCATCTTTCGAATAAAATACATTTTTTAAAAAAAGTACCAATCATAGCAATGGTTTACATGGTTTGGACTAACGTCAAGGGCAATGCGAAAAGATGAAGTTTGTTTCGAGGACGAAACATTTGCAGGATGGCCGACTGTCATAATTGGAATAATTATCAAGTGGTCTCAGTCGAAACCCAAACAAGACAAATATATTGGAGCCTAAAACCTATTAATTATGAAATGTAGACTTGTTGTGTTAAGAACGAAACTGATACCTCTTAGAAAGGTGTGAAGTATGAATAAAAGGAGTTTTGATATAGTCAGTTGTTTTTAGAGCTTTGGTTGGAAGACGGCATTATAAAATATTTAACGTTTCAATAAAGTAATATATTTAAATATGATTTTCTGGCTTTTTTGTGCTTTTCCATCCTAACAAATTATTATTAGTTGAAAAAAAATTATACCAATATGTGATGTCTTTATGGGAGGTACCCGAGGGACCAAATTCATGTATTTAATAACAAAAGCTCTTGGCCCTTACTTTTGAAAGAAGTTTACAGAAAAGATTACACCTACCTTCCACAGCGACCAACAATTTGGTCTCGTCCGCGTTCTGCTTGATCATCTCCACCACCTGTTTGTGCGTCTTGTTCGCGATGCTCTCCCCGTTGACCTCCAGGATCTTGTCACCTTGCCTGAGGCCCGCAGTCTCCGCGGGACTCCCTTCGTCAACCTTGCCGATGTACTGACCAACTTTGCCCTTTTCCGCGTGCAAGTTGAACCCGTAACCGTCAAAATCGTCAACTTTCTTAATGTAACACAACCGGGTCTTCGTCATATGGTTTAATTTTTCGTTGGACATCTTCGGTATATCCAGGTGGCACACTTAATCGAAAATCACAAGCCTATATTCTCAACTCAACATCGCGCACTGTGATGCCACTTAACGCCACTAACGCGCTTCGTTTACAACAGGTGTATGTCGTAGGTCTAAAAAAGCGTTTAAGTATTGTTTTATTACAAAACGCGAACACATGCACACACAGCGTTATTTCGGAAAAGATAAAAATAATATGTCATACGTATGCGAACGATTTTAACAGCCTGTGACACTCACTATGGCGCACTTTTTCTGATATTGAAAAGAGACTAAGGAGAATCTCGTTTTTGTCTGCTGGTGGTGGTGGCGGCGGCGAGTTAAGTGTTGCTTACCCGTCTCCCCCCTACTGGTCCAAGCTGGGTACCGCAGCGACTGCATTGGTACCTAATCGCAGTGGCGTGGTACCGAAATGGTACTCTGCGTTATATGCATAAGGCTGCGCGTTTCTCGAGGTATTTAGTCAAACAGGCCGAAGATAAAAATTGGCGCAGCTTCTACAGCATAATTAATTATAAAAAGGGATTTAGTGAGGGTGAATAAATAACAAAATCAATGAATAGCGAGCTTTTCCTCAAAAAAGGTAATTTTTTCATTTCATTTCATCTAATTCTTAGCACCGTACTGATGAGCACCACAAGTGCGAAATCCGGATCTACAGTTACCATTACTTTTTTTGAGGGAAACTCGCTATTCATTGATTTTGGTAGAATTAGTTATCCATATAAATGCGAAAACTTTGTTTTGCTAGCTGCTACGGTTCGTAATTTACGTTTTTTATAAATATCTTTTCATTTTTCTTAAATATCTCAAAAACTACGGATCTGACAGACTTGAATATAGTCTTTGTTGTAAATACCCATCTAAATGTGAAACCGTGTGCTCTACGGTTCGTAAGCGCTAGGATAAAAAAAAGTTTACCCCCTCTTCCTATCCTCTTTCCAACCCCCCCACCCTCGTAAAAAGCTAATCAGCTCATCGCCTGCTGCCGAATATTTTTTGCGCCAAATTTGATAAAAATCGGTTTAGCGGCTTTTGAGTTATCGTGTCCCAGTGTATTAAGGTTATTGTTGACCCAATTTGATCATTTTCGTGGATTCTCCTCTTGAAGAACCATATGCACATTTTTAATGTGAACTGGCCTGTGGTGATATTTTGATGAAGTTTTATTAATGTTTTTTAACAGTGGCGCACCCAGGAATTGACTTAGGGGGGGTTAAGGATAAATAATAAAAACAAACTTCATATGAAGTAAAAATGTGACCAGAACCAGGCTTATCGGGGTAACCCCAAACCCCCCCTCGGTGCGCGACTGTTTTTAATATGCTGAATTAAAAAAAATCCCCGATCCAATGTAGCACTTGAAATTCCAAGGTCACATTTAGCCCCTTTTCCTATTCTTTTTCAACATCACTTTATTGGCAGTCGTCGATATTGTCTTAGGGTGACACAAACTGTAGCTGCCATTGTAAAAAAATGGAAACTCATGTTTTTAAAATCTTCTGGCATTATTAATTATCCACCTAAATGTGAAAATCTTATTTTGCTGGCTGCTACGGTTCGTGATTTACGATTTTTATAAATATATTTTCATTTTTCTTCAATATCTCAAAAACTACGGATCTCACAGACTTTGATATAGTTTTTATTGTAAATGTCCATCTAAATCTGATAACCGTGAGCGCTACCGTTCTTGAGTTAGAATTAAAAAAGTTTACACCCTCCACCTACCCTCTTTCCAACTCTCCACTGCCATCAAAAGTTAGTCATCCGAATATTTTTTGCGCCAAATCTGATAAAAATCGGTTTAGCGGCTTTTGAGGTATCGTGTCCCAGTGTATTAGGGTTATTGTTGACCCAACTTGCTAATTTTCGTGGGTTCTTCTACCTCCTACATCTTGACGAACTATATGCACCTTTTTAATGTGAACTGACGTCTTGTGATATTTTGATAAAGTTTTATTTTGTAGCTTTTTAAAATGCTGTTTTAAAGAAAAATCCCCGATCCGGTGGAGCAGTTGAAATTCCAAAGCCACATTTAGGGCCAAATTTATAGCCCGACGTCGAAGGAAGCCTCAAGGCCTCCTTGACGAAGGTGTCCTTCAAGTCGTCGTTTAATTTCTTATTTATAGTCCCTTCCTTCGGGAACGAATATTTCAAGGTAGGATTGCACCGGCAACGTCGCAAAAATGATGGTAAGATGGTGCAAATAAACTACTGATAACTTCATTGTTATTATTTTTGGGATTATAGTTTTGTTATTTTTAAAATGTTTCAATTTTTTTGACAAAAACAATGAATCAAAATAAAATTCAAAAGGAGGGCACTATAAAGGCGAATTCAGAGTTCCGTAAGGTAAGCGTTATGAGGTATGCGGTAAGACGCAAGGAAAATAAACAATGGCAAATGCATGCTGCTCTTTTTGCGACTTACGGAACACTATGAACAGCAACATGCGTTTGCTATAGTTTATTTTCCTTTGCTGTCTTACCTCATACCGCTTACCTTATGGAACTCTGAATTTGCCCTAAGATCCTATACTAGCCAGAAAAAGGTTTTCCTCGCTGAACTGATTTAAAGATATAAGAATACATTACGTTTACGTATGAACAAAAAAATGTATGTAAGAACTATAAATCCAAAAGATACTTATATTAACAAGCTGCCATAATACCATAGGGTACATAGCAAGGCCAACATTGAGGACACTGAAGACTTCGATTGTATGGGTGACTAAATTTATCTTCGATCATGGGTAGTCGTATAATGTGCAGTGTGGTGTTTTTTAAAAATCGATATCTGGCCAAAAACTCCTTTACTCTAAAAAACTCAAAGGGACTTTGCTTTTATCACTTTGGAGGACGACCATGATGATCAGGGACTTCTTCCACCCGATCAATAAATTCCAAAAAATCATCCATTATTTTCAGGATAGATAGAGAGAAAAATACTTTATTGTCTAAAATAATATTTCTTTGACAAAAAACAAACATACCTACACAATACTGTAACAACCCATCACTAAAAAACTACGCTTTATTGCATAAACATTTTTTTACCTCTACAAGGAATTTTTCTCGATTGGGGATTTCTTTTAGATAAATCGACAAGTGATTAAACGGTTTTTTACTTACTGTTAATAATAGAGTTTTGAGTTAAAGAGGATTAGATATGGGAAGTCGCAACATTAAGTTGCTTCTAGTTTCATAAGATTTTAAACTGTGCAGGTCATTATAGTGTTTTTTATGCATAAGGCATATCATTTCACTAAATACCATGAAAAGTTGTTTGCAATGATTGCGATATCCTACTTATCCTACTTTATATAAATACCAAATTACTCTTTTGTGGAGGATAAAAACGTTTTAAAAAGTTTAAGTGAGCAGTTTCCCCAAAAAATAATTCCATACCTTATGTATGATTCTACCAATGAAAAATAGACTGACTTAGCAGTCTGAAAACAGAGTTCATTTGCAACAAATCTTATGGCGCCACCCACCCTGTTTAAGTTTGCAACATGTGAAGAAAATTTGAGTTGGTTATTTTAAAAAGCAACCCACAAAATGACAAAAAACCAATTATCAAAACAAACCCAACAATATTTTAGTTTTTTTAACCTCACATTATTTGCCAAGGAAGGCCGAAGGTAGCTCTTTAGCTACCTTGATATAAGGATTCCTTTAAGGGAGCCTTTCGCCATTATAAATACCAATTGGCCCGAAAAGACGACTATAAATTTAGCCCTTAATCCCTTTTTCTAATATTTTTCAACATGCAACCATCACATCGTTGGCACTCGTCCATATTGTCTGAGAGCGACACAAACTGTAGCTGCCATTGTAAAAAAATGGAAAACTAAAAAATTTAAATGAAAAATTAAGTTACATTTCTGATCTTTTTTTTAATTCTGTGTCACCTTAACAAGTCCTGAAAGATTACGTTACATTTCTGATCTTTTTTTTATTCTGTGTCACCCTTACGACGTGCTCCGCTCTGGCTGGAAACTCTTGGTTCAGTTCTGAGCCCCAGGGGCTCGATTCTGGGCGGAATAGAACGATCATACTCTGAGAAGTGATCCATCGCACAAAAGTCATGCGAACAACGCACGGTGGTCGATTTTCAGAAAAAAGCGGACATAATTTGAGAAATTAAAAAATTCAAAATGTGTTTAAATTTGCCCTTATATGGTTGTCAAGATCTAGGCGAATAATTGGCCAAAGAATAAACTATGCTTTTTACGAGTTTGATATTACGCATCAGTATTCAACATCAAATTTCAAATAGAAGATCCAGAGTATGACAGTATTCAACTGTTGATATCTCGAAAACAGGTGAAGATCGACATAGGGTATGTTATATAAAAATGCTTAGAATTTCAAAACAGAATGCAAAAACGCAATAATATACTAGGTGTTTCATTTGACAGTTTCGGTTGGCATTCTTTTTAATATACCCTATATATTGTGTCAATTACTTTTAAAGTAAATTGGATTGTTCTAAGCTAACATTTTTAGTTTAATTTAGCCAATTAATAAATATGTATCTTTTACCTTCTTAAAAATGTCTTAAGGTAAATGTGAAAATTCACACGATCATCTTGTGTATCAGCTAAAAAAGAATAAATGCTTACTTATTTTATTATTGTAAACTTATTATTTTCTTATTAAAAGTAAATATTTTGTACGATTAAATTACAATGTGGAAGGTTTTTTTTAATGTCCGCGTTTTTACGAAAATCGACCACTGTGCGACATCGTACTTTACGAGACGGTCAAGTTGGCCGTAGCATGCGCATTAGCGAGTAAAATATCCATCGGTCACGTGATGGTTTCATCCAATAGCGTGCTCTGAAATCATACGAGTGACGTTTTTCACACGAGCTTTCCTACAAGTCCATACTACTGGGTCTAGTCAAGAGAACGGCTTCGCTCAAAAATTTTTGTTCGAGGTAGCTCTGCGCGTGCCCATAATAGATTGGTGATTCTTCGATCGTCTCGTCACTGCTTTTAAGCGCGTTTATTGGTTGAAGCTGCCTTCTCTTCTCTCAGGCGAACGATCACTTCCTATGACTTCCAGAATCGGTACCCTGGCAGCAGGTAGCCTCGCAAGAGGACTATGACTTCACTCCGCTTTAGATGGGAAAGAGAGCGCACGAACTCCTGAGTCCGAACAGGAAAATTCAAGAACTCACGCGAGCAGGCGATGCTTGAATATTCTCGGTAGGTTTCGTTCTATCTCACGGCTATATAAAAGGAGGATAAAGCGTAAAGAGGTCAGTCTATATTTGAATCAGTCGAGCTAATGCTAATAGAAAAATAGATAGAGCACGTAAAATTTGGTTTTTATTCCTCAAAACCATTCCGAATAAGAAAATAGTTTGTCATTTATGTCTGCACACTCCAAAAACTTACCAGTTTTGAAATAAATTTGGACAAGATAATTCGAGGATTGTCTGCAGTTTATGCGGGTCTAATTTTTCAAATTCAAACGCATATAAAATCCGCTAAGCATAAGACTGGCGCTGCTGCTGTTGCTGGTACGAGCAGTATGGTAAACTACTTCAAATCTAGTACGTTGGATGAAAAAACAAGAAAAATATTAGCTGCGGAGGGAACCTGGGCTTATAATCATATACAATCGATGTTCGAACCTACATACGCAAGCACACGGACAAAATCGCAAGCGATAATTAAAGGCGTTTTTGTACCTATCTTTATGAAGCAACTCGAGGAGGATTTAGAAAAAGTATATTTTGCTACCGTTTGCGTTGATGCATCAAACCATAAAAATACAAAACTTGTACCAATTCTAATTAGATATTTTCTACCTGCCAATGGCATCCAACTAAAAATTTTAGAGTTGAAAGATTTACCTGGCGAAACCTCAGACCATGTCAGTGAATATTTGATTAACGTTTTGCCTCAACACAATATTAGTAAAAAGATAGTTGCATTATGCGCTGATAATACTAATTCAAATGTTGGTGGTGTTAGCCGGTTAGGGTAGAATAATGTGTACACCAAAGTAAAACAGGGACTTAATAATAAAAATATTATTGGAGTTGGTTGCATGGGCCACATATTAAACAATTGTATCAAATCCGCCTGTGACATTTTACCCATAGATGTAAAAATTTTTTTATTAAAGGTATTTAATTTTTTTAATACCTACATTGTTAAGGTTGAAAAATAAAAAGAAATCTGCACATTTGTAAAAATTAAATTTAAAAATATTTTAGGCTACAGTAATACACGTTGGCTAACCCTTCTTCCACTGTTTCCCGCTCTTAAGTCGTACTTTTTGCCAATATCAAAATGCCCTTTAATAATTAAAAATTATTTTAACAATCCCGAAACAGAATTTTGGCTTTCATTTGTGCATAATGCTACCGCATTATTTCATAAAACAAGTCTACTTATACAAGGAAGGGAAATATCGGCAGTAGAGTGCCTAAAAATTTATACAGAAGTCAAGAGCAAAATTAAAGCTCGAAAGTAGGAGAACTTTATTCCTCTTATTTTAAGAAATATGCTTCAGACAGATGACTTGATTATAAAATTCTTTTGAAAGAACGATGACTGAGTTTTATCAAACAGCCGAGGATACCTTGTACAATGGGATGCACCATCATCTCAAATATTGAATACATTTAAATGGGTATTACTTCAAAGCATACCACAATTCTCAGAAATTCAACTCTCTATATAGAAATTCTATTATTATTTGGAACAGAAATAACTCAAGATGAACTCTTCGACGAAATGACTTTAATAAAAGGATATGTAACTAAGAAAAGCTGGAAGATTGGCAAGCTAATAGTACTAATGTTGGTGCTCGATGGCTTGAAGTTTTAATTAATTTAACAAAAAACCAACTGTCCTTTAAAAATATATCTTTGCAAGTTGAATTTGCGCTTTGCCTTCCGGGTACCAATGCAGAGGAAGAAAGAGTGTGTTCAACAATAAACCATTTTTGAAGTAGTGAAAAAACTTAGCTTCATGTTAGTACCTTGAAATCAGCAATGATTACGAGGAGCAATGCGAATTTGACTTGTTTAGAGTTTTATAAAGTTTTATTAAAAAATGATGTTGCTTAAAAAGCAAAATATTTATTTTAAACAATAGAGTATGTATAGAAAAATTATTTATTTAGTTTATTAGTAGTTACCTGATTTTTAATAAAAATAAATATGAAAAAAGTTTTTTGATTTAGGTCAACCGGGGGGGGGGGGGGTCACCTTGTATAGATTAACCTAAACTCTATAATTATACTCACCAATTAAGCCACAAAGATCCTGCTTTCTGTTTTCTACTCTTGTTTTGTCCATGTTTAAATCTAGAGGGACCCAATTTTCTAATGATACGAAATTACGGGAAACACTAGACAACACTTTTTATTTTTATTTACGGTAGTGCCCACTCTATTAATAAATTTTCCAAAAGCAAACAAAAATATTAAACACATAAATTTTCGCTGTCAGTTACTTTCACTACTAACTGACGCAATTGCCGCGCCTGCCCGGTAGACTCTTGGCCTCTGGATTATTTCCAGGCTAACTTGATTGGGAGAATTATATGCCTTTTCCTCGGGAAATGCAAGTGCAGAGCCGTTATAGTATCTCATATATAGTTATATGAGGGGGCGTAACTAAAAACAAAAACAATGAGCACCGCTAATGCAAAGCTTGAGCCCTTTTTCGTTTTGGTCGATGGTTGGATGATCCAAAACCGTAAAAATGGACTAAATGTGGCTTTTTCGAGTTTCTACTGCTTTTAAGGCCCGAGTGCAAAAATTAGCCCATTTTCAAAACAATGAGGAGAAAGATGTGTTTGAACATTTTATTCGGATTTGTTCAAATCACTTTCTGAGGGGCGTATATTACTTCTTAAAATAATAAAAACCTTAAATTTTAAAACAAATTTTGTTCAGCTACATTATTGTATTACTACTTAGCGGAGAAATATTTCTATGTATCTATGTATTCGATCGGGTGGTACGCTCTCTTACAAATTCTAAACCGCGCACTGCGGCCTCAAGTGGGCCTATTGCAGTGCTCTGGGGGGGGGGTTCCATCATTTAATAAAAATCAAATACCTACCTATTTTTTAACAAATTTTTAAAAATTAGGTATTGGTGCCTATTGCTTGAGCTCTTGAACTGAAGGGAGGGGATAGGTGCAGTTTAAGAGGTATTGGGTTAGTGCATACGAAAGAAAAATACAAGAATTTTGAAAAAATTACACTAAAGCGCTATTTTTTACGAGTTTCAAATGTTGACAAAAATTGCTTAAAATTAAACAAAACTGTAACAATATTTAATATTGGTAAAAAGCACAAAATTTAAAAATTTTGATCTTTTAGCTTCTTTGTAAAATATTTTTGAAAAAGTAGATTGGATTATATATGGATCGCGTTGGTATATATAGAATTTTTGCCAAATCACAAATGCGCCGCAGATGAAAATTTTAAGAAAAATTATACTAAGAATTCCATTTATTACACGTTTCGAATGCTGGTGATAAAAATTCCTTAGAATTATACTAAAATTGTAAAAAATAAAGGCATCATAGCACCGCAGGCAGTTTGTAATATTTAAGACATCACACCAAACACACTTGACAAACCAGAGTAAAGGGTAAAAAAAGTGGGGGAGCTAGCTATAGCTCTCCCTGGGGCCCTTGATAATGATTAATTTATTGTAGATTGGGTTGGAACTCCTGGAGAGGGGTTTAACCCCCAAAAGCCCCCCCCCCTGGCTACGCCACTGCCTATTGTACCCAGGAATCTACTGAGATTATGAAGATCTTCATTTAAACACATACGACATAGGTTTAATAATTATTAGTCTTCAACTTACGCCGGTCGAAGCTTTAGTGAAAGTAGAAATATTTAATATAATCTCTAATTTATAATTTGAGGAAACACACAATTCAATAGTAGACCACTGTCGAGCAGCCTTGGAAGCTCTATTGTATAGCTTTGCAAGGATGGAAGAAAAACGACCCTCGCTTAAAAATAAAGATGAATAAATAAGTAAACCAGATTTAAACGCAGTAAGACTTATCCACAATCTAACATTTAAATTATTATTATGCATACATTGCAATAAGTTTTGCATACAATTATAAAACGAAAAAAAAAATAACGCACACATTTTGCGCTCGGCCGTATCGATCGAGCCGACACGATTATGCATGAAAAATTATTATAAGAATAGGGCCCATTTAGAGAGGCATTTATGTACTTGCCGTTTTATGACTGGCCGCGCATAGTACAGTCAAATTGTCATTGTAGGTCGAAAAAAATCCGGGCAGGCTGAGTTTTTAGTATGCTATTTGGCGGGGTATGAAGGTTTGCGTTTTCCCCACTCCTTGGGAACCTTCCGCTGTTTGGAAAAATGTTAAAAACCGATTTTGCTCGATTCTATTGGACCGAGAATTCGACAGAGTAGCACCAGACTAACCCCTAGTCTGTCGTAAAAGGCGACTAGGGGGGGCGTCGACCCATAGGTAAATGGGTAGACTGGCAACGGACGAACGTTCACCAGTATCACAGATTTTTTTTTTTATTTTTTTTTATAGCGACGAGAAATCTTCATAGACACCGGTCTCTGGTGGTCTACCAAATGTGCTCGATTCCAACTATTTCGCCGTTTACTGTTTTGATCTCTTAGGTGCGTTCGTCTTCGTGTTTAGTTTTTAGAATCGTTCTGATCATATCATGTCCCTGGCTCCATTTGTCTATGTCTTGTATCATTTCTTTAAACAGGTTCCCTATGGTCATATTCTCTATCTGTAGATCGTGTCTTGTTGTTTGGCGGTAGTTCTCAAATCTTGGACAGTAAATTAACGTATATTATGCGTCATCTATTCTTTGACAGTACCGACATATGTCGTCCGTTTTCCCTATTCGCTTTTTGTATGTCCTGAAAGATCCATGTCCCGTTAGAGCTTGTGTCATATAGTAATCCATTTTTTGTGTTTGCAGTTTTAATGTTGGGAATAATTTTTTTCGTCCATTGTCCTTTTTCGGTATTTCGGTATCATCTTGCTTGCCAGGATTCCAGTATTTTCTCTTTTGCAGCTTCTTTGTTTTCTTCACTGTATCCATTTTTATCTTCATATACAATTTCTTCGACCATTAGGTCTTTGGGCGGGATTCCTGTTATAACCTGAATAGCTTCCGTTCGTATCACAGATTAGCTGATTGTCAATTGCACCGTACACTTGGTTTAAAGGACCCCGCTCACTTAGCATTGCCACTGGCTTATGGTTGGGTTGGGTTCTCCCTGATCAACGTTTAAACCTCTTTTTGATCCGACCCACGGTTTCAGAGATATAGGTGTTGAAAGTTGGAGGTTTCAGATTTTAGGGTTTTTTTACTAAAATCATTTTTTTTTCCTATTTTGTTGTATTCCAGTAGCTAACTTGCTACTTCCAATACACCAGTGTTTAGGTAGAGAACCAGGCTATTAAATGCATTTGCAAACATTGATATACTTCATTTACTTCACTCTCAGTGTCGGCACAAACTTGAAAAACGTAAAAAAGTTTTTTTTCAGTTTTATTTTTGCCCCAGTGCATCAAAAGGAAAACGCTATGATACCTCTGAGATCAACTGACTAACAACAAAGGTAGAGGGAATGGGTCTTCCTAAAGACTCTTCATACCTCGCGGATGCTCGAGAGCCTATTTAGGACTGGCTAGCAATGATTCGTGGCTATAACTGTTCTAACATGTTACCAAAGTTTCTGGCCTATATTATTATGTGAAATCTGCTAGGTTCGTAGCTTACTAGAGAATGTCGAGTATACAATGAGCTTCAGGCTACTGCGAACATAGAGGGAATCAAGTCCAATTTACTCTCCGTGCCGAACGACCGAGGTGGATTCGAAGCACGTTGTAGTGTTATCTTTTGGAAATTTATTTTGTTTTTATTATTTTGTTTTATTTCTGCCTTGCTCAAGAAACAGATTGGTAAGTTCTTAAGTGAAATAATACATTTTTAAAACTAAAAATGGATGTCTACGAAGTTGCCGAAAAAGTGCAGATGGTCAAATGGTACTATCAAGGCAGACCATTGAGACTTATTCAAGAACTTTTTTTGAAGAATTTTGTAAATCGCCCAGAACATAGTTTATCAACGATTCATAGGTTTGTGCAGAATTTTGAAAAGTTTGGTTGTGTAGCGCCAAGAAACCATAAAAAACGCTGCGTGGAGGAAATCGAAAGTTAACTAGCTCCCAAATTGCCGAAGCAGTTGATACGTCTTCAGCCACTGTCTTACGTGTTCTCAAAAAGAATGGTTATCATTCTTACAAACAAATTTTCCCGGAGGACAACTATCGTCGTATGGAATTTTCTTTCTGAGATCCATTCTTTTCACAGATGAAAAGCACTTTTCCATTATTGAATCGTCATAACCCAACACACGTTCGATATCGGTCGAGAGAAAATTTGCATTTGAATTTTGACGTAAGAACACAATGTCCCCAAAAACTAAATGTTTGGGGGGGTATTGTAGAGGAACACGTAATTGGGCCATTTTTTATTGACGGCAATTCGAATGGTCCTATAGATACTTGGATCTACTGCAGCAGCAGATTATTCGAACTGCTAGGCAGGTGTTAGGTGTGTTGTGTAGGTTTCAACAAGATGGTTGTCCCGCTCACAATGTTGGCCTTGTTAGGAAATATCTTGATAATGTATTTCCTAATCGGGGTATAAATACACGGGGAACTATTTTATGGCCAGCTCGATCACCCGATCTTGCCCCTAATGACTTCTATCAGTGGAGTTATATCAAAAATAAAGTTTACGGGCATGAAAGAGCTAATAATTTGGAAGAACTTCGGATTGAAATTGAAGAAGCTTTTCAAACTATCGCCCCTAACATGCTTGGAAACGTTAGAAGGGGTTTTTATAATAGGCTCGGATATTGTCTAGCCGAGCAAGGAGGACTTTTCCAACATTTGCTTTATTTTTTTTTTAACTGGAAGAATATTTTTGGTTTTTAGAATGTATTATTTTATGTTGAGAACTTGCTTTTATTTTATTTCTCCTTATTATTTTCATTGTTTTAACACGTTGTTAGTGATAAATCTGAGCAGTTGAAAATAAAACGCTCTAATTTATCAGTGACAAAAAAACAAGAAAATTACGTTATAAAAATTTGCGTATTTATTGACCAAATTCCTGTTTCATTGACTACGCTTCACATAGCACCGTGGTTAGAGGCATACTAAACGCAAGCCGTGAACGGTGATCGCAAGCCTGAGTGTTGGTTGCTCCACTGATAGTTGTGCGGTGTCCCTGCGTGTACGTACACTGGCAAATTGGACATCTTCCGGCCTATGTTCGCAGTAACCTGAAGCGCTCATAGTCTTCGCTGGCAGTTTTCCTTTTCTTACTCATACCAAATTTTGCTTGGGGGTATTTTTGGGCCCACATTATTCTATCCAAATACAGAAATTTTTCAAACAATTTAGTCACATTTAAAGACAAAAATCTAGGGTTTTCTACTGGTACTTCCTCTCTTAATCCTCTGCTCTGTAAATTTGGTCGAAATAGCGGAACCATTCTCAGGAATAAAACGTCACTATTTCGCAGTTCACTGTTAGGTGCGTTCGTCTTCGTGATTTAGTTTTTAGAATGGTTCTTATCATATCATGTTCCTGATTCCATTTATCTACATGTTGTGTCATTTCTTTGAAGAGGTTCCCTATGGTCATATTATCTATCTGTAGATCGTGTCCTGTTGTGTGGCGGTAGTTCTCAAATCTTGGACAGTAAATTAACATATGTTCTGCGTCATCTGTTCTTTGACAGTACCTACATATGTCGTCCGTTTTCCTTCTTTGCTTTGTGTATGTAATCCATTATTTTGTGTTTGCAGTCTATCCATGTTTTAATGTCGGGAACAATTCTTTTCATCCATTGTCCTTTTTCGGTATTTCGGTCCCATCTTGCCGTTTCTTTGTTTTCTTCACGGTGTCCATTTTTATCTTCATATACAATTTCTTTCTTTCTATAACCTGAATAGCTTTCGTTGATATCGTTCGGTAGCCGCAGGCTACTCTTAGTAAGGCTTTCCGTTGCATTCTTATCAGCCTGTTTTTGTACTTCTTTGTGCGCGGTACTGGACTCCATATCACTGCACCCTATGTCAGAGTATAGTAACTTCCTCTTGCTCGTACTGAGCCCGTTTATGTTGGGCATAAGTCCTTGTTCAGTTCTTCTTCAAGTTCAGCAAGTCTTTTAGTTGCCTTTTTAGTGGTTTCTTCTAAAAGCTTTCCAAATTTCTGGTTTTCACCGATGTGGATTCCAAGATATCGTACACCCTTTGGCGGTTTTATGAGAAATCCATTTAGTCGAAACTCAATGTTTTGCCGGTCTCTTTTTCCGCTTAGTATAACGGCTTCGGTTTTTTCTGGTGCTAATTCTAGGTGGTTGTTTGTCATCCATTCGTTAATTGGAAACCAACTTAAAAAAAAATCAGATTTCCCGTATTTTGACCACCAAAAATGTTGTCAAAAACTTTAAATATAAGAAAGTTGTTAAAAAAAAAATATTCCATTCTTGTGAAATTGATAATGTTTAAAAAGGAAAACCACTATTATTTAATAGCCATGTTTCATAAGTTTTATTACTGTATTTTTATATCGTATATTATTATATGTATTATTTCATGGGATTTCTAAAATTTACTTACTTAAAGTTTTGGTAAAAATTACCCATTAAACCTGATTTTTGGTAACTTCGGCGCGCTCTGTTCGGAAATCAATTAATTAAAATTCGGCCTGCCCCAAAAAATGTTGCAAATTTGATAACAAATATAAAAATAAAATATACCATATTTAACCCCGGTACTTTATTGCCTCAGACCAATAGAAATCCATAAAAACTGGTTTTAAACTTTTTTTAAAATGGCGGATGGTTCCCGAGGGGTGGGGAAAACGCAAACTTGGAGATCTTGCCTTTAGACCCCCGCCCCCACATAACACACCAAAATCTCAAACTGCCCGGATTTTTTTCGAGGTAACCTCATTATTTCCCTAATAGCACACTTTGTCCCCGGGACGTACTTTTTAAGTTCCTGTAGGTCTGGGACGTCCCGGACACATAAAAGACTTTACGGGGACGTCACCAAAAAACGTTCCAGGACCGTTTATAATTAGCTGTCCCCGTTTTAGGACACTGTGAATGGTCTTGAAAATAAAACGTCCCAGGAACATATCTGTACGACTGTCCGTCCCCGTACTATTTAGGACACTGTAGGTCTGAAGTCTTGACAATAAAGCAGACGTCCCAAATAACGATATTTTATTATAGATTTTATTTATAACGGAGAGTATACTAATAAGTTGCAAAACTTACATTGACAATGGACAAATTGACGTTTTGATTAAACCACCATGCATCCGATTCAAATGAATCAAATTCAATTCAATTAAATTAAACCAACAAATCGAATGCAGGAAGCAGAAAAAACGCTTTTCGTCGATTTATGCTGTCAATGTCATTTTTTGCAACCAAGAGTAGGATCGTCGTCTAGTTCCCTCTTAAACACGTATCTCGCAATATTAGCAAACGTCCCCGGGACGTTCTAGAGCTATCCCGGGGATATTAATAACAGTACCTCCTTGCGATGTTCCGGGGACGTCCCGGCAACGTTTCTTTGATAATGAAGGCTCTAAAGCAGCACGAAAGAATGATCCCGTCTTGAAGTAGTACAGTAGAATATAGTCTGGATGGTGGTTACGTAAGGGGACGTTTTTTGACTTTTTTGGTACGTTTTAAGACGTCTTGAGGCGGTCGAAAAAGTATACTTTTACAAAAAGAAAACGTCTCCGGGAGGTCCCGCGACAGCACCGTACACTTCCGGGACGTCCACAAAGTCCCGGTGGGACGTTCCAGGGAAGTTTTAAAAACGTACTTGTGCTATTAGGGTATGACATATTGACTGTACTAATAACGTAAATATAATTTAAATTTTAATGGGCAGACATGATTTAGTTGATGCCTCGCCGTTTTACATGCGCAATTTGTTTTGGCGCGCAAAAACTGATTACGTATGCCGGCTCACCTGGACGCTATCACAACTGGCTTATGCTAATTTGAATATATGCCCATTAAGTAGGATTAATTTTTTGACATTTTTATTCATCCATAACTGGTACCCATTAAGGCGCAATTACACAGACGAACATGCTCAAATAAAAGCTCGTGCAAAAGATCTAAAATTTTTTGCGTGAACATTTTTGTGAGCTTTTCTTTGAACATTTTGTTCGGGTAAATTTTTGAGCATATTATTGCTATCTATTTTGGAAACATATTTTTAAATATGAGAATAAATAAAATTTACATCAGTGATCAGTGATCTCAATTCTTTAAAAGAATGGAACACCAAATTTTATTTAAAATTTTTGTGAAAAAAAGCCGACGGCAAGCGAAACATTATTATTGGCTCTACTATCAGTTTTGTCACATGGATTACGGTTACTTATAATATTTTTTTCTTAGGGTTTTTCTCGGATTTTTTTGCACGGGATTTTTTTTGGGATTTTCTTGCTAGTTTTTTTCTATTTCCAAGGGTTTTTTTTCCTAGTCAAAAAAAAATTTTCTTTTCCAAAAAAAATTTGAGTTTTTCAAATATCGGCAAAAACTCAAAAATTGCACTTTTAAGCGGTAATCCGCGCTTCACGGCTATGAGGAGTGGTGGGGAGGGGGATCTTTTTTAAACATATTTTTTTTACCTTTAGCTTTTATTGTTGTTTTTTAATTCCTCACACCAGATTTACCTAGTTAGTTTAAGGTCCCAAGGGTTGCTTAAAAAAGCAAAAGGTTCATGAAAATGCTGAAGATATAGATATTTAGGGTCAATTTAATGTAATAATCAAGGTCGATTACTGACACTGCACCAACAATATGCAAAGGGCAACACTGCGATTGAAAAGTGTGGCCGGCCTACTACCTGCGAAATCCAAAACGCGGGATGATAGATCGGCGACACAGTCTACTAAATTACTGCTAAATTATCTTTTTTAGACAAGGGTCGGGTTGGTAGGGTTGTAAAATTGGGTAATAAACGGGTATTATTTAAACCGAACGTGCTTTTGTTCATATATTTGAGATTTAATAAAATGTATATAGGTTTTTTAATTTGACTTAATTATTATTGTAAAAGACTAAACTAGGAAGTAAAATAAAGGGATATTCTTTTAAACGTAAATTTTTATCATTATATTTTACAGGCAACCACAATAAATAAGCGCCAATGATTATTTTTCTTATTCTCGCTTTTTTTACAACCCCAAAAAATTTACAAGTATACTGGCATATCCCCTATAAAAATCAGATCAATCGAAGTTGCTTATGAGGTAAAATGTGAATTTCGGCATCAAATCGTTTTTCCGTCGGAAAGCACTTGATTAAAAATACCGTATTTTAAAACTTTGTTTTTCTATTTTCAGTTAAGTTTAATGAATTCCGATAACAATATATATTTTGAATTTGTAAAGAAATTTTTATACCCCCAATTCTTCAAACAAATTTTGCTCAACATTCTCTCCAAAATTTACGTGTGTTAAGGAAAGTTTGTCTGTGTAAATGCGCCTTTAGGATCGTAAAAATTAAAGTTTTCTTTTTATTTGTTGTCTTTCTTTCAATTTATAGCTTTTATTCACTTTCTACAGATTCAGAGAACACTAGGAAATAAACACTTAACACTATTCTAAACTTAATCGTAAGTGTCGTCTACCTATTTTCGTCTACCGTAATTTCGTCTAACCTTATTTTCGACCACCTTTCTTAATGATTTCGACTACCGCACGACTACCCTTTTTCTACCGCCAATCAGCTCTCTCCATTTTCCCTAACGTATCGCTCCCAGCAGACACAGTTCCCTCGGGCCTTCGTCGGCCCGATGTCGATTGCCGAATTTGCCGTCATCGACACGACGTCGATTTACAACATCGGACCAGCAGTATTTTTCGTCCGCTTTGCGATGTAGGCCCAATGTATGTTTGCCGACGCAGCGTTAGACTGTGGCCCGCCGTCGGCCAATGGTAAATTTTATTTTTTGCTGACATCGGCATACCGTCGCCTTACAATTAAGGTCCGATATGGTTTAACCACATGGTACTGACCAACCACCCATAAAGCTGCTTAATTTGGTCGGTCTAACGTAATCAAGCTGGTCTCGGCCCGACATCAGTAAACTATTCAAGTCCGACATTGGTTTCCTAAAGCGGTCCAACGTCGGCGATTGACGTAGGTCCGTCGGTGGTAGCTTAAAGCGGCCCGACAATGGCAAACCACAAAGGTCCGAATAATGGGTGGATAATAAGGCCCCACATCAGCCTCTCAAAACGGCCCGACGTCGGTGATTGACGAAGGTTCGTCGGTGGTTTCTTGACACGATCCGACATTGGCAAACTACAAAGTTTCGTTAATGCGGATGCTTAACCACTCGGGCTGGTTTAAGTGGCAGAAGAGGTGATTCTTGCAGAGAAGTCCACCATCTTGTCAAGTCCGCATTCTAGTTTTGAAATATAAATAGTGACATTAGCGCCATAGCAGTTTAAAAATTTTAAGGTGACGTAATTGGACCATCGTCAGTTGCCGATTCTCGACCAATCAAACAAAGTTCCAATCGGACCATCGTCGGCCCTAAAGCAGATAAAGTGGTCGTCGGCATAAAGTTCACTATAGTAAATCGGGCCATCGTCAGTTGTCGATTCTCGACCGATTAAACAAAGTTCCAATCGGACCATCATCGGCCGTAAAGCAGATAAGGTTTGTGTTGGCATAACGTTGACTATAGTAAATCGGGCCATCGTCAGTTGCGGATTCTCGACCGATTAAACAAAGTTCCACTTATTTACTTGTTTAGTTATACTTGTTTTACGCTACTATAGATTTAGCACATCCCAATCATTTGATAAGAATGTCTATTAGCACATCCTAAGAACCTGCATAGCATGTGATTAGGGCGGAACGTACTCTATTCTTAGCACATGCTTGGGATGTTCCAATGTTAATTTAGAACATTCTTAGCATATCCTTTTTCTTCTTGAGGATATTCTATGCACATGCGAAGGATGACAAATTGCCTCTTCTTAAGGCAACCATAATTTATTTAAAGCAAATTCAGGAAATACTTAGAGGAAAGTAGAGAGACTAAATAATTAAATCAACAACAGTCAACTTTTGCTTAAACTAAGAATAAAAATTCCTTGAAAGAAGGAATGGTATCTTTGATTTAAACAGATTGTACTTTTAAACCAACAAATCAAACTAAACAATAACCTAACCTAAATTATGACTACAACCTAAATTAAACCACGACGACCTGCACCTGCACAGTTCTGCAGAATTAGTGCTTAATTTTTTTTATCTCTATCATTCTTCAACATTGTATGGTCACAGCTTCCTAAACTTAGGGTTTCAAGAAAAAAAATATACATTCTCCAAATTTGCATTTTTTATAATCTTCGCAATAGCCTTGATCAAGAAAACCTGTTTTCGAAATCGTCTATGTGAAATTGAGTGTACAGTCGGCAGATCAATAAATTACTATAAAAAAAGGTAGTTTCTTATTAATTTAATAATCAGAAAATTTTAAACTACATAATTTTATACAAAAACTATACCATCTACTTCAAGAAAAAAAAGGCTGTTCCCCCCCTTCCGGCGGGCCCCCTTCCCCGCTGAATTGTTAGGAAGGGTACCTTCGATACTATTCATCAACTATAAATGCTTATCCTTTATAAATTTCAGATGATTTCAGCATATTTATTATGCTGGCTTGTCATTCCTTCCAATATTAAAAGCTTACCAAAGTTGGCCATGATTTGAAGTTTAAAATCAATTGCTCTTTCAATGACAGGTTCACTCCTGCACGTTTCATTCTTCTTTAGCAGCATGCAAATTGGTTTGGACCAACTATTCTAAAAATGGTGAAGCTAAATTCTCATGAAGAGTGCAGAAAATCGGTTTGCTTTTGTTGTTTCAATAAAGCCCGTAAAAAAAACTATAAAATTAGTGGCAAGCTGCTGACGTTATTAGAAAACAAGGGTGTCAACTTTAATCAATACGATAATTGAAATTTTTCAATTTTGTATAATCCACCCATCCAAGCTTCTTTGCTTCAGTTTTACACACAAAGCCCGGACCTAAATCCTTTGCTGCTACTATTACATATGCAAAAAAATTGGGGTGGGGCTATGCTAAAGAGGTTCTTCTATACCCATGCTAGTCAAAAGTTCGTACGAAAATCGCATATTAGTCTGGAAGAAGAGAAGTTTAATTAAGAAAAAATAATAATTAAACAGTGAAACTTGTCATGCAATATAACCCTTAGATAATTTTTGATAAATGTTGCTAACATAAAGTGTTCTGAAAAGAGCACCTATTTCCGAAAATAACAAAAAAAATGTTAAAGGTTTAGAAACAAAAACGTTTAACTAAAATAGACCCATCAAGTCATTCATAAATTGCTTTGAAACGCGATCAGTCTTTAGATTTAGGGAAAACCATTTTATGTTTCACTGGCAACGCTGCACCAGACATGCTCCTCCTCACACATGCTCCAACCAACTTACGTAGCAGCGGCCAGAAGCGACTTGTTATTTATAAATGTAAAAAGGTTTGGTCGTTATTTTCAAACTTGTCAATTTTTGTTGGAAATACAATCTTTAATTTTTTTATACTTAATAATTGATACCGAGGGTATGGAGAGGTATTATATTTGTCATTGTGAAAATATTTATGTAAAGATATAACATAGAAAATATTAATTTTTTAAATGTTCTCCAGATAGTTATCTGCCTAATTAGGGGTTAGGTACAATTTTTTTTCTACGAGTGTTTATGATGACTTTCTTGATCAAAAAGTAGTCTTTAGAACACACATTTCAAACTCAAAATTTAATAATTTGGTCCATAAAGTACCATTTACACCTTTACCTTTTTCACACGCATTTGCGAAGTAGTTTCTTTACCTATTTAATGTCAAGTGACCTGCAAAACTTTATTAAAAAATTACCATAGGTAAAAGTATTTTTTTAGCATGGCGTGAATTTTAAGTCTAATTGGAGTTTTTAGATGCATTTATAAACTAGATTAAATTAAAAATGGAAACAAAATTATTTTTTGGTTTTAATTTTAAAAATACCAAATATATATGGCAGAACCTTTTTATGCAAGTAGGAAATTGTTGTACTAAAAACGTGTCAAAAATGCCTTTTCCGCCCTTAAAGGCCATCGTGTGCAGAAAAGTATCACTTTCCACACTGTTTAGGCAAATTACCAAAAAAATAAGCAAATTCGACTGAAAATTGCTTATTTTTTTGGTAATTTGCCTAAACAGTGTGGAAAGTGATACTTTTCTGCACACGATGGCCTTTAAGGGCGGAAAAGGCATTTTTGACACGTTTTTAGTACAACAATTTCCTACTTGCATAAAAAGGTTCTGCCATATATATTTGGTATTTTTAAAATTAAAACCAAAAAATAATTTTGTTTCCATTTTTAATTTAATCTAGTTTATAAATGCATCTAAAAACTCCAATTAGACTTAAAATTCACGCCATGCTAAAAAAATACTTTTACCTATGGTAATTTTTTAATAAAGTTTTGCAGGTCACTTGACATTAAATAGGTAAAGAAACTACTTCGCAAATGCGTGTGAAAAAGGTAAAGGTGTAAATGGTACTTTATGGACCAAATTATTAAATTTTGAGTTTGAAATGTGTGTTCTAAAGACTACTTTTTGATCAAGAAAGTCATCATAAACACTCGTAGAAAAAAAATTGTACCTAACCCCTAATTAGGCAGATAACTATCTGGAGAACATTTAAAAAATTAATATTTTCTATGTTATATCTTTACATAAATATTTTCACAATGACAAATATAATACCTCTCCATACCCTCGGTATCAATTATTAAGTATAAAAAAATTAAAGATTGTATTTCCAACAAAAATTGACAAGTTTGAAAATAACGACCAAACCTTTTTACATTTATAAATAACAAGTCGCTTCTGGCCGCTGCTACGTAAGTTGGTTGGAGCATGTGTGAGGAGGAGCATGTCTGGTGCAGCGTTGCCAGTGAAACATAAAATGGTTTTCCCTAAATCTAAAGACTGATCGCGTTTCAAAGCAATTTATGAATGACTTGATGGGTCTATTTTAGTTAAACGTTTTTGTTTCTAAACCTTTAACATTTTTTTTGTTATTTTCGGAAATAGGTGCTCTTTTCAGAACACTTTATGTTAGCAACATTTATCAAAAATTATCTAAGGGTTATATTGCATGACAAGTTTCACTGTTTAATTATTATTTTTTCTTAATTAAACTTCTCTTCTTCCAGACTAATATGCGATTTTCGTACGAACTTTTGACTAGCATGGGTATAGAAGAACCTCTTTAGCATAGCCCCACCCCAATTTTTTTGCATATGTAATAGTAGCACTAAAAGGTATTGAATAGAGCTACAAAAAAAATATAGCCTTATCAACATCTCGCAAAGTTTGTAGAAATGCCAGCGAGAGATATTGCGTTATTATTTTTTGAGGAAAATTTTCATAATTTTGCATTAGTGGATTTTTCAAATTCAACTGTTGCTGAGGACGCTACTGAAAAAAAAATTGAACAAACTGTGACAAGATTAAAAGGCATATTTAAACGTTATTCGAAAAGTACACATAACAACAACAATGGCAACATATATATCGGCAAAAAAAAAAAGTCCCTGATGCCGCAGATTTAAAAAAAAAACAATTATTTCGGTACCCTTTGTACTAAAAAGGCCACGGGTACCGTAATCTGTACCAGAAAATATTTTAAAAAGCAGCAAAAGAAAGGTAAGATAATGGGTCAATTTTTAAAGTCAATAAATATAATTTCGGAATTCAAACCTAAAAACCAGAACAAAGGAGAATAACTTGCAAAGAAGTTGAAAAAGCTGAAATTTCAACATTTTTCCACAACGAGCTGCTACTGTTTTCGTACCACTTACTTATAAACAAAAACGAATACCTAGTTAAATAAACCAATGATTTAGTTTTCTGGAAATGAAAAACGTTCTTAAGTGGGAGTCTTAGTTTTTGATATATTCATGAAAAACTTAAGTAATGCTTAGATTTTCTTCTTTTCTATTAAAAATTCGATTACCGCCCCCCAAGGGGTAGGCCGAAATTATTTGACTTTTGATTGTAATATAGTCATGGTGTCATGTCACAAAAGTTTAAACAATCTTACACATTTTTTGAAAATTTTAAAGAAATAAACGGACTATATAATTGTAATAAAAGAAAAAACGAACCTCTGCGTTCTGCGGTAAAAAGTGGAGAACCTTAAACAAACACATAAATAACTTCCAAATGCTAACAAACTCTTTTGCGCATCTTCTTGGCATTGCTTGATTGATTGCAATAAATGTCTACATTTACATATGTTTTTAAAGCTTGAAACAAGTAATCTTTGTTTTTGAACTTTTTTGGATATTTCTTCCTAACATCTTCCTCCAATTGATGCCATAAATTTTCTAAAGGATTTAGGTCCGGGCTTTGTGTGTAAAACTGAAGCAAAGAAGCTTGGATGGGTGGATTATACAAAATTGAAAAATTTCAATTATCGTATTGATTAAAGTTGACACCCTTGTTTTCTAATAACGTCAGCAGCTTGCCACTAATTTTATAGTTTTTTTTACGGGCTTTATTGAAACAACAAAAGCAAACCGATTTTCTGCACTCTTCATGAGAATTTAGCTTCACCATTTTTAGAATAGTTGGTCCAAACCAATTTGCATGCTGCTAAAGAAGAATGAAACGTGCAGGAGTGAACCTGTCATTGAAAGAGCAATTGATTTTAAACTTCAAATCATGGCCAACTTTGGTAAGCTTTTAATATTGGAAGGAATGACAAGCCAGCATAATAAATATGCTGAAATCATCTGAAATTTATAAAGGATAAGCATTTATAGTTGATGAATAGTATCGAAGGTACCCTTCCTAACAATTCAGCGGGGAAGGGGGCCCGCCGGAAGGGGGGGAACAGCCTTTTTTTTCTTGAAGTAGATGGTATAGTTTTTGTATAAAATTATGTAGTTTAAAATTTTCTGATTATTAAATTAATAAGAAACTACCTTTTTTTATAGTAATTTATTGATCTGCCGACTGTACACTCAATTTCACATAGACGATTTCGAAAACAGGTTTTCTTGATCAAGGCTATTGCGAAGATTATAAAAAATGCAAATTTGGAGAATGTATATTTTTTTTCTTGAAACCCTAAGTTTAGGAAGCTGTGACCATACAATGTTGAAGAATGATAGAGATAAAAAAAATTAAGCACTAATTCTGCAGAACTGTGCAGGTGCAGGTCGTCGTGGTTTAATTTAGGTTGTAGTCATAATTTAGGTTAGGTTATTGTTTAGTTTGATTTGTTGGTTTAAAAGTACAATCTGTTTAAATCAAAGATACCATTCCTTCTTTCAAGGAATTTTTATTCTTAGTTTAAGCAAAAGTTGACTGTTGTTGATTTAATTATTTAGTCTCTCTACTTTCCTCTAAGTATTTCCTGAATTTGCTTTAAATAAATTATGGTTGCCTTAAGAAGAGGCAATTTGTCATCCTTCGCATGTGCATAGAATATCCTCAAGAAGAAAAAGGATATGCTAAGAATGTTCTAAATTAACATTGGAACATCCCAAGCATGTGCTAAGAATAGAGTACGTTCCGCCCTAATCACATGCTATGCAGGTTCTTAGGATGTGCTAATAGACATTCTTATCAAATGATTGGGATGTGCTAAATCTATAGTAGCGTAAAACAAGTATAACTAAACAAGTAAATAAGTGGAACTTTGTTTAATCGGTCGAGAATCCGCAACTGACGATGGCCCGATTTACTATAGTCAACGTTATGCCAACACAAACCTTATCTGCTTTACGGCCGATGATGGTCCGATTGGAACTTTGTTTAATCGGTCGAGAATCGACAACTGACGATGGCCCGATTTACTATAGTGAACTTTATGCCGACGACCACTTTATCTGCTTTAGGGCCGACGATGGTCCGATTGGAACTTTGTTTGATTGGTCGAGAATCGGCAACTGACGATGGTCCAATTACGTCACCTTAAAATTTTTAAACTGCTATGGCGCTAATGTCACTATTTATATTTCAAAACTAGAATGCGGACTTGACAAGATGGTGGACTTCTCTGCAAGAATCACCTCTTCTGCAACTTAAACCAGCCCGAGTGGTTAAGCATCCGCATTAACGAAACTTTGTAGTTTGCCAATGTCGGATCGTGTCAAGAAACCACCGACGAACCTTCGTCAATCACCGACGTCGGGCCGTTTTGAGAGGCTGATGTGGGGCCTTATTATCCACCCATTATTCGGACCTTTGTGGTTTGCCATTGTCGGGCCGCTTTAAGCTACCACCGACGGACCTACGTCAATCGCCGACGTTGGACCGCTTTAGGAAACCAATGTCGGACTTGAATAGTTTACTGATGTCGGGCCGAGACCAGCTTGATTACGTTAGACCGACCAAATTAAGCAGCTTTATGGGTGGTTGGTCAGTACCATGTGGTTAAACCATATCGGACCTTAATTGTAAGGCGACGGTATGCCGATGTCAGCAAAAAATAAAATTTACCATTGGCCGACGGCGGGCCACAGTCTAACGCTGCGTCGGCAAACATACATTGGGCCTACATCGCAAAGCGGACGAAAAATACTGCTGGTCCGATGTTGTAAATCGACGTCGTGTCGATGACGGCAAATTCGGCAATCGACATCGGGCCGACGAAGGCCCGAGGGAACTGTGTCTGCTGGGAGCGATACGTTAGGGAAAATGGAGAGAGCTGATTGGCGGTAGAAAAAGGGTAGTCGTGCGGTAGTCGAAATCATTAAGAAAGGTGGTCGAAAATAAGGTTAGACGAAATTACGGTAGACGAAAATAGGTAGACGACACTTACGATTAAGTTTAGAATAGTGTTAAGTGTTTATTTCCTAGTGTTCTCTGAATCTGTAGAAAGTGAATAAAAGCTATAAATTGAAAGAAAGACAACAAATAAAAAGAAAACTTTAATTTTTACGATCCTAAAGGCGCATTTACACAGACAAACTTTCCTTAACACACGTAAATTTTGGAGAGAATGTTGAGCAAAATTTGTTTGAAGAATTGGGGGTATAAAAATTTCTTTACAAATTCAAAATATATATTGTTATCGGAATTCATTAAACTTAACTGAAAATAGAAAAACAAAGTTTTAAAATACGGTATTTTTAATCAAGTGCTTTCCGACGGAAAAACGATTTGATGCCGAAATTCACATTTTACCTCATAAGCAACTTCGATTGATCTGATTTTTATAGGGGATATGCCATATGCCAGTATACTAGAAAATTTTCCTAAAAATATAACGCATTATCTCTCGCTGGCATTTCTACAAACTTTATGAGATTCTGATAAGACTATATTTTTTTGTAGCTCTATTCATTCCCTTTTAGAGCAGCTATTACATATGTAAAAAAATTGGGGTGGGGCTATGGTAGAGACGTTCTTCTATACCCATGCTAGTCAAAAGTTTGTACGAAAATCGCATATTAGTCTGGAAGATGAGGAGTTTAATTAAGAATAAATAATAATTAAGCAGTGAAAATTGGCACGCATAATAAGTAGAGCCTTAGATAATTTTTGATAAATGTTGCTAACGTAAATTTTTTCGAAAAGGGCCCCTATTTTCGAAAATAACACAAAAATTGTTAACGGTTTATAAATAATGGTGAAGCAATGAAATTTGGCACAAATGGTCATTGACCCCGCAATTTTTTTTCGAAACTTATTTATGCGAGATCTCTTGCCTAGGACCCTAATTCTCGACGTTAAACAAAAAATAGGAAAATATTAATACCAGCCATTGAAAAAGTGATAGAACTATCAGATTAAGAACAAATATTTGTCGCTATATTGGCTTAAATTAAAAACTAAAAAGTTTTATGTAGAGGGCCCCAATTCTTGAAGTTTTTTGAAAAAACAACATTAAATATCACCTCAAGCCGAAGGATAGAATAATGGAATTTGGCACAAATGATCACAGAGTCCCTTAGTACCAAATGTTCTAGGACCCTTACTCTCGCAGTTAGTTTTAGAAAATGAACTTTTAACGTCAAAAAACGGCAAACTAACAGGTCTTGTTTTAGTAGAAAAGTAAATGTTATTTGTTGTATAAAGTCCTCTACAAAAGCTCGCTATTTTTGAAAGAAGTTTGAATTAAGCCTCCAAGATCCTGCTTTTTGTTTTCTAATCTAATTTTCTATTAATACAAAATTACGGGAAACATTAGCCAACCCTTTTCCAAAAGTAAACAAAAATATTAAACATAAACCTAAATTTTTGCTGTCAGATGGATGTCAGTTGCTTTCACTAGTGACGCAATCGACGCGCTTGCGCGGCAGACTCCTCATCTCTGGATTATTTCCAGGCTAACTTGATTGGGAGGCACTGTTATTTTTATTTTAAGTGTTAAATTTATACATTTTGGAAAAAAATTTAATTTAATTTTTTATTAGGTATATGCTGTTTTGTAAATATGTTTTCCTACGAGCGTGCAGAAAAGTTACTTTTCCGCACGATTTTTCGTTTTGAAAGTTGAACATTTTTTTGTATTGTTAAAAATGAAGATATTTAAGATTAATTGAATGATTTATATGTAACTATTCTATCTTGTGTGTCATTTTATAGCATTATTATAAAATCTTTGCGTATTAAAAACATTTTTTTTGATAAATAAGATGTACAAAAACACTCTTAGGAAAAACATTGTACCTCACTCTTGCGGAAAATGCCTTTTCCACCCTTGACGGTTGCTTGAACTCCGCTTCGGGTCGTTTTTGCAACTGCCACCGCGTGCGGAAAAGTACCACTTTCCGCACTTTTTAGGTAATTAACTATTTCATACGAGCGTTTGGAAAATCGTATTTTCCAGACTACAGTGCGAAAAGTCACTTTTTTAAATGGGCGTGCGGAAATTAGTACTTTTCCGTGCGATTTTACTTTCCGCTCAATTTTTACCTTTCTGCACGATTTTTCCTTTTTTGCCCAATTAGATATATAGATTATAGATACAAAAATAATTTCTTCTCTATTTCATATATTTTCCTTTATGGAGAAGAAAATACTCTTAGAAAAATATTTCGTCCCTAGAAAAGAAAAATGCTCTTTTCGTAAAGCGTTAGGCGTCTAGGTAAATAAATAAATGTTTAGTAATTTTAAAACTTATTGTTAAATAAATAAACTCCTATGCAAATGTTCTTAGAACATTTGGTACTAAGGGAATTTGTGATCATTTGTGCCAAATTCTAGGATTCGATCGTTATGCTTTAGGTGTTATTTAATATTCAAAAATTATCTAAGAGTTTACTTATTATGCATGCCAAGTTTAACTGCTAAATTATTATTTTTTCTTAATTAAACTCCTCATCTTCCAGACTAATATGCGTACAAACTTTTGACTAGCATGGCTATAGAAGAACCTCTCAAGCATAGCCCCACCCCATTTTTTTTGCATATGTATTAGCAGCCCCAAAAAGGGAATGAATGGACTTACAAAAAAAATATACCCTTATTAAAATCTCACAAATTTTGTAGAAATGCCAGCGAGAGATATTGCGTTGTTATTTTTTGACGAAAATTGCCACAATTTTGAATTAGTGGATTTTCCAAATTTAACCGTTGCTGAGGACGCTACTGAAAAACAAATTGGACAAACTGTGACAAGATTAAAAGGCATATTTAAGCGTTATTCGAAAAATATACATAGCAACAAAAATGGCAACTTATTTATAGGCAAAATAAATTAAAACCCCGATGCTGCAGATTTAAAAAAAAAAAATATATATATTTCGGTACCCTTGGTGCTAGAAAGGCTACGGGTAGCGTAATCTGCTCCAGAAAGTATTTTAAAAAGCAGCAAAGAAAGGTAAGATAATGTGTCAATTTTTAAAGTCAATAAATATGATTTCCTAATTAAAACCTAAAAACCAGAACAAAGGAAATTAACTTGCAAAGAAGTTGAAAAAGCTGAAATTTTAACATTGTTCCAAAACGAGCCAATACTGTTTTCGTACTACTTACTTTTAAACAAAAACGAATGCCTTGTTAAATAACCCAATGATTTGGCTTTCTGGAAATGAAAACCGTTCTTAAGTGGGTGTCTTAGTTTTTGAGATATTCGTGAAAAACTTGAGGAATGTTTAGACTTTCCCCTTTTCTATTAAAAATTTGGTTACCTCCCCCCCCCCCCAAGAGACGTAGGCCGAAATTATTTGACTTTTGTCATGTCATAAAAGTTTAAACAATCTTACACATTTTTTGAAAATTTTAAAGAATAAACGGACTATTCGCAAAATGTATTTGCCTTCTCAAGGCTATTTTGAATTGGTTGCTAATATCTTCTCCGTGGTTGTACGCTATGTCCTCAAAATCACATTCATTTTGGACACAATTTTTGACTCAGGACTTGGTAAACAATGGGCTTGAGGACATATCGTACAACCACGGAGAAGATATTAGCAACCAATTCAAAATAGCCTTGAGAATGCAAATACATTTTGCGAAACGTTGGCATTTCGAAAAAAAGGCGTTTCATTTTAGTTGATAGATTAAAAAGAATTAATCACGATCGTCAACCATTCTAAAAAACAATTTATCTCTGTAGTGCCAAAAGTTACAATTTATTACCCGAAAATATTAAAGCAAATAATAAAAAATTTATGCATTTGATAAACTGTGTAGTGAATTTGTTTCTGGAAATTTTGCAATATTTCCTGTCTTATTTTATAAACTAACAGGACCAATTATTAACAGCCACTTGCACCGACGTTTTTCTAATGGTTCTTTAACAAAAGAACCTTTAAATTTTAAAGGACATTTAATTTTAAATGACTTGCACAGGCTCAATTTTTTCGAACTTTTACTAAAGGCTCTTTATTTTCTTCACAGTACGGCAACGTCGCACGTATTTAGGGATTTCTGGGTTTTTTTGTTAGTATCTCTGTCTTCAATAACCTAAAACTTTCACATATTTTTTTTATTTTATTTTTTATGGTTCTGTTGTTTTCATGTGATATTTTTTGATGATGAATTGTTCATCTAGTCGAGGGAGCTATAGTTGTTACATGGACTATGAACATAATATAAGCTATTGTGCAGTGCTTCAATTTCAATGGAGGCTAAAAAGAGAAAAAGGAGGCTGAATCTTAGTCCCAGGGAGCTGTCGCCCATCTATTCAATATTACTCCAAAATATCCATGGATGCTGCACATGCTAGCAGTGAAACAGCTAGAGGTCAAGGAACAGGACAAAGAGGCAAGTCAAAAGGGTAAGTATTTTGATAATGAAATATAGCGATCTATGTATAATGCTAAACAACATTTTCTTTAAAAGTAGTTATCGGCCTACTTAATTATACTCTCCAGTTTAACAGAAGACATATATATATATTGAAAGATCCATCTACAACAAATTTTTGATGCACTTAATTAATTGCTCCAATCCTTGCCATTCGAATTAAAATATTTGAGAATCTTTTATTATTATTATTATTAAATCCTTTATTTGGTAAATACCTAACTTGGTTTTTAATTTATTGTAGGGTACCAATCAAAGGAGGCCATCTGCCACCGTAGTTAGAATCATGGCATCAAGTACCTTAGCAGAGAAATATGACTTCCTAGCGGACAAAAAGAATATGATTGCTGACATCACCCTAAAAAAGTTGGAAAGAGAAGCATTACATACTGACAAGAGCATAAACTCCGGAAGAAAAACCTGGAGATAAAAATAGAAGTACTCGCTGATTTTTTTTAACACTATACAATACATTCAATTAACTGCGAGAGTGGATTTGGTCACATTTAACAATTCAATTAAATATATTCATCTATATGAAGCTTTAGGAGAAACCAATCTCTCTTGAATGTGTTACATATTACATGAAAGGTACCCCAACTAGCAATTTGTCGACGACTCAACGTTGTGCACCGCGTGCCAACGTTGCGTCGCAACGTTTACTTTTACTCAAACACCACCCACTTTTGCACCAATTTGGTGGATGATTTTTTGGTTGAGTCAACGTCCCGATCGCGACTACAGTTGAAGTAATAGTTCAATGGGTTTTGGAGTACAATTATTTGTTCAAAATATTGTTCATTACGTAAAATGATAATTAACACCATAATATTATTAAAATAAAATGATATTCTATGTCATATATCATGTTTTGCATCATCAAAACATGCGAACCAATGCCAAAATATATAAACAGACGGTAGTTTACTGTCAAATGTGCAGGTCGTAGCTTTAAAAAACAAGCGCGCCCTCGATTAAGATGATTTTATGAAACTAAAAAAAAAATCATGACTTAAAACTCGCTTCGAAAAACCTCTGAAGGTGTTGCTTAGGATTCCTAAGAACAAAATACGAATTTTTACACGCAAAAAGATCGTAGTTTATTGTAGAAAAAGGTAAAAAAAAAATTATGTTTGTTTACATATTAGCATACAGTGGTTTTTACAATCAATCATGGCGGCACTTATTAGTTTCTATGACAACCAAAGGAGTCCCGTCTCTCGACCGCTGTAACTACTTAACTTTGTTTTGAACTGATCCCCTAATTTAAAAGACGCGAACACGCCTCAATTTTTACCCAATCGAAATTGCTCCACAGTTTGGCATTCTGCTGCTCACTTAATTTCCGTCCTTGTTGTTTACACAGGACCTTCCTTTTTCTTTTCCGCCACACAGAAGATGACACATTTTGATCCGGTATATCAGCTAAATGCTAGGCTAAAGTCTTCTGCGACTATAAAATATCGAAGAATATTTATACAATTTGTTCCTTTTCATAGCGCAAATTGTTGAAACAAAACTAATAGAAACTCTACAAAACACTTTTGACGTTTGTATGACAGACAGCAGTGCTCCAAAATTGGTTTGTTGCAAACGTAACAGAAAACTTGGTTAGATGAAAACAGGCGTGCCCGCGTCTCCAACAAACGGGCCAGAAAACGTGGGGCAAATTGAGCAATTTTCGGTTTAGCACACACCGATTTGCAGTCGGCGCCTTCACAACTAAGGAATTACTGTTAGTAAAATAGACGGTCATAAATAGTTGTGATGGTGACTGAAGTTGTGATAAACGTTTAGGCGTCGTATAATAGTCGAAGTTGTCGACGGTCGCCATGATAACTATTCTTTATCCGTAAAACAACGTTTAAAATTAGTGCAACTCTAATTTTTACAACTTGCACAACTAAAAATTGCTAGTTGGGACCTGCCGTTTTTGCATTTTATTAGTTTTTTAATTTTAAAATAGGTAACTTATAATTGTTTTTTTTGCGCCTTAAAGGAGATTTGTTATTAAACTGGTTATTTTGCTAGATAAGAAAAATTTGACTGTTTTTCACAGGGTTTTACTGTGAGTAGTAGTATAAGTTTAAGAGTTGTACTTATGTACATTTTGTTATTTTGTCTCAGGCCTCTTTGGACTTTTGCAATCGAGCGGTATTATAATTTGTTTATTTTGAGTAGGAAGTGCGTGGGCTGGCACTTATTTTTTTGTCGTTTTTTAGTTACAGGTACAGGGTGAAAAAAATCGCCTTGTGTACAGAAAAAACAATACAGTTTATTAAAATAAAGAAAATTTAAAACATGTTGTTTATTTTACTGACATACCTATATATTAAAAAACCACCAAAAAAATTATCATAATCAACAATTTAAAAAAAAACAGCAATTGTAAAACCCTAAAATGCACAGCTGCTTTTTTGTACGTTATAATTTTGCCAAAGAAATGAAATTATTTTTTATTTTTCTTTAGCACATAATAAATAATTTTCATTCTGCACAACATTATGACGTTGGTGGTCTTGACCATACATTTCAATTTGTTGAGTTTGCATAAGATAATTTAATATTCTTCATTGTTTATATCACAGAAGCAGCTACTATTATTGTCAGAACTGTGTCCAGTATAAGGCAAAGCCCATAAGCCATAACTGGAAACCGACGTTTCCAGATCCCAAATGTAGGTTCTATTGAAGTTCTTGTTCGAATTAAGGCTTCATTATACAGTTGTTCACCTGGTATAATTGGATTTGCTAAAGGTGTCAGGAGGTAATTTGAAAGACCATATCCACTCCTGAAAATAAGAAAAAAAGTAGGTAAGGAGAGGGCTATAATTTACTGATGACAACTAAAACAGTCACAGTTTATATGATATATCATTCATTCATTCAGGGAGCTGTTGGAGAAGCTTGTTTATAAACACTGGATTATTATAGTTTTGATCAATATTAGGTAAAAATCATTTTATAAAAAATAATAACTGATCCTGGAAAATGATCAGAGTGTTGGGCAAAAATATGCATCCAATGTATATAAACAAAAACAATTGCAATTATAAACATTTTGGGAACCAACTTTTAACCCCCTCTCACCACGTGTAAAATATTGAATAAGTACCTACCTGACATCTAGATATTCCAATAGATCCTCAACATGTGTTAACCTGAATCTTCGAGGCACCTTCGAGTGAAGCCAAAATAAACAAAATCCAATATTTCAAGAGCATCCTCTACCAGTTCATCTTCAATAATGTTTACATATTCCATAATAACATTTGATGAATTTTCTTTTTTCTTGCGTTTTGAACAAAAATAAACTATACGATAAAAAATGGGTCGCAAAACTAACCTCAAAAGAGCTAACTGAGCTTTAAAGATCGGTTAATTGACCAAATTTGGCCAGTTAGTTAATGCTCTTTTAAAGAACGTTTAAAAGACCATTAAAGTCGGAGCAAGACATAAAATACGCTAAAGGTACTTTAAAGGTCCTTTAGCCTAAAGGACCATTAAAAAAAAAGTCAGTGCAAGTGTCTGTTAATCACTTAAATTATTATATTATTTACTTTGTAACCTCTTCACTGTTTTCATTTAATTTTAAAAAATTAATGAAACCATCTACTATTTGTCAAAATAGATTTTTTTGCAATTTAAAAAATATAAGTAGTGGGCTTTGTGTTGGCTAAAATAGGAGAATTGCTGTTTATTTATTTTTGTTTTACTTATGTCGGTCGGGGAAAGGCTATAGGGATTACCATTGGAGTAATGACTGGTGCATGCATTACTACTACATGCGCTTCATGCACCTAACCTATTGTACGAGGGTCATTTTTCCAAGAATCACCTTAAACCTACCTTTTTTGTTATATATATATTTTATTTTTTTGAAAACTTTGTGTTAATTTTTTTTTTGATGTCTGGTACATGCAAGTGCTAGAACACCTAGGTGCTATTTTGAATTTTTTAACGGTTTAGGTATTATTTATATATAGCTTTGTAAAATTAACTGGAAAGAATTTGTAAATACCTACAAAAGAAATGAAATATAATTAAAAAATTCAATTTTTTCAATTAAATCAAGGGCATTAAATATTTTTGATCAAACAAAATTATATTGAGCCTGAAATAGTAGTTCTCCTAAAACTCTGTACTCACTATGCAACTTTTTCATGCTTCTCAGAAAGTTGCATACATCTTAGGTGTACACACTCGTCAAAAAATGAAGCGTGATGCTAAATGCGCGAAAATAGAACATGTTCTATGTTTGTTTGAAAGTTTGAGACAACGATGTATTTGAAATTAACCCTTTGTTTCGAACCTCCAATGTCTATATTTTTTTTATTTATACACGACGTTTTGATCAGTACAATCTATTTCTAAGGCTAAGTACTTATATAATATAGGAAGTGACACCGTGAAGTTTAAGAAGTGGGCTCGGCCCAAGGAGGGGCTTCCAAATATTTGGAATTTCAACAGTTGGTTTACCTGATTCTGCCCAATAAAGGCAGCTTCAAGGAATTTTCGTTTCTACCAGTGTGACTCCTTGTGCTTCTGTCCACTTTGCTTCTGTCCACTTCATTCGATGTTGCTTTTACCATGCGTGTTAGCGATTCCTGATTTCGTTGTTTTACCTCTTTGGGTATTCGTCTGATGTTCTTTAAGCCTAACAGATAGTGGTCTTTTTGTTTCACCTATGTATGATTCACCACACTCACAAGGAACTTGGTAAATCCATTCTTTATTTTGTTTATTCTCCGGTTTGGTTTTAGTAAGAAGGATTCGAATTGTTTTGTTATATTTAAAGCTGTTTTAATATTAAAGTTGTTCGCTACTCTTCGAATTTTCTTTGATACTCCTCTAATTTGTGTAATTGTAAGGAATGCATTTGCCTGGTTTTGTTCTTGTAATCTCTGTCCTAATTGCGAAAATTTAGAAATAGTATCTGTTATAAGTTTAAGGCTGTAACCATTCTGCTGCAGATCCTTCTTCATTCATTCAAGTCATGTGATTTGTTACAAATTTAAACGGCTCTATTACACAAAGTTCTTATTATCCCTCGTTTGGTTGTAGCAGAATGATTTGAACCTTGATTTAAGTATTGTCCTGTGTGAGTGGGTTTACGATAGACTGTTGTTCTGATGTCGCTTTCTACTCGTTTGACAAGTAAAAAAAAGGAATTTGACAATTTTGCTCCAACTCCATTGTGAATTTAATGATTGTTGTTGTATATTATTTAGGTGGTGAAGAAATTCTGAAAGTTGTTGGCCATTCCCGGCCAGACAATAAAAGTTTCATCAACATATCTTAGCCAGAGCTTAGGTTTATATGCTGTGGTATCAACCGCGTGTGATTCGAACCACTCCATCTAAATATTGGCCACCACTGTCGATAGCGATGAATCTATTGGCAGGCCATCATCCTGAGTATAAAATCTATCTTTCACCTGAAAATAAGAGTTATGTAGACAGCACTCCAACAACTCCCGGCAGCGGCAGGCTGGTACGTTCATAAAGAGATTAGTCATCAACCAGTCTCTGTCTAATAATATCTAGCGATTCCTTTATCGGGATATGGGTGTATAGACTTTCGACATCAAAACTGACAAATCTATCCTCGGGTCCTGAAACAAAAGATTTAAGAATATTAACAAAATGGTTGGAATTTTCTACAAATGAAGCGGTCTTGCCCGGCCGGTTTTTTTATGTTGTCAACTTGCCGACCAGCTGTGAATGTTAGGTTATGAGTTTTATTTTTGAATTTCCGACAAATATTCCACTTCCTCTTCCATTTAAAAAAAAAAAAACAAAATAACTCAAAATACAAAAATTAAGGTTAGGAATAAAAGTAAACAAAGCAGTTAAAAATCTAGTGCTATTTTGATATTTTTGACTACTGATTTTTTTTTCTCAAAAAAAAATATGCATAGTGTGAACACCCCCCCCACCAGCTCCATGCTTCAAAAAAAAAGATGCATATAAAAGATTGCATTATTTTGATGCATAGTGAGAACAGGGCTTAACAGTGCCCAAAGTTGCGTTTTCCCGCACGCAAAAGCAGTTAGATGAACGACGCAATCCACACTGTGCAGGAAGATAATACTTTGCGTTATACAAACTTAATGTAACGTAATGTATTGTATTACGTTCCAGCACGTGGTTCTGGTTCAATTTAAGCTGCTACCTTCATCAAGTCAACAAATGTGACTGCTTCAAATATTTATAATTTTGCCAATAACCACCACAACATCAGAAAGATCTTTTTCAAATATAAAATACCTTCAAAATTACATGAAATATACAACTGTTTAAAATTTTGAGACAATGGAGTGCAAAGTACGATCTATTCCTAAGGCTACGTACCCATATACTATGGGAAATGACTCAACCGTGAAGTTTAAGGCGTTGGCTCCGCCCAAGGACGGGCTTTCAAATATTTGGAAATTCAACACTTGTTTTACTGAAAATACCCTGATTCTGCCCAATAAAGGCAGCTTCAAGGAATTTTCGTTTCTTCCAGTGTGAAGACGATCAGATTGTACTGATCGAAATGTCGCACAGTGTTCGATTTTCAGAAAAACGCGGACATAAATGGAAAAATTAAAAATGTATCTAAATTTGCTCCTATATTGTTGTCCAGATACTACACTGAGAAAAAGTTAAAAAAGAAAAACACCACAAGTGCGAAATCCGGATCTACGGTTACCATTACCTTTTTTGAGGGAAAGCTCGCTATTCATTCATTTTGTTATTTATTCACCCTCACTAAATTTTAAATTTATCAACTCCAGAGCTTAGGATATCTGTAAGGAAGATTATATCTGTCTCCGTAGCTCAATTTTTCTTCAAATTGAAGGTACATCTGCCGATTCTGCAATTTGACACATGGTTGTCTTTTACATGAATCCTGTGCCACATTTTTTCATCATCATTTCATTTTCTAATTCCTAGCACCGTACTGATGAGCACCACAAGTGCGAAATCCGGATCTACGGTTACCATTACTTTTTTTGAGGGAAAGCTCGCTATTCATTGATTTTGTTATTTATTCACCCTCACTAAATACCTTTTTAAATTTATTTTTATTTATTTATTATTATTCAAAATATAGGGGTAAAGAGAGTGCTTGCTACAAAAATTTAAAGATAAACAAAATGTGAATGTGGATGAAATGATGAAACCATCAGGAAAAGGATTGATGAAACGCTCAAAGTCGTAAATATACATTCTATTCTTATTTTTACGCCGTGTTGCGTTCGGGAAAAGGGTCTTCTTGCAAAGGCCGCGCGCAAGGTCCGTGGCTGTCGCCCTTGCGCGCGACGCACATAGGGATGACAACTGATGTCCTGGCTGATAAAAAATCAACCCTATCGCACATCGAGACGGCATTAACGCGAATATTCGGAAACTATAAAACGCATTGATAAATAAGCAACAAGGGTAGTGTGTCAGTGCCATGCAAGGTTAAACGTGTCAAAAATCGTCGTATCAATTCCGCTCTCCCCTTAATTAAATTTCTAGTTTCCAGAGATCGATTTTACAGAGGGTTACGACGGACCGCCACTAAAAGCACAAATCTAATAAAATCATGTTTTCCGGTCTAACAAATCAAGTGAGCTCATGGATGGGGAGCGTCAAAGGGGACACCGAGGAGAAGGTCCCCACTCCGACTGAGGACACCAACAGCTTATTAAAAGACGAGCCCTTGAAACTTCCAGAAGGAGTCAGGTAGGTCCTTTAATAACTGGGTCAAGTTGGGTAATATGCGTGTCGGTTCCCTAATATAGTTAAGTGCCCTTTGACTTTCAGACCACAATGACATTGCCTTTGGGCCGTTTCTCCTCTAACTAGCAGATCTTTAATACACCGAGTATTTTATTTACAATTGCCTAAAAGTATTCCACACTTAATCACGACTAGTCCGGGTTTTACAACCTGCAGAAAAAATAATATTTTTTTCTTTATGTTAATCTGAAGTTATAGGTGTTTTTCATCGCACATTTGGACCACAATAATGGACAAAATGTGAAGCACCGACCAGTATTAAACAAGCCACATTGTCTTTAAGAATATATCAAAATAGCTAATTATGTCTAAAATGCAAGTTTTGAGGCGTGTATTATAATTGTGTTAAAAAACAGCTGTTTTGGAGGTCACATATCATTGGCGAATAGAGGGGGAGGTTGCGGGGGGCAATCTAATCATTTTTTTGGGTAAAACCAAGAGCTCTTATTAAGATATCGTATATATTACTGACGGGAAATATATAGTTTTATAAGCTAACGTAGGCCAAACAGATTTTTTTAGTCTCAATGTGCACTGAAAAAAATGGTATTCTGTATTTAAAAATAGCCCTATTTATATTGCAAGAATATTTGAACGCACCCCTTCAAGGAAGAACAAGTGACTGTATCGCCTGCCAGAATAGCAGATGAGAATCCATTGCGAAAAAGACTTAAATTTGACGTTTTCAAATCTGCTTTTTTATTAAATGAAAATTTTGACACTCTTTTCCTAATTTAAAAAAAAATATTGTGCAGAATATTGCTGATGTGAAAACTTTTTTGAGAAACGACAAGTTTTGAGAACGAGATGAAATTAAAAAAAATGAGTAAGTGAACCGATTATCGGAGTATCTTTAGTAAAACTGACTAGTATGCAGGGAAAATTCACCGTCAATCTCCTTTGATTGCCATTTTTTCCACTAGATCCTTAGAAAATTGGTATTTTTTTCTTGCGAAATTCCTTCTACATCTATAATACGTCCAAAATACCAACAAATTTTACTCAAGTTTGAAGATAAACTTACAAGATTAGATTAAAAAGCACATGCGTCCCATAGTCCTAAACCTTAGTCCATCTTAGTAAATACCGCCCAAGAGTCGAAAATGACAGCAAACGATTCAGTGGAAACACACGATAAAATGGTTATCTATAAAAAAGTTCAAAATTTTGCTTTGTTTTGTCACAAAAAATAAAAAACCTAATTTTTAGTTTTTTTTAAAGCAGTTATTGATTTTCAGAAGCCATTTGCCACTATATTAAGGCAAAATTAAAAAAAAAGTTTGAAATAAAACTTGTAGAGTAACCATTTTTCTTTAATGTTAATGTATAGAAGTTATATGTGCACTTGTATATTACATTTATTTCAATGGAAAAACAAATTGGTTTTCACTAGAAAGACCACGCGCGAAGTTGTTTTTACAAGCTTTTATTTAACCACACCACTATGTATGTATGTATGTTCGGGTCAAATATTCCGATTGAATTCAAATTTGGTATGCGATTATAGTTCCGGTGACAATACAATAATATGGTATCATTAGGCACCCTCTCCCCCCCTACGAGGGAAGTGGAGGGGGGAAAACGACAAAGTTTGTCCGATTTCAACCAAAATTGGTATACGGGGGTTTTTGGGGATAAGGAATACGAATTTTTGAACAGATTTTGAAAATTCAATATGGCGGATTCAATATGGACGATTTTTGGTCATGTTTCGGTAACCAATTTTAACTGACTTTATGTACATCCGATTAATTGTCTTCAAATTTGGTGGGCGTTTATAGTTCCGATAACAATACAATAATATGGTATCAGGTACCCACCTCCCCCTTACAAGGAAAGTGGATGGTGAAAATATTTAGTTTTTTCGATTTAAATCAAAATTGGCATACAGGGCTTTTTAGGGAGGGGGATTATGAATTTTTGATCAGATTTGAAAATTTCAATATAGCGGATTCAAAATGGACGATTAAGAGTACAAATTTAAAAATTATTTTATATAAAAAAAAGCTTTTCAAATAGATACAAGCTTTTAGAAAATATAAAGCGCACTAAAAAGTAGAAAATAATTTTAAGCATTCTGATATCATAATAATAAAAGCGATGGGCGAAAATTAAAATTAACAATGTCCATTCATATATCACAGAAATGTTAGGGTAGCTTGGGTCGAGTTGCGTTGGATATACTTAATACCCTTGTATTTCTCTGTTTTATAGTGAATTTAGATTCTTGCGAACAATCATAATATGATCAACAACCAGTGGCGGTCCTATGGGGGGGGCGATCGCCCCCCCCCCCTTTGCCCCAGATAAAAGTAGACAACAACAACAACAAAGATGCTGGTGGTAATAACACCGAAGGAAAAAAAACGAGAAATTGCAGAAAGTTCCTTAAAATATATTCTAGAATCCCTCCACAATATTTTGGGACAGTTTGACCTTTAATCCGTCTGACCAAGAATATACAAACGCATGCCGAACTTACCGCGAAAACCATTGAAAATACAGAACAATATTATAGAGTTTCTATTTATAAACAAGTTTTCGACAAAATCAATTCGGACATAAAAAAGTATTTTTGACCTGAACATATTCATACCAAGTTTAACATGAAGCCAAAATCAAGACAAAATTAACTAAAGTCGTTTTCGAGGCAATAAACAAGTGTGGCAATATTTTTCCGTTGATTAGAACATTCTTGGATGTTTGCCAGCCTCGTCAGAAAGAAGCTTCTCATGCCTCAGAAGATTGAAAACATAAGTACTTAAAAACACTATGACGGAAATTCATCTGACGGGCTTAGCGTTGCTGCATATCAACAGACATATTGAAATTGACATTGAGCGAGTCATTGACCGGTTTGCCCAAAAAACTGGAAATGATTTTTTTTTTTTGAGATGGGCATCTTATGTTAGAGATATGCGATATAAAAGGTAATCTTTCAACAAAAAGCTTTTTAGACCTCAAAAAAAAAGTATTTAGCTATTAGGTTTTGTTTGTGGTTTGTTTGTTATCTACGTTTTTTATAACTGAAAAAATTAAGCGTAGTTACTAAAGCGCGGATTTCAGGAGGATAGGGGGGCTTTAATTTTTTTATGAAAACATTTAGAAAATCAAAAGTAAGGCATAAATTGCGGCGCTATAACACCTTTGATATTTACTGTATTAGTTTAATTTTGTGTTAAAAATGGCATTTGTAGTGTCATTTTCTTAAAATTTTCGCCTGCTGCGCTTTGAAACCATTGATATATTTACAATTTTATTTTAATTTCAAATCAAAAAACGCATTTTTTAAAGCAATTTTCTTAAAAATACCGTTAATATTTACGATTTTAGTTTATTTCGAATCAAAAATTACAGTTTTAATATAACTTTCTCAAAAAATTTAAAATAAAAAATGTATGAAATAAACGTCTTCAAATCTAAGTACTCCCCCCCTAGATTTGAGACCAAATCCTCGCTTGTAGTTACTAAGTTTTGTTTGCATATATTGATGATATGTTCCTCATAAAAGCTATGCTTTTATTCAATTTTTTTTTTTTCGTATCGAAACCGCCCCCCCCCTTTTCGAATGGCTGGGACCGCCACTGCAATAACATAAATTTATCGTGTCAACATGGTCAATCTGATATCACAATGCTAAAAATTATTTTCTACTTTTTACTGCACTTTATATTTTATAAAAGCTTGTATTTGAAAAGCGTTTTTATATAAAATTATTACCACATAGGCTATAATTTTAATTGGCGGCCCGCGAATTAGAGGCATGCGTAGAGTTACGCAATAAACAGGTGATTTTTCCATTATTGTTTCTAAACTTGGAAAAGAGTAACCATGTCTGGAGAAATTAATTTGTGCTTCTGCGTAATATGTCAAAAGAAAGATAAAGATAAAACAAGCACTGTTTCAGAACATTCTTTAAGAAATATACAAAGACAAGTAATGTTAAAAAATTAGATTTAATGTTTTAAATTTTTTAATATATATTTTTTTAGAATTTGAGACGTCGCTATAAATAATGGCGTGTAGTACCTGAACAGAGAGCCTGTTTGTACTGTTAATTTTCGTTTTTTACAAATTTCTTATAAACAAATATTGTTGAGAAAACTATATTTAAAAATAATTAAATATTTAAAAAAAATGCCGTTCCGCAATATTGAAATCGCCATATTTGTTAAAAAAATATACATACTCGGGGATGACCATAAAACCTAATCTGGGGCCGTTTTACAAATTTGGATTACTTTCCAAATGTTTCCCCATTTTTTGATATTTATCATCAATCAGATCATAAACCCCCACTTTTTACTCGTAATTTTCAGATAACTTAAAAACTACTTAACCGATTGGAACGTTTATACCTAATTTGAACTAAGCGTTAAAATATAGCTACTTTTGTATATGAACTTTTTTTCGTAGACCAATACTAGACCAAAAAAATAAAAAACTTTTTTGTTTTTCTTTTTTTTTTATATTTTTGTACAAGAATTATCACTTTTTTATTTTTTCATCATAAAAACATTACAAACAATCTGCAAAAAGTTCTTGTAGTTTTGGGTAATATCATGATTCCCAAATATAGCCCAAAAACCTCTATTCTTGACCAGTTATTTTAACATATCTCAAAAACTACTTAATCGAATGGAATCTTTAAACCCAATTTGAACTCAGAATCAAAAAGGCTTTATTAAAACTTTTTTTTTGTTAAATCAATAATTTTCAAAAAAAAAACTTAAAAGAACTTTTTATAGTTTTTTATTTTTTCAGATTTTTAAATTTTTTTTTAAATGAAAATTATTTTTTTTTATTTTGTTTATTTTTTTTTTTCATAAAATATATTACAAACGAAGTATTCCAAAGCTTTTTCCATCAAAATCGGATAAACACTAAAAAAGTTACAATTTTTTAAGATATACGGGTTTCCGCCATTTTGAATCCGCCATATTTTTTTAAAAACGAATTTACCAGAATGACAACAAGTCAAAACGTGGCCTATGGGCTACCCTTAACAAAATTGGCTTATCGGCACAAAGTCAGTACGACTTGCACACGAAAGTCGATTTGTCCATAGACTATATATGTAATCAAAAATTTTGACGCCACTCAACTAAGATTTTTATAAGCTTTTCAAAGAGGTATCACACGGTGAGAACAAAAAATATATATTTTTTTTGGGGATGAAGGGGATGAAGAATGCTCAAAAACAATAGGGGTCTGCGCGTCAACACAAGTAATCATTATGTAAATTTTTTTTATGATTGATGCAGGGATTTTTGAGTTGGAGTGGCTAAAAAGTAGGCGACAGACAGACCGACCGATAGACCGACAGACAGAGCAACGGCGTCTGGATTCGTGCTGGATCATGAACATCTTGAAGTGCGATATTTTTAAACGATTACATTACTTCCCTTAGTGATGGAAGTAAAAGAGTATTTCTTCTTTATGCAAGAAGTTTATTTAAGAAACTTGAAACTTCTAGTTCTAGAGGATTGCTGCAACAATCGCGAACATTATTTTTTCTCTCAGTTTATCTCCATTAAAAACTAATTATTTTGTTTTTTCCAAATACTGAATAAATACTGACCATCGCGAAAATATTGACTTTTACTGACATAAGAACTAGCTTCCATCCCTGAAGGATTCCTTGATTCAAGGAATTCTTATTCTTAGTTTGATCAAAAATTGCGTTTTGGACTAAGTATAACATTTATTTATTGTTCCAAGCAATCGAATAAGGGATATTATTTATTTAATTCAAGTAATTATTTTTCATGGTTTCACTAAGTATTACTTGGATTTGCTTCAAATAACTTATGCTTGCCTTAAGAATAACCTAAAAATCGATTCAAGTTGTTGCGTATACTTGTTCCAACGACTCACTAATATTGTACATAGAACATGTATACTCTTGATGATAATGATGATTCATTTGTGAGTGTGCCTGTCTGGCACTGTCCACTGCGACCACTAGCGGGTCTATTCCCAGCAAACACAAATTGTCGGCATTGAATCGGATCAATGTCGACAACGTCGGCAGTGTGTCGGCATCGGCGACTACACGCTGGCCCGATGTTGGACAGATTACGATTTTCAGTTTTCGGTCAATAATCGGCAACTAACAGAGGTCCACATTACTACAGTCGACTTTATGCCGACGCCACTTTAGGACCGATAATGGTCCGATTGGAACTTTTTTTAATCGGTCGAGAATCGGTAACTGACGATTGCTCGATTTACTATAGTCGACTTTATGCGGACGCTCACTTTATCTGCTTTAGGGCCGACGACGGTCCGATTGGAACTTTGTTTTATCGGACGAGAATCGGCAACTGACGATGGCCCGATTTACTATAGTCGACATTATGCCAACGCAAACCTTATCTGCTTTAGGTCCGATGATGGTCCGATTGGAACTTTGTCTAATCGGTCGAGAATCGGCAACTGACGATAGTCCGATTTACTATAGTCGACTTTATGCCGACGACCACTTTATCTGCTTTAGGACCGACGATGGTCCGATTACGTCACCTTAAAATTTTTAAACTGCTTAAGTTTCTTCCTAGTATGTAGAGATGGCGCTAATGTCACTATGTTCCCTGTACAGTGGAAGATAATATTATATATATATATATATATATGAGCAAAGATATTTTAAAATTAGAATGCGGACTGGACAAGATGGTGGTACTTCTCTACAAGAATCACCTCTTCTGCCACTTAAACCAGCCCTACTAGTTAAGCACCCGCATTAGTGATGGGCACATCGAAAAAAAACATCGATGTTGAACATCGATATCAACATCGAAACTTAACATCGATGGTGAAAAAACATCGGAATAAAAACATCGATGTTTCTGAACATCGATGTTTTTTTTGCTTTTTTTAGAGAGTATTCCGTTATTTAAAGAAACTGTTTTATTTAAGACTTATTGTTAATTTTACACACAATACTTATAATAAACTTGCAAATAAGAGATTTACAATAATAATCGGTACATGATATACAAAACCTATATTAAATATCTACGCCAAAAAACACAAAAAATATGAGTAGTACAGATTAGGTAGCGACACCTATTTGGCGGCAAAGCCGACCGACATCTCAAAAATAGGCAATTTCTGTTTTTTGAGCGGCAATGGGTATATAGTACAAGTACAAACTTATTTCCTATATTTTTTTTTGGATCGATGTTCGATGTTCCGATGTTTAAAAAAAGTATCGATGTCTTAGCATCGTTGTTCTTGAAACATCGATGTTTTGGCCCATCACTAACCCGCATTATCCAAACTTTGTAGTTTGCCAATGTCTGATCGTGTCAAGCAACCACCGACGGACCTTCGTCAATCACCGACGTCGGGCCGCTTTGAGAGGCCGATGTGGGGCCTTATTATCCACCCATTATCGTACCTTTGTGGTTTGCCATTGTCCGGCCGCTTTAAGCTACCACCGACGGACCTTCGTCAATCGCCGATGTTGGACCGTTTTAGGAAATCAATGTCGGACTTGAATGGTTTACCGATGTCGGGCCGAGACCAGCTTGCCTACGTTAGACCGACCAAATTAAGCAGCTTTTTGGGGGATGGTCGGTACCATGTGGTTAAACCATATCGGACCTTAATGGTATGGCAACGGTATGCCGATGTCAGCAAAAAGTAAAATTTGCCATTGGTCCGACGGCGGGCTACAGTCTAACACTGCGTCGGCAAACATACATTGGGCCTACATCACAAAGCGGACAAAAAATACTGCTGGTCCGATGTCGTAAATCGACGTCGTGCCGATGACGGCAAATTCGGCAATCGACTTCGGATCGACGAAGGCCCGAGGGAACCGTGTTTGCTGGGTTGTGGCTCACTTTTGAGATTGTTTATTGCTACAGAATATTCAGCCCCTTAAAGAGGCTCGCAAATCATGGGCGTAGGCAGCTCTTCCCTCAGGGTGGGGCATGTGTTGAGCAAGAAAACGAGGATACGCGCTATAAAATATTTATTAAGAAAAAGCGTGATTTAAGCATTTTAAAACGTTAAAAGAATATTTCAGCCAACAGAAAAACATTAATCTACGAGAATTCTGAATAAGCCTTGATAAAACTTCATTTTTAAATTTATCCTTAGCGTCAATAACTCCTTTTCTCTACACACTCATCATACAAAGGCCGATAAGTCGGTTTTCTGTCATTTAATTGCAACCAAGTTTTAACCCTGCGCAAAGTTCTGAAGGATCGTTCGATTGTGCATGCCATGCACGAGTAAAAGAGCTTAAAAAAATTAATAAAAAATTATTTTTAGTTTCTTTAAGTGTTTTTAACCTTTTCTAGAGTGTTGTAACGTCCTAATTTAAGCTTAGCAGCGACTCATCTATGTCGTTCAGAATTCCAGTGGTCAGATTTTCTCGCTTTGTAGCAGCCAACCCTGATGTCAATGCTGAAGATGCCTGCCCAAGTAGCACATTATGTACACTTTAGATTTTACAGCTATCCTATAGCTGTCACAACGTTGCGGCAACTACGCTTTTAAAAAAAAACAAAAGATCAAAAGATCTTGGGTGGAAATAACGAAAATTCAAACTTAGATGAGTATTCCACAAGGAAAACTTTGATCTTTTGTTTTTTAGTTTCTTTTCGGTTGAAGTAACTGATTTGGAGGTTTTTTTACCTTCTTCTTTGAACTACGTTTTTGCTGTAAAGTAGCTAGCTTTATTTAAGCTGCCTTTTTAGCTGTCAAATTGTTATGGCAACTTACTTTAATAACCAAGTTGTTACTAATGCAAAGTTGTCTATTAAACTAGCTGTTAAAGCTATGTTTTGTGTCACGATAAACGTAGATCCTCAGCTGCACCAAATGGTCATAATTTTTACTTTTTCTGAACATTTATAGCCAAAGCCAAATGCTGCGAACAGCTGCGAATGCCGCGCCTTCTACCGGTGTATAGAAAACTTACGATAAGCAATTGCGTCTAGTCCACATTCCACCTGCTTGCAACTGATATCTACTTCTAATTTGCAGAAAAAAGTGAGAGGGATTAGAAAATATACTGCCCTCTTGCTCAATATGACATAGAAGGACATAATGAGTAGCGGAATAAAGGTAGAATGTGAACTACGCCTTACTTCCAATTCTGCTCTTCTTCTTTTTTTATTCCACTGGGCCCAAAAAGTATTTTGCTAGTAACTGGCTTTAAATTCTCTTCTATCCACAAAAAAAAAGCAAAATCTTATCTTTTTTCTTTGGGCGGCCATGATTTATTTTATGAAAACAGAAAATTGTGAATGTAAGATTAAAATTATTTATTGAAAAATTCAAATTTTGCATAATCCATAACTTAGGCATTTTTAACACTTTTGAACGAAATTCCTTAAAGTAGGTAAGTAAGGTAAACATAACCTATAAAAAATTAATAAACAAAAACAGTAAAATGCTGATTTTTTAAAGCGCGTGTGTTTTATTGAGTTATTATTATGGGTTTTAGCAATAAACTACCCGGGGCATCCAAATTTACTATAAGTAATAAGTAAGTTAATATATTATTATGACTTAAAACTTTGTGATCCATATTTCCTTTTTCTAATTTTTATTTAGTTATAAAAATATGTTCTCTAATACAATGGCAGCTGTATTTTAAGTTTAAAATACACAGCTAAATTGCTGCCCACAACACTGTGACAACCAAAAATGAGGGTTAAAAACCGCTGTTACAACCTTTCTATAATACTGTAGAAGTGTTGCCACAGACAACAGCTAAAGCTATATTGCTACAGATTTGGCTGTGGCAACACTTTTACAACTGATTTTCAGCACTCTGTGCTACTTGGGTGAAAAATAGGCGAAAGATCTCCATCGGATACTAATATTAAAGATTTTTGCACGAAACAGACATTTCTTCCACTCCATGCTAATTTTTTTATTGGCTTCTATCTTGTTGATAGGCAGAAACCAACAACTGTACATCAACAGGTATATTTTCGACGAAACATTTAGCTGCTCTGGCCGCTGATTTATGCCACTGAGATGAAATTGAGATTTTGCAAATTGGTGCATATCTTTGTAGCGGGTAAAAGGTCTCACTACGAATGAGCCTACGACACACTGTTTGGTAGAAATAATACACTGCCAGCGCCATTCCATTTCTTAAGCTGGCTTCCCACGGCCCGTGTTATTGCAGGTCAGGCCGCGCCAGCTCGCGCCACCAAGCCGTGGGAAGGATGCCGCCCTAGAGGTAGCCCGGCAAGATCCGTGATGGCGCGACGGATCCGCCGCGAGTCCGTAACTTCAAATGCTCGACCCGACGCGATGTGTCCCGAAATTCCACGGGTACGTCAGTTAGTTTGGTTGTTGCAACTTGTTTAGTTCGGAAAGTACCTACTGTCCAAGCCACGTACATATGGAGAGAACAAACGAAGTTATTTTTGAGTTTATCAGTTTATATGAGAATGAACAAAGCTGTATGGAACACAAAAAGTACTAGCCATAAAATTCGTAACGACCAACAAGATGCGAGTATGCGTATTCAAGATAAATTAAAACGTAGCGCTGGTGACGTCACTTCTAAGGAATTGAAAAAGAAAAGGGAAAATTTAATGTCAACATACAGGAACTTAAGAAGCAAAATTAAAGAATCTATAAAAACTGGTAGTGTATAGTAGAAATTTTTAAACCAGAATGTACACCTCGGTCACACACGCGCCATGGGAAGAGTGCCGCCTTTAAGGTGGTCGGGACAACCCGGATTTGCTCAAGTCGGCGCGGCGCGGTCCGGCCCGCAATATCGCGAGCCGTGGGAAGCCAGCTTTAGAATACGCCAAAAAATTATTACATAATTAAAATTTTGGTGCGCTAAGCTCTCTTTCGAATTTCTAATATCCATTATAGATATTTAACTCACTGATTGACACTTATGAAAGAAGTCCACCCGGAATTAAGATCATTAAGGAAAGAACAGATATAAGGAATTGCGATTAACTTCTGCGCGAATTCGATTCGTTGAAATGCCAAAGGCATGCAGCGCAGTGCGGCACGCCAAATTTTAAAAAGCATTTCATAATTTTTAAAGTGAACTTCAATATTACCGAGTAAGTCAGAGGCCAGGGTGGGGCTGGTTAAGTTGACGTTGACGTGCAATGGCCGCACACTCACACAGCACATGTCTGACCATCGCCTCCTCCTCCATACAGAGCCTACATTCGGTGTCCTCACTTAGACCCATTCTGTGCAATGGTACTTTCAGCCTGCAGTGTCCGATATATAAACCAACTATTGTCCGGATCTCCTGCCTGGTGAGCTCGAATGACTCGAATGAGTTTCCCGGCCCTCTTCCTGCAGTGGAACTTATTTTCCATCCAGTTTGAGAGAACAGTGCTGATTGTGTTGTATGCTATTCCAAGGGCTGGTTCGGGGCCAACGAAGAAGGCGCAGCCGAGGCCGCTTCGCGTGCCACCTGGTCGGCAGTCTCATTTCAGAATGTCGCGGAATCCATACCAGCGATATAGTGTATCCTCTTGGGACCAGTATATATCTTTTCTGTGTGATACAGTAAGAAGAGAGATATTAACATAATTTTAAAAAAAATGCATTTGTTTTTTTTTCTATAACCGTAAATATTACGGAATAAAAACTATATACCAATATTTTAATCAAAAATAATACAACTGCCGAGAATTTGAAAAATAGGTATAAGAGTACCTACCTATATAAAATTTTATGGAAAAATAGTGTGTAATATTGTAAATCAAAAATTAACGTAACATTTTTATTTTTTTTAATATAATGCCTTAAAATTGTTTTGTAAACGTTATCTTTAATTTTTCAAATTTTGATTGTTAAAGTTTTTTAAAATGTTACTTTTCAATAAAAGTTTTAGACCGAATTTTTCATCATCATCACATACATCATCATTTCATCTTCTAATTCCTAATTCCTAGCACTGTTCTCATTTATTTGGTCTTATGGATATGCTGTCTAACACATACCATATACATACTAATAAGCTCGAAGTTTCCTTACCTATTTTATTTTATATAATTTTTCAATTTGTAGCTCTGAATATCACAATACACTGCATGCTCAGAAATATAACATGACGTTTAAATAAAATCCTTCAAACACAACCCTTCCCAGCAAACATCGGATTACTAAAAATGTAAAATTTTCACTGTACAAAAAAGGTACAAATTTGGAACATGGCATTTTACTATTTTTGTACATTTGATGCTGCACTATGCGGTCCCATTGCAAACAAAGCAATATTTTAGTACTCTAATCAAAGTAATTCATGCCAGTGCAATATTTACGCTTCTTTTATATTGTTGCTACGCATTGCAGCACAAATTGTACAAATATTGTAAAATGCCGTGTTCCAAATTAGTGCTATTTTAGTACTTGCGATATGTTTGCTGGGTTATTAATCAATTATCATAAAAATAATATCTTTCCGTGTTTTTTGTTCAAATCGATTTCTAAGGGTGGGTTTAAGAGCTAAAGTGACACAGATAGACCTAGTTTCAATATTACTCCGAAACGCCCCAACTGCGATGTTTCAATAACTTCCCAGCTTTGGCTGCCTGAGAAAAATGTCTCCTCAAATGTCACAACGCATATTTTATGAGTTTTTAGATGATCGAAGAGATTTTAAGAGACAGAGAAATTTTCTCTTAAAACCTAATAAATTCTCTCACTCTCACATTTATTTTTAAAATCTGGGTGATTTTTTATTTTTTTTTGTGTGGTGTACGTAAATTTTAGTGGGTAATGGGAGAGGCCAAAATAAGAACACAAAGTAAGTACTTGTTTTCTTGCCCTGGTAAAAGAAAACCTCAACCAAACCTATGAAATTTGGTGAATAATTATAGGGTTTTATAAGATTTTACGAGCAAGGCTGTCTGGCTCGTAAAAACTGATAGAAAAAATTTGTACTTCATGAGATTTGTCTTGGTTTTTACAAGTTGGTTTCACATACCACATAGAACACATATAAAACCTGATAAAACATTATAAAATCTCGTGAAACTTTTCTAAATGATTTGACGCGGTTTTTTTGGCAGGGTGGTACTAATGTCTTTTTAATTAAGCAAAGGGCTCTTTTAAATGTTTTTCTGATATTAAAGAAAGGTTCTCAGGTATACATAACATGAACATATTACCTTTTCTTATACTGCCTCACATTTTGCGTTTTGCCCTAATCACATGCTATTCTTATGATGTGATAATAGATATTCTTATCAGATGACTGGCATGTTCTACATCTATAGTAGCCCAAAACCATTATAACTCCTAAAATATGGCTTTAAATAAAATAAAAAATCTAGTTTTGAGCTCTAAAAACCATGTCCTATCACAACCCATACAGCACACTTCGTCCCAGGGACGTACATTTTATGTCCATTTTACGTCGGTACGTCCCGGGACCAATTAGGGACGTACTATGTACGTACAGAAGAGTACGTACATGGTACGTATACTATGTACGTACATTTTACGTACACTGGACGTACATAAGCGTACGTACCACAGACGTACACAAGCGTACGTACTATGTACGTACACAAGCGTACGTACTATGTACGTACCTATTATAAACAATTAAAGGTGCTACACATAGTTAAATATTCAAACAACTAAACATGGCTTATGGGGTGACATCTGACATCTCTGGTCTAACATATACACCTCAATATTGCTTGTCTGAAGAACTGTCACGACTAGGCCGCGTCCACTATCTCTTACGCACTTACTATTACTACTCTAGATAGCGCCTTCTCTCTCTAGAATTTTAATATGTGATCTGACTATATCTTTTTTAGAACTGCATCGCTTGTCGTTTTTGGGAAATTTACGTTTTTTGTTAACATTACGGCTTATCCCAGGGACGTACATTTTACGTCCATTTTACGTCGATACGTCCCGGGACCAATTACGGACGTATTACGTACGTACAAACGTGTACGTACAGAGTACGTACACTATACATAAGCGTACACGTTATAAGAGCGGGACGACTGACAAGTAAAAACCGTTTAAAGTATATCACAATTTTAGCAAGGTTTTTTATGTATAGGTGGTGGTCTAGTGGTAGAGCATTTGTGTTTTCTATGTATAGGTGATGGTCTAGTGGCAGAGTATTTGTGTCTCACCCGGGAGGCTCGGGTTCAATTCCCGGTGTGTCCAACACTTTTTTTTTAATTACCGGTGAAATATCCTTGCCTGACCCAAGCCCACTTGCGGTCAATTTACGTCCAGTTTTGGTCCCGCCTAGGACCTAAATTGTACGTACCTGAAATGTACGTACACAGGACGTACATAGTACGTACTGTGCCACATCCCAAGGACGTACCGGGGACGTACAAACCGGAAAATGGTACGTCCGCGGTACGTTTATAGTACGTACCAGTACGTACGTGTACATACCAGGGACGTGACGTTCGTCCCAGCGTCACGTCCCATTTTTTATGGGAATACACCCTAAGGAAAAAGAAACAAAAACAAATAGTAAAAAAAGTGCGACGCGCCGACGGGGTTCGAACCGACAACCTACAGGTTGATAGACCAATGCTTTATCCATTGTACCATTCGCTTATAAGGAAATAGGTTGAAACCGCGGAATATAAGCGTTTTGGCGGATTTTATAGGTCGACTGAAAAGTGTTAATCATGATTAAGGCTTAATCAGAGAATTTTTGCGTTTGGTGAATATATATGGAAAAGCACCTTTGTTCGGCTTTTTAACTTATTTCATAATTGGCATATATTTTGCATATGCTAAAGATGTCCTAAAATTAATCTTCTTTAGCGGTATTTCATTAGTATATGCTAAGGATATACTAAAATGACATTCTTTTGATATTCTTTTACAGTATCAGAAGAGCTTGTGCGCTAAAAGGACCAAATAATGTTTCAATAAGTGATATATACTTTGCATATGCTAAAGATGTTCTAAAAGTTACCTTCTTTAATGGTATTTTCTTCGCATATGCTAAGCAAATACTAGAAGCGCATTCTTTTGATGTTTTTTTGCAGTACCAGAATAGCAAAAGAACCAAATGATTTTTCAATCTTTTGTGGTATTTCCTTAGCATATGCCAAGAAAATACTTAGAAGTTCATTCTTTTGAGGTTCCAGAATAGCATATGCGCTAAACAGACCAAAGATGTACTCAAAAGGACCTGTTCAAATGGTACACTCATAGCATTTACTGTTCATATCCTTAATACCATATACTTAAGTATTATGTACCAAGAATTTGCTAAACATGTGCTCAAAAGGAGGTTTAACGCATATGCTATGCATGTAAATGTTCTTTCATTGCTATGTGGGTGGGACTTTCCATGCCAAGTATTTTTTAAGGTTTATGAAGGTCTTTTTTGAAAAGAAGTATTAAAAATGTTTTTTTACTCATTACTGTGGTTTGAAAAAAACTGAATGGATATTTTTGGTTCGTAATAAATTCAAAAAATTAGAATGTCCTTTTCCTATACATACCAGTTTTTGAAATTTAAAAACCAAATTATCTTGAAGACAAATGAGTTTAGAGCCCTATTATATTAACTTTTTTTAAATTCCCCTCACCCTTAACACTGTGTTTAAAAAAAAAATTAAAAATGGAGAGAGGCACAGTGTAGGCAAAAAGCAGTGCCAGGTGGTAATAAATCACGGTCCCTAGAATAGATACGGTCTAGTAATTTTGCCCCACTCTTCGAGCCGATGACGACACAAAGAGAGCAGCTGATTTGTGTCCGCCATTTGAAAATTGTATGAAGGCTTGACAAATTAAATTAACTTTTCGGATTTTCCTTTTTTTTTGTATAAATATGATTGATGCAAAACCTATTTTTTGCTTGTATCTTTTATTATAACTTTTTGTGTATTAGTTAGTAAATATAATTTATTTTTGGCCTGCACGCGTTGATCTTTCACCAAAATTTAAATCATTAGTTGGTAATCGATTCCGTCAAGAAACTCATCGGATAAGTTGGAGTTACTCCGTGTTCGTAGTTCAGAAGTTAAGTTATGTAGTTTTTATTTTTCCTGTTTTTGAAGCTATTTTATTTTGTACTTGATTTTTGCCAGGCATTTTTGGGAGAGTGTATTAAATTAGGACCAGAAGAAAAGAAATGATGAGCAAATACAATTTTTATTACAAAAATTTATGTAAAAATAATATAACCCCAAATGTCACCCACCAAAAAAATCAATAAAGAAAGCCGGCTGATATCTTTGTCTCGTCATCAGGTGAGCGGAGCAAAAAAATTACTAGACCGTGTGTATTCTAGGGACCGTGGTAATAAATCACGTGTGCGGTTGGGAAATCCGTCGGGAAATTCTATACCGGTTTTTATCAAGAAATTGTTTATTAAAATAGAAATATACCGATACCTATTCATTTTCGACAAGAAATGTTTTTACAGACTGAACAAAATGAAACTTTTAAAATTTGCCTAATTTTTTTTTTTTTGACTCAGAAAACTACTGCATGGAACAGAGATTAAAGCACTGATAAACTGACCCAACATCAAATGTATTTCTTTAATACCTTGGAGAAGCTGTTCATACAACGCTTGGAGTATTAAATTTTACGTATACCAATAAAATCGCAAAAAGAGCACCACGTGGAGAAGTAACTTAGTAAAAAATCTATTTTCTTTTAAGTTTTTAAATAAATATATATACTTTTATTTTAGTAAACATGTTCTTGATAAAATACCGATATTCAATTTCCCGCAAATCCCAATTTTATAAAAGCTTTGTCCTGAGCTGCAAAGTATCTGAAATAATTGCGACTTTCTAAAAATCATTTAACCAAAAAGCTTATTACCATATTGCTTTAATTAATCATGTTTTCTTACACCAATTTTGATTAAATGAATTATGTGTATATTGCCCAAAAATTTCAGGAATGCAGTACTTATATAATGAAACTTTTCTCGAACAAAGGCGGATCCAGAGGGTGGGTCATGGGGGTAATGGGGGTCATGACCCCCCCCTGTGCGGTTTACATATATATTTTTTTAAATATCTACTGTACAGTAGAAGATAATATTATATATATAATGAGCAAAGATATTTCCAAACTAGAATGCGGACTTGACAAGATGGTAGTACTTCTCTACAAGAATCACCTCTTCTGCCACTTAGACCAGCCCGACTGGTTAAGCACCCGCATTATCGAAACTTTGTAGTTTGCCAATGTCGGGCCGCTTTAAGCTACTACCGACGGACCTCCGTCAATCGCCGACGTTGGACCGCTTTAGGAAACCAATGTCGGACTTGAATAGTTTACCGATGTCGGGCCGAGACCAGCTTGCCTACGTTAGACCGACCAAATTAAGTAGTTATGGGCGGATGGTCGGTACCATGTGGTTAAACCATATCGGACCTTAATCGTATGGCGACGGTATGCCGATGTCAGCAAAAAGTCAAATTTACCATTGGTCCGACGACGGGCCACAGTCTAACGCTGCATCGGCATACATACATTGGACCTACATCGCAAAGGGGACAAAAAATACTGCTGGTCCGATGTCGTAAATCGACGTCGTGCCGATGACGACAAATTCGGCAATCGACATCGGACCGACGAAGGCCCGAGGTCCGATATGGTTTAATCACATGGTACCAACCATCCCGCCCATAACTGCTTAATTTGGTCGGTCTAAAGTAGGCAAGCTGGTCTCGGCCCGACATAAACTATTCAAGTCCGACATTGGTTTCCTAAAGCGGTCCAACGTCGGCGATTGACGAAGGTCCGTCGGTGGTAGCTTAAAGCGGTCCGACATTGGCAAACTACAAAGTTTCGATAATGCGGGGCTAGTTTAAGTGGCGGAAGAGGTGATTCTTGTAGAGAAGTACCACCATCTTGTCAAGTCCGCATTCTAGTTTGGAAATATCTTTGCTCATTATATATATATAATATTATCTTCCACTGTACAGGGTGGTTCAAATTCGAGGGGCCTCTATAGCTTTGGGCTTTTGCAGCATAGTTAGCCCAAAACTAATATACATGTTACGGGCTCGATTTTCAAGAGAAGTAAAACTAAAATCCGCATTGGCATATGTCAAAGCGTTTCTGAGCTACAGGGTGATTCTCAAAAATGTGCGTTTCTAAAAATCCTCTACAACTTTTTTATTTATAAAGATAGAGATTTTTGTTACAAACATTTTTTGAAAATTTTTTAAGGGCAAATCTACCTGTTTTACCGATTTTGTCTTAAAACTTTTAGTTCACGAGATATAACACAAAGTTACATTTTTTTAAATGGAATACCCCAATTTAAAAAAAAAATTGTTTTGTAATAAAATTTCCTGTTAAACGATGTGTCATACACCTATTTTTATTAAGTAGTTAAACAGATATCTGCAATTTTTAAAATAATTACCATAGTGTTTAACTCTGACCTATGCAGTTTTAGGGTATCTATCTAGGTAGCTATGATCAAATAAAAGCAATTGCCATGATAAACAAGCCCAAGTGTCAAAAGTGGCGTCTTCGTCAAGATATAAAAATGTTTGAAAACTTGAAAGTACGACATGATAAAATGTTATATTGAAAGTAACGAAAATCGACAGACGGCGTTAAATCTATATTTCCAGAGATATCTGGAAAGAAGGCAACCTAGGTCAAAAATATTTTTGAAGTTAAAACGTCATCTACAAGAATACGGATCCTTTACAAAACCTCGGCCTAGGACGTATAGAAGCCTAGCCAGAGATAGAGAGTTGGAAGAACTAACGGTTCTAGGACAAATAGAAATTAACCGGAATACTTCCACCAGGGCTATGGAGAGAAACACTGGAATTCCACGCAGCAATGCCGTTCGGGTGCTTAAAAAGCACAAGTTTAGGCCCTATCGACCCCGACGAGCGCACCAATTACGGCAACAACATTTTTCTCCAAGACTCCAAGAAGACTCCGATTTTGCCAGAAAAGTTATTTGGACGGATGAGGCAACGATTTCTAGTGATGGAATATTTACCAGATATGACTGTTATTACTGAAAACAGCAAAATCCCCATGGAGGAACAAGCGAATAAGGGAAGGTTCAGTTTTAAGGTATGGGTAGGCATCTATAGAGGACAAATTATTGGGCCATATATTTTTTGTAGAAATTTAAATGCCGAAAGATACCAACAAATTTTAGAAGAGCAGGTGATTCCGTTTATCGACAATTTGCACTTCAGCAAAATAATGAGCTATACTTTCAACATGACGGTGCACCTCCTCACAATGCACGAGACATCACTAATTTGCTAAATATTGTGTTTGCCGAAAACTGGATCGGAAATAAAGGTCCTATATATTGGCCCCCCAGGTCCCCAGACCTGACCCCTTGCGACTTCTTTTTGTGGGGGAGAGTCAAAGACCTTGTATTTCAAAATCGCTAGAAGGGAATTGAAAGAGGCACTTCGTACTGCATTCAGGCAGCTTCGTGCGGTACAACTTCTTAATGCAGAAAATAGCGTCAAAAGAAGATGTAGGATATGTTTACAAGAAAACGGCCGTCAATTTGAGCATTTGTTTTAGAATTAAGGAAAATTGTTAGATGTAGATTTTAGGTGTTACATAGTTTAATTAATAAAAAATTTAAATAAAAACTTTTAATAATTTTATTTTTGTTTATTATTATTATAGTAATTATAGTAAACTAGAAGTTAAAGTTCGAGGTTGCTGTGTCCCCTCGTGTCATAACCAACTTGATTTTATATGAAAAAAAAACAATAAAATTTTATTTACACATTTAGGGCGCGCAGAGCGCCTACTATGGTAAATATCAAAATATGCAAATATCTTTTAAACTATTTAATAAAAATAGGTATATGGCACATCGTTCGACAGGAAATTTTATTAGAAAACTGATTTTTTAGAAAAATTGGGGGTATCCTATTTAAAGAAATATAACTGTGTGTGATACCTCAGGAACTAAAGGCTTTAAGAGAAAATCGGTGAAACAAGTAGATTTGTCTTTAAGAAATCTTCAAAAAATGTTTTTAATGAAAGTCTCTATCTTTACAAATAAAAAAGTTGTAGAAGTCCTTTAAAATCGCACATTTTTGAGAATCACCCTGTAGCTCAGAAACGCTTTGACATATCGCAATGCGGTTTTATTTTTCGACTTCTCTTGAAAATCGACCCCGTAACATGTATATTAGTTTTGGGCTAACTATGCTGCAAAAGCCCAAAGCTATAGAGGCCCCTCGAATTTGGACCACCCTGTACAGGGAACATAGTGATATTAGCGCCATCTCTACATACTAGGAAGAAACTATTAAGCAGTTTAAAAATTTTGGTGGTAAAGTAATCGGACCATCGTCGGTTGCCGATTCTCGACCAATCAAACAAAGTTCCAATCGGACCATCGTCGGCCCTAAAGCAGATAAAGTGGTCGTCGGCATAAAGTCGCCTATAGTAAATCGGACCATAGTCAGTTGCCGATTCTCGACCGATTAAAGAAAGTTCCCATCGGACCATCATCGGCCCTAAAGCAGATAAGGTTTGCGTTAGAATAATGTCGACTATAGTAAATCGGGCCATCGTCAGTTGGCGATTCTCGTCCAATTAAACAAAGTTCCTAATCGGACCGTCGTCAGCCCTAAAGCAAATAAAGCGGGCTTCGGCATAAAATCGACTATAGCAAATCGGGCGATCATCAATTGCCGATTTTCGACCGATTTAACAAAGTTACAATCGGACCATCGGCGGTTCTAAAGTGGTGTCGGCATAAAGTCGACTGTAGTGATGTGGACCTCCGTGAGTTGCCGATTATTGACCGAAAACTGAAAATCGCAATCTGACCAACATCGGGCCATAGTGAAGTCGCCGATGCCGATACACTGCCGACGTTGTCGACATTGGCCCGATTCAATGCCGATGATTTGTGTTTGCTGGGCCCGTATTTGACCTGCGCGTCGCTCGACGAGAATTTTCGCGAGCGCTCTTTGACAGTATTTAAGTCGCCGTAGTCCGCTTGGCTAGGTTAGTTTACCGTAAGAGGAATTGTAAGCGGTTGAACTGTTATGATAAATAGAAGTAGTAATAAAGAGTTTTAGTAGTGATACAAAGTGTTGTGATTTACTAACTCAGGACAATATCGGATCGGTTGCTTCGTTTTTTCGTAAAAAGTTAGTCATAAGATGGAAAGATTTTTATTAAATAAGGAAATTGATAGATCGAGACAGAGGGATCAAGCATCGACAAGTGACGGAGGAGTAAAAAGAAGGAAACATCGCAAATACGATGATAGCTATTTAAACTTTGGTTTTACTTCAGTAGAAGTAAATCATGAGGAAAGACCGCAGTGTGTGCTCTGTTTGAAAATTCTAGCGGTCGAAAATATGTTCCCACGTAAGCTAAAACGACATCTCTAAACCATTCATCCTACGATGGTTGGAAAATCACGCGAATTTTTCACAAGAAAGTTGCAGAATGTACAAAAACAAAAGAGCGTGTTTACTCAACAAACTTCACTACCTAGCAACGCACTGCTCTCCTCTTTCAAAGTGGCATTCAGGGTGGCGAAGTGCAAGGAACCTCACACCATCGCAGAAGAACTTATTTTACCGGCTGCTGTCGACATGGTTCACATTATGATAGGAGAATCGGCGGGAAAACTAATTTCAAAGGTACCTTTATCTAACAACACTATTAGTCGATGAATCCATCATATAGCTGAGGATCTTAATGATCAATTGATAGAGAAAATGAAAGGCAAGGATTTTGGTCTGCAACTTGATGAGGCTACTGACAGTAATAAAGATGCACACCTTATTTGTTATGTACGCTTCCTGGATGATAATATTATTGTTGAAGACCTTCTTTTCTGCAAAAGTATCGATGAAAGCAGAAAGGCTCAAGACTTGTTTCAAATTCTTGACAAGTTTATAACAGAGAATAATTTAGATTGGGAGAAGTGTATTAGAGTTTGTACTGATGGCGCTCGATCAATGTCTGGCCGTTATGGTGGATTGCAAGCACTTATTCGCAGTAAAGCACCGTATGCCATGTGGACCCATTGCATCATTCATAGGGAAGCACTTGCATCTACTATTCAAAATTCTTTGTATGGACATGGGAGCTGAACACACTGCGCTGCTATATTACTCCAGTGCACGATGGCTTTTACGTGGAAACGTCTTATCCCGTACATTCGAGCTATATCAAGAAATCCACATTTTCCTGGAAGAGGAAGGTCATGCAAGCTCTAGATACTTTAAGGATCCCGACTTTTTGCCAAAACTGGCATATTTTTGCGATATATTTGACAAACTAAATGCCTTAAATCTGTCTCTCCAAGGCAATAACATGCATATCTTGAAACTATCAGAGAAAATTGCAGCATTTAGGAAAAAACTGCAGTTGTGGTTAAGGAAAATAAATGAAGATGGCGGTCAAGATTGTTTTCCAGAATTGCATAAATTTTCAGCCTCTAATGAGCTCGTTATCTCTCAAGACTTGCTGTCCCTTTTCACCGAACACCTTTCGAAACTCTCGGAATGGTTTGGAAAATACTTTACAGAAGAAAATGTCGAAAATTTTGCATGGATTCAAGATCCTTTCCATGCACAATCTCCACCAGAATTCACTTCACCAGAAGAAGAGAGTCTTATTGAACTCTCTTGCTACAACAGCCTAAAATCAAAATTCGCTTCTTCTGATTTGGTGGAGTTTTGGGTATATGTTAAAAATGAATATCCGGCCCTAAGTTTAAAAGCTTTGAGGATTCTAATCCTCTTTGCAACATCCTATTCCTGTAGCTGTGATAAAGAGCAAACAGAAAATATTTGTGGCGTAGGGGGCAAAGGGTGAGGGAATAAATTGGAAAAAAGTTTTTCCTCATTCCCTCACCCTTTGCCCTCTACGCCACAAATATTTTCTGTACATTTTTTAGGACGCTAAATTTTCCTTTCATAAAGAGCAAATATCGTTCAAAGATCAACGTGGAGCAAGAAATGAGAGTGGTAGTGTCAAGCCTTATTCCCCGCTTTGAAAAAATGTGTGCAGATCACCAAACTCACCCATCACACTGATTTTTTTTTCCTTTAATAATAATGTATTCTTGGGTGTTAGTTTAATAATAAACCTATATGAGCGTTAAATTGGAGTTGTTTTCATTCATGTGTTTTGTAACTAGTGCCAATATATTTACAATGGTGTTAAATAAAGTGTTGTACAACGCTTGCGCTATACAGTAGGCAATGGTCCATTGATAAACTGTTGCTGATTCAGTAATAAAAATATATTGGCATAATGGAGGATTTTTGTCACATAGTCATTGGTCCAATATGTGGTCTCCATATAACCAGCAACTTTTAGATGTAACTAGTTACTTAAATCCTAAAATATGGCCTTGAATAAAAACAAAAATATATTTTTGTGCTCCAAAAATCATGGCATATCAATACATAAAAGAAGTTAAAAAACCTCCAAAAAAAAGATCAAAAGATCTTGGGTGCTGGAAAACCCGAAAATTTAAACTTGGATGAGCATCCCACAAGGAACACACAAACGACCAAAGCGAAAAAAGAAATGATTAAACGATGTTTCGCCCCCGGTAACCAGCGTGGGCTCATCAGTGGTCTCACTGCTCACCCTCCACCATACATCATTAAACACCATCATACACTTTGATTTCCAACCTTGAATCACTCACAAATAGGCATCGTTCCGCACTGGTACTTATCCAAGTTACCTGGGTACGGATTCGTCCTGACGTGTTAATATTTCCAGTAGGATTATGCTCCTAAGACAATTAAAATAAAAAAGAAGTTAAAAAAACCTCCAAATCAGTTACTTCAACCGAAAAAAAACTAAAAAACAAAAGATCAAAAGATCTTGGGTAGAAATGACAAAAATTTAAACTTGGATGAGCATTCCACAAGGAACACACAAAAGACCAAAGCGAAAAGAGAAATGATTAAACGATGTTTCACTAGTCACCCTCCACAATATCATTAAACACCATCATATACTTTGATTTCCAACCTTGAATCACTCACACTACCTGATACGGGTTCGCCCTGGCGTGTTAATATTTCCAGTAGGATTATGCTCCTAAGGCAATTAAAACAAAAAAGAAGTTAAAAAACCTCCAAATCAGTTACGTCAACCGAAAAGAAACTAAAAAACAAAAGATCAAAAGATCTTGGGTGGAAATAACGAAAATTTAAACTTGGATGAGCATCCCACAAGAAACACACAAAAGACCAAAGCGAAAAGAGAAATGATTAAACGATTACACTGGTACTTATCCAAGCTACCTGATACGGATTCGTCCTGGCGTGTTAATATTTCCAGTAGGATTATGCTCCTAAGGCAATTAAAGCAAAAAAGAAGTTAAAAAAACCTCCAAATCAGTTACTTCAACCGAAAAGAAACTAAAAAACAAAAGATCAAAAGATCTTGGGTGGAAATAACCAGCGTGGGCTCATCAGTGGTTTCACTGGTCACCCTCCACCATACATCATTAAACACCATCATACACTTTGATTTCCAACCTTGAATCAATCACAAATAGGCATCGCTTCGCACTAGTACTTATCCAAGTCACCTGATGCGGATTCGTCCTGGCGTGTTAATATTTCCAATACAATTATGCTCCTAAGGCAATTAAAACAAAAAAGAAGTTAAAAAACCTCCAAATCAGTTACTTCAACCGAAAAGAAACTAAAATACAAAAGATCAAAAGATCTTGGGTAGAAATAACGAAAATTTAAGCTTGGATGAGCATCCCACAACGTAGTTTTTTATTCAATGGCTCAACAAAGTGAACGAATATCGGAGAGACGTAGTTTTTTTGCTGCAATGGCTCAACAACAAAGTCCGTTGTATTTAAGATGAAGATTCTTGAAATTAATTCTTCGTTTCGGACTCCCATTGTCTATATTTTATTTATACACACTCGATCAGAGATTGTACCTACTGATCGAAACGTCGTGTATAAATAAAATATAGACAATGGAAGTTCGAAACACAGAGTTAATATCAAACACATCATTGTCTCAAACTTTCAATCAAACATGAAGATTCTTCTCCGTCGATTCAACATCGAATTAGTATTGGCAAAACAACTTTGTTGGCAAATTAACTGTGGCCCACTAAATAATTTCCGTCACATCTAGTCATTCAAAAGTCATTCATCCAACTAATGAAGAACCATGAGAAATCCGTCACACCTTGTTTATAGGGAACAGTTTGAAATTCTTCTGAAATGATATATCTCTACTACCCAGTTTTATTAGAAAGTGATTGTTTACAAGAGATATATGAAAAAAAGCATTCATTTTGCCCATCATACTTTAAAAAAATTCTATCACTTTTTTACCGCAAGGTATTTTCTGGTTCTGGTAAAAATCGCTAAGTCTTTTTTCATCTTTCAATTCCCATAAAAACATTAAATAATGTCAAAATCTCAGCAAGAATGATTTAGCCAACTTACAAAAAACGATTTATAAACTCAATGCTAAGCTGTTACTGTTTGACGTTGACCCATCCTTGTCCCTTTCTCGTTTTTATACAGAGAGACAATGAATAACACATATATGCATCAACGTGAAACAGTAACAGGAACGTCAATTCTATAAATCGGGGATACAGCCACAGAAATAGAAGTTTTTTATTTATATGGATATAGCTTGATATTTATACTACCGCCGCGCCTAAAAAGTATACCTTTTTTGGAATGTGTTTCTACGGCACAGCCAACGGAAAAACGTCATCTTGAACGGCTAGCGCAAGCGGCAACGGCAAGAAAGACAAAAACAGTTAAACTATTTGGCAGCTGCTCAACAGCTCCTGAACTTAAATAAAGCTTTTCGAAAAAAAAGGGGTCTTTTTAGGTTAGGATAATTTTTTCTCTCCATTACAAATACAGAGCCTTAAAAACAAGTCAATACTACCCAGTTTTATTAGAAAGTGATTGTTTACTAGAGATATATGAAAAAAAGCATTCATTTTGCCCATCATACTTTTAAAAAAATTCTATCACTGTTATACCGCAAGGTATTTTCTGGTTCTGGTAAAAATCGTTAAGTCTTTCTTGAAAAATGTTTGTCCAAATAGTTTGTCAAAACAAACTCAATTCCCATAAAAACGTGTATCAAACTACAATAATGTCAAAATCTCAGCAAGAATGATTTAGCCAACTGACAAAAAATGATATATAAACTCACTGCTAAGCTGTTCCTGTGTGACGTTGACCCATCCTTCTCCCTTTCTCGTTTTTATACAGAGAGACAATGAATAACACAGATATGCATCAACGTGAAACAGCAACAGGAACGTCAAGTCTATAAATCGGGGATACAGCCACAGAAATAGAAGTTTTTTTATTTTTATGGATACAGCCTGATATTTATACTACCGCCGCGCCGTTGTCGTTTGCGCTCAACGTTGGAGATGTTTTCATATTTTTTGCCTAAAAAATATATCTTTTTTGGAATTTGTTTCTACGGCACAGCCAACGGAAAAACGTCATCTTAAACGGCTAGCGCAAGCGGCAACGGCAAGAAAGACAAAAACAGTTAAACTATTTGGCAGCTACTCAACAACAACATCACAGAAACAGCTCCTAAACTTAAATAAAGCTTTTCGAAAAAAAAATGGGGTCTTTTTATTTTAGGATAATTTTTGCTCTACATTACAAATACACTTAAGTAGCACAGGACGTCTTCAGGACGTCCGATTTAGGTCCCAATGTCCTGGATCCGAAGCGGACGTCCTATGGACGTCCAATTAAGGAACAGTTGAGGATCAAAATCTTAAGACGTCTTTAGGACGTCTTTAGGACTTATTTTTTTGGTAATTATGCACTATATAGGGGATTTTCCGCCAACTTTTAGTCTTAAGGTTAGAAAATTTTCAATTAGATTATTAGGACGACAAAAAAAAATTCTTCAAAAAAAAATTTGAAAAACTCAAAACAGACAGACAACCGAAGTCTGCATAATACACCCCTTTTTAATGCACAAATAGAGTTGGATCGAGATTTAGCAAGTAATCGGAATTAATTTATCAGGACTACTTTCAGATTACACGCCGGATGTCGTCGGGTGATATTTGTCTCTTTCTCTGTGAATTGCGAAAAAAACGTTATTTTCATTTCATTTAAATATCATTGTAACGTTTTTTTCATTTATGCTTAGTGGGGAGCTAGTGTTTTTATTTCGTATATGATTTGACTTTTGAAAAGTTCACTTTATAAATATGTTTATATGAATTTACTCATAACCTTTTACTATCATATTCATTATATAGTTTAATATCCCAAATATATCCTGGAAATGCCCGATTACAAATTTACTAAATACGTCTTAAATCGTTTAAAATGTCTCCAAACAATACCAAAAATGTCCTGGAACTGTCCCAGAAATATCTTAGATTTGTGCCTAGGAACGTCTTAAATCGACATCCCTAAGACATACTGGAACGTATGTCTTATGGACATCTGGTTTTGTAACAAAAGATGTCCTAAAGACGTCCTTAAGACGTCGAAAGTCCTAAAATGGACGTCCCAGGGACGTCCGAATGTCTTGAGCGGACATACTATGGATGTCTTTGTGCTACTTGGGCAGAGCCTCAAAAACAAGTCAAATATTGAATCTACCCACCAGCAGTAGCGGTCCCAGCCATTTGAAAAGGGGGAGGTGGTTTCGATACGAAAAAAAAACTAAAATAAAAGCATGGATTTTATGAGGAACATATCAATACATGCAAACTAAACTTAGTAACTACAAGCGCGGATTTGATCTCAAATCTAGGGGGGGAGGGATTTTAAGTTGTTTATTTCATAAATTTTTTTATTTAAAAAAATGTTTAAATGCGCCGAAAATTTTTGAGAAAATTACATTAAAAATGCAATTTTTGAGTTAAATTAAACTAATCTCGTTATTATTAACGGTATCATAGCGCCGCAGGAGAAATTTTTTAAGAAAATTGCACTAAAAATTCATTTTTTGATTTAAAATTAAACTAAAATTGTAAATATATCAATGGTTTCAAAGCGCAGCAGGCGAAATTCTTTTAAGAAAATGACACTACAAATGCCACTTTTAACACAAAATTAAACTCTAATACCGTAAATATCAAAGGTGTTACAGCGCCGCAATTTACGCCCTACTTTGGAAAAATATCGCCACACTTGTTCATTGCCTCGAAAATGTTATCAGGTATGTTTTGATTTAAGCTTTTGCCTACTTCTGAACAATATTGTTTCCAAATACTGACTTCTCCCAATAAAAGTTCAAGAATTTGTGTTTTGAATTAATCAAACAGTTTATCGTATTTAGAAACGACTTTAGTTAATTTTTCCTTGATTTTGGCTTCACGTTGTACAAAACTTGGTATGAATATGTTCAGGTCAAAAATATTTTTTTATGTCCGAAATGATTTTGTGTAAAACTTGTTTATAAATTAAATAGAAACTCTATAATACTGTTCTGTATTTCCAATATCGTAGTTTTCGCGGTAAGTACTTCATGCGTTTGTTTATTCTTGGTGTGACGAATTGAAGGTCAAACTGTCCCAAAATACTGTGGAGGAATTATAGAATGTCTTTAAAGCAGAATTGACTGCCTAGTCGATAACCGAAAAAACACACTGGTTTTTTTTTGGGTGAAACCCACTTAAAAAAAAAAACACGTAGGGCTTTTTTAAAAGTGGATTTTTTCAGTATTAATAAAATAAGTAAACGTAAAAAAAGGTATATTATTACCAGTCATTTGAATCTGATCGTAAGATTCGATAAACTTTGACCAGTTGCAAATGTTTTTCTAGTCCCATACAATTTCTTATTTTATATTCCAAATAAGACCATGTCTTTCAATGGATTTTCCAGTAGCTGGGCAACAATGCAAATTATTAAAAAAAAAAACGATTCTGGTTCAATATTTGCAGACTCTACTTTTATTAGTGGATTTTAAAACCTCAGTCCATTCTGAAGCACTCTTTCTAGCGCTACTCTTAAGCATTTTCCTTTTAAAAAAATGGTTTAGAGTTAATAAACTTGAAAAAAACGAAAACTTGAATCGTATACTATCATGTCATACTAAGTAGCAGGTACTTGCAGTGTAGTAAATACACAAACTCCAACAATAATTTTCTTAAGGTTTGTTTATATTACATATATACAAAAAAAAGCGCTGGTCAAACTAAACCAAAACTCCTTTGATTTTTATGTCGTATTTTATAGTTGATAAACGATCGCGAGAATAAGTCCTAATTTTAAAGAAGAACTACAATCTGTATATAATTTAAAAAGAAAACCATAAAAAAACCCAATAAAACCCATTTGTAAAACCCAAAAAAGCCCAGTGGGTTGGGTTTTATATAAAAAAACCCGGGTTTTTTCCAATCCTGCTTTAAAGGGACATTCTACAATTTCTCGTTTTTTCTCCAAAGACTTCAAGGTTACCACCAGCATCTTTATTGTCTACTTTTTTCCGGAGCAAAGGGGGGAGAGCTCCACAAAAAAAAGTACGGAAATGTCCCGGTCCGGGACCCCGGCATTTTCTACCGGCATGCTTGACCTAGACCATCAATATCCCAATCCGTGAGGCCGTCAATGCAACTATAATAGGCCATCGTTATAAAAAAAAAGCGACAGCCTAATGCAAGCCCAGCATTAGGCTAGAAATGGCCTTTTGACAATATATATAAGCGACCTCGGTCCAAAAAACCTGCGCCGGTCCGGGACCCCGGTATTTTCTGCCAGCATGCTTGAAATAGACCATATCCCAATCCGTGAGAGCGTCCATTCATGTTAAGCAATTGGTGGTACACAGTACTAAGACGGGCGATTCGATGCCACACACACTCCATCTTGCATGATGACTTAACACTGTACAGGTAAATCATGCGACAAGCATGCGTATGTATCTCCGGCTTAAATATGGCAGTTCTTCAATGGAACATGAAAACTAAAATAGTGGAAAGGGTAAAGAAGCAAAATGGTACCTAGTCCTTTTAAAAACAGATTATAAAAAATATGAAGAAAATCCTCCTTTCTAAAAATAAAAGTACCGCAACAAAAAACTTCGATTTTACTTCTTTTAACAGATCAACAGTTGTTACCTATAATTTTGACTTGTGTTATATAGTTTTGATTGTCCAATAGCAATTTTAAATAAAAAGGAATAACAGCTGGAAAACTAACGTCGAGTCAACATATGCCCTTGGTCTTTAAGTTGCTATATAAATATCTGTTAGAAAATGGTTACAGGCCTTTTGTCTACTTACCGGTCAAAAAAATGTCCAAATGTTACTCAGTGGGCCAACAATAGGCTTTCTACAAACTTTTACTAGCAAAGTGTGGCCCAACCATTCCCCGGAATGTCCTTCACTGGGCCGGACTTTTCCCGTAGCAAGCATGTTTACTGAGTTATTATTTAAAATATTAATAAAATAATACAAACTTTCCATTCCGGCCGGACAAGTTTGTTTCCTAACATTACAAAAAAATCTCCACGCGGATTCTAAAATCCCAACTCTGGGGTCGGATTCTACAATACGCTTTGAGCGCGTTCGCGTAGAAACCCGATCGTACGAAGAGACTGACGTCACGGCTTGAACACCCGGGTTTTTGCGGTTTAGCTCGAACGTAAAAGGAAAAATGAAGAACCTACATTTTTTAGTAAAAATAAATGTTTGCTTTTCGCGGAAAAAAGTATAGAGAAGTTTGGATACAAGGGTTTTGGCTGATATAAACGAAGGGCAATGCAGAATTTGCTACGTCGTTATCCCTCTTCGAGAAATAGAGCAGAGCATTTTATGACGAGCGTCTTACGATAATTGTTGAGTTCCAGTAAACAAATCTTTTCAATCTTTTTGCTCTACTGCGTTCCTTTTTACAATCTGTGGAGGTAATCGCCGAAATTTCTGTCGATTCCTTTATTTCATCGCGAGCGTTTGGAAGAAATCTTTTTTGGACAGCAGCCGTTTGGAAAAGACGCGAGTCCACAAAGAGAAAACAGAAACAGGAAATCTTTTTGCTCCAGATTTTAAATCAAGATTTTACGCAGCTCATTAAATTTTGACAGATTTTTTTAAGTTAAGTAGTGGGTATTTTTGCGGTTCTAGATTTTTTGTGCTTGTTTCTCAAAAATGAGTCATTTCCACAGGGAATATTTTGTTTATTCTTGCTGTTGAGGTAAAAATGAACGCGCGTGTTCTTTTGATGATTTATATTTGGCGGAACCGACTGTACTGTTTCTTTACGTTCGGACCCGCTGTCCCCAATCACCGTTCCAGATCATTTTTAAGCTGGATTGATAAACTGCGTTCGCAGTAACCAAAAGAAATCAAAGAGTTAAAAGTGTGGTTAAATACAACGCAGGAGCGTTCCTTTATTTCAATTAAATCCGTCCCGAATGTCATCTCGACCACAACAGACAGTACCCATAACGTCAACTCGAACGGAAAAGGGGACCTCCGAGGTGTTTTCTTACATTGAACCCGTTTTGAAAAACTTTTTCAATAAATACGTCACAACTCTGAAGCCTCGTGTTATTAGTGCTTAAAAACCATTTACAACCTAGAAAATTCTGTATTGCTTCCCAACAATTTAGTAAAATCCGCATAAAATTGAAAAGGTTTTGGTTTTTTTATTATTTATAGAATCAATTTAAATGTCAATTTTTCCCGCTCGTTATCAATGACGTCACTTTTCCACCAATTTGAATGGTTTCGAAATGAGCTTTTTGTTAGTTTCGAACTAGCGCATGCGTCTTTTGCCTAGACTCCACATTGAAATTTTGTGCCGCTGCCATCTATTGCTTCTCACTATTTTCGACAAAGGGAGAAATAGAAGTCAGTGGCAAGACGTTGGACTGTAGACTAGGCATTAGTTAACTTTCAAATACTGTGACTTCTCGTCAACTCTTATGCCCGTGTGCACCACTTCCCCTTACTTCTTCCACTTGTTCAAGTGCCGCTTGAACTAAGCTAGGGTGACCCTTGAGATTTACTTGGTTTGTAAAAGTTCCGAATATGTTCCACTTGGAAAAAGTAAGAAAATTATTGGCAACGTGCCAGTTATCTGCATTTTTTTGTGTTTTTTCTGAGGTGATCATGATTATTACCTGTCAGCTGTCAAAAAACCACGTAAAATTTGAGGTTGTTTTAAAAAACAAATTTTATTGATGATTTATGATTATATTATCTTTTTCTTTCATAGAGCATGTTCCCTGTTCCGAAAAAGAGCGTGACATACTCGGTGACATATGTAGAACAAGATGCTTGATTTTCGATACGTATTGAATACGACGTAAAAACATACTAATTATTACACCACCAGACCAACTCAACCCATTTTTCAGTTTCTTTACAACGAATTTGCAGAAAAGGTATCTTCGTCTCATTCTTTGAAAAATTCTTCTTGATAGGTATTCTATTAATTACAAAGTCTAATTCTTCATCTTCTTCGTCATTCCCAAGAAGTTCCATTTTAAGCACAGACCACTATTATAGTCACAGAAATATTTTAAGGCAACGGAACAGTTTTGTAATCTGATTAAATTAATGGCTTTTGTTTAAAAACATAATCAAAAAAATACTTCACAAAACCTCAAAATGCGCTTAAGCCGAAGTAATTCTACGGTTTATCTTAACTGCAGCTTAAGTGCCAGTTACATGATATTCCACACCATTGCACACCAAAACCAAAGCTTAAGCTCGGCTTACATGTCAAGCCAAACCCCTGCACACGGGCATTAGCGTCTTTATTTTTGTTTTTCCACCTTTTTCACAAAGATTTTTTAAATAAATATATTTTTGAAAAGATTCCTTTTATATTTTTGGTTTTTTAAGATGGTGCTGATGAAACATTTCCACAAGCGCCTTATCAAACTATGATGTATTATGTGACGTCATGGTTTTAAAACTTTTTTGAAATAGTTGCTTATGAGAAAACGCGTTTGGTTCCGATTCTCAAGGCATTGAACATGACAGGATGCGCTATCTACATCGATTTTTTCTGTTCGTATCAGCTAAAAATAAAAGACCTTTGACTACATATAACACTTAAAAAACGAACCCACCACTCCTTTAAATTTAGCATAAAAAATTTCTTTTCTACGCCCTTTCTTATTCTAAGCTAACACCTGTCAAGCAGAGAACAGATTTTCGCCTTTCCAATTTCTACGTTGGACGGTTTCTCTTTTTTACGATTTCTTTGATGTATATTTCTCCAAAGTTGGATTTCTACAAAATACGATTTTGCCAAAGTTTGTTTCTACAAATAACGACTTTTGCATTTTACTTTTCTTTATTTTATGGGACCCCGCTGAATTTCGTCTGATTATAAGAACTCGCCCGCACTCGTTTCCAAATGGAATGGCAAAACTCGAGTAGTGCAATCAAATAGAACACGAATATTGCCCTCGGTGCGCACCAGTGCATCAAAAAGAAAACGCTATTAGTGACAAATAAACTTTGAACTCCTTAATATCAGCTGATTTTGGCTTTTCTAACCTCAATTGGGAAAAAAGAAGGACAGAATTTGTTATTTTTTGATGTGAATGTGTCAAAAATATTGTTATTAAAGAAATTCAGAGATTCATTGTACTGTTCTTTGTTTTAAAGTGACTTAAATGGAAGGTTTACCCAACTCATTATTATGCCTAAGCATAATTATGAGTTGGGTAAACCTGCCTTAACTCGGTAATATATTATATTATTTAACAGCTTATTATATACATAAACTGTGGGTACCACGTTCAAAAAGATCTTGTACGACACCCGTGCATATATAACACCTTTGTGTTGCCCTATATCCCTAATAATATATTTATCCACAGTCCAACTAAACAAGAAGGCATCAAAAGAGAGATGTTCTCGAACGTCAAGAACCAAATTGAAGGCATTGGAGGTTGGATTGGATCCAGCATACCAAAACTCCGCAAAGGCCAAAATGAAGGGGGCAACCCGGAAGCAACAGGTGTAGAGAACCCTGCAGCTGACGTCAATTCGCCCATGGCAGGCGACCAGGCTCTAAGTGCTCCCAGAGATGATGACGACAATTCAAGGTAACAAATATTGAAATTAGTTGTAATATTCGACGATAAACTCAATTTAGGAATTACAGTGCTACCGGAGGCGCCGACAGCGGACCTGGATCCATAAACGATTCCCCTACTGATGAGAATAAAGATGGTCTAGGACATGGTATGTTTTTATGTAAAAATATCACTTATATTAAGTTTTAGCATTTGTTTTTGACAGCTCACTGGATTTAAGTTTTTTAAACTCAAAGATCACTGCCCCTACAAATATTTTATTATAGGGTGTTTTAATAAAAACAAATGTGAGGCATTTTTGGGTTTTTTTAAATATTTATCTGGTACATATTTTTATAAACAATTTAAGTTTGTCAATTTTTTATAAATTATTGGTGTAACAAAAATACACCACTTTTTTGCTTGAATTCTTAAAAAAAAATTTGCTATGGTTATTGGATTGTAGGTAATAATTTTTGAGTATGTTAGTCAAGTAAAGCTTCTTAATATTATTAGTAAGCGACATTATATTTATACCAGATTAAAGTCAATTTGTCAATTTTTAAATAATATTCTCTGCCGAGGGGTAAACCCCTCGTGAAATTTGGTGTACAAGCTCTGTGAAATCCGTGAAACTCTGTAAAATTCTGTGAAATTTTGTGAAATTCTGTAAAATTCTCTGAAATTCTGTAAAATTCTGTGAAATTTTTAGAAATTTTCACTCCAAATTTTTAGAAAATGTCATATACATACATATCCATAACTCAGAAAAAGTGCGGTAAAGTGATACTTTACAAACTAAAATGCATGAGTTAAAGTGGTGTTTTCCGCACGGTCGTAGAAGAATGTATTTTTTTTATTTTGTGATAAATGTAAAGTCAAAAAATAATACACTTTTGCTGAGGTACAGATATGTATATATCTGAAATTATGTAAACATTTGGAGTGAAAATTTCCAAAAATTTCACAAAATTTGACAGAATTTCACAAAATTTCACAGAATTTCACAAAATTTTACAAAATTTCCTGGATTTCATACCAAATTTGACAAAGCTTTAACATTTCACAGAATGTCACAAAATATCACATAATTTCACAAAAGTTCACAAAATTTCACATAATTTTACAAAATTTCACAAAACTTCACAAAGTTTTACAAAATATCACAAATTTTTACAGAATTTTATCAAATTTCACATAATTTAACTAGTTTATTATGAATTCCCTTAAATTTGAATGACTGGCTTTCGTAAAGTTAAAACAGCCAAAACATAAGCATTTCACATTTTTTTATGCAATGTATTGTTTAAAACGATTTTTTTCATTCTGTTATTAATAAAGTATAAAGAGATAAATAAACATTTTTGTGAGTTTTGTGAAATTTTGCGAAATTTTGTGAAATTATGTGAAGTTTTGCGAAATTTTGTGAATTTATGTGAAATTTTGTGAAATTGTGTAAAATTCTGTGAAATTTTAAAGCTTTGTGAAATTTGGTGTACAAATTTTTGCAAGTGGTTTACCCCTCTGTCTCTGCTTTTAATTTTTACTTGTTGCACCTAGATCACTTGTAAAAATCAATACCTATTCATAAAAATCAAAACTTTGGCTGTAAAAAGTTTAATTCACTACTCAAAAATTATCACAATCCAATAGCTTTTCAAACTTTAATCTAATTTTTAGCTATTTCTGTATATTGAAAGGTCTACGCCTCGGTCTACCCTCATCAAAAAATGAGTAAATTCTTGCTACGAACTTAAAAGGAATTGACTAACCATTGTTTGTTGAAATGTGGATAATGCAAAAAATCAAGAAAGTTCAAAAAAGTTTAAATTTCTTGGAAAAAGAAATGTCCATTATTTTGACCAAAATTTGTAGCACGTGAAATCCCGACCTCTGTTGTTTTTTTTGTTTAGCAGGTTACTAAATGCGAAATATAGAATTTGGTCTTATAACCGACCTTATTTTGATATGAAATTCTGCTTTGGAATTCACTCTGAAGATAACCTTTTTTTTTTCTCTTTATTAATTTTGCCTGACAATCACTTTTTTTTTTGTCTTTGAAGTTATCTTTCAAGTGACTCATCTGCAATCTTAACTTTGCTATAAAAGAAACTGTCCAGGTTTTAACAAATAACAAAAGCTAAAGCTGTATATTAATTGATAAATGTGTTTATGTATGTTGCTTGTGCTAATTACAGGTTGTCAAAGGCCAAGCCCTTGTAGACTATACTATATTTAGAGATCTGTTGCATCCCAGAGTGATATTTGGTATAATACATATACAGGGTGATCAGGTATAGCTTTCCCTGGGATAACTTTTTTTCTAATAGCTACAGAGGGATCAAACAAAAAACTGGGTGAAAGTACATTTTACACAGACCTAAAAATTATATACAGGTATATGCAGGTTGTGCCACCAGGTTGCTTTTTTATGAAATACCCTGTATATTTTGACATTTTCGAATTCTCCAGTGGTATATTTTGGTATATTCACAATGATATCAAAACTTACAGATTGGTACATTAGTTAAATAAAAAGTTGGCCTACTTGGTTTTTATTAGGGCTGCACCAAGTACCGAGTAGTTCGGTGCTTGGTCAGAATTTTAACCGAGTAATATGTATTCGGTGGTCGGTCTTACTCGGCCGAGTAAAGTAGAGTAATAGAAACAATTCATTTATGCATGTCAAAAACAGAGAAATGAAACGCACAGTTGTAAATAATAAAATAAACTAAGTCTTAATGATTACTTAAATTTAATAACACAAACATAGTGAAATAATAATTTAAAACTTATAATCTAAAGCAGGAAGATTAATATGTAATGCAAAGCATTTCTTTTTATCTCAAAGACGTTTCCTGCTTCTGAAAATAAATAATCTTTTGCTAAAAATGGTGGAAGACTAATAAAAAACCGACAATTCTACTACTTGCCAGCCGAGTACTAGGTACTCGGCAATTACCTCTGACCGAGTACTCGGTACTTGGTCAAGTTAAAAAGCAGGGCTTGTTACAGCCCTAGATTTTATTATAATAATTTTCTGGGGAATCCGAAAATGTGAAAATATACAGGGTGTTCCATAAGAAAAAAAGTTACTTGATAGCACACCCTGCCCTTTCATCCAGTTTTTGTTTGATCCCTCTGCAGCTTTTAGAAAAAAAGTTATCCCAGGAAGTTATAACCGATCACCCTGTATACAGAGATGACATGCGTCGCCCTTTTTTATTTTTTATGTGATGAAACTATTTTTACAAAATTTGAGCTATCTGCATAAAAACAAGTTACTTTACTTTTTTCTTTGACATGACAGAAATAACTTAAATTATTTGTTCTTTTGAAATGAGGAGTCATATTGAAGGTCTCTCCGTATTTAACGTAACTTTAAGAGCTGTCATTTTCATGTAAAAAAGTAAACTTGCTCTTATAGATGAATTATAAATAATCCTTCTGCTGATTTAGTTTTAAAATAAATTGTTCTTTACTGATACTGGTTCAAAAATAAAAAGAGGGCCAAATACTTTGTGACCTCTCTATATAAAATTTTCACCATCTTTCTCTGGTTCCTCATGTACCTATATCTTAATAACTAGTTTTAGTATTACTTGTCTTCCGAACCAAATTGGACATGCCAAGGAATCTGAAAAACACATTAAATAAAATGTTAAAAAATAAATGTACCAACCAAAATCATCCAGACATTTTCCAAGTGTCCAATTTGGTTCACTATCTTACACACTAGGTAACAAGTGTAACGAAATTTTTGGGAAAAACAGAGAAAGAGTCATACGAGATAAGACTAAAATCACTACAAATCTAGTAGTAAACATTTTGAATAAAAAAAACTGAATTAATTAAAACATTTTTGTTGTAAATTGGTTCTTAAAACATTGTAGCTCACTTGGTATCCAAAAAATGGCCATTAGAGCTAAAACCACAAAGAACAAAGAACATAACGTAGTTATGTTCTTTGTGCTAAAACTCACTCACACCAAGTATGTTTTTCCCAAATCTGCCATTATATCAGGGTTTAATAGGTTCTTTTAAGGTCTAACAGCGTAAGTATATGTCTTAAAAAAGTAGGTATTTTTCAGCTTCTCTTTGAAGAAAGTCTGAAAACTGGGTGATCCTACAGAAATAGGCAAAACTCGTGTCCTGATTAATTACAAACATAACAAATGTTACACAATTCTGTCTCACAAACGTTCAGAATAAAAGAATATTATATTGTTTTTATTTTTCATTGGCATGTTCACAGAAATGACTTTTTTTTAATAAAACGGTGCACCACTCTTTAAGTTGCGATTAGGAAACTTCTTTATGACTAAACCTTTCAGTAACTCTATTTCAGTAAATTACAGTATATGATTTCCAAATTTTTCTTGGTTTTATTCCGGTTTCTGTAGAATTACCCAAATATTTTACAAATAAACTCTGCAACTTTAGAGTTCATTACTGCCCTGCTTGGGGGCAACTTCCTCTAACGAGGCTAATGTCTATGTTCAACTCTACGCGATACAATCTAAAAATATGACTGTGCGCGATTTTAGTAAAAACAACTTTAATGTGATATAACTTAGGAGTATAGTCTTTTAAAATCTTGGCACGAGTGTGATTTAATGAAAAGGATACTCCTCTTTTTTGCTGGTTTAAATTTTAATCAAATAAATGGTGCCAGCAGGCACATATAGCCATCCATAAAATTTAGGAAAACAATTTTTTTGGTTGAATATGCAATTATCTATCTTAATGTGAAAACCGCGTGTCGTTAGCTGCTACGGTTTGTGAGTTACCACCCTCATCATGTGCCAAATTGACAGACAGATAGAAGACAGACACACACCATGACAAAATTTTGTATTTAGGTCTTTTTTGACCCAAATAACTTATTTTTAGTGGAAATGAAAAAACTCTTTTTTTTGACGATCCCAATAGCCTCCATATGAGTATGGATGGCTAAAGAACCACTCACAATTTAAATGGAAACTGGATCTCAGTGGGATTTGAACGTCGTTTAAGTATGTTATTGGGATAGCCACTGAGAGCATTTTGTCTCGTGGCCTCAGGTGCCGATATGCACAGGGAAAGCCAATATTATCTGTGAAAGTTTGGCAGGAGCTCATTAATATGATGCTTATGATCATCTATATGAACAAAAAAAAAATTAATTCTTACTAAAATCACGCTGAATTTAATGACATCTGTCAAATCCTATCGAATAAATTGTTTGTGAATTTTGAAAGAAAAGAAAAACCAACCCTTTTTTTTACTTTGTTGAGGATATCAATTGGGAACTGTATATAACAAAAAGGGACAGTTGTCTTAACTGTAATTTACTGTCATTACGAGTGGGGGCTTGAACTATACTAAATCAAGGTTATTGAATACAAATTTTGTTATTGTTTTTACCCTGTCAAAATGGTACATGAATAATTGATGAATTTTGAGTTTTTAGAACAGGGGGGTTTGACAGGTGTCAAAATGAATGACATTTTTGAATTCAACGACCTCAATTCAGTATAGTTCAAGCCCCCACTCGTAAATATATATCATCTCACCAGTAGTTTTCTCTATGACTGTAAATGACAGTTTAAACAACTGTCCCTTTTTTACGGTTTCTAATTATCCTCAACAAAGTAAAAACACAGTATTGGTTTAAAAAAGCATCAAAAAATTTTTATTCGTCATTTTGACAGAGTTTGACAGATATCAAAATAAATGTTATTTTGAAATTAAAAGTCCATTCATTTTACACCAAAATAGCACAAAAATAACAAAAAAAAAACGAAAAACCCTAAATTAGACGAAATTTTTCAAAAAATTCTTTTGTTAAGATTTTGAGCCAAAAGTACCTCTGAATCGGACTTTTTTATCGAAGACTATACTCTGTTATAGAAAGTTCTTGCCTCTTTTAAAAACTGACTGATTTTGGGTCGGTGCAGATTTTCTGCCATCACGCTAGTTTTTTTCATGAATTGGCTTTCTTTTCGCCAATTTATGCATTTTGGGGGTGATAAAGAACGTTCAAATATTGTTAGAGTTCATGCACCTTTTTGTTTTAAACTCCTTTCTTTTTATTTAGTTACAGGGGTCTAAAGTTTTCAACTTCATTTTGCTTTTTTTGCCATGCATAGCTCCCTTAAAAGTTCGGAGAGAAACATCAAATTTTATGCGACTTTCTTGAAAGAATATTTACGACTTTCCCGTGTTGGTGTGTAGGTATCTATATGTATACTTTTTGTTAGCTATCTTTGTATCTAATCGAAAACCGACGTTTTGTTGTATGTTACAGTCCAAAGCAAGGCACTGGCTGGTGCCAAATCTTTTGGCAACTTTTTATACTCCGCTGTTAATAAGGCCGGAAAAACCGTAAGTGAGGCGAGCGCCAAAATCAAGGAGACAGTCGAAAAGAATGTAAGTATTAAGGTAACAAACAACTTGCGTCCCATCATTTTTAAACTCAGTTGTAAGAAGATTTCCCCGCTTTTGATATGGGCAAGCATAGGTACTTTTACCAAGCACGTAACACGTTGTGCCTAAACGACGTATATATGTTCCATAAAAATGGAGCCAAAAACTAACTATACTTTTTGAATGTTCCCCTACCCGTCTTTAAAACTGTATTCACCAAAGTCGCAGTTGATCCTCTTTGTGAAATTTTGCAAATGGATTAGTGGAAAAAATATTTTATTGACGTGGCAAAAATACACAATGTTTTACCTCCATTAACCTAGCGACCCCACCCCAAGAAAATCAAAATTTAGGTATGCCATAATTATGTGCTAATTATGTGCTAATTTCGTCCCCAATCAAAACATTTTGTGCTCCTCTGGTTTCTGAGAAAATCGAAAAAGAAAATGGGGTAGCTAGATTAATATTAACTTAGCAACCCCACAGGAAATATGGCGGCAAACTAAAATTTTTTGGTTTTAAAATTATGTGCTAATTATGTGCTCTCCAAATATATAAGAAAAAAAATCGAATTTTTCATTTTAAATTAGGTTTTTTTTTAAAAAAAAGGTGGGGTAGCTAGGTTAATATTAACTTAGCGACCCCACATGTTTAGGTATCACAGAATTTTAAAATTTCAAAAACCATTATTATCTGCTAATTTCGTTCATGATCAGAAAATTTTCTACTTATCTGGTTTCCAAGAAAATTAATGAAAAGGATATTAGATTACATCATTTGTAATAACCTAGCATTCGCAATCTGAAGTATGATTCCAAGGTAAAAATATATTATTACAAAATTATGTGCCCCATGAATATGTGTGAGACTTATGACATAATTTTGAAACCAATAATTTTTAAAAAGGGGATTTAGCGAGGATGAATAAATAACAAAATCAATGAATAACGAGCTTTCACTCAAAAAAGGTAATGGTAACCGTAGATCCGGATTTCGCACTTGTGGTGCTCATCAGTACGGTGCTAGGAATTAAAAGTGGAAAAATGATTATGAAAAAATGTGACACAGGATTCATGTAAAAGACAACCATCTGTTTTTAGTTTGGCGCCATATTTCCTGGTGGGATTGCGAAGTTAATATTAACCTAGCTAACCCACTTTCTTTTTCGATTTTCTCTGAAACCAGACGAGTACAAAATTTTTTGAACATGGACGAACATAATATGCAGATAATAATGGTTTTTGAAATTTTTAAATTCCGTGATACCTAAACATGTGGGGTCGCTAAGTTAATATTAACCTAGCTACCCTACCTTTTTTTTTTAAAAAAAAATCGTAATTTAAAATAAAAATTCTATTTTTTTTTCTTACATATTCGTGGAGCACATAATTAGCACATAATTTTAAAATAAAAATTTTTTAGTTTGGCGCCTTATTTCCTGGTGGGTTGCTAAGTTAATATTAACCTAGCTACCCCATTTTCTTTTTCGATTTTCTCAGAAACCAGGGGAGCACAAAATTTTTTGATTAGGGACGGAATTAGCACATAATTATGCCGTGGTTGAATTTTGATTTTCTTGAGGTGTGGTCGCTAGGTTAATGGAGGTCAATGTTTTGTTCAGGGTAGATCTTCTAATATGTACTCTTGTTTTCAAAAAATACATGCATTTTTCCCTATGTCTCAAACTTTGACTTTTTATTAGTGTATACTCAAACAAACCATCAGCTTGTAATGCCTGACAGTATTAAATTCGGTATTACGATGAGGTTATGCCATATTGATAAAATTAAAAGTAAAAATAAGACCTCTAAATCAAAAAATGCCTTAATTTAAAGCAAATACCCTTAATTACCCGACTACGCAACTCAAAGGAGGGGTTTAAAAAGCACATAAATATATTTAAAAACAATTTTTATTAATTGCAAAAGAGTAATTATCACTCGAGTTACAGAAGACGGTTGGTCTATAAGGAGAGCGCCCTCTCATTTTGGGGTTGATAAAATGATGATAATAAAATGAAAAAAACGATGGATTCAAAATAACACAACGGAAAGGAATCAAATAAATATTAAAAATTACTTAAAACAACAACAAAAATGCCTGGGCATTGAAAAACTTAAATTTTGAAAATATTCACGATCTTCTGAGAGCACCTCCAATGCGCGATTAATTTCATCGCTTAACTCTTCAGTATTTTGGGGTTTCCAGTTTCTCTGATAAATAATTTTGACAAGTCGGCCCCATATATTTTCTATTGGGTTGAGATCAGAGCTGTTGGATGGGCAAAAAAGAGTTTCAATATTATTGTTTTCAAACCACTGGCGAACAACATTAGCCGTGTGCACGGGACAGTTGTCCTGCTGGTAAACGTCGTTGTTTTCGTAAAACATCTGCACGATTTGCCAACACATATCCAAACCTCTAGCGTTAAACCAGCCCCAAATATTCACGATCTTCTGCGTTTTTTTTTAATACAAGAGTACATGGTGACCTAGAAATCAAAGTTTGAAAAACGCTATTTTAAAAAACTTATTTTAACATTATTAGTTGTATTTTCGCCACGCCAATTAGCAATGTGCAAAATTTTACAAAGAGCTGCGATTTTAGTGAATACAGTTGTAAGACGGGTAGGGTACATATTCAAAAAAGTACAGTTAATTTTTGTATAAAATAGTAGTTTTTTTTATACCTTTATCAAAACCACGATCTTAGTAACTTTCCTCAAATAACTCAACCATGGGTTTTTTGGTTGACGAAAAACAACTTTATTTTTATTGTTTTTTTACCAAATTTCCCATTAATTTTTTTACCCAAACTCAAGGAAAAATAAACGCAAAATGGTAATATTAAAATATATTTCTTGCCTAAAAATTAAGCCATTTTCTCGGATTTTCCTCAGGTATCCACAAAAAAAATCATTAATTCTCACTTGATGACTATATGACAAAATAAAATCAGAAATTAAAATGGCCAGCAATGTAATGCCACCGACTGAAAAAAAGATCTTATATTATACCATTGTTGCTTCATCCATCAGCCGTCCTTGATTTATAGTGACTTTTGGTATTTTTTGTTGGGCTAAAATGTAATTTTTTTACTCAATTTTTATGTATTTTTAATTTTTAAACCAAGGCTTGTAAAACACACTATTTTAACCGCTACTTGTAAGAACTTTTCTACTGTCTTAATGGAATACGTTATTATTTTTATAGCTTTTCTTTACGTTAAACGCTCTTGCCTTTATTTTTTGACAGTTTTGTAATTTGCCGATAAACTAAAATCGTGTTTTTGAGTATAAAAAAAATTACTGCAATCCAAACTATTGTGAAATTGCTGGTTTCAAACTTTGTTGGTTTTATTGGATAGTAAAAACTTTTAAAGTGTAACAGTGGGGGTGTGTCAAATCAAAGGCATTTTTGTTTAGTTCTTTAAAGAAAGATAACGCCCAAATTAAAAAAAAAGAAAACGTTACTTTGGGGAGTGGTTATAACTAACTTATAACTGCCCTATCAATTTGACGTAAGAGTTTTCTTTTTGACAGAACATCCTGGGCGAATTCAACAAGGAACAGGACGCTTTTCTTAAGGGTAAATCCAACAACACTTCTGCAAACTTACCTCCCTGGGCAGGATGCCCCAATGAAGAAAGTCTTAAGGAAGAGTGCCTCTCGTTGTCTACTGATAGAAGGTATCATTTATATATATTTTTTGGAGGGGGAACCGCTCATGGGAACCTTATCTGTTTCTACACTAAAGTCAGGTAGTGGGAGAGTTTTTTTCACTAAAACTAAACATCTCGAGGTCTCCAGTGACATGTCAGCCTTGTCCTTTCCCCTGGTCCAGGTGGTAGGAGAATAATGGACGGGTACTTACCTTTTTGGATCAAACAAAACATTCTACGTGTGTTGCACCAAATAAAAAGATCTCCAGCCAAATCTCTCACTTTCTACCTTTTAACCCTAGGCAATAAAAATAGTCTAAGGCTGGTTTTTCTTGTCAGTATTCACTTTGAGTGATATCTTCCATTTTTTACTTGAGGACTTTCACCTCAGAGAAAAGGACTGTCCCTCTTTTAGCTTAGGAACCACCTTGGGTGATGGTATATACTCGATTACTGTTGATTAGGTTTGACCGCCTCTGTTTGGTTGGATGGCTGCAGGGAGGTTAGCTTTATCCGTTAGCCAACCTGTACTGACAGTAGCCTAGCGGGAACCACGAGGAGGTGGATATAGGCCAACACCAACACAACTAAAAAGCCAGTTAACTCATTATCATTTTAGTGTCCTTTGGCCTAATATCGCGGCATTATTAACAACAAACGGACTTAAAATCCATGTTTTACCTGCCAATTTGGTTTACTGGCTTTTTAGTTGAGATGGTGTTGTATAGGCACGTGTACGACTATTTATTCTTTCGCCACAAGAGGGTCGTAGTTACTCTAGACCTGACCCAACGATTTATATTTATTTCTGCGGCTGAAAACTTCAATAATGCATTTTTAAGTTTCTCGGGAGAGGGTACTTTGAGAGTTGTTCTAGCAGCAGCCGATATTTGCATATAGAATGTTGTGTTTTCAATATTTTATAAAGTTTAGACAATTTCGTTGAATTTGTTAACCCCCAAAACTTAACTTTGTTCAGAAAATTTTCACTCTGCTTGAAAGATAAGATGATGGTGGAGTTCGTGGGTTAGAGGACTGGGCAACAACGTTTCGGTTTATTATAAACCTTTTTCAAGCCTCAATATCCTGGAGGCTTGAAAAAGTTTTATTATAAACCGAAACGTTGCCACAAATCTGGTAGTTTCTTTTTTGTCCAGTCCTCTAACCTACGAACTCCACCATCATCTAAACTAAGGACACGAAATGACTATGGTGAAAAATAAGATTCAACATAAAGTTTTTCTAGTAATATTTTTTAGATATCAATATTGGCAAAATTAATTGCATTAATATCTTGGACATTGAAAAATAAATTGTCATATCTGCTAAATTATTTTTTAAATGCTTTATCTTCCCTCCTAAATCTGCAATCCTAAGAGAGATTCCGTATGCGATTGCTTGGTTTGATCCAACTAGGAAAATTTTTTTGGTGAAGGCGCCATAAATTTGCGCAAAATTTAAAATTTAGTAATTTAAAACCTAGAACCTTAAAAATAAACATTTTTTTTAATGGGCTTGGGGGACAAGTCGGGGGCGGGAGTGCACTGTAAAACCACAGGGGTAAAGTTCCATTTCTCCCTAGGAAGGTACGCGACTGTTTTTCAGGCTGAGGTATAAAAATCTGGAAATGTCCCCTTGAGCCAAAGATATTTAACTCTGCCCTTGTATTGGAGTGCAAACGTGTCTTGACAACTATGGCAAGGGACAACAAGATCAATCTCCTCTGGGTCCCGGGACATGAAGGTGTACCGGGAAATAAAGTGGCCGATAGATTGGCTAGACAAGGATCATCAACCCATACTAGGTATTTCCCCGGCCCTGAAAAGTGACTTAGATAGGCGCTCTGGAATAGCACACATGGCTTGAGATAGGCCAAACTCTTGATTGGTGACGTGAGCGTCAAAAAAGTCCTTGCTTTACCTAGGTAGGAAGGATGTGAGACTAGCAACAGGGCTCCTAACATGACACTGTTGCCTTAACAAGAGACCTAGAGACGCCGAAGACTCAGAGTGTCGATGGGGCATGGAACAAAGAATCGTCCTTGCATGTCCTGCTGGAGGGTCCGGCTCTGGCCAGGTCAAGAGAGTCCCACCTTAAGCACTATCTGCTGGCCCCAGGCGATGCACTGTGGTCTGGCCTGCGGTCATGTACCCAAAAAGTTCATAATTTTATTTTGAGCTAATAATTTCTGAAATTTCTTAGAAATGTCCCAATTACAATAATATAAAAAGGAAACCCAGATTAATTATCCCCTCATTAGGGTTTCGTTCGTCAAACTGTGAACTTGTCCAAACGCGTATGTGGTTTATTTAAAATTATACAATTATTTAACTTTCGTGTGTGTCTTTCTAGGTAGATTTACAAAGTTTTGTGAAAAAGTTTCTGAAAACAAGTGGTGTCATAATGGATATTGAAATCACAGGTATGTTTTCTTGCTCCTTTAAATCATTTATTTTTTAAAAAAATATTTTTTTTATTTTTTTTTATTCCGTGCCGCACTTTAAATTTCTATTTGTCATATTTTTTTTTAACGGGGGATTCATGTAAGCTTTTAACTAGTAGGTCCTCAAGCGTCCGTCAAGTTTTATACCTTGATGAAATGCCTAAAGTCTCTACTTTAAGGCTAAGTAAGTGAAAATGTCGCCGTACATACAAAAAATAAGTATGTTAGTGTCCTCCTCAATTGGATTTTAATACCGATATTTTACATTCACAACACATATTGCTAAATAAGTCTGAGTTTTGGATGATTTTAAAGAGTATTTTAATATGGCATTTAAAAACATAATTTTTTCTTTCGTTATTAATTTTATACTAAAAAAATAGGTTTAGACTATGTACAGTGTGTTACATTTTTAATGGCGTTCTATAGAAATCTCGGTAAATATTATGGGTGTCTGCATTACTAGCTGTTATCGAATTTTGGGAGAAGAAAAATTCTGTCAGAAGTCTTCTTTTAGTCCTTGGACCTACAACTAACTACAGGGTTAAAAAATTTAAAAATTGCACATTCTTTGTTAAAAAATGTTAAAATATTTTTCTTTGTTTCAGATGAGTTAATCAAATGTACTTTCACGAATATGTTTATTTTTGATAAATGGTAATATTTACCTGCTTCAGAATATAAAATTCTCTCTATAGGAGAACGTTCCGAGGAAGCTGCGGAATCGTCCAATAAAAATCTTAAATTATTTAGACGTTATAACACGAGAAAGGCTTCTCGTATCCTTACGAACACAGATTTATTGCACATACTTCTTCTACATTCGGATCCCTTAGTTTCCAGTTTGAGAAAATTACCGACAACTCCTAAATCAATGTTATTACCGGAAGTGTTATTTTTTAATAAGTTTAATCATTAAGAATTAGGTAAACTAATTAACTATTAAATTTTACATGGGAAAATTGTATGGTTACTTAATATAAGTTAATATGTTAAAAGTATTTATTTTGGTCGTTTTTAATCTTTCATTTTTTAAAATAAAACTTATTATGGTTGTTTCAAATACGCCAAACTTAAACATAAATTATATTTTTAATCTTAAGTTAATTTGTTAAGGCCACAAAAACGGCATAGATTTGACAACATTGCTTTGCTATTTTTTTGAAAGATCAACTATAGGTGGTATCACTGATGCCATTTAGAGTGAGATCGTGCAATGTTTAGAACACGGTGCAAGAACCATACGTAACGAAAAGTATAATTTATTAGGAAAGTAACCATTTACTAATGCTTCTATAAAAGGTTTTGATGCTCGCCTTCGTACTTCATGGATTGCAATGTCTCGAAATTAAAAATAATCAAAAGAAAAATCATTATTCAACATTAAAAAAATAACAAATTTCCGTATTATTTTTATCACTTGACATGTGTCAATTTATTGGCCGAATGTTCCATTAGGCAAGTGGTCAATCAATCTCTGCCGTTTTTGTGGCCTTAGCTAATTTAAAAATGCAAAAAGTATGTCTTCTAAGAAATAAATTACTTGCTTATGCTACCTTACTCTTTAATCTTAACCTTTACAACATTCATTCCGCGAATATTTGGACATTTTAATCTTTGTTATTTTAAAATAAAAGTTTTTATTGTAATTTTAAATACCTCAAAATTAACACCAAATTATAGTTAATTAAGAAATGATTACCTTCTTATTTTGACGTTATTTTAATCAATAAAATGTTTTAAAAAAATAATCAAAATTTGCCCTTTATTTTTTTTCCAAATTTTGGTCACCATTAACAGACTTATTGTCGAAAATATCTAAAAACGTCAAAAAAACCGTTTTACGAAAGAGAATCCTTTGCTAAAACTGTCATATTAACGCAAAACCTACATGACCGCATCGTCCATAAGGCCAGACGACTGTGCGATGTAAGAAGGTTGCAGCCCAGGAAAATCTGTTCTGCGAAAGAGGCAGGCTTCCAGGGCTAAACCATCAATAGTGGGCTTACAACGGGCCCAGCAAGTTGGCCTACGTACATGAGAATTGTCCCGCCTGCATTTCTACATTCATTCATTCGATGGGCTTGACCGCCGATACCTGACAGGCGAGCCAATAATCAGTTTGACATGTTCCACTCAAGAACCAGCTTATTTTGGCAAATTTTGAGGAGCCAAGTGTCTATTTCAACTAAATTGACAATGCTGGTTTCAAAGAATAAATGTTATTTTGTATTCATTTGAGAACTGCGTTGTTCTTTGATGATCAACAAAAGGAGTTAAAAATTTTCTACGCCCCGCCGTTCGTCAAAACCAGTGGTTCTTGGATCGTATTAAAACATTTTTTGGGTTTGTTGTTTAAAAGTGTATCTAGTGGAGGAAAATATAAAAAATACCATTGTTTAATATAGGAAAGTGGACAAAACACTTGGGCCTAGTCGTGGTCCAAGAGTTGGAAAATTAAGCGCAAAAAGTGTCAACAGTTTTGTCCACAAGGTTGAGTAACTTCCTCATATATTAAATAATAAAAATATTGATAAGCTAGTGTCAACAGTTTTGTCCACAAGGTTGTGTAACTTCCTCATATATTAAATAATAAAAATATTGATAAGCTAATAATTCTTAATATTTTTTTTTCAGGAATTTCGTAAGGGCGCCCCCAACCGGGGTTGACTTTATTTTCGACTATGAAATGAAATATCCAGTAGCAATGGCAATCATGGAGCAAGATCCAAATTTGGAAAAAATGCGCTATGAACTTGTTCCTAAAATGTGAGTTTTTTTTACTGTCACATTTTTAAAGATCACTTTGAGCTGTTTAGGGGGAAAGTTGAGCTTTTAATAGGTAATAAATCAATCCTTTGTAAGACAAAATAACAGTAATCCAAGTAAAAATATTTGTAATCAATGAGTGAGAAATGGTTATAATGTTTAAAATAATTTATATAGTATATCCCAAAAGTCTAGAATAATGGATTTTTTTGGATGATAGGATCATGAAAAGAAAAAAAGCGGTTTCGAAAAATGTATACCTTTTTATACAGGGTATCCAAAAAATAAAATATGACCCAAACTTTTTTTCTTAATTGGATGATACCCTGTATATTATCTCATTTTCTGAATCCTTAAAAAATAAGCTTTTCAAAAATACCAAACACTTTGGGTCTATCTTTTTTTATCTTTTCCAAGATTTTCAAGTTTAAATTTGTGTGGAAGAGATTCAAGTAGAGCTGCTTAGGGCATAAAAAAGTGGTTCGACTGCTCTAAGGTGATGATGGTTGTCAATGTATATTTTCGGAATCTGGGTTGCCTTCTGACAGCCAAAATCTATCTTGCCCCCCCACCCCTCTGGTCATTCCCCCCCTCACTCCCCCCCCCCACCTTAAATATTTAATTTTGAATCTATCATATCTCGACAACGAAAAAAGAAAGAACAAAAATTTACTGTTTTATGTGTATTGACAAGTAGATTGTTCGACACATTTACATTATTTGCATATCTCGAAAACTAAAAACTGCATTTTCAAAAAAAAAAACGTTTGTATTTTTGGCCATATTTTGTAAACTAAAGTAGATATGAAAGAAAACTTCAAATAAATGTTTTTCCGCCGTTTCCGTTCTTTCCAAAAAGGTATATAGGTATTGGTTTTTGCCCACCCAAATCCCAACACCGCCAGTATTCACCTTCGACAGGGTGATTTCCGTGATCATAATATATTTTTAAAACATAAATATAGTAGCCTCAAAATATTTTCACTACTTCCATCTCACGTTCTCCCCCCCCCCCCCACCATTACCTATGGTAAAAAAAATAATAAGCAGTAGGTACCTGACAGGAACCACTGAAGATGATCAATAACAAAAAGTTTTTGCTGCATGGTTTGACTTAATAGACAGGATAAGTGCAATGCTAATATCTCATGAACTAAAAACATTTTTTTTAATATTTCTAAAAAAAAGTGAAAAGAAAAATAATATATCCAAATATTGCTTCAGACTAATTTTCTTATTTTAATAGGTGCCGACCGATTTTAAAATTCCTATATTTGAAGTTATAAAAACAGCCAATAAAATTATGTTGTCTTGGTCTATTTAAAAATTAGGTTCATCTTAAGTTTTGGCGAATTGCGTTGGTATTGCTTTTCCAAGTTACAAATTTAAAGCAAACAATTGCCACCGACCAAAGGCTCACTAGTTCCGACATATTTGCAAACTTTTATATGGGTTAATGCGCATTCGCCATCCACAATGCAGCCAAATCAAGAAGACTTTGGTTGGGAGAAAAAGGTGACGAATTTACACCGATATTAACAGCTTGGGAAAATGTCGCTCCCAGAAAAAGTGGGGGGGGGGAAGAAGCCATTCCTTCCCTGCACTTCACTCTTCAAATATAAAGCCAACAACGTCACGTCGCCGATTATGAACATAACTCATCTGCTCATATCAGCAACGTGCCCAGTTTTGGCGTAATGGCTCAAATCAAATCTATTGCGGGTGGGGTTAGAAAAATTCTATAGATATATACCTTTTTAAAAAGAGCGAAAATGCTGGAAAAATATTTATTGAGACATTTTTTTCGTATCTGGTCTGGGTTAGAAAATACGGACAAAATATTTAATTTTTTTTTGTTGCAAATATATGTTTTTTTAAATATCTTGTTTAGTTTTTGAGATATGCAATATAGTGTAAGCACATCACATAATCTAGATGTCAATGCACAAACAACATTGAAAACATTTTTGTTCTATCTCTGCTAGTTTCTGAGATATTAAGGAATTAATTTTAAGGGGTTTAAAGGGGGGTGGAGGGGGCACGACCACGAGGGGGGATGGTCAAGATATATTTTCGTAGTCAGGAGTCAACCCAGTGTCAAAAAATATACCTTCGCAAATGCCCTAAGCCGCTCTACTATTGCTAAGATTTTTCTGGCAACAAATCAAACTTGACTTGTAAGGCTTTTTGTAAAATTCCTTTACAGAGTCTACTCGTTTGTCAAATCTTCATCATTCCATTTTTGTAAATTTTATAAGAACAATTTTTTGTTTATGTCAGAATTAACAAAATGTATAAGCTGTCACAAGTTATGGCAAACTTAAAGCCCTGATCTCACTATGCAACTTTTTCATGCTTCTCTGAAAGTTGCTTGGGTGTTCTCAAATCCGTCGAAAAATGATGCAAGATGCGGGAAAATAGAACATGTTCTATTTTTATCAGAAAGTTGCATGGCTGGCTAATTTTTTAATTACCTTTTGAATGCACACTGTTTTTTTTTTATGTGATCAACTTGCCGATCAGCTGTGAATGTTAGGTTATGAGTTTTATCTTCGAATTTTCTGACTAATATTCCATTTTGCCAAAAAAAAACAAAATAACGCAAAATACAAAATCAAACATTAAGGTCAGTCTAGTGCTATTTTTTTGACTAGTGATTTTGTTTTGGCTAAAAATAACATTTGCTGACCCCCCACAGCTCTATGGTTGATGTTTGATGAATAGTGAGAACAGGGCTTTGCTGAAAAGGGAAACAAAATGCAACAACTGCCCGATAATGTAAAAAAAAAATGATTCATTTTCAATCTGTCATGCAGAGTAAAACTTTCCGTACAAAAAATTGTACGGAAAGTGTCTATATTTCGGTTGAAAAAAATTGTAATAACTGATTGTGGTCATGGATAATATACAATACACAGCTTGCATGTAATAGGCCATTACACGCTCAGATTATGCAAACTTTATCTTTATATACTGTTGTAATACACACATGGAATTTTTTCAAATATTACAATAATGCATGTACCTAATTGTGATAATGTTTAAAACTTACTGAAAAATCTAAGAATAGTAGGTAGGTGTTTACTCTTGTGACATTTAAACCAAATTTTTTGTTTAATTTAGAATATCAGAAGAGGAGTTCTGGAGGAACTACTTCTATAGGGTGAGCCTAATATGTCAAGCCAATGAGATTTCGTCAAGTCAAGGCAACGTCACCGACACTATAGGTACGTCATACTATAAAATAAATATCTACGAAACAGAGGTGCAATGCCTATGAAGCCTTTTTTATAATAACTTTATCGCGCCAAGATATAAGCCTGTGAGCACGTACTCTCGTTGCATAGATGCATTTTTCCCCATATCTCAAACTTTGACTTTTTATTAGTGTATACTCAAACACACCACCAGCTTGTAATGTCTGACGGCATTACATTCGGTATTACGATAACGTTATGTCATATTGATAATATCAAAAATAAAAAGACCTCTAAATCAAAAACATGCCTTAATTTAAAACAAATAACCTTATTACCCGGCTACTCAACGCAAAGGAGGGTCTTCAGTTTCTAAAATCAATTTTTTAATCTCGGATATAATTATTTAATGATACCAAAAAATCGCCTTTTAAACAGCAAATAAATATATTTAAAAACAATATTTATTGAAAAAGAGTAATTATCAATCGAGTTGCAGAAGACTGCTAGTCTATAAGGAGGGCGGCCACTCATTTTGGGGTTGATAAAATGAAGATAATAAAATGAAAAAAACGATGGATTCAAAATAACACAACGGATTGGAAAAAACTAAATATTAAATATTACTTAAAATAACAACAAACATTAGTATTTGATGGGCGCAACATTCTTTTTAATGACACTCTGCAAACGCCTGGCCATTGAAAAACTTAAATTTTGAAAATATTCATGATCTTCTGTGAGCACCTCCAATGCGCGATGAATTGCATCGCTTAACTCTTCAGCATTTTGTGGTCTGCAGTTTCTCTGAGAAATAATTTTGACAAGTCGGCCCCATATATTTTCTATTGGGTTGAGATCAGGGCTGTTGGATGGCCAAAGAAGAGTTTCAATATTATTGTTTTCAAACCACTGGCGAACATTAGCCGTTTGCACGGGACAGTTTTCTTGCTGGTAAACGAAGTCGTTGTTTTCGTAAAACATCTGCACAGATGTCAACGTAACATCCTCAAGAATATCAACATATCTTTAGTTTTGAATCCTCCTTCGATTTCCCAAACCTCTAGCGCTAAACCAGCCCCACATATTTACTGAGAAATGTCCAGCTTTATTAATTTGCTTGGTGTATTTTGGATCAAACCTAGAATTTGGTGGACGATACACTAAAATTCTTTCTGCTGTTCGAAGATGACTGAAATATCTTTTCATATGTAAAGACTACCCTCTCCCAGAAGTTGTTATCATCATGAAGAACATTATTTAATGCAAAAATACCTCTGGCCTGTTTTTGTTCTTCCGTTAAAAAAGGTTTTTTTTGCAGCAGTAGTAGTAGTAAGGGGCAGCCCGCAGGTCTGGCAATTAGACCTCTTCATAGGCCCTTTCTGCCATACCCCGTCTCGCACCCTTATCCTCCTACTCCATCTACATATCCTTCCTCTCTCTCTCCGGGCCTTTCTGCCTTCCTTACAAAGGTCACCACGTCAGCCCATCTTAGAGAGTGTAGCTCCTCCTCTTCTATTGTGGGGGCACCCTACGTCTGCTGCCTAAATCTGCCGTACCCGTCACACTCTCCTATCAGGTGCACCGCTGATTCTTCTGCCCACCCACATGCTGGGCAGGCGGAGTCGTCCAACACTCTGATGCATGTCAAGTGCTTACGCAGCCGATTATGCCCTGTCAGCATTCCTACTAACAGTCCAATGTCCTTGCGAGTTTTTTCCAGGAGACATTTAGTTCCGGCTGCGTCTGGTCCACTCACGAACAGTTTGGTCTGTCTGTACTCTCGCTCTTCCCTCCAGGACGACTTCAGTTGATCGCTCGCCCATTTATTGAGTTCGCTCTGCACCTGTTTTCTTGTGATTCCCAAGAGCGGTTCCGGTCCAATATATTGGGTTTCGGCACCAGCTCTGGCAAGTTGGTCCGCCTTCTCGTTTCCTGGTATTCCCTTGTGTCCTGGGACCCACATCAGTGTCACCTTCTTGTCTTCAGCCAATGTCTGTAGCGCGTTAATGCACTCCTCTACTAGGCTACTGACAATTGTTGGTGAACTAAGAGCCTTGAGGACAGCCTGGCTGTCGGAACATATGCATATATCCCTCCAGCCATTTCTGACCTCTGGTAGGGTTGCCGCCATGATAATGGCGTATACCTCCGCCTGAAAGACAGTAGCGTGCTCGCCAAGCGGGTGGCTTTCTTGAACCTCTAGGTCTTCCACATACACTCCTGCGCCTGTTGTGTGCCTGGCTGAAAGTTTTGATCCGTCAGTGTAGCAGACCGTCGCATCTCTGCTTAATTCGTTTCGGAACTCTTCTCTCTGCCACCAATCTCGTTCAGGTATTGTGACTTTGTACTTTTTGTCAAACTTCCATGGTTTCGAAGGAGTCCCTACTGGCATCTTTAGAAAAGAAAACTCTTTTGTTACTAGTTCCTCGATTAGAATGCAAAGGGCGGTACGAATCATAGAAGACTGGTATCAACAAAACGGTCTCTCTGTCAATCCAGGAAAGACAGAGATGATCCTGTTCACTAGAAAGAGGAAAATGGAGGGATTCAGAGCACCCAAGATGTACGGGAGACCTCTGACTTTGGTTTCAGAACTGAAGTACCTAGGGGTCACCCTAGACAAGGGGCTCACCTGGACACCACACGTTGCGAAATTGACCAATAAGGTGCAGGCAACGATGTGGCAACTGCGTCGCGTGGTTGGCCGCACCTGGGGTTTGAGCCCCAGAAACCTCCACTGGATGTACACGGCAGTACTAAGACCAAGGATCCACCCAATGAGCATTTTTGTCTATATAAAAGTTACAGCAAATAATATAAAACCTTCATAAAATAACCAAAAGTTATATTACTTAGTGTTGGTGATAATTTTATAACTCTAATATATCTCTTGAAAAACAACTGTTCAACACCAGCTTATAAAAATTTATGGTACATAGTAATGGATAGACAAACAACATATAGATTTTATAAAACTTCCTTATGAGCCTTCAAGTATAGAGATTATTATAAAAAGGTTTTACAACTGTTCTAACAACACTACATAACAAATTAAAGGTTTTTATGGATTTAGAAATATAAATTTTCCATCTTTCTTCCCTTTGCTTGTTATGTATTATTCTTTTTCTTTTTACAATAAAAAAATTTATAAAATGGTGTTTAGGAATCTTCTAAAATAAATAAAAATGAAAGTGAGATAAGCTGAAGCAGGAATATGAATATTTATATACTATAGTCAAATAAAAGCTGTTTTTCAAGTCATCCTACTCTGAAAATCAGCTGCGGTCCCGTGTGTACTGTATAGTTTTCGAATACACTCACGTAAATTTCATGGGCTCCAAAAATACTTGAGAAAACGGGAAAAAAAATATTCATTTAAATATCAGTTTTTTTTTCAACGCGTTTTTTTCTTTCTGGGACAAATATTGAATTTTATATGTTGTTCTTAACCCTAACAAGCAATATTTCGATTGAAACACATGTTGAAACCCCATAAATAACGTTTTTATTTAGGCCAAAAACCTATTTTTGTAATCTAAAATGGCGAAAATTTCCGACAATACTATAAAAAAAACAATACAACTATACCACTGTTTACCTCGTCAACACTATTTTATGACCCTTTTAAAAAATGATGCTACTTGGAACAAAGGGCTGCAGATGGCGCAGTGTTGAACACTGATGGTCCGTTTCTGCGAGCTTAACATAGTTACCATTGTTCTCTTTTCCTAAATGCATTCCTCGAGAGATCCAGCATACTACACATACCAGGAAAAATAACCGCCTCCACACACTTCAAGCCCCCATAACTGTCAGAGGTAACTATCTCAAGAATATAGTTCGATTGCGGGGTCGAAGGGTGTACAGGCGAGTATTTTCCGGGGTGCTCACATTTGCCGCCGACCAGTAGTATCAGCGTATGCGCTCGACGTTTCACGGTGCGTTTTTGCGACCTTAACACGGTTACTATATTGTTCTCTTTTTCTAAAACACGGTTCCCATCTATGCGTTTCTCATTCGTGGGTCCCCCGAATCAAAACACGTATCACGTGGTCTAAGCAAGATTTGCCTATACAAGTTCATGTCGGACCACGTGATGAGTTTTTTGAGTCAGGGTGACTGCGCATGGGAAACGCTGGTGGGAATCGGGTGTAAAATGCATTCGATCCCGATATCTGTCATCGGCAACTATCGCAAGAAGATTTGGATCTCTTATCTCTCTCAGATTGATGTAATTAAAACAAGATAATAATGGTATGGTATCTCGCAAAAACGCGCCTTTTGATGTCGCAAAAACGCTCCTTTTGATATCGCAAAAACGCGCCTTTTGATGTCACAAAATTAACCTTAAAAAATCTTGTTTGTTTTGTTATTATAATTGCCAAAATAAATTAAAATTGTTTTTTTGTTCTAAAAACAGTTGTATTATAATCACTATAAAGAAATTAATAACAACATTATAGAAAAAACCTTATGGTCAAAAAAGGTTTATGAATCAGTTCATAAGAATATTACAGACACCAATTTATATAACTATTGTAGGAGTTCCCAAATTTTAATAAGTGTCTCTCGAAATATTTTTAATCTTATCTTATATAAATTTGTTGTTGGTTAATTAAGTTTTATAAGTGGGTTGAGAGCAACATTTTAAAAACCAATATATTATATATCTTTAATTGATAGTAACTTACGGTTTTATAGGTGGGTTGACAGAAAGATTTCAAACACCAATTTATATAACTTTTGTCACTGATGACTTATATTTTTATAAATATGTTGGTGGAAACATTGTTAACACCAATTTATATAACATTTGTTACCGATGACTTTAATTTTTATGTTCGTGGAAATATTTTTAACGCCAGTTTTATGTTACTTTAGGGTACCATCAATTTAGAGCCTTTAATAAAACAAAAATACAAACTCAATTGTTGTAGGAAACTTCTAAATACCCTAGGGTATCAATGGAACCCTCTTTATAATAATTATATAAATGTCTGTCACCAGAAGTTTCTGAAAATGCTCGGATCCATAGTCTGGTGGCCAGCAGTGGAGAAGGTCCCTACTACCCTCAAGCTTAGGAGCCTACAGGGAACCATATGCAGAGGGATAACCGGCGCTATGAGGACGGCACCTATACAGGCACTCGAAACCATTCTGGGACTGCCCGCCGCTTCCGATCTGGATCAGAAAAGAAGCGATGGCGACCCACCTCCGGCTCAGAGATACAGGTCAATGGAGAGGAAGAGGGGAAGCTGCGGGGCATCTTAGGATTGCTCAAATCGCCGAGAGAGAAATCCCTATGGCAGCGATTAAAACACAAAGACCAAAAAACCCCTGGAGTTTAGAGAGGTACAAAGTAGTCATCCCAGACAGGGAACTATAGCAGAGTGAAAACCTCCGCGAACAGTTCGAGGAGAACGCCGTGATTTGCTACACCGACGGGTCGAAACTGTCGGAGAGGCAAACCACAGGATCGGGGGTTTATGTGGAAGACCAGGAGGTTCGAAAGAGCTACCCGCTCGGAGAGCAAGCCACGGTCTTTCAGGCAGAGGTGTATGCCATAATAATGGCTGCAAGCATGGAAGAAATAAAGAATGGTAGGGAGGAGCATGTTTATATATGCTCCGACAGCCAATCAGCCCTAAAGGCGCTAAGGGCGCCCAAGATCACCAACACCCTGGTGGAGGAATGTGCGGATGCACTGGAATCCTTGGGAGAGGGCAAACAAGTGACACTTATGTGGGTACCGGGACATATGGGGGTGCCGGGTAACGAGATGGCCGACGAGCTCGCCAGGATCGGGGCAAGCACCCAGTATGTAGGGCCGGAACAACTCCTAGGAACAACCAAGAGGCAATTGCAAAGTCGACTCAATAAATCGGCCAACGATGCCATGACGACCGCTTGGAGAGCAGGAACAGGATGCAGACAGACCAAGGACTTCGTGAAGGGCCCGGATGTAGCCAGACAAAAATGGCTTCTGGGGAGATCGCGAAGGGACGCTGGTCTGCTGACAGGTATCATAACAGGTCACAACCGACTAAGGAAGCACATGACCCGGATCGCGGTGGAGAATGACTCGACCTGCCGGGCCTGCGGGCGGGCAGAAGAGACATCTCGACACGTTATAGCGAACTGCGAGGCATACCAGAGGACGAGATATCAGGTATTCGGTTTCCCGACCCTGGATGAGGAGGACCTGCACACGCTCAAATGGGACAAAATACTGGACTTTGCAAAAAGAACAGTGAGACCAAATGAGCAAACTGCCAGACCAGTGGTGCAGGCGGTGGATTAGGGGCAGGCTCGGGGTAGGGCAGAAGGGGCCCAGGGAGGCCTACTTGCCAGGCTTCGCATTTCGCCCCTTCTCTACTACTACTACTACTACTACTACTACTACTACTACTACTAGTTCCTCTATTGCCAGATGACCCACTTTTTCCCCTCTGCCCTTCCATAGGCCCTTGTCTCTCAGTTGTAGGTGCGTCGCCATCGCTTCCTTCTTGATCCAAGTTGGTTTTTGCAGCAACTCGACAGGAAATTTCAGTTTTTTTTATCCATCTGTTAATAGTTTATAAGGAACCTGGAAACATTATTACATTAGATGCTTAAATGGATGTGTCAAAAGGATTTGGTCTTAGGTGGTCGATAAGCCTTTCATTTTGTATCTCAGAACTCAAAGGCTTTTGTCCTGTTCCATGTTTTCTATTTATCGAATTATATTTTCTATCCAGCGCTTTTCCATCGTAGTATCGTCATTTTATCACCCCCAAAATTAGTGGTCGCTCTCCTTATAGACCAGCCGTCTTCTATAACTCGAGTGATTATTTGTGGTTTGTAAATGTTGTAATTTGCAGCATTTTTTACTTTAAAAGTTATTGAAAATCAGTTTGACGCATACCGTCAGCTATTTTAAACTGCTGAATGGAATACATACACTATTAGAAAAGTAAATTTTGAGAGATAGGAAAAACGCATTATACTTTTTTTTAAAAACAAGAGTACATCTTAAAGCCTGCGATCCATTTCGGTTTGTTAAGCATTGCATTTCTGTGTTTAAAAAAGTTCGATTTTTTTGCTTCATTTTTCAAGTCTTTTAAAGTAACACATTTTCCTTGGTGGTTTAAAACTGCCAAAAACCTTGAAAATCCTATTATTGTCAATTTTCAATTTGTATTAAACCGTTAAAAGGCAAAAATATTGAAATAATTTCGTAGTGCACAGTTGTCAGATAGCAGATTAGGCTTATTTTTAAAGGGTTAAGGTTGGTCAAATCAACCAGCCTTTATTCTTTAAACCAAAGGCGTTTTCTCGCGTCGAAATTGTTTTAAAAAATTTGGAGAAGTTGAAACATCATTTTCTCGCGTTGCAACGGTAACCTCACATTGAAATTTATTTTTTTTTCCGTTTTTTTTCTCTAAAACTCTTTTTATACAATGAGTTGATACATTTCCATAAAAGTTCCATCCAAAAAGTGAGGTTACAGGAAAAGAACGTCAGTCTTTTTGAAACACTCATTTTCTCGAGTTTCGAATTAATGACGTCGTAGTTACTTACAATCGTTTCCAATATATTCAACGCGAAAAACGCTTTAATTCTTAATCTAGACGCCAAACATACTAACATCCATGCTTATTTTTGCCTATTTTATTATATTTTTATAGCTTTCTACAAGAAAACCTTAATCAAAATTAAGAACGAATTACTGCAAGGTGAAATTTAAGATTTTGCAGAAAGCGGCCAAATAAATTAAAGTCTTGTCTAATTAAAAATTCGTGCCTTAAACTTATAGTCTTAGAGCTCGGGAAAAAAAGTGCAGCAGTTTTAAAAAGGCTTATATTTTTGGGATGGATTATGCTTCGAACACCGCTAAAATTAAAATATTTTAAAAATGTTCTTTATACAGGGTGTTTCACAACTTATGTAAAAAAATGAAAGACGATTCCTAATACTGGTCGGTGTGTGAAATTACGATTCATTTTGCTTAAATTTGTGCAAAAGTTTTCCGAAAAAAATATCCAAAGATGTGCTAAAATATTTTCTTCGCATTCGACTGTATATTGAAGCTGATAAACAAAGTACCTAACAAAAAACAATCATCAAGCAAGCAAGTGCGTCTGCGGCGCATTGAACCATCATTTTGACATCAAATTTTGGATAAAAATTTTTAAATTTGTTTAACCCCTCCCCTCTCGTCTACATTTGAGCCCAGATTTGCGCTTGTAAGCACCTGTTTCCTTCTATCAATTATGGTCACATTTTTTCTTCAAATTCAGTTTTTTTAAATATTTATTTATCTTCGCTTTTAGGACCTTGTTGGGAAGCTTATGGAAAAAGAAAAACGCTAATTTTTTAAAACTTTAAATGGAACATTGCCCCTAGCGGATTAGAAATTTGTTTTTTTGAAAAATTAAAAAACACGTTAACTCAGAAAGGGGTCTATTCACTTACAACTTTTTCTTTCGAAAGAAAAACAAATTTCTAATCCGCTAGGGGCTATGTTTCATTTAAAATCTTACACAATTATGTTTTGAAGATTTTTGACACATGGATTCACAAATGTTACAAAAATTACACGAGTGTTTTTCTTTTTCCATAAGCTTTCCAACAAGGTACGACAAGCGGGGTCTTCTCATGAAAAAAAAGGTATGTTAATAGACCCCTTTCTGACGGTCCGTTTAAAAACATTTTTTAGACAAAGTGTGTAGTAGTAGTAGTAGTAACTAGGGTGCGGCCCAAGACCTAGCAAGTAGGTCCAATCGGTCCCTTTTTTACCTTACCCCAGCCCGGCCCCCTAATCCGCCACCTGATGCCTCATCTTTAGGTGTGCATCGCACTCGGCAACAAGGTGCCGGGATGTCTCCTCCGCCCTTCGGCAGGCTTGGCAGATAGAGTCTTACTGAGTCGGTTGTGGCCGGTCAATATTCCTGTCAGTAGTCCAATATCATTCGTGTCCTTCCCAGGAGCCATTTGAGTCTGGCCGCGTCCGGTCCCTCGATGAATTCTTTGGACTGTCTGCATCCTATTTCGCTCTCCCAGGAGTCTACCAGTGCATCGTTAGCCCATTTAATGAGTCGACTTTGCAGCTGTCTCCTTGTAGTGGTTCCGGCCCCACGTATTGAGTGCTGGCCCCGATCCGAGCGAGTTCATCCGCCTTTTCGTTGCCCGAGACTCCCGTGTGTCCCGGTACCTACATCACTGTAACTCTCTTGTCTTGACACAATGCTTCCAGTGCTTCGACGCACTCTTCCACCAGAGTATTGGCAATTTTTAGCGCACTAAGTACCTTTAGGGCCGCTTGGCTGTCGGAGAACATGTACACATGCTCCTCCAGACCATTGCGAACCTCTTCTAGTGTTGCCGCCATTATAATGGAATTGAATGGAAGACCTTAGCTTGCTCTCCAAGTGGGTAGCTCATCCGAACTTCTCGGTCTTGCACATAGACCCCCGCCCCTGTTGTCTGCCTCTCCGGAGCCATCGGTGTAGCATATCACAGTGTTCCTCTCGAACTGTTGGTGGAGGTTCTCACTCTTCCAGAATTCCCTATCGGGAATTTTGACTTTGTACTTCTTATTGAATCTCCAGGGAATTCGGGTTGCCTTGATCTCAAAGGACGCAAGTGGCATCTCCCTGATGTCCAACGACTTCCCCTCTTCCTCTCCACTGACCAGAGTCCCTCAGACGCAAATGGGTCGCTATAGCTTCCTTCTTCATCCAATTCGGTAGCGGAGGTCTCAGAATGGTCTCGAAGGCTTGGATTGGTGTCGTCTTCATGGCGCCGGTTATTCTCCTGCACATAAGCCCTTGCAGGCTTCTGAGCTTTTGGGATATGGTGGTCCAATCCACTGCCGGCCACCAGTCGATGGATCCATATTAGATCCTAGGTCTTAGTATTGCCGTGTACATCCAGTGGAGGTTCTTGGACCCGACGCAGTTTTCACATTGTTGCCTGGGCTTTTTCGGTTATTTTGGCAACATGCGGTGTCCAGGTGAGCCCCTTGTCCAGGGTGACCCCCAAGTACTTTAGCTCTGAGACCAAAGTCAGGGGTTTCCCGTACATTATGGGTGCTCTGAATCCCTCCATTTTTCTCTTTTTTGGTGAACAGGATCATCTCTGTCTTTCCTAGATTAACAGAGAGGCCGTTCTGTTGGCACCAGTTTTCTATGATTCGTACAGCTCGTTGCATTCTGCTGCAGGCGGTGTCGAATCCTGCCTTTGTCAGCTTTTCCAGAAGGGTATCCATAATTAGGCACCATAGGTGTGGAGACAGGCAGCTGCCTTGTGGCCATCCTCCCGTAACCTCGACCTGTACCTTGGATTCACCTAGTTTAGCTTGTATCTTCCTTTCTTTTAGTGCAGATCTTACCCATTCAATTATGAGGGGTTCAGTCCCTTTCTTTTGAAGGGCGGATGTTATGACCTGCACCCTTGAATTGTCGAAAGCTCCCTCTACGTCAAAGAATACCGCGAGGGCATACATCTTGAATTGAAGTGCTTTCTCTGCCTTGTGCACTACTGCGTGTAAGGCTGTGTCGGTCGAACTGCCCTCTATGTAGGCGTGCTGGTTTTTATGGATTGTTGGCAAGGACTCCCCCTAGGAGGTGTCTGTCCACCATTTTTTCCATTGCCTTCATCATAAACGATGTTAATAAAATATGAATTTAAATAAACTTTATGATGAAAAATAAGAAAAAAAAAATGTTTTATTTTTGCAAAAAAAAGTATTAAAAGTAATGAAAAAACACTAAACCATAAAAAAACTGGACATAGTATCATACGATAAAATTTCAATCGATACCCACGTTACGTCACAACGGCATATTGTAAATGTTGGGCTCATCTCTGTGAGTAAAGGCGCAATGATTTTTATTCAGAAATTCACAAATCTTCACAATTTTAATTCAATAAATAATTCATAATGTGTAGGTACACATCTGTTCATAAAAAAGAAGACGCATTTTGACATTTGGGTACGTAATGCCTCCGTTTTTTTAATACAAGTGTACGTGTTACGGTACATATATATCCCTCATTTTCGGTCGAAATATCAAATAAATATCTGATAGTTTGTCCAAAAAAATAATTGTTTTAATTTGCCAATATATATTGGGAATAAAACCTACACAATGTGACAACCTCGCACTTGTAGCGGCTAACCTATATAACCGTGTACTACGCTGACTCATTCACAATTTTTCGTCGGAATTGCCGCTTTAGTAGAATCAGAGCATACTTGGTATTGCCTGATGCAGCGTTGCCAGTGGAGAGGACAATGGTTTTCCCTAAATCTTACAACTGATCGCGTTTAAAATCGATTTATGAATGACTTGATGGGTCTATTATCTATATATCTATCTATGTCCATCCTAAAAATATCAGCCTTTTTAAAACTTGCACTTTTTTTCGCGAGCTCTTGGACTATTGTTTCTTTCTAAATCTGTTTGATTTGCTTGCGCTTTTAAGACAAAACGCCCTCAAATTTGTCGGCAGTCAAGACTTAAAGCAAGACGTTGCGTCGGACTCAAATTGTATTTATAATTGAACTCTTTGATCTTGGAGTTTCGCATACCTATAGAATTAATTGTGTTTGCGAGAAGTTATTGCAAAATATTCATGGAATCTGCAGAAACTGCAGGTCATCAAAATTTTTGCCAATTATGCCTTAAATCTAAAGGGCTGCAAGCGAAATTGATTTAATTATACACTTAGGGCGATATTTACTAAAGACTATAGCTTAAGGAAAGTGTTGTTTGAAGACTGACATAATATACATGGTTATCGAAAAATTGATTTTATGCTGAACTAGACCGCAATTGAGAAGATATTTTTACCTGGATGGACGTCAAAATGAACGGGAATGAGACGCGTAACGCCATTTTTTTTTAAACAGTCGAAATAATCCATAATAATGAATTAAATCTGGGTAAACAAGAAATCTGAAAATTGTCAAATTGACATGGGATGTCATATTTCGAGTAAAATTATTTATCGTTATATTTTAGAACACGGCCAAGAGGTGGTTCATCTATTTTAAATTTTAAAACAATAATTTTTTGTTGAACTTTTTTTGAGAATGTAAATTTTGAAGTATTTTAATTAGAAACAAATAAAATTCTAGGTTTTTTTCTGTTTTAATTGGCAATCCCAGACCAGCACACTTTAAGTTGATTCAAGGAGATCGCTGCCCTCTAAAATCAAGAAATAAATATTTAAAATTAATTTTTAGTAATTAAAAGAAGAAAATTTCGCGCAAAATGGTATGCGCTGTATACGCTAGCAAGGTAAAAAACCGCGGTGTAAAAAATTCGCGTTAATTTTTTTCGCGATACATACCATTAATGCTTGTGACCATCCCCGACTAAATAATTTATGGTAAATACATAAAGTTTACAGCGCGCATTAAACAATAGCGCAGCTCAGTCAAGTACACCCCCCTCTCAACGAAACTCAATTTGGATATTGTAAAAATTATGTACTAATTTAGTCCCCTTTTTTGTACTTAACGAATAAGGGAGTTATTAGCACTTAAAAGTGAGGGGGGGGGTGTGGCTTGGCGCTAAGCTGCGCCCCCTCTCCCCCATGCTTAGGAGAGAAATTTAATGAAAGTTGATATGTCATAATTTTGTACTAATTATGTACTCTTAAAGAAGGGTACTTTTAGTTCACAAAAACCATCGGCTCCTAAGATTTTTCTTTGTTTGTTATGGGGTGTGTAGCTTGATATAAGGGACACGCCCCTCTGCTTAGGAAAGAGATTCGACCAAAAGTGACTATGCCAGAATTTGGTACTAATTATGTACTGTATTATGGCGTAATTACTTTTTTTCAAATCTCTTTCCTAAGCAGAGGAGGGGGTGTACCTTGATATCAAGTTACACACCCCACAAAATAAAAAAAAATCAAGTTATCTTGAGAGAAGGCAATTTTTTAGAATAGGACGAAAAAAGTACATAATTAGTAGCAAATTATGGCATAGTTCCTTTTTTTCAAATTCTTTCCTAGGCAGAGGGGGGTGTGTCTTGATATTAAGCTACACACCCTATATAAACCAAAAAAATTAAGTTATCTTGAGAGTAAGCAATTTTTTAGAAGAAGACGGAATTGATACATAATTAGTAGCAAATTACATAATTGCTTTTTTCAAATCTATTTCTTAAGCAGAGGGGTGTGTGCCTTGATATCAAGCTACACACCCCATAACAAACTAACAAAAATCTTAGGAACCGATGGTTTTTGTGAACTTAAAGTACCCTTCGTTAAGAGTACATAATTAGTGCAAAATTATGACATATCCGGGAGGAAAAGTATAATACATATATAATAATAACATACCTAATACTTTAAAATATTTGTTATATACCCAATTTAAGTAGGGAGGTTTCGAAAATGTCACAAAGAAGAAGAGAGGGTCGAAATTAAAATTTGGCAAAATTGGTGGTTCACTCATTTATTGAAATTTAAACGGTTTTTTTTTAATTTAAGATGGTAGGATTCTCGTCCAAACGTCAGCGAGCGAAACAACAATTAAGTTGGTTTACAGTTTTTAATTGTTCTTCGATAAAAATGCATGAATTAAATATTTCATTTTTCGTCTTTCATTAGAGTATGGATATTTTTCCTCATATGAACCTCCGCAAATTCAGGAATAAAAAGGAATACAAACATCTGAGTAACTCTCCCAATTAAAAAAGTATTTTTAGTTAAAAGAGTTGCTATACAGGGATAAACTCACCGTCAATCTCCTTTTTTACATTTTTTCATGAAATCCTTGGAAAAACTGTGTTTTTTCCCTTGCGAAAACACTTATATGCTTATAGTAAGTCCAGAATTCCAACAAGTTTCCCTCAAGTTTAGGAAAAACCCGCATAATTAGATTAAAAATGACGTGCGTCCCATAGTCCTAAAGCATAGTCGTGTTAGTAAATACCGCCCTTGCGGGCACAGAAACGTGCGCATGGAAGACAGTAGACGGCATCCACCATAAAAACGGGTCATGACATAAACATGTCAAAAGAACCACGCACAATTTAAATGGAAACTGGATCTCAGTGGGATTTCAACGCCATTTAAGTATGTTATTGGGACAGTCCCTGACAGCATTTTGTCTCATGGGCACAGGTGCCGATATCTACAGGGTGAGCCAATAATAACTGTCGAAGTTTGAAAAAAGCATCAATACCCAATAAAATGATAATGCTGAATTTAAAAATTGACACATGTCATACCCTGTCAAAATGGCGGAAAAATAATGAGAATAATAAGTTTTTGGAAAAGCAAATATCTTCTTTTTACTCTGTTGAAGATATTGAATCGGAAACCGTAAAAAAAAGTGGCAGTTGTCTTAACTGTTATTTACTGGCATGAGGAAAACCACCGGTGCGATGACACATATTTACGAGTGTGAACTCGAACTACATTAAATTGAGATCGATGAACTGAAAAATGTCAAAACCTGTCATAATAACTAATAAATAATTTATAAACTGTTGAATGTTCAATCGGAGGACTCGAACTATACTACACCTGTCAAGCCCTGTCAAAATGGCAAATAAATAATTTGTGATTTTGTGCTTTTAAATGAGAGCATGCTAAAAAATAACAAAATTAAAACTCTAAAAGAAGTGATACTTGTCTTAACTGTGACAAACTACCAGTGAAGTAAAACATGTTTCTACAGATGTTGACACAAACTTCAGTTGTCCGCCTTATATACCTTGTAAAAAATTACTTACTAGACCACTAAAGGAACATTAAAGCCCTTTTTAACTTTTTTAATTTAACGACCTCCACTTGGTGAAGTTTGAGTCTCCGCTTTTACATATGTGTCACTGCACTAGTAGCTTTTCCCATTACGATAAATTGCAGTGAGCAAAACTGTCACTTTTTTAACTTTTCAAAAAAATTATTCCTAAATTATTTATTCGCCATTTTGACAGGGTTTGGCACGCCTCAAAATTAATATTTTTGAATTAATCGACCTCAATTTAGTGTAATTTGAGTCCCCACTCGTAAATATGTGGTTTTTTCCCATGACGGTTCAACAGAGTAAAAAGAAGGTATTTGCTTTTCCAAAAACTTCAAGTTTATAAATTATTTATTCGTTATTTTGACAGGTGTCAAAACTAATGACATTTTTGAGTTCATCGACCTCAATTTAGTGTAGCTCAAGTCCCCACTCGTAAATATGTGTCATCACACCAGGGTACCGATTCTGGAAGTCATAGGAAGTGATCGTTCGCCTGAGAGAAGAAAATTAAATTCAACCAATAAACGCGCTTAAAAGCAGTAACGAGACGATGGAATAATCACCAAACTATTATGGGTACGCGCAGAGCTGCCTTGAACAACAATTTTTGAGTGAAGCCGTTCTCTCGACTAGACCCAGTAGTTGGGAGTTGCAGGAAAGCTCGTGTGAAAAACGTCACTTGTATTATTTCAGAGCACGCTATTGGACGACGACCCATCGATATTTGACTCGCTAATGCGCATGCTACGGCAAACTTGACCGTCTTTTAGAGTAGGTCTCGCACAGTGGTCGATTTTTGTAAAAACGCGGACATTAAAAAAAACTTGATAATCGTGTTAATTTTCACATTTATCTTAAGACATTTTTAAGACGAAAAAGATATATATTTATTAATTAGCTAAATTAAAGTAAAAATATTAGTTTAGAAAAAGAAAAAGAAAATATAAACACCCAGTATATTATTGCATTTTTGCATTTTGATTTTAAATTCAGCATTTTTATATAACGTACCTTATGTCGATCTTCAACTGTTTTCGAGATATTAACAGTTGAATACTGTCATACTCTGGGTCTTCTATTTGAAATTTGATGTGGAATACTGATGCGTAATGTCAAACTCGTAAAAAGCATAGTTTATTCTTTGGCCAACTATTCGCCTAGTATCTTGACAACCATATAGGGGCAAATTTAGATACATTTTGAATTTTTACATTTTTCCATTTATGTTCGCGTTTTCCGGAAAATCGACCACCGTGCGTCGTTCGAATGACTTGTGCGATCGGCCGGTCCCAGAATACGGAATTTTGGATTTTAATAGAAGTGGTCACTTCTCAGGGTATGATCGTTCTCTTACGCCCAGAATCGAGCCCCAGTGGTTTTCTCAATAACAGTAAACGACAGACTTTCTTTGCCCATATCGGTCATCATAAGCATGGTAATAATAAGCTCATTCCAAACTTCGACAGCTGTTATTGGCTCACTCTGTAGATATCGGCACCTGTGCCCGTGAGACAAAATTATCTCAGGGACTGTCCCAATAACATACTTAAACGGCGCACTGAGATCCAGTTTCCATTTAAATTATGGTTCTGTACTATTTGATTGGGGTTTTCTAATGTTTTTTTTATTTTGCCCTGTATCTTCATTTTTCTTTTTTATTTGATTTAATTAGAACAAGTAGACAAAACTGAAATGGTGCATGAATTTGTGTCGGACCTTTTAAAAGTAAACAAAGAAGATTTTGACGAAGTGCAGGAAGGTATGAAAAAACTGGGAGTAGTAGAGCCGAAATCTTTGACTGGTAAGTTTTGTCTTTGATTATATAACCGCTTCAAGATGGTTGATCATCAGGGCTGAGGGCTGGAAAAAATGCGGTCTAGCGGTTATATAATCAAAGGTTTTGTTTTGGTTTTTCATATTGGTAATCAGGGTGTTGTCTCATTCATGTCATATATTGTTACCCCTAAAATGTATCAAATTAATTTTGGTAACCATACGTTTTAAAAATGTTTGCTGTAAGGTAAGCGATTTTCCATAAGACGTAATGCTAATAAAAATGAAAATTTTAGGAAAGTGGAAATAGATTCAGATTAAACAAAGTCACTTTTATAGAGTAAAATCCTTTCTGAATCGGGGAGAAATGAGCATTTTGCTGAAATGTTAGGAATAAACTCAAAATTTGCAGTTTAAATAGTCAATGTCATGCATGGTCTCTAGAATAAACACGGTCTAGTCATTTTTTTGCTCCGCCCACCTGATGACGACACAAAGATATCAGCCTGCTTTCTTTATTGATTTTTTTGATGCATGGGTGACATTTGGGGTCATATTATTTTTACATAATTTTTTTTAATAAACATTGTATTTGTGCATCCTTTCTTTTCTTCTGACCTTAATTAAATACACTGTGATATTACTTACTTTATTTTTGTCATAGGTTGCTGCTTTTATGCGTTTTTTTAGTGAAAAGGCTAATCATTAAATAATGAAAAAACCAAAAAAACAAGGCACCTTATAGTTTTAAATTTGCAATCAGATTTATTGCATATAGTATGCACAACAAGTCTCCTTCTAAATGACAAAATAGTCATTCACCCAAAAATGCCTGGCAAAAATCAAGTACAAAATAAAATAGCTCCCAAAACAGGAAAAATAACAACTATATAACCTAACTTCTGAACTACGAGGACGAACTGACTCCAACTCGTCCGATGAGATTTTTGACGGAATCGATTACCAACTAATGATTCTAATTTCTATTTGGTGAAAGATCAACGCATGCAGGCCAAAAATAAATTATATTTACTTATAACAAAAATTTATAAAAAAAGATACAAGCAAAAAATAGGTCTTGCATCAATGATTTAAACAAAAAAAAAGAAAAATCCGAAAAGTTGATTTAATTTGTCAAGCCTTCATACAATTTTTAAATGGCAGATAAAAATCAGCTGCGATCTTTGTGTCGTCATCAGATCGAAGAGTGGGGCAAAATTACTAAACCGTATCTATTTTAGGGACCGTGAATGTCATGTACTCTCTCTCTCGCACTTGCATAGTGTGGATAGGCATTGTCTCTCTCAGTTCAGCCTGAATATTGTGCCAGATCGGCTTGAAGACAGACAGTGGCGCTATCTGATTTGTGAGAGATGAGTTATCTGTAATAACACGGGTGGGACAGCGATAGGTAGAGGGACATTTCCACGTTTAATTGGGAATTTTGCGTTTATTGTTAAAATTTCGGCAAAATGCTTGTTTTTCCACGATTCAGAAAGGATTACTCTATAAAAAAAATCACTTTGCTTACTCCAGTGGCTCATCCAGCAATTTCACCAGGGGGGGGGGGGGGGGCGCAGGCAATAAAACTTATGTGAGCCGGTCAAGCGAGTATATACGAACATAGGGCAAAAAACACTTTTTTAATGGTCATCATTGTTTTTGAGGGTTTGGTTAGACTGGTATGTTGGTTAGTGGTGACCTGACTCTCCCCACTAACCAAACAGTTTCGACATACATATGTTCGTAGTTGCTTGAGCTAGAGTCAAAAACAAAAAGGCTGTTCAAGCATCGGCGCCAGCGACGCTGATGGCGTTTCCGCGACGCTATCCTTGGTCTCAAAAAATGTGTTGGTATATATAGTACTAGCACTACTAGTTGTAACAATGATGTTACAGGTTGTGACACGCTGTAACAACATTGTTACCACTAGCAATACTAAATAGTGTTGGGGAAGCGCAGCGTCGCCCACTTTTTGATCGGATCATGTTGTCATTTAAAATTAATTTATAGGTAGGCCATAACGGAGGGGAAATCGGGTAATATTTTTGTATGTCCCTTCCGTTAAGGACTGCTTTTTCAAATGTTGTTTTTTTTTATGAAGGTATAGAAAACAAATAATTTTAAGTGTTATGCTTGGACTTCCTTCAAGAAGCAAACTGATAACTGATTTCCACACCGCCTACTTTAACAACGATCTATGACTTACATTTCACAAATGTTAGAAAACGATTGTTTGTTCTTATATGGGAAATATTACTAGAATTATGCCTTGTGAGAAAACAGATTGTTGTTTGTCTTACGACGGCCATTTTGTTAATTCAAAAATGCATTGAACATTATTTTCTAATGATCCCTGGTGCGACCCGTTTTAATATACGACACGATTGTTACAGCACCCTGTATTGTTTAAGAGTTTTGTGTGGCATCTTTTTCGCAGATTTACAGAAAAAAAAACTTTAAAGAATAATCAAGAAAAACTTTTTTAGCTAAGTATCCAACACCCATTACGCCAACACGGTGTTATTTACTACTTGCAGCTTTACGAAGAAATTTTTACAGGGTGTCCCTAAAGTCTGACTAATCCCTAATATCTCCAGAATCAAAAGAGGCAGAGGAGTAAAATTTCACATAATTAGATAGTTTACTCACTCTTGTTTCCTATCTCGCAAAATTTACTTTTCTGATAGTGTATTTATTCCAGTCACCAGTTTAAAATAGACGTTATGCGTCAAACAGATTTTGATAATAACTTTCATACGAAAGTGTAAATTATCACTCGAGTTATAGAAGACGACTGGTCTGTAAGGAGAGCGGCCCCTCATTTTGGGGTTGATAAAATGACGATAGAAAAAGCGCTGGATACAGAATAATTCGATGAATAGAAAACATGAATCAGGACGAAAGCCTCTAAGTTCTGAGATACAAGGAGGGCTTATCGACCACCTCAGACAAAATCCTTTTGCCACGTCAACTATTAACAGAAGGATTAAAAAAAATTTCCTGTCCAGTTGCTGCAAAAAAACCTTTTTTAACGGAAGAACAGAAACATGCCAGGGTTATTTTTGCATTAAATAATGTTCTCATGATGACTATTTCTGGGAGAGGGTGGTCTTCACAGATCGAGCAGCAGGAGAATTTTAGTGTATCGTAAACCAAATTCTAGGTGTGATCCAAAATACACCAACCAAATTAAGAAAGCTGGACATTTTTCAGTGAATATATGGAGCTAGTTTAGCGCTAGAGGTTTGGGTATGTTTTGGCAAATCGAAGGAAGATTCAACAGTCAAAGATATGTTGAGATTCTTGAGGATGTTATGTTGCCATATGTGCAGATGTTTTACGAAAACAACGACTTCGTTTACCAGCACGACAAGTGTCCCGTGCACACGGCTAATGTTGTTCGCCAGTGGTTTGAAAACAATAATAGTGAAACTCTTCTTTGGCCATCCAACAGTCCTGATCTCAACCCAATAGAAAATATATGGGGCTGACTTGTCAAAATTATTTATCAGAGAGAGTTGCACTAAATACTAATTTTTGTTGTTGTTCTAAGTAATATTTAATATTTAGTTGTTTCCATTCTGTTGTGTTATTTTGAATCCATCGTTTTTTTCATTTTCCTATCATCATTTTATCAACCCCAAAATGAGTGGTCGCCTCGGTGGTTGCTCTTCTTATAGACCAGGCGTCTTCTGTAACTCGAGTGATAATTACTCTTTTGAAATTAATTAAGATTGTTTTTAAATATATTTATGTGCTGTTTAAAAGGCATTAAATAATTATATCCGAGATTAAAACATAATTTTAGAAACAAGAACATAACTCAAAACCCTCCTTTGAGTTGCGTAGTTGGGTAATAAGGGTATTTGCTTTAAATTAAGGCATTTTTTGATTTAGAGGCCTTATTTTTTCTTTTGATTTTTATCAATATGACATAACGTCATCGTAATGTCGAATTTAATGCTGTCAGCTGTTCAGTGCTGTCAGACATTACAAGCTGGTGGTTTGTTTGAGTATACACTAATAAAAAGTCAAAGTTTGAGAGATAGGGAAAAATGCATGCATGCGTTTTTTTTGAAAACAAGAGTACCTACCTATTTTAAAAAGCATAACCATTGTGGGTTTTAAAGTTGTCACCCTGTATAACCTCTTGAGCAGCAAAAACTTAATTCTCCAGGCACACAAAACTCTTGAACGCGGCCGTCATTTATTCACGCATTACCGCTTGCTTCGCTCGTTAGAACTCATTAAGGATGAAAAATTGTTGTTTTCTGTGTAACAAATGTATTAGTCTCCTGTCTTTATTTTTTTTTTTCTGGCAGCTTAAGGAGATCAACACTTCCTATAATATGTCCCCATCTTCCAATAAAATTCCTTATTTTTAAGTTTCACCTTTTTAATTTATTATTGTTTTTTTCATGGCAGATATTCCCTTCTTTATCACGTCATGCCTCAGTCTAGTAGACAGGGTGTCCCAAATTTATGAATTCTAACAACAATTTTTAGTATCTGTTGTTCTAAATAATTTTTGGGTTTAAATTCTAGATAGTTAGCTTAACAAAGTTTTGTGCGAATTTCAACGAAACATTTTTAGGTTTAGTGAATCGTCAATTGAATGGCATAGGAAACTGCCCTGACAGAACTGTCACACGTCATTTCTAGTGATCGTGTAACATGGCTGAAACAAAACTTTGTTATGGACTTATTGAACGCGATCTTGCCTTAGTAAGGGAATAAGGGAATCATAAGCTTAGAATTTTCTTTTAATTGAATATTTACTATACTTGATTGATATAAACTATTGTTGTCAAAGAGGTGGAACTAAACAACTTTCTATTAACAAATCTTTAAAAAAATTATAATTTTTAATTTGGTTTAATGGCAAGGTTACATTTATTATGGGAAACTTAAATAAAGTTTCTTGACTTTATTACTGCAGAAATACTGTACAGAATTAACCATAATAAAGTTCTCCTTGCGTTGACAAAATGTCCACTCACCAGATTTAAAATTGTGATTTTAGTTATATGTTGTTGATAGGAAGTAGTTTAGTGCTACTTTTTTATTATTTTTAAGTATCAACAACAGTTTTTATCAATTAAATATAGTAAAATATTCATTAAAGGATAATTAAGCACGACCGTGTTCAAGAAGTCTCTAATATCTCCTAAGTTATTTGAGGTTTTAAGCTGTTCCTCGGAATTTGTCCAGAAAAATGCTAGTTTCAATATGGGTCACCCTGTATACACATTTCTCGTTTTATTGCGTTAATTTCTTGAAACCCCAGGCTGAATAGTTCTTTGCTTTGTCTTATTTGATGTACCTTATTCACGAATGTATTGAAAAAATCAATTCAATGTTCTTTTTCCGGATTTCGTCAAACTCGTTCTTTATCAGAAAATATTTGCTAAATTGATAGCGCATTCGCCAATAATATTTACATGAACCGGAGGCGTACACGCAGGTGGCGACATCTATACACAAAGTATTGAACACTACCTGTGAATACTTTTATAGAACGACAAATGCATCGAAACGCCGTGACGCCGCGCCACCTTCGTGTACGCCTTCAGTTCATGTAAGTATTATTGGCGAATGCGCTATCAATGTAGCAAATATTTTCTGATAAACAACGAGTTTGACGAAATTCGGTTTTGATAAATAGTGGTTTGACAAATTCCGGCTTTTATTAAAAATGGGTTTTACAAATTACGAGTTTGATATTGAATGAAATACTTAGATGAAAACGGGTCTGTTAAATTTAGAATTTGTTATTGAATGGGTTTGATGAAATGAGGTTCGGATAAAAAATTGGTTTGACAAATTGCAGTTTCTATGGTGAATCGTTCTTACGATGAATTTTTTTATTAAACACGGTCTGATAAACTCCTGGTTTGACAAACCATAGGCGTTCCATGTACACATTTTAAACGAAATAAGTAAGGTAAAGAACAGTAAAGCTCTGCCTGGACGTACGGGTTTTGTCATTATATTTTGAACCCTCTGATAACTTGTTTAATATGAAAGATCGAAAAAAACTTTAAATGCAAAAAAAGCTAATTAACAGGAGGTTCAAAAGGTAATGAGACACCCACTCATTTTATATAAAAATTGTAAAACCAACTTTTCTCACAATAAGTCTTACGATATATATGTGTATTATCCAAACTTAAAGTATTATGAAAATTAGTTGATATTCTAAACGTTATATTGAATAGGCAAAGTAATAATGTTGTTTTAAACTTGTCCTCACACTAGCCCACTGACAAATCCAAGAAATAAATAGAATATGTTTAGATTTCATAACCTCTCCCCTGAATTGCAGAAGTATTTTAAAAAACTAGGACACTCTTTAAAATAATCTTATTGGTCAAAAAGTTAATATTTTTAAGTTATAGTATTTAGCTTATTTGAGGAATATTAGATAGGTATTGGATGGCCTTAAAAACTTTAAAAGTATCCTAATTTGATCTTGAAAGAAATGACATTTGCAGTTGAGAGATTGGTAAATTTTTAAGGTAGTTTACATCTGTAATTTGGTTGTTTTTCATCTTGAGGTATATTCTACAAGAAATAATAAAAGAATTTGTGCAAAAAGTATGTATTTTATACGTACTAATTTGAGGTATTGTTTCTTGAAGTTTATTTTGAGTAAAAACGGTCCTACGTTGTGGACAAAGTTAATTTTGAAAGGAAAATCAGCCGAGACAATTTGAAAGGAATAACATTTAAAGAAGTACATTCATGCATCTGCGAAGAATTTTGGGTTAAAAAATAAAACTTTAATTAATCAAATATTTAAATAAGGTATTAGTACAGGCAATAAAAGTTTTAAAAAGGACAAAATTTGTAACAGCTATTTTTTTTGTGTCAATATGTTTAGAGGACCTTCTATTTTAAGAAACCTTTGAGTCTCTAGCTGCGCGCTGAGTACTTCATAAAAAGTAGTGCTCCGCACCACATAGGATTCGGCGCCGAGCACCGAGAATCACAAATTTCCAAAAAATGGACAAGGCTTTGTGAAAACGATTATAACTTTTTGTTGGCGGGGGCTACAACTATAAATTTGGGGTCATTTTATTGTTACTAAACTGATTTGCATGTCAAAACTGTTAGTTTTTATAAGCATTGTGCCCTCCCTGTAAACTTTACTTTCATGCAATTGTTTATTTATTTATTGACTTTTGAGATACAAACAGAATAGAATTCCACTACAGTATCCACTTAATAATAGAGTTATAGTAAACAGCCAAAATGTAAAAAATATAAAAAAATTACTAAATATTAATAATTGTAAAGAGAGAAAAAAAGACCTGCTGTCACAGGACGCTTAAAACCAAAAATAATAAACTACACTAAAGTGAGAGAATGACATTTTTAACAACGATATATTTTTAAAGCACACTATAGAATCTTTATTCACTTTCAAGATTCAAGAAAAAACTGTTTAATCTTTTTCTTAAAAAATGGTAGAGACATATTATATAAATCCCTTTACTTTTAATAGCAATTCTGGAACGTCAATAAGATTATTTAATAGTTTATATAGAATTAAAAAATCTGAAATTTTCCTTTCAAATCCATTGGTAATAATTTATAATGCAATTTTATTATAATTTAAAAGATAAGAATCTTAAAAACTTTTTTTTGCACTTTTTCGATTCGGTCGATGTGAACATTATAACCCGGAGAACATACACGAGCAGCAAATTCCAGTTTAAAGTTCTAAAGGTTTTAAAGTTCTGACAGGTACGTTTTATAAAGACCATCATTTTAAGTGCTGAGTTAACCATCTGCTCAATATGCGTAGTAAAAGTCTATTTGCAATCCATTTGCAGTCCATAATAATTAAAATCAAATTTGATCCTATTTCTAGTAAATGAGATTTTATAACATTTGTCTACATTTAACATTAAGCCATTATTACGACAGAATGTAACAAATCTTATGAGATCTTCCTGCAACCTTTCACAGTCCTCAATTGACCGGATTATTCTAAAGATTTTCATATCGTAAATCAATATCTGACAGTAGAGAAAACATACCCTGACTCAATTTATAAAAATATCAAAAAGTAGAGGACTTAAATGACTTCCCTGAGGAACACGGGAGGTTACTAAAAAAGAATCAGATTTAAACCCTATTACTAATAACCTGGAAGATCTCCAACAAATATAAGATAACACCCATCGGCAGATGAACGCAGCCACTCCGGTTTCCGAAAGTTTGAGAACTAAAATACTTTGATCAATACTGCGTCAACCTGCCGCTGTGCGTCCAACGCCTCCGTCACATATTTAGAAAAGCATAGTAAGTTTGTTTCCGCGGATGATGATTTCGTAAACAAATTTTTCCAATAGTTTTGACATGCAAAGCTGTTACAAAAACCTAGTAATAAAATTACCCCAAATTTATAGTGGAAGCCCCCCCCAACAAAAAGTTATCATCGTTTTCACGAAGTCTGATCCATCTTTTGGACATTCGTGATTTTTGGCTCCTAGCGCCGAATCTTGAGTGGTGACGAGCACTACTTGCTTAAATATGGGTTCTTTAGGGATCATAAAAGATATGTAGCAAAAACTATCAAAATTCGTTAGAGCATTGCTTTAAAATTTATGAAAAACCTTAGATTAAATAAAGAAAAGATACCTGATCAGACGGAAACTCCTTGGCAAATAGTAACCACTGTTTATTTCTTAGATTAAAAAGAGACAAGATAACTGACACTTACGGAGACTTTGGTTATATTATTATATGGAACAATGTTTACCTTTCTGTTGTTTACAGTAAAGACACCAGTGGCGTATCTACCTACTTAAATATTAATTTACACATAAATTATATTATTAAAATTTTACTATAATATGAAATCTGCAAAATAATTTTAATAACGTGCAAAAAATAATTCTGCCAATTTGAGCTTTGGCAGCTCCCTAATAATAAATGTTTGTAGTGGATTTATACAAAACAAACTTATTACAAAATTTGCATACGATTTATTGCAATTTCAATTTTCAACACAATAAAATTATGCCAAACATTAAAACAAACACAGTTCACATCACCTGGAACATCAAGAAAAAAAAATAATATTACTACTAGCTAAAAATTATGTTATTGTGTTTATGAAATGTTCCTAATTCAAGCAAATGTCATTTTAAAATCTCCTGTATAGCACAGAGGACTTGTGGTTATAGGGGTCTTTTTTACATGGGAAACATATAGGTAAAACTATAATTTTATGTTTATTTAATTCCACAAAAGCAATATTTTATTTGAAATAGAAAATTTAAGTAGGTACTTATAAATAAGATTGTAATTTTTGCTCTCGTGATCCATGACTTAATAACCTACAATAATATAAGTAAGTAATACATGTAACACCTTATTCTAAAGAGCCAAGTTTTAACTAAAGTTTACTGCTATTGAGAAAACAAACCCAACACATATCAAGAGGGAGTAAACTGATGGTATATCTTATGCTAATGTGGAAGCTTCAAAATTATATTAAGGTACATAATGTAGGTATGTTTCTATATTATATACTGTGCAAAAAATTTGTAATCAGAGCAAAACGAGGAACCAACTGTAATTTTTACTATCATTAAAATTATTTCAAAAAATCTTAGAATTACTGAAAATAAAGAAAAATTTAAAAAATATTCAATACATTTTTGTTTTATAGTGCCTTATAATAATATACTAGGTATATTATCAACGGCTAAAAAATGTGTGCTAAATTTAAGTTGAATCAGATTCTTATGCCAGACATAGTGCAATTTCTCCAACAATTTCATACTAAAAGTTTAAATATGAACAAAAGAAAGAACACCTTAACATAAATACATGTACTTATTATCTCCCTTCATATGATTTGATATACTACATTGAACAATATACCAGAAGCAAACACTCATCTTTGTATCACAAAGACTTATGCTGTCGCCGTCTAAATTCGCCGTTGGAGATTACTTAAATTTTGTTATTTTTTTCTGGTCATTAGCAGAAAATTACTTAAACTGACATCTTCAGTACACAATAAAGACAATAATGCTTAGGGTATATGAAGACATCTAGGACAGGCAAAAAGATTCAAATATCAATTCGAAGGGCGAACGCAGATGCGAACGGCGGCAGTATAAATCAACCTTAATATTCTGATAAGAGGTAGGAATTCAATATTGTTACAAATTTTACCTACCTTTATTTTATAGTCTTTATAAAAGAACCTTCGAAGATATCTCATTTGCTCAGTAACTACTTACTTTATCAAAAGTATGCTTTATTTTATCGTCTTCATAGAAAAAAACCTTGAAAAAAAACCTTACAAAAACCTTTAAAAATATCTCATGTGATGCATTGAAAATTGAAAAAAACGTGTTGGTTGATATTTTAATTTAAGGATCTACTTATTTAAGTATATTTCATAAACTTTTTTTTATTTTCTGTGTATCTACCGGCATGTACCGTCACTGACTGATTTCACTTGCTCTCCCTTTGTTTTCAAAACATTGGACGATTTGTTCCAAAATATCACTAAATGCACTGAAATATTCTCCTACTGGTAAAAAAAACACACTATAAACGTTTTTTGACAAAATGTGGTCTTAAAAAGACAAATTGCTTACACATCCTGAAATTTTAAAATAAATAACACGAGAAATGTCTATAAAAATATCATCCGACCGTCTGCGCTCTGCCGACTTTCCCCGCCCACAAGCTAATCACGAGCTAAAATGGTTGAAACAGAATTCTCTGTCTCTATCGTTCTAACGTCGTTTAAAAGGATAGAAAAATAATCGATTTATTTCTCATGTTTGTTTTGTTTTGATTTTATTTGTAAATAAACAGTAGTTATTATTTGCCAAGGAGTTTTCGTTGGACCAGATATCTTGTCTCTTTTTAATCTAAAGTTTATTTACAAGATTTGTCAACACCCGACAAAACCAAAGCAATGAGTTGGAATACATTCCATATCGTTCTAAACGTTAGAGAGGGACAGCGACGGAGATATGTAGGGTGTGACGTTGTCGCGAAAACAAGCCTAAATGAACAGGCGAATGGAAGAGCGAGCATCGGTAATTCCGCGGTCATTCTTGAACTGTGAGCATGTATTTGATGTGCTTTGGCTGTTGAGTGATCTGAATCTAAGTGAAAAACGTATTACTACAGGGTTCAAAGTGGTCAGGAAAAACCTGGAAAAGTCAGGGAATTTGTATGCTGTCAGGAAAAAGTCCGTAAAAACCAAAAAATTACCTAAAGTCAGGAAAAACTTAGGGAATAAGATAGTGTTCAACTCTGTTTATGATTATTTATAGTGTATTTGTTGTTTAATTCAATTCAAAACACAAAGACCAAAAAACCCCTGGAAATTCAACAAGGGTTTATTGAAAGTAGTCATCCCAGACAGGGAACTATGGCAGAGTGAAAACCTTCGCGAACAGTTCGAGGAGAACGCCGTGATTTGCTACACCGACGGGTCCAAACTGTCGGAGAAGCAAACCACAGGATCGGGGGTTTACGTAGAAGACCAGGAGGTTCGAAAGAGCTACCCGCTCGGAGAGCAAGTCACGGTCTTTCAGGCAGAGGTCTATGCCATAATAATGGCTGCAACCATGGAGGAAATAAAGAACGATACGGAGGAGCATCTTTATATATGCTCCGACAGCCAATCGGCCCTAAAGGCACTAAGGGCGCCCAAGATCAACAACACCCTGGTGGAGGAATGTGCGGATGCACTAGAATCCTTGGGAGAGGGCAAACAAGGGACACTTATGTGGGTATCGGGACATTTGGGGGTGCCGGGGAACGAGAAGGGCGACGAGCTCACCAGGATCGGTGCAAGCAACCAGTATGTAGGGTCGGAACCACTCCTAGGAACAACCAAGAGGCAATTGCAAAGTCGACTCAATAAATGGGCCAACGATGCCATGGCGACCGCTTGGAGAGGAGGAACAGGATGCAGACAGACCAGGGACTTCGTGAAGGGCCCGGATTTAGCCAGACAAAAATGGCTTCTGGGGAGATTACGAAGAGACGCTGATCTGCTGACAGGAATCATAACAGGTCACAACCGACTAAGGAAGCACATGACCCGGATTTTGGTTGAAAATGACTCGACCTGCCGGGCCTGCGGGCGGGCAGAACAGACATCTCGACATGTTATAGCGCTCAAATGGGATAAAATATTAGACTTTGCAAAAAGAACAGTAAAACCAGATGAGCAGACTGCCAGACCAGTGGTGCAGGCGGCGGATTAGGGGCAGGCTCGGGGTAAGGCAGAAAGGGTCCAGGGAGGCCTACTTGCCAGGCTTCGCGCCGCCCCTTCTCTACTACTACTACTACTACTGTTGTTTAATTCCGCCCTTATTGCATCGGCTCTTACCCACATTTTCACCCACTTATTTTTATGTGTACATTAACTAAAATGTCCATTAACAAACGATAGACAAAGAGATGGGTAGAGTTTTCGTCTTTTCCGCACTTGTTATAATTAAAGCGCGTAAAAATTTTCCTGTGTTCCTGCAGAAATCTATTTTTTGTAATTTGTAATTTGTCTGGTTTTTTTTTCGCTACTGAAAGAGTAAAAAAATCAAATAGAATAATAAATAGAATAAATCGAAATCAGTGTTTGTGAGTCCTGTGTGATAAAAATAAGCAATTGGAACTATCCAACATGTGCCGTTAGGCAGTAAAATCCCACTTTAAAGGATTCAAACACAAAAATAAAGTTAAACTTTTTCAAAAAATGCAAAAACTAAAAGAGCTTGTTAAAATTGTGACATCAAATGAGCAGCAAAATCATGAAGAGAGTGTGATGACAAATAAAAATAATGAAATCCCCTCACCCTTTGCCCTCTCCGCCACAAATCTTTTCTGTAAAAATAATGAAGCTAGTACCTCAAAAAATTCTAATAATATTTGTGATACTAAGAAAAATGTGATTTTGACAGATTTTATTCTAAAACAAAACGTTGTAGATGCCGAGATATTGTGGTGCTTAAATACTGTAGTAACTGTTATTAAACCGAATAATTTTGTGTTAGGTTTACGGTTTGGAGTATTCATCAGAAAAAAAACTTGCTTATATTTTATGTTTGGTGTGACTGTTATTAAACCCAATAATTTTGTGTTAGGTTTACGGTTTGGAGTATTCATCAGAAAAAAAAAACTTGCTTATATTTTATGTTTGGTGAAGGTGTTGACGCATTGTCTTGTATTAATTAGCAAGGTTTGGCGAATGCGTAAGAAAAAAGTAAATTTGTTTGAGTTTTATAGTTTAGTGGAGACGTTACTTGCCTATATCGGCATTTTCAAAGAATTTTTAAGGTATTACAACCATGTTAAAGGTTTGGCGAATGCGTTGGAAAAAAGTATAGTTTGGTATGTATATGACATGTAACATGGAGAAAGATGTCAGGAAATTTTTTAAATAATGGTCAAGGAAAACCTGCAAAAGTCAGGGAATTTCAAAATTAAAAATCACTTTGAACCCTGCACTAGCATTTTAGAGTAAAACTCTTACTTTGTTTATACGGGCTTCTTAAAGCGCTTTTATATAAGGACGGTTTGAAAATGTTGTCGTATAAACACCACTGAAAATGTTTTAAGCACTAAATCGACTTTATTTTAAAGCGATTTAAGAAAGCGGCTTATCGCTTTAAAACCCATTTTAAGGTCGTTATAAAAACTTTAAAAACGCTTTAGCGCATTTCTTTCAACCTAAAGAAATACCTGGTTTTCTGAAAAATCTGTTGTTAAATAAGTTGTTTTAGTTATTTTTTCTGTAAACTGACATATTTATTGACATTCAATAAAGGACGTATAAACCCCGGGGGAAAGCGATTTTATTTAAAACCGTCCTTATATAAACACGCTTTTAGGTGTGTATAAACGTAGTAACTGTAACGTCGGGTTGGGTAGTATTCATAACTTCGCTAGAGGCGCAAAGGTTTCTTAAAACAGAAGGTCTTCTGAACATATTGGCTTGAAAAAAATAGCTGTTACAAATTAATTCCTTTTTGCTCAAAATAAATAGCTTCCTTTCCTGTACTAATATCAAACATGCTGCTCTATTCAGTCAAGCAACGCCTGTTATTCAGTGTAGTAAAGTTGGGAGTCAAACGTCAACATTTTCAAGACTGCGTAAATGCTTAAAACCGCAGAATTTTACTAGTTCATGGCCTATGTGTTTCATGGACTGGGAGATCAACAATAGTAGTTTTTACAACTAGTTAAGCCGCGAGTTGTAAACACTAATTTTTTGTAATACTAAAAAATCTAAAAAGTCGAGAAACGGAAAAAAACATACAAAAAACTTGGACACAAAAGCATACAGCTTCTGTTGGAATAAAAAAAATCTTTTGCATGTGCCGAGGGTAAGAAAAATCGTGTTTTTGAGGAAGATATAAAAAACATCTTTTTTAACTCTAAATTCTTTATTTTGGTCAAGATTTTATTAAATAATATTGTGCAATATATTTTTTTAATGCTTAGAATAAGAATTAATGTGTTTCTCTCATTCCTGTCCTACTATATTGTTGTCATTTAAATAATTAGTATGCTGCAATAATTATAATTTATTCTTCTCAAATTTTTCAAGTGTATCGCCAGCAATAGATTATGTACATAAAAATGTAAAAAAAAACAGTATATTAAATGCAATATTTTTGTTAAATGGTAATAAATTATAAAAAAATGGATGTACTTCCCTAATGTGTGCTATATCTCTCTCTTTCTCTCTCTTTTAATGTCTTAAATATGGGGTTATTTCACTATTTGATTTATGTCTCTTAGATGTTGGTAAAAAAACTTCTTTGCACAAATCTCAACTGAGCTATTATTATCTAACAGCAAAAAATATAAAGTTAATATTTTAAAAAAGAGGATAGACCTAAATGTCGGAATTCATTGTGTTAAGTATACTTTTTTAAAATTTTTGTGTGTATATAAACTTTAAAATAAATAATAATGTAAGGTAGTTAGGATAGGTTTACCGCAGGGCGATTTAAAAAAAACTTTGCCAAGCAGCGGCGACGCCAGGGTTTTTTGTTAGGGGGGGGGAGGCAAACAGGACCACAGTTGGTCTAGAGAGGGGTTTTAAGAAAAAAAAATATAGTCTTTAAAGCAGAGATTTTTGTTTTCATACATCGCCCACTATCATTTACCGTAAAAAGTAAAATCCCCTATGTAGCCCTTTTCTGGAGGGCTATTTTTGGAAAATATTCTGAAAATATTATATAGCAACAAAAGGTAATTCAAATATGAAGTTAAATTAGGGGGTTGATATTTAAGATTTTCAGAATATTTTCCAAAAATAGTCCCCCAGAAAAATGCTTCATAGGGGATTTTACTTTTTACGGTAAATGGTAGTTGGCAATGTATCAAAAACGAAAATCTATGTTTTAATGATTATATAATATATATAGGGTGTTTCAAATTCGATGCTCACCATGGGGATTTCCTAAACGGTAGGAGATACGAAAAGGTTTAAGTTAGGGCGAAGTTGCGCAATTTGATGCTTTGCTCAAAACTAAAAAAAAAAAGTTTACAAAATCCGGATAGTTCCGGAAAAATCCGAAATCTTCATTTTTCGTTTTTATTTTTCTGCGCCCTTATTCTTAAAGCTGTTAAAAAACGCTTAAATAGGCACTTTTTTAAGATCTACCTAGTCAGAGGTTCGTTTTTGAGATTTGACATTTCAGTGTGACAGGAGCACTGTCAAGTTTATTTTTTTCTTATGGACACACTTTTTTTTTCTCCTGCCGTTTTGTTCATGAAGGATGACAGATAACATTTTGCAAGCTTATTTTGATAAGTCACCTGACGTTTTGGGTTTATTAACCATCATCAGCCCAAATTTAATTTTTGCTCAAAGATATTTTGGAAATAACAAATAACGTTACCTAATATTTTAAAAATACGTTTTTTTCTTTGTATTTTAATCTTTGAATTATGGTCAATTAACTCAAAACGTCAGGTACTTGTCAAAATGAGGTTGTAAATATGTAAATATCTCTCATCGTTTATGAACCAAACGGCAAGAGAAAAAAAGCATGTGTCCATAAGAAAAAATGAACTTGACTGTGCTCGTGCCATGTTAACTCTCGAAAACGGACCTGTCATTAGGCAGATCTTAAAAAAGTACCTGTAGAAAGCTTTAAGCGTTTTTTGACAGCTAAAAATAAAGATTTCGTTTTTCTCGGAACTAACCGGAATTTGTAAACTTTTTTTTTTGGTTTTGAGCAAAGCGTCAAATTGCGCAACTTTGCTCTAATTAAAACCTTTTCGTATCTCCTACCGTTTAAGAAATCCCCATGGTGAGCATCGTATTTGAAACACCCTGTATATTTTTTTAAATCCCTCTCTAGACCAGCTGTGGGGCCAGAAAATTTTATGGGGGGCACTTGTGTGATAATGTGTGAGAAGTATGTTATAACCGTTAACTTTAATTATATCGAACTAAAATCTAATAGGTAGGTATTTTTGTAATATTTTTAGTTAAAGTAGCCTAAAGTTGTAAGATTCTTATGTTATTATGATTCCTATAGTGAAAGTATTAATTATATTTTTAATTCGTTCTTTTTGAATACTTAAAGTTGATGCTGAAGTCTTTCATAAGCATTGTGGTCCTTGTTAATCTGCTTAAACAAGAGAATCTGCTTAAACAAGAAACAAGGGTATCTTCATAGCAATGTTTGTTGATTAATAAATATTTTCAAAAGCTGGATAAGATTGGTGTAGCAGCTTTAAAAATTCTGTTATTTTTTTGACGTCCCGTTTTTTGGTAATTACCCTATTTAAAAGAATACGTTCTGCTTTTAGCGTTTCTTTGTCCCAATCGTTTTTGTGTTTTCTACTTTTAACGGACCTAAACTTCGATTAATATTTTATCCGAAATTGGAAAACAAAACTTTTAGGCCTTTTTTTGAACTTATGTCCAACTCATTTTCGGCCTCAACCTTTGTAAGAAACATACTGAAAGGAGCAGGTAGTTGCTTTTTACTTTTTAAAACTGCTTCCGAACTGTCTTTCCCAAATGGCATCCCAATTTGAGCTTTGGGTAATTGTAGTTGCTGAAGAGTCTCTTCTTCCAACTGTAGATGGTCAGATAAAGAAGATATTATGCTGATAATATCTTTAAAATAAACTGCAAGTCATAAATGTTTTGGTTATCGTTAAGGAATGAAGCAACCTTTTGGCCTGCCACTTTCTATCAATATTGCGAGAAGACACCAAATGTAAGGTAACATTGGTATAAGTATACCCTACCCTATAGCAGTAGAGGGTGCTCTTCTTGGTGTCTCGATATGTACGTGTGGGGGCCGGCTAAATTTTAGGGGGGTCTGGGCCCCCCTGCCTCCCTGGCGTCGCGCTGTTGCCAAGGAAAGCAATGAATTTTTAACTTTCACCAACTTCTTTATGGGCATCTTGGATAAAAAAAAAACAGAAATAAATAAGTTTGATTGTCAGATTAGAGTCTACCTGCACAAAATAGATTGTTTTGAAGAAACTTTTTTGTTGTTATGTGGTGGAATGGCTAGACATGGCATTGGTTTCAAAATGTTTGTAAAAAATTATTTATAAAACTCGAAAAAACTTGAATCTAATTTAAGGATCTCAGTATTAAAATATATGTATGGGTATACTATTTTCACTCAACTCCTAGTGTATTCGGTGTCTTTTTGTTTAAATATCCTAGGTCAAACCTGTTTTCCAAATAATTTTTGTCCTCACACGCACTAATATTTGTATTGATATAATTGATTAGTATACTTATTTAAAAATAAATCTAATTGGGGTTACTAAAGTTCATATTCACCTACCTATCTAAAAAGATATGTAGGGCTTCAATGGATAGATTAGAAGTATCAAGCGAAATCACTCCACTGGAAGAGGATTATTCATTCTTTTTTTATTGTGTAAACTGCAGGTCAATTAAAGCGGACCCCTAGATTTTTAACAAAATTAAAACTTAGATATATCTGAAAAAGCTATTGTTTTTTGTTTTAAGTACATTTAAAATGCCCTGTGTCAATACTTAAAATGACAAGTGATTGCTTTTTATACAGTTTGGAAGAAAATAAGTCTTAAAGTTTTATCTCAATGTTTGAAAGTACACAAATGAATATTATATTATCAATAACGTCCTAATTTTCATCAAGTGAGATATTCTGCTTTTTAAACTAAAAACCCTAGGCCGTGTCTAATTTTGGCAAATTTTTAATTTGTATTGCCGGTTTTATGGTTAAAACCATCGAATTTGGGACACCCTGTAGATAGTAAACATAAAAATTTTTATTTCTAACAAAAAAATTGTTAAATTTTAAGATTTCCCAAACTGAGCTGTATATTTTTGTTTATCGAGAAAATTAAAAAAAGTTCTAAATGTTTCTTTGTCAACCTGTGTAAAAAATACGCGTGTCACTTTGACTATTGACGTATGACTTTTAGAGCCGATTTTTCACGTTGTCGATATTCGCATTCGGTAAGTAAATAATTTTCTGTTTTACCTTTGATTATATAGGGTGTGCCAAAAAAACAGCACTTTTTTAAATGTTTAGAACTAAGCGAGAACCTGTCCTATTTTAACAATATTAAGCTTCTTAGAAAACCAGGGCATCAAAATTTATGGATCCGATGTCAAATTTGGCTCAGTTAAGTTTGCCCCCCCCCCCCAGATCGATTTTCTCAAAAATATTTATGCCAAAATTTTGCACACATTTTGCTCAATTTTGCACACCACAAATCAAATTTTGCACACCTTCCTACGAGAAACTACAGCCAATTTTCTGTGGGGGGGGGGCAAACTTGACGTTGCCCCCCCCAGGCAATATTTTTCAAAAATTATGATGTCATTTGAAAGGTCTTATTTTGCACACCCATTTTAAAATTTTGCACACTTCCCTGTAACCCACACGAGGGTTCTGAAAATATCAAGTTTGCCCCCCCCCCCCCAGTCAATATTTTTCAAAAAATTTGGTGTCGTTAGTAAGGTCTTATTTTGCACAATTTTGCACACCTCCCTGTAACCCACACGAGGGTTCTGAAAATATCAAGTTTGCCCCCCCCCCCAGGCAATATTTTTTAAAAAATTGGTGTCGTTAGAGATGTCTTATTTTGCACAATTTTGCACACCCATTTTAAAATTTTGCACACCTCCCTGTAACCCACACGAGGGTTCTGAAAATATCAAGTTTGCCCCCCCAGTCAATATTTTTCAAAAAGTTTAGTGTCGTTAGAAAGGTATTATTTTGCCCAATTTTGCATACCCATTTTAAAATTTTGCACACCTTCCTGTAACCCACACGAGGGTTCTCAAAATATCAAGTTTGCCCCCCCCCCAGTCAACATTTTTCAAAAAATTTGGTGTCGTTAGAAAGGTCTTATTTTGCGCAATTTTGCACACCCACTTTACTTCGGAAACTTAACCCAAAGTCATTCTGAATCATGCTCACAAATAAAACTAGGCATGGCTAAGCGACATTTCAATATATTACATAAAAGGCCTTCGCGCGTGGTAGGTTTAGGTACGCACGCATTCCTCTTTACGGCACGTACAACCTCCCGCCTCCCGCGGATACCTGTCCCGAATTCACATATAGGTGCATATACCTACCTACTAGTTACTGGGAGGTGTGCAAAATTTGAAAATAGGTGTGCAAAATTAGGCTTCTCGAATGACATAAATTTTTTGAAAAATATTAACTGGGGAGGCCAAAGTTTTTTGAGAACGCTCTTGTGGGGTACTGAATTGAGTGCAAAATTTGAAACTATGTGTGCAAAATAGACCTTTCGAATTACACAAAATTTTTTTTTAAATATTGACGGTGGGGGGGGGGTAAACTTGATATTTTCAGAACCCTCGTGTAGGTTAGAGAGAGGTGTGCAAAATTTTAAAATGGGTGTGCAAAATTATACCTTCCTAATGACACCAACATTTTTGAAAAATACTGACCTGGGGACAGAACCCTCGGGTGGGTTAAAGGGAGGTGTGCAAAATTTTAAAATCAGCGTGCAAAATTGTGCAAAATCAGACCTTTCTAATGACACCAAAATTTTTGAAAAATTTTCAGTGGGGGGGGGACAAACTTGATATTTTCAGAACCCTCGTGCGGGTTACAGGGAGGCGTGCAAAATTTTAAAATGGGTGTGCAAAATTGTGCAAAATAAGACCTTTCTAACGACACCAAATTTTTTGAAAAATGTTGACTGGGTGGGGGGCAAACTTGATATTTTCAGAACCCTCGTGTAGGTTACAGGGAGGTGTGCAAAATTTTAAAATGGGTGTGCAAAATTGTGCAAAATAAGACCTTTCAAATGACATCATAATTTGTGAAAAATATTGACTGGGGGGGGCAATGTTAAGTTTGTCCCCCCCCCCACAGAAAATTGGCTGTAGTTTCTCTTAGGGAGGTGTGTAAAATTTGATTTGTGGTGTGCAAAATTGTGCAAAATGTGTGCAAAATTTTGGCATAAAATTTTTTAAGAAAATCGATCTGGGGGGGCAAACTTAACTGAGCCATGAAATTTGGCATTTTTAAAAAATCCAAGATGGCGGATCTATTGCCAGAGTTTGCCTCGGTTCGCCTTCAAACAAGTAGATTTTCGCAAGGAAACTGAGACAAATTCTCGTCTATTTGTACATTTAGAACTAACAGATTTCTTAACCAAATTTTTTGAGTGTTAAATTAAAATTCTTGAAAGGAATGTGGCTTTGGGGGTCCCCTTTGTGGTGTTGCACATAAAGTTGCACATAAAGTTTTTTTTAGGGGGGTCAAAAATTCATATTTTTAAACATGCCCGCCATATTGTATTTTAAGTAAATGGCAGTTTTAACACCAGTTCTAAAAATTTTGAAACCTGTGCTTTCCAACAAGTCTGATCAATTTTTGCAAAATTTTTTGCTATTCAAAGAAGTAGGTTTTCTCTTAAAATAAGCGTGATTTCAAACTTATTTCTTGACCAAATTTTTAAAATTTTTAAAATAAAAAAATAACTTTTCTTTAAATAGGTGACACCAGATCTATAAATTTGCCTTAGCTTTTTAAAAAGCTTAATGTTATAAAAATCGGGCAGTTTCTCGCTTGGTTATAATCATTTAAAAAAGTGCTATATAAACAACTCACCAACGAAGGCTTTATATGTCTTGGTTACTCAGTTGACTTAGTAGTGGTCATCAAGGGGATTTTACTGAGGTAATATCTGAACGAACTCAGAGAGCACTAAATTTAATAAATAACTGGTGCAAAAAGGAACATCTGTCCATAAATGCACAAAAGACGCAAATAGTCCTATTTACAAAGAAAAGAGTGCTACAAGGCCTAAAACCACCATTACTAAATGGGACGGAAATTCCATACACCAAGGAGGTGAAATATCTAGGGGTCATCTTTGATCAAAAGCTAACATGGAAACCTCACATAAGCAAGGCAGTCCAAAAAGCATCGATTGCATTGGGCAGATGCAGGAAATCGTGTGGGAAAAACTGAGGGCTAAATCTCAAGATGACTTTATGGTTATAAACAAAAGTGGTAAGGCCCATAATAACCTATGGTTCGGTGGCTTGGTGGACGAGAACCAAACAGGCCGGGGCCATAGCACTCCCGAATAGCATATAAAGACAAGCCTGCCTAAGCATCACGGGTGCTATGAGGACCACCCCAACGGCACATTTGGAAGTTCTACTGAATTTGCCACCACTGTAGAGAGGTAGACTACAGGCTAACGCGGGGTTAAGCACCCATTATCAGTTCACATGGAACTGAGCATGAAAGACTTGAAAACGAGCTAAAAAAAGATCCTATACTGGGATTGCCGAGCGACGTAATGGTCTGCAAGTACAATTTCGAAAAGAAATACAAAGTCAAAATTCCAGATAGAGCCAACTGGGAGGGTGGTCCTCCTTTAGTAGCGGAATCCATCTGGTACACAGACGGCTCCAAGACCGACGAGGGTGTAGGAGCTGGCATATACGGGCAAAAATACGAGACTTTATTCTCTATAAGCCTGACAAACGGTTGCACAGTGTACCAAGCTAAAGGCAATAACAGTGCCGAAGAAATACAAAGAGTAGAAGAAAACTCTTATTCGGTAGTTATATAGTCAGATAGTCAAGCTGCACTTAAAGCTCTAGAAGCAGTGCAAGTGACGTCCAAACTGGTTTGGGGCTGCTCTAAATATGCTGGCAAGCACCAAAAGGGTGACACTAGCCGACGAATTGGCCAGACAAGGCTCGGCAATAAAGTTCACAGGGCCTGAATCATTTTGTGGGATCGCTAAGGCCAGAGCCAAGCAATCTATTAAAGTGGCTCACCAAAGAGACCAACGGTCTGTGTAAACGCCTGGACAAAGACAGGCCAAATAGTTCATTAAAGGACGTTCACCAAAGCTGACTGCAGAACTTCTTAGTAAGGAAAGGAAGCTTGTGAGACAAATAGTGGGGCTCCTAACAGAAACCTCATTACATGTCCTATGTCAATGTGAAGGCCTAGTTAGAGCCAGGGCCTTACTGGGGGACCTAGAATGTCCGCGGCCAGAAAGCTATATACAGGGCACACTGGCAAAGCTTCTGGGTTTCATGACAAGGACGGGGCTGCAACTTGTTTTGTAGTTCTAGCAAAGCAGGGAAGAAGAAAGGGGAACCACAATAGATCTGAGAAGGTCGAGGTGGACAGGTGTCTACTCAATCCCATTCTAATCTAATCTATATAAACACTAATCTAATGCTAATGAATGAACTACTTTTTTTCCTGCCTTCAGCCCTGCTTTCAAACTGTGGTGGTACGCTGTGGCGGTACGCTGTGGTTGATCACCAGAACCTGGGAGCATCAGGGCTGAGGGCAGGGAAAATATGAGTCTTATAGCGGTTGTAGAGTGTGTCCCAAAAGTCTGGAATAGTGGATCAAACATAAACAATCAAAAGGTTGTGAAACTCTGTTCGGCTTCATTAATTAGGCGAATAAAAGTCTGGAATAATGGATTTTTTGGAAGAAATATGGGTTTTTTTCAAAAAAAAAACTTATATAGGATCATCTTAGGAAAAAATCGATTTCGAAAAATTATACACTTATCCATCCAAATATAATATATGACACAAACTCAACTGTTTTTAAGTTGAACACCGTGTATATTATCTCATTTTCTGAATCCTTAAAAAATAAGCTCTTTAAAAACCTTTTATCCTCTCTAAGATATTCAATTTAAAATTTGTGTGAAAGAGATTGGAAAATAAGAATCGTAGGTAGGGTAGTAATTTCGATTTCCCTCTCTTCCATGCAAATTTAAAGTTGAATATGTTGGAGAAGATAAAAAGATAAACCCAAAGTGTGGATAGTATTTCTGAAAAGCTTATTTTTTAAGCATTCAGAAATTTAGATAATATACAGGGTGTCCAATTTAAAAAAAAAGATAAGTTTGTGCGACGGGCAGGAGGTGTACAAAATTTTGGGCAGGACTAGGCAGTACTTGAGCAGTCCTTTGGGCAGGAGTAGGCAGTACTTGGACAGGATTAGATAGTCCTTAGGCAGGACTAGGCAGTACTTGAGCAGAACTAGGCAGGACTGACAAAAGAAAAATTGCATATCGATTCCCTTCATTGTAAGCTCGTTTTCAGAGGTTCATCTTTCTGTAATTTGGAGAATAAAAACGAACAGAAGAAAAAATCTTGCCTAGTTTTTTTTAAATCTATACTTGAAATTCCGAATGGTTTAGGTTATACTTACTAGGGCTACTTATTTTAAGGGGGCGTCCTGTCCTGTTAATCCATGGAATATTCAAATATAACAATATGCAAAACAGAAATAATTGCACCATTCCGCCGCAGGCAAAGTTCAAAAAAAATCAGGCGGGCTGAAGCATTCGAGAAAAATCCTGGAAAAAAAGTGCTGCGAGGAAGGAGAAGGGGGGCGTGACTAATGATGAAGTGTGCTAGTAGTATCGTTGCTAGGTGTAATAATCTCGTAAAAAAGGAAGAGACATTAGTATTATGATTTTGAGCAGCTTTGCATGATTTTGTTTTAATTTTCAATAAAATATCTTAGGGGGAGGGGGTGAGGTCGACTTCTTGTCACGTCACGGTAAAAAAACATAAAATGAAAATCTATGTTAGTTTTTTGTAAAAAAAAATAAAAACACATCTTTTCTCTATCGGGCTGGTTAGGTTAGGAAAAGGCGGGGGGAGGGGTCAATTTTGTGACATCATTTTGGGGAGGGAGTCAACTAAAACTTCACAAATTGAGACAAAGGGGTGGAGGGGGTTATTGGTTTTCCTTTTTTAATTATTGATAACGTGGTAAAATAATAACTTCGGATTCCCAGGGAATTTTGATTTTGTCGGGAAAACCCAAGGAATTTCATGAGGTATCCGGGATTTCCAAATATTTCTTTCAGTTCTTTGTTTAAAGAAATAGATAACATATAGCTCACGGAATTTCGCTAGCGCGCCCGGCTCGCTTCGATCATTTAGCGCGCTACAAGACCATTCTGGCTTCTGTAAGAAGAGAGAAAGATAAGAAAATGCTTAAATCACACGCTGAAAGTTGGCTTTAATTGCTCTACCCAAGTTGATTTAAATTTAAACAATAGACGTTTTAATTTTGTTAAAAAAATAGGTTTGTTAAGCAGTTTATTACCCACCATTTGAGTGTAGTCAGTGTTTTTCGCTTATTTTTCGCTTTACCTATTATATTCTATTCTTCCTCCCATTTTTGTACACACCATATTCTTATATTTTTTATTATTATTATCAATGTTTTCGTTGTTTTCTCTTTCTTTTCGCTTCTACCTCATTATCTTCACTTTTTTGTTGTTTTTTTTTTCTCATTATTTTTACCTCATACCCTTTAATTCCTTGTTTACACAGAAGAAGAATGGGAAAAAGAGCTTGAAGCTGAGCTGAACGACTACGAGCTAGTGTCGGATAATAAATCAGCATCGACTACGTCAAAAACCAATTGGGAAGAAGAAGCTGCCGACCTACTCGGTGATGGTAACGGCTCAGATTTAAAATAAGCTTAGTTAATTTTTATTTTTTAATCACCCTGTTTATATCGTACCAAGTACTGATTTTACCCACTGCTAATTTTTTGACAGTCACTTCTTCTTCAAAGAGAGATTACAATTTTAATTTCTGTGTGCGGTAAATAACTTATTTAAAGTCTGTTCATAAAGAAGAGAGAGTAATAAAAATGCAAATTTGTATAAATTTTGTACTGGGTGATCAATCACTTTTTCTTCTCTTTTAAAGATTTTCTAATGTACCTCAGGTAAAAATCCTTTATTTTTATATACCTCACCCTGTTCGACCGGAGAATACAATAGAACCCAAAACCGAGAACAATAGAAGGCAAGCGATAAACTATTCTCATAAGCGCCGCAATTGGGGTAAACTTACATTTTAAGTACCCTGGTGAAGAAAATAGTAAATATGTGAAAAGTTCTATGAAATCAACAACAAATTACTTTATTAGAAAAAATATATAAATTAAATAAGAAAAATACATTTTAGGAATACAAATAATATTATAATATATATATACAAAAACGGATTGGCGTTTTATCTGGAGTTATTTTTTTTACTGATTCGTGAAAAAGCACCTCCATATCCTTTAATTTATAGGTAGTATTATTCCTTGCTACATACCCTTTCATTTGAGCCCAGATTAATTCTATTGGATTAAGTTTACAATGGTAAGGCGGCAGTCTTAATACTGTTATGTTTCGTTTTTCAGCCAAATCATCGACAACTTTCTTATTGAATTTTTCTTTGTGCCTATTTACCAATGATAGTAGTTCTTTTTTTACCATATCTGCCTCAAAATTTATGTTTTTTTTTTTCTGTAAGCCACCTACAAATATCAGCTTTTCTCCATGCTGTGGTTGGTACTTTTTCAAGATTTCTGGAATGGTAACTGGCGTTATCCATAACTATTACTGAACCAGGAGGTATTAGCTCTAACATTTGCTGAAAGTATTCTTCAAGTGTATTGCCATTCATGTCCTCGTGATAATCGCCAGTATGGTTTGACGGAAAGGCCAAAAGACCTGTTACAAACCCTTTTTCATTGCCAATATAAACAATTATCAAACGTTTTCCCTTTCCTGACGGCGGCTTTATCCCTGTCGACCAACCTTCCATGAATACCTGTCGGGCACTTTCACATTTTTGTCTTGCCAGTGTTTGCCAACAGTGTGACCTTCATGGCATTATCTGCATACCTACGTATTATAGTGCAAAAACAGAACACGCATAATAAACAATTTCTCTATCAGGTTAAAATATAATATATATTTTTAACTGCTGTCTTTTTTCTATTTTTTAAAAATTTAAAAACACGTACGCCAATGGTACGCTCGAGAAAATGGGTTTTAAATCGTTTTATTACTCTCTCTTCTTTATGAATGGACTGTTTTATAACACCTTCTTTTGACTGCTCGGCAAAATGCCAACCAACCAAATCTAGAATTATGATTTTTGTTATGTTTTGTTGATAGCTAGAGGAAGTTGTTTAGTTCCACCTTTATAATATTTTTAAGCATCAACGATAGCTTATCAATCTTTTAAAAGAAAATGCGCCATCTATGACTAAGCTTATAAACATAAGAACTGATTAAGGGCCGTATTAATAGTCCTCCCTTAAATGGCACCTTGAACTTTCCTCGCCGGTGGCGGCCTTCAAGGCGTCCTTCGATTTCGTTTTCCTTGGCAGAAGGAGACTTTAAGACCTTCATTCCTTCAAGTAACAAGGCATTTTAAGGAATGAATACGGCCTTAAATAAGGCATTTTCTTATTCCCTTACGAAGGCACGAGCGTGTTCAATTGTTAAAAGAGTATTTTTTTAAGAGACCTGTGCTTAAAAATTGTAAGCTATGTAAAAAAAACCAACCTGTATAATATGCAGAATGTTTAAACTTTTGACAAGCTGAAAAAATTCGCAGTGCGTAAATTCCAACCTGTTTGTAGTTTTTAAGGGGAAGGCAAGGCACTGTAAAAAGCGAAGTGTGATGTGTACTATCAGAAATTTGACCAAGGAGATGTTACACACTATATCTCACTATTTACTAAAATCGTTGAATATTCTAAAATTGTTCAGGAGATAAACCTAATGCTTAAAAAAAGTTAATGGAATTTAACAGAATGATTTTAGTTATTTAAGATACATATTTGAATTTTTCGCACACTGATCTACTTATTTGAACTTAAATTTAGTTTTTTGATAATGATTGTTAAATAATACTCTTTTGAAGACAAGCAACCTGTTTGTTCGAGGAAGGGTTGACCATTATTATAGTGGTTATTATTATTATAGTCAAACCAATGTTACTAATAAATTATTCACTTTAAGATGGAGAGAATTATTATTGTTGGAAGATTTTTTATCTTAAACTGAACAAAATTCATAGAATACCAGAATCATTTGGCGATGGTAACATAAATTTGTTGGTATCAGGGAAACGCTTTCTTCTTCCTAAATGTTCGACTGATTAATAATATTATTTCTTATATAGATTTTTCCCTCTAGTCATATAACTTATTCCTGGTGGTTATTTCAAATATTATAGCCTTTTTTGGCTTAAAGTAAAACTTATTAAGAACTGATATAGAATACAGAGCCTAATATTGATAGATAATAACTATTTTGTTTCTTCATATACCGGGCGGCCCAGAAAAAAATTTGGGTCATTATAACATTTTTATTTCTCAACTGATTGTATTGGTGAAAGCTTGTTGAAAAGTCAAGGATATTGTATTCAAGACAAAAAAATTAAAATGGCAACCATTTTAAAATTCAACATGGCATATGCTATTGACCAATAAAATCGGTAAAGAAATAAAAAGGTAATTATTACTTACCAAAATCAGTTCCAAGTTTTTCATAGGCTACTTGGTAGGTCTTAAAAGAGGTTGGTCCTGTTATTCAATACATTTTGGGATCCAAATATTAAACATTCATTTTACAAATAATCTATTTCATAATGCCTAAAGAAACATAGGTAAAGCCTAAAAAGCCTATAGAATGTATTTATCGGTTTCTTTTAAAATACTTTAAATTTAATATGATTGAGTGTTTCTGTCTACCAAAATAATACCTACTTAAGACAAGAAAAAATGTTTTTGCACTAAAAGGCTTAAATAGGCAATAATTTAGTAGCAGATACTATCACGGACAGGAAAAACGATCTCTCAGTGAAAGTTTGGACCTTACCAATAAGCCTAATATACACGTTATCCCAATGAAAACGAAACAGAGCCGCTTCCTAGTATTTAGAGTACGATTTTCAAAAAACCGTCCAACACTTCGATTTGTTATTTATAGGGGACACTTTTTGGCTGTAATGGAACTTTTGTAGGACACACGCCTTTCGAGGGGTGAGTTTCACTACCAGAATTTAAATGGGGAAAGTGGGTCAAAGGATACCTTATTTTAAAGGTCTTTCAAATGCCTTTACAAAAGTATTGAAATTTTAAAAATCTAGCGATTAGTTTTTGAGATATTCGCTTTTCAAGTTGCATGGACCTAAAAAATTTTCTTTTAGGATACATTCCTACAAGGAGAAAAATTTACATTTACAGGCATTTGAAAGACCCTCGAAATAAGGTGTCACTTGACCCACTTTCCCTATTAAAATTTTGGTGTTTAAACTCACCTCTTCAACAAATCGACGTGTTTGAAAATCGTACTCTAAATACACAAAAACGCCTCTGTTTGGTTTTCGGTGAGCACCCTGTATAATATATAGCGTAGTGAGTGACTAATACGACCCAGAGCTAAAGTTCTTTAGATCTGCTGTATAGCAGGGTGTCCACAACTTGGAAAGTCAGGGAAAAGTCAGGGAATTTGAAAATGGTCAGGGAAAGTTTCGATGGATCAGGAAATTTTCCCCAATGAGAGTAATTTGAGGAGATTTTTCACAGTGATCTAGTGAATATACTATTGTAGCTCTGTCTTTTTTATTTCAGGAAACATGAAAATATATCTTTTTTTATGTTTTTATGCTTCCTACTTATTCAGAAGCAAAGTGTTCAAAAAGCTTGGCCATTTGTCTCGCAAATATTTGTAATTGTTAGTTAGTTAGCGGTGGTGGACTCTGATTTTCTTTGATCTTTTTTAATAAATACGCACCTAATACGAGTTAAGTGAAAGTTTGAGTAAAATCACTCTAATTTTATAGTAAAATCAACATTCTAAAAAAATAGTGTCCTTTTTTGAGACTGCTAAAAATATCAGTCGAGGAAATTTTTAATCTGGTCAGGAAAAGTCAGGGAATTTTTTTTCGAAAAATCTGTGGACACCCTGTATAGTTTTTGAGTTATGGGTATTTGTAAGAGGCAATCTTGTAAAGCAGCATAGTTTTACATTTTTTATCTCCAGATAATAACTTTGTTTAAAACTGAGAGGGAATTTTTTTGGTACCTTCATTTGCGACTTTTCATGTTCACTAAAATATCCATAAAATATTTTGTATTGACTTCCTTACTTGAAATTATATAATTATTGTATTTTTTGTGATAAAAAGTATTAGTTTTAAAGGTCTGTACACTAAAGGGGTGTATTTTTTCATTTGACTAACAATATAAAAAATTGTTAAGTTTGCACTGAGCACGATATAAGTGTACTATCTAATTTAAAAATAAGAAAAATATATTAATCTTCATAAAATATACTCATATAAGTGTTGTTGAATAATTAAATGTATAAAAAAAATGTTACAGAATACACTAATTAACAAAATATCAAACAATAAAAATTATACCCAAGAAAAAAGTCTATCAAAAATATCCTTTGGGTCTACTCGGTACAATAATAAAATAAGTAAATACCCAAATATTTTAATACATGAAAAATATTGGTATTTTTACTTACTTGATGTGTGTGTTGATAAAATATATACTACAGGCAACACAATTAGTTACATTTTAAAGTGTACATGTGCATTTAATTTTTTTAAATTTTCTCTTAAAAGACGCTGCAAACGTGTTATGTATTTATGGCAGCACTAAATTCTGAATAAAAAGTAAACTTATCTAGTTATACCTACGAAGTTCCAAAATGTGTTACCGGTGGGTGATTCTTACTTATGTGGATCTCAAAAACAATTTTTTCAAACGCGAAAAAATGTTTCAATTTTAAAAATGTCAGGAAGAATTTTTATAAACTTGTAGAAAACCCCGTTGTACGCAATATTTTCGCGTTTTTATTAAAAATATTATTTCTGGGACCTCCAAGAGTACGAATAACCAAGGTTAATGAGAGAACTCCAAAACACAATTAGCTAGACTGGAGTTTAAAAATATTTGTAAATTTTTTAGCAAAGTAAAACTTATAGTGGCATTTTTTTAATAATTTTTTACTATTTTAGTCAAAAGATATTACTTGGTTTATATATTTTTGTTATTAGTTGATTATATATTTCTCATATCTTATTTAAAATGTGTAATATATTATACATAGACGTAATTATGTTACAATTACTTAATGAACTAGCTTATAGAAAAATGCTGATTGAAAAATGGTAATTAATTTTGAAACATTGCATTCAATTTAGAAAGTAGCTTTTCAGTGTTTCTATGCAGCATATATTTCTTGTCTCTTCGTAAATCGTTAACTTAAATTGTTAAGGGAAATAAATGTAGTTCTGCCCAGCCATGACTTTTTTTTCATATAGACATGCGGATTCAAATTCTGCATGTCTGGGTGACTGACTTTTAACATCCTGACCGTTGTCACCTTAGGTCGATTTAAGTATCGTTCATACATACAAGGCATAGGCTTAGTCTTTGGTTTAATTTTTGTTACAATCTTGATCATAGTTATTATGCTTTGTGATAGATTTAGTCACAGTTCTAAGAGGAAAAGTTGGCAACTTTCAACTTTTATAATTAAAATCACGACTATTACTATAACAAATATAAGTGCGCGAGTTGTATTTGTTGTTGTTGACAAGAATGAAATCATCATTAAAAAAAAATTTATACAGGCAAATTAAAAGCAAAAAACAAGTGTTTTGTAGGGTCCAAAAATTTTGTTTTCTATTATACCTTATTTTCTTTAAAAACAAAATAAAAAATAAAAGTAAATAAAACTAAACATCAAAAAAGTGAGGTTAAATGCACTTGCTTTTATGAGTCCGGGACGTCCCTGACCTACAGGGACTAAAAAAGTACGTGGCGGGGACGAAGTGTGCTATTAGGGAAGCATATGCCTTCTATTAACGATCCTTTACAAAAATCAGTTAAGCGACTTTTGAGTTGTCGTGTAGATAAAATTTAGTTTTTAGGTCTTTTTTGACCAAATTAATTCGTTTTTAGTGGAAATAAAAAAATTTGACGATCCCAAAAGCCTCTATACCATGTTAAAAATTATAATAAAAAAATTAGTAGTGGTATATAGTAGGATATAGCGGGGTGGCTTTTTTTAGCCAGGCAAGTAGGCATTCATAGACCCTTTTTACCTAACGCCTGTCCACCCCGACTGATGAATGTGCACCGTGAGATGCAAGTTTTCTTTCTCTAGTTGCCAATTGCACCGTAATGTTAAACCTGGTTTAAATTTATCTGATATTTAGAATGCGATATTTTGGTATTTAAGTTCTTTGTGGAAGCGCATTCTAAACACCGGTTTACAATGGACTTCGGGCTGATAAGCTCCAGCATCCATGAGTTGTCTCACTTGAAGGTGTAAACTTATCATCGACGTCTAGGATAAACCTACCTTCCAAGAACTATAAAACATCTATGACCCTTCTACCCGCTCACCAGACCGGTCGGATTAGCACCTCCTATATAAGAAGGCAGTTTCACTATCAATATATGGCAGAGCCTACCGCTCACCAGACCGGTCGGATGAGCACCCCCTAGGAAGGCAGTTCCACTATCAATATATGGGTTCATTCATGTAGGTCCTGTATATCGATCACGAATCGTGTTAACCTGCCTTCTAGCTAACACGGCTCCATGCGGCGTTTTCCTTAATCTCACAAAACTATGTAATTTTATAAACAAAAATTCATTAAAGTACACTAACGACAGCCCCGGGGATCGAACCCGGGTCTCCTGGTTCATAGACCAGGTCGGTGTGCCTGACAGCTCTTTATAAAAGTTAAAGTTACTTAGTGACCCTGCTGAAATTTTGCCATCGAATCTCATTAAAAAATGACAGAATTCTTGTATGATTTGGGTCGGTTTTGGAACAGATTTCGATGAGATCCTAGAAGATTTTATCAGGTCTATGGGTCTATGATTTTGGAGAAGTTTATATGGGTTTCCTTAAGGGATTGGTTTCTAGAAGATTTGAGGAGATCCTAGGATATTTAAGATAAAAGCCCTTCAAATCTTCTAGAAACCGATCTCACAAGAACCCATAAAAACTTCTCCAAAATCATTCCTCATAGGATCTTCTAAAATCACGATACTGATAGAATCTTATCAATGTGACCCCACAAGAACCCATAGAAACTTCTCCAAAATCATTGCTTATAGGAGCTCCTAGAATCGCGGTACTGATAGCTAGAATCTTATCAAATATACACAAGAACCCACAAGAACACATAAATTTTTTTCCAAAATCATTGCGCTTATAAGATCTTCGCAAATTACGAAACTGATAGAATATCATCAAATATTCTAGAAACCGATACAACAAGAACCCATAGAAACTTCTTCAAAATCATTCCTCATATAGGATCTTCTATAATCACGATACTGATAGAATCTCCTCAAACATCGTCAATACCCCATAAAACTACAAACATACAAACTAATAAAATGTCCTAGTCTTCTGTCTTATAAAACATCCCTAATTCTCATAAAAGTAACTAGTCTTATCCAATCTTATAAATTATTTTAAAACTACAAGCTAATAAAATATTATATATTTCCTATATAATCTTATTTGCTTATAGAAGATTATAAAATATTATAGAAAAAAATATTGGCCAACTCTCATCGAATCTTATAGAACTTATAAAAACATGATAAAAACTTTTCCGGTCTGGATGAGATTTGAGGGGAAAATTTCAGCCCTCTATCCCGTTTATTATAATGACTAAAATATTCGGATAAAAACTGAAAAAGTGGGACAAAATTTTTTTGGCACCTAATTTGTGATGCTGTCAACGGCTATCCTAATATTTTTATAGCAGTCAACTTTTTAAAAATTCAAAATAAGGGTGGTATTTATTATATGGTTTCCAAGATATTAAACCTAAAAGATTTAAAAAAAAAATATTCTACCCCCTCCCTATAGTTTATAGGTAAAAATATATGTGAAGGATTGCAATCTGCCAATATTTTTGTCAGGTACTAGAGGTGGTCTCATAATTTTAGAAAAATCCTTTTTAGAGCTTTAATATCTCGAAAACCGTAAACACGTACTCCTCTAACAATGTTTGGTATTTTTAAAACTGGATTTATTTCAATAATTCGACAAAATTAAATAATATGGGTCATTTAATTTAAAAAATTGATAGCTATAAAAATATTATGAAAACCGTTGGCAGCAGGAAACAAAAATTAGGTCTCAAAAAAACTTTGTATTATTCCATGCATTTTTTTTTCAGTTTCTACGCGAATGTTTTAAAGTCATTAACAAACAAGACATACCTCTGTAGATAAATAGACATTTATTTTCAAAATTACAAAGTTCTATCGACCATAATATTTTTATTAAAGTAAAACCTACCTCACGCAGTTAGCATAAAGTGCATTTTCATGAAAAAAAATATAAACTTTGAAACTGTAACACAGTGATTAAATACAGTAACTCAATTTTAAACTAACTTAAGTGCTCTATCTGGTCATCCTCAATCGACAAGTTGCAGACAGTGGAGTGGTAAGCCTACCATGGATTTATGGACAATAGAAGCCGGTACGTTGGGGTAAAAAGGGCTCGATATTATTTCTTTACATTTCTTTTTTAAAAAATGGAAAATCCGCAGAAGTCTATTTCGTTTCTAGATGTCGAAGGAACTAACAACTTTTTTATTTAGAAAAAAAAACTGAAATACTACTATATATTTTTGAGATAGACATACCCCTAGCTTTCATTAAATTTAAAAATAAAAATCTTTGATGTAGATATTTTTTGGAGGGCATTTTTGGAGACAATCCTATTTTTTTTGTGCCATTTCCTGTTTTTAGATACCAAATTTTAAATCCTTATAAAATTTGCTTTTTAAAGATAAATACATATCATAGGGTTCGCATATATCTAGTTCTCGAGATATCAAAATCTTAAAATTCCAATATTTGAAAGCGATTATCGCACAAACTAAATAAGATACCCTATGATGTTAGGTGTCATTTGAAAGAGTTTTTTTAGAGAATCTCCGAATAGTAACATTTTTGAAATTAAGTATTGGTATCAACACTGAATAAATGAGGTCAAATGACCAAAAATGTATAAATTGCATATGTAAATGTGTAATCGCCCATTGCAAAGGCTACCATTTCTGAATTCTCCTTAAAAAAATTCCGATTGCCCCCTGAAAAAATAGCTACGTCAAAGATTTTAATTTTTCTACTTAATTACAGCTAGGGGTATCTCTATCTCAAAAATTCACTCGTTCTACTACTGACTGGTTTAAGACACAGTCCATCCACCAGGGCTTTTTACTATGACGAATCGATAGCAAAAAAAACGAACTTTACCAAATACCCTAGAGTACCACAAGAATACATACCGGGTGCGACTTGGAGATTAGACACAAACACGTGTTTTACCTTTATTACGCCATAAGTTTTTATACTTTTTTAACTCCGATCTAGAAACAACCCTGCCAAAAATACCGCATCAAATCTCATGGAGAAATTTAACAAGATTTTACCATATTTAATATGTTTTTCATGCGGTTTGTGAAACATCCCTCATAGGATCTCTTAAAATCTTGTCAATTCTCGAGAGTGAAAAATTATTTCTCGTGAAATAGGGTAAAAGCTGATCAGTTTTCATAAGTTTTCACGAGGCAAATAATCTGGCTGGTCAAATCTCGTCAAGCTAGTCAAATCTCTTAATATCTGTTGAAGACTTGAACAGATTTTAAGAGTTTTGATGCGGTTTTTTTGGCAGGGAATTGCCGGCCACTGCGTCGGCCGCCGATGGTTTGAAACTCAATGAAGCCAAGACGAGGAGTTAATGGTCTTCGGTCCGAAACGCCTTGAGGTGGTCCAGGATCCATACCCAAGTAGCATTTTTTAGTTGCGATAGTTGCGGAGTCACGAGATGATCGACCAGGGTGAAACGTTGCGTGGGGGTTGAATACTAGTTACTGTGCGGTGTACCGACAATTTTACGTTATCTCAACATTTTATGCGACTATGGTAATAACTCAACTAATAGTAAACCTTTTTGCTAAGGTAGTGATGGGATGAAGCTGCCTGGTCAAACCGGGCGCAACGTTTACTGAACGTATCTCCAGCGACTATGGGTTTTCTGGCCGGTGCGACAACGTTGCGCCGCAACTTCACATTGCGCCACCTGTATGAGAATTTTGTTATCTAGGTGGCGTTGGCTTTTGTGCCGTGGGTCCGTCAAATGTCAAATGAATAACAATAAACAACATAACCAAAAAAAATTTTTTTTTGGGTTTGTCATAAAGCGCAAATTCAAGTATTCCAGTACATATTATCGCCGAAAAAGACAGCGAGAGAATATAGCTAGTTGCTCGGCGGATCTTTCAAATGAGGATAACATGGAATGCGCTAAAGCACGTGACTTGAGCTAACAAATACGTGCGCTAATAGATGTCGCCACAGTCACTTTGCGCATGCTAAATAATGTAGACTTTTTACATAAATGTGCGATAGCGGAATACTCTGAGTTTAGTTACAGATAAATTAGCGGGTTCGTGAAATAAAAATAAATAAATAGAAATAGAAGAACCTCTTCTATTTGTATGAATACGACCCTCCAGTTTTCGCCCCAAGCCACTCAAAATCCTGTTGATTTAGTTGCGTAGTAGTTAGATTCTTAGTTGCCACACAACACAACTAACAAAGCGCCGCCATGGACGCCATACCGTTTTTCGTCAATCGATTTTTATTCAAGAAAAAATTCAATATCAAGTAAGGAACAATTCAAATTCAGTTTTTGCAAGTTTTGCAAAATTAATTTTTTTTTCTAAAATTGTTCCAAAAGAGAGCGCATGTATTTTTTTCGGGCTACAGGATAGACTTTCAACAGTATACTGACGTGCGTTGAGAAATTGTCAATGACGACAGCAAATCACCAAAGAAAATAATATAATATATTCCTATAAAAATAAAACATGTTGATTTATATTTTTCTCCATTTTCTACAAGTTTGTTTATTTATAAGTTGACTCATAGTATTATTTGTAGTTATAATTCTACACGCCGACAATAACTCCTACTGCTACTACTACTACTAAGGAAGTTAAACTAAAGTTGTGTGATAGTCTTATCCTCTCACTGGTTTCATACTGTAACATTCTGTACTGGTCGATGTTAACTAGTAGGGATAGGTACAGCCTTCAACTAATGCAGAATGCATGTAACCGCTATTGCTTTAACTTACGAAAGTATGATCATGTTTCCCCAAGTTATGCTGAGAGTGGGTGGTTCAGGCTTGAGCAACGTTACTTTGTCTCCCTTGCAACATTCATGTTTCGCTTGAATATGCGTAAGACTCCATCATATCTTTCTTTCAAACTCGTAAGGTGCAATGACATTCACTTCCGAGGACTAGATATCGTTACCTCTACCGAATACCCAAACACAAAACTGCAATTGTTCAGGAGGTAATTTTACAGCTGCCAAAATGTATAATAAGTTACCTGAATGTGTCAAAACGTTAAAAAATGTCTCGTCCTTCAAAAAAAGCAGTGAAAGTATTAGTCAGTAAGAATCGAATCAAATCAGAATAACAATCTAATATATTATTATAAAGTGACTCTTTCTATTTTTCTCTATTCACTCTTTCTCCTTTTTTATAATCATAATACTTTGGTAACAATACATATGGCAAATATTTATTTATCTTAATCATTAAAAAATTAAATTAAATTAAATTTTCGTTTATGTTGTAGAATATATATACTTTTTTATAGCTTATCGTAGCTGTCTAGCTAGGTAAATTATTTTTATTACATATCTCTTTTCAAAGCTCTTTTCTGGTGGTTATATGGAAGAGCGCGCTTAGCGAATATCGCCACCTATTTTGTATAGTTTTAGGCAGAAAATTCTAGTTGAAATAAAAATAAAGACATTTTGACTTGAATTGAATTGAATTATAGACAAATAATACGAACGATCAAATCAACAAGTCATCGACAAATGCTCGGCAAAACATTAGATAAAAGAGTAAGAAATAAATTCCAAATGTCCATAGTGGAGTTAAATAAAAAAACTCCCCTATGGACATTGGGAATTTATTTATCATTCTTTTATATAGTTCAGTGTTTATATTTTTTTTTCTTGAAACTGTAGCTTAGGCGAACAGTGATGACCTATCTTTAAATAGGTTTTGTGTACTTTTTTTACTAAATTTTGGAAAGTAGATTGTCAAAATGTTAAAAGATATTCAGCAACGTAATGCGAAAAAAACCTAATCATTCTATAGATTTCATGGACATCGTTTCCCTCATTCCATCCTCTTACCAAACCATTAAAAACTAAAATCTGCAGCCCACGACCGCCTGGTAAGTTTTTTGTACTACCGAACAATAAAAAATGTTTTGCATCGGTAACCAAAAAAGCCATAGTTTTGTGATTTGCGGACAGTGAGTATAAAACCAGCCAACATAAGGATATAAGTAGTGCAAAATTTGAAAGAGTGGCCGGTCGCGAAGTGTTTTTGTATTCTAGTTATTTGTAGGTTTTTTCCTTTTTTTGAATTTTTTTGAAAGCCATGTTGTTATTTGGGGACAGAAAATCGTGTTTTTGATGTATAAAGTATAAAAAAATAATTATTGCTACAACCCTGTAGAAAATTCAAATATTATTCCAACTTTGTTAGTACAGCCCTGATTCATTTTATTCCTGGCAGGTGCTGCCCTCTTGCATGGATTAAAAATAATTTTTGTTGTCAGATTATGGAATAAATCTCGAAACATCTTATTTTCTTCTAGATTAGGGACGTTTTTTTTCAACTTTGTGTGATTTTTTTAGTATATTGTTATATAGTAGCACGGCTTTTTAAAAATAATTAGCTTTTACGTGTTTGATGTAAGTGAATATTGACTAGAATTAAACAAAAATATACAAAATTCGATGAGTCAGATGTTCGACTGAGTGAACCGGCAACATGGGATAAGAGTGGAGTGGTCTGAAACATTTGAAATGATCAAAAGCCAAGAGAAACGGTTTTATCCGTTTATTTCTGTTTCACGTTGAGAGAGTGGTTGTTATAGCAAAGTTGTGTTGGTTACCGAAAGTGTTAAAAAGTTTTGTCGGCTCTAGTCTTTTCATAAATAATAAAAAAAGTAAGTTTCGAGTTTTACTTTATTTAGGAAAATTAAAATGGAAGTTTAGTTATGGTTAACCATTTTAAATCGCGGTGTGGATAAAAAAGCCTGTTTTGATCAGCTGCTTGTTGGATAATATATTCGATTGGCGGGAGCATACACATTGTTCTTTTCAAAAAAAATACTTTGGTTTTTTGTTTTGTTGATGGTACAAAGTAATCATTTTACAGACATTTTCCTTTAAAACATTGTATTATTTTTCAAGTAAGAAAGGGCCCATTTTGTTTTATTAAATCAATAAAGCTGTTTTTCAAAACTGGGTAAATAAATGAATACCCCACGCATCTTTATTATTTATTAATTTTGATTATTATCTTGAGTGAGCTTGATTTTTAACTTGCCCTTAAGGTTTACGAGTTCACAGTCATTTTTTAGTGGTTTCGCCAAGGGCAAAAACTATTGTGAACAAAAAATATATTTTTGTATTAGATCATACAATCAATAAGGGTCAGTTAAGGCTTTAATTTGATCATATTATGGTAAAGCCATGATGGCAATTTAGGGCTTAAAATATTTTAGCATTATTTAAGGGGTCACGTTTTTGTATAACTAATTTTTTCTGTTTTTCATTCATTTTCATTTTAAAGCTTCCTGCCAAAAAAACGACAAAAGTTTTTACAAGAGTTCTTACATGGTTTTACAATTTTCTATGAGACACTGTTTTCCTTGTAAAAACTGGTAAAAATGTATTTATTTTTACGAGATTTCCAATGATTTTTACCAGGATGTTTCAAAAACCGCTTAGAAACTATATAAAACATCATCAAAATTGTAAAATCTTGTAAAAACTCTTTTACTAGATTTTATGTGTCCTGTTTGCCAGGGTTTCCTTCCAAACTTTCGATTTCTAGAATAAAACACTCACTGTTTTTAAGTTTTCACTGTTTTTAAGTGTTCAAAAAAGTACTGCCAAAAAACATTTTTTCTCTGTGAAAAATATTTAAGTTTGTTGTTAAGAGACAGCAGGCTATAAAAAAGTATTTTAGAGAAAGATGGAAATAATTTAAGGCAATTGTTTAATAAAAATTTCTGTTTTGTCATCTGTCTGTCATCTTTAGTGGTGTAATAAAAAAATTGTAATTGTTCAAAGCCTAAAGTGTTTAAGACATAAGGTGGTATTATTTTCTTTCAATCAAAGTTCTTTACAGTCTTTAAATTTACCAAAAAATGTAACCTACTATAAGTGTATTTTAGCACATTTAAAAATAATTTAACCAGGTATTTAACTAAATTATTTTAAGGTTCATCATGGCTATACCATTACAGGGAAATAAAAAACTGTGTAAAAATTCGTAAATTTAAGTTTTTCCCTTTTCCTAGCACATAATTTCTTCAAAAGATTTTTAATTTTTAACCCCATAAAAATTTTGTAGTCTTTACTAGACTATTAATGTAAGTTTTTCAAAATTTTTCATTAAAAATGTTTGCTTTTTTTTAAATATTTTATTAGCTACCAAGTTCCTATAATACCTTTTTCCAACTTTTAAAATGCTCTATGAAAGGTCCACCTGAAAAAAATTTATAAAAAAATAAATACCTTAGGTAATTTGTTTGTAGGTACCTAAGTCCTTTGTTTTATGGAAATCAATTTCAATTTTTTTATTAAACCCCTGCTCTGCACTTTTCACATTTTTTCCTCAGTTTTTTCTCTCAATAAGTATCACTTCACAACAACTTTTTGTAAGTACAGTATTTTGGCTTATTTAAAAGTGCAATTTAATAAAACAGCATTAGCAGTGTAAAGATTTTATTATTGGAAAAGTCACAAAATTTTGTGCTCTTGTAGTATTCGAGGTATGACATGCACTGCTAGCTACCTGTTAAAGATAGCAGTGCACCATGCTAGATGGTCTCGAAAAGTGATAGAGTGGTCTAAATGGTCCAGAAAATTAAATAAGCTGCCATTTAAATAAAATTGTATATTTTTTTCTTTTTACTGCAAATTTTTTAAAATTAACTTGGTGCACTGCATATCTTGGAAACTATAGGAGTACAAAATTTGGTTACTTGCAATTTAATTAGCACCTAAATAGCACTAATTTATTCCAATATTAAAAACACCACCAACATCTTCTTTCACGAGAACTCAAATACATGTATGATCTAAAGTTATCAGTGCATTATGCTAATTTTAAAAAATTTGCAGAAAAAAGTAAAAAAATACAATTTTTTTTATTGAAACGGCAGCATTTAATTTTCTGGATCATTTGGACCACTCTACTACCCTTCTGGACCATTCTAGCATGGTGCACTGCTATCTTTAACGGGTAGCTAGCAATGCAGGTCATATCTCGGAAACTACTAAAGCTCTTGTACTTCCCGAGATATAGCCAGCACTGTGAGCTACCCCAATTAAGATAGCAGTGCACCTTGCTAGAATGGTCCAAAAAACTGGAAGGGTGGTCTAAATCATCAAATAAATTAAATACCATTTTCGTTTCTAGACCATTGTAGTATTAAGTGACACTGCATCTTTAAGGGGTAGCTAAAATTTGGTGACTTGACTTCCAATATCAAACACACTGCCAACCTCTTCTTTCATGAAAACTCAAATGTATAGTGCTTGCACCATTTGAATTTTAAAAAATATGCAGAAAAAATATGAAAATACAATTTTTTTTTATAGAAATGGCATTTAATTAGCATTTAATTTTCATGACCATTCAGACCACCCTTACTGCACTTTTCTGAACCATTAGCATCGAGCACTGCTATCTTTAACAAGTAGCAAGCAGTTGCAGACCATATTTCAGAAAGTACAAGAGCACAACATTTGGTGACTTGCCTTTAATTAGCACTTAAATTAGCACTAATTAACCCAATCATAAAATCTTTACACTGCTCACTCTACTTTACCACATATTTTTCCCATCCAAATTGATTGAAAACTTAATTTTTTCCCAATTTTTGCTTTCCTACTTCAGTTTTTTTTTAATTTTAAAGTGAATATTGTATATGAACTGCTTTGAATTTTTTTTGAAAATACCTTTTTTTAAAATAAGAACTTAAAGGGACAACCAAAACATTTTAAGTTATTTGTTTAAAGTATAACTATATTTTTCTTGCTGGATACCTATCTTGCTTGCTCAAAATAATGTGATACCTACACTTATTTATTGGAATTTGAAAATTTTAAAATAATTTTTATGGTCATGAAGTGTCCATTTTGAAATTTTGTAAATAGTTTAGTTTATCTTTAGTTATGTCCTTATCTTTTGTTACAGTATGACTTCTACAAATATCCATATTGGATTTGGCGAAGGCAAAAACTCCAGCAAAGTCCTTAGACCTCCAGGGGGTGGTCACACTGACATTTTTGGTGTAACAGATAGCCAGAACAATGGTTTAGTTACCCCAAGCAAACGCCAACATGCATCGTCTTCGACAATTTCAACCTGTTTCAGCATGATTGATGAAGAACCAAAATTTATCAGAAATGGCAGCACCCCCACAACTCCTGAGAAAGCCAATTTTCTGAATGGCAATAAAGATGTTGCTCCACAAACTAATGGACATGCTGAAAACGGTCATCAAAATGGTTTCTCTAATGAAAATAATTCACCCTTAAAACAAAATGGTGAATTAAATGGCAAAACTGTAATTGATGGCACCAGTGGTACCAATGGCACCAATGGCTTTAATATTGGTACCCCAGTTGTTACCCCAGCCAGGCTCAAGAACAAGGTACCTCCAGGTGGCTTCTCTTCAGGACTATGGTAAAAATCTTTTGATTTTTTGTTGGCTGAATTTGTGATTTTCGAATTTATTTTACTTTAATGCCTGATTTATGCTTAAATTATCTTTTACAATAACTCACACATACACATAAAATTTTCCATGATTAAATACTTTTGATTTTACAATAACAGTATTAAATAAATCATGTGATTAATTCTGTTAACATGATAGTTATATTACTTTTTTATTAATATTTGGCGTCTTTTTTTTTTAAGAAAAATTTTGTGCCATAACTATAAAATTATATAGAGGGAAAGAAAAAAACTAAAATATCATAGCAGTTTTTATTTTATTTAAGCATAAATTGGGCTATGCTCTCCTACATGATTGGTAAAATATTAATTATTCTAATAATCTATTTATATTCCCTTTCTTATTTAATTAGTCTATTTAACTTTTAAATTTTGGGTCTACAGCTTTCTACGAAAGGTAGAAGGGGATGCCATCTTTTTTCTGAAAATTTTACACAAGAAAAGTAAAATAATATGTTCAAAATTTAATGTAAAATGGAAAAAGTGACCCTTTTATTCTTTCATATTTTGGGTACTTCAAATAAAAAAAATGCTTGGATAGGTACTTAATAATATATAATAATGTGTATTAAAAATAATAATAATAATAATGATAAAAAAATTAGAGTGCATGTTGTGCCTTAAACAAATAAGAAGAAAATGGTAGTTCCAGTGCCTTTTGCAAAAATGTAGTATGAAGTTGAGGTACCTATTTTATGACCAAAAATTGACCCAAAAAAACCTAAATATTTTAGACTTTTTTAAACTTGTAACTATTGTTAACCACGTTTTTCTTATTTTTTTGGATTATGCCTTTGCTTGTTTTTTTAAACTTAGTAATTATGCCTAAAGTATGTAGTACCACAAGATACAAAATAGAATGTAATTGTCATTCTTTTCAAAAAAAGAAATATTTAACCTTATCTATTTAGCCTTAAAGTGAATATTATCAATATTAAGTCTTTGGGTTTTATATAACTTCTGACTGAATTTTTTAAATAAAAAAAAGAAAAAAAAATATTTAGAATTGATTATTTTCTGAAAACTATTTTCGGCTACCCAACCCCACAACAACGCAAACAACACACTGCAGACCAACAAAATTAAAGTTGTTAGTACAGGGTGATTTTTTTTGTTGCCATCACTTTTTGACTATTTATCATGGAAAGATGAAACAAAACTGAATTAATTGTTAGATCATTGCACATCCGTTTAGTTTGACAATTTTTTTGACAGCTGTTACTAGGTACAACATAAAGCAACACAAGGAGTAAGATGAATGATTTTTTGAAATAAAATAACTTAATATATTTTTTAAGTTTTACTATAAAAATACCACACACAATAAACAAAATTCAAAGTTGGCATTGGGGTTCCAAAAATATATAAGGTAATTAATAGGTAAGTAAGTTTGTTCTAACTGTTGATAAAAAAAATCATTATTCTTAAAATTTAAGATTTACAAGGCAAACTTTAAATTGTAATTATTAATTTGTCAGGTAATTGTAAAATTCTTAAGTGTAAGTATGCAAAGTGTGTGGTTTGGTTATAAATAAATAAATAAAAGATCATAGCAAATAACAGATAAAACATCATAAGTTTTCATAATCTATGCTCATATAAACTTATTGATATTTTATAATTTTTCACTACTGAAAGTGTAATACAAATCCCACATAGGAGTTCATATTTCACCAATCAGTTGGCTTATAAAAGTTAACAATATTTTATGATTTTTAATATGACAATTCCTCATAAAGGTTTAAAAGATTTTATAAGATCTACCTGTAACATTCTAAAATAAAAAATTATGGCACAACTTAAGCAGCTGTAGTAGTAGTAATAGTAGTGGAAGAAATGTAATAGAGATTAATATATAGTCAAACTAAACTATAATCTAACCTAAACTATAAACACCTAACCCACTATAATACAATAACACTCCTTGTGCTTGCACAATATCTACATATCTAATAGAAAATTGTTCTCATATAATAGATAGGTTATTTTGATAAACTTCTATGAGATTGTTTGAGGCATTGTATATAAAATCTTACAAGATTTCATAAGCCAACAACTATTTTTTTCAAAGAAGAATTCAAATTCAAATCTTTATTAACGCATATAGCAATTACAGTTAAAAAATATATAATAGTCCAGTATAACTTAAATAAATAAATTTTTACAAACAGCAATTATACAAGAATAATGCTTTTACAATTTTATACAATATAAGCATCACTTTTTATCACATAAATTATCACCTATTTATTTATCTATCTATCAAGATGGCGGTTCAACACACAGACAAAATTAATAATTAACAATAATAAAAACATGACTTGAACTATCACAATTAAAAAGTAGTTTTACAAGATTAAGAAGATATAAAGTTAAGCAAATAAAATGTTTTTAGCTTGTTTGCAAAATACATTATAACTAGAGTTAAAAAAATCTATATTATTATTTTCTTGGATTATAAAATTTGCAATTTTGCACATGCGATTTATAGGGTTATTAGTGCCATAATTAGATCTATGAAATTGTAGGCTAAAAAGAACTATATTTCGAGAATTCCTAGGAGGAATGTGAAAACCAACCTCTGCCAGAAGTTCTGGAGTGTCCAACATGCGGTTCAAAATTTTAAAAAGCGTACAAATATCAAAAAAAATTCTTCGGTTTTCCAATGAAGTAAGATTTAAAAGTTTCATTATCTCATCACAATCGATTTTTTCGTAGGGAATACCCATTTTGAGTCCCACTCTCCTTAAAAACTTTTTCTGCACTCTCTCCAGGCTCTCTTTATGCACAGCATAAAAAGGCTGCCAAACTGAACTGGCATATTCGAGCACCGACAGAACCAGTGCACAAAAAACATCCTTTAGTACAAAAATATTTTCTATCTCTTTCAGAGTGCGAAAGAGAAACCCCAGTAATCTCATTGCTTTGTTGGTAATTTTTTCAATGTGTGTGCTAAATGATAGATCACTATCTAGCCATACTCCTAGATCTTTGACTACCGTTTCTCTTTCCAACTCCTCAGAATCAATAAAATACTTAAACAGGATTGGTTGTTTTATTTTGCTAAAAGTAATAATATTACATTTTTTAATATTTAAAGTAAGATTATTTTGTGTGCACCAAGTTAAAAAACCTCCAAATCAGTTACTTCAACCGAAAAGAAACTAAAAAACAAAAGATCAAAAGATCTTGGGTGGAAATAACGAAAATTCAGACTTGGATGAGCATCCGACAAGGATCACACAAAAGATCAAAGCGAAAAGAGAAATGATTAAACGATGTTTCACCCTGGGTAACCAGCGTGGGCTCATCAGTAGTTTCACTGGTCACCCTCCACTATACATCATTAAACACCATCATACACTTTGATTTCCAACCTTGAATCACTCACAAATAGGCATCGTTCCGCACTGATACTTACTTATCCAAGTTACCTGATACGAATTCGTCCTGGCATGTTAATATTTCCAGTAGGATTATGCTCCTAAGGCAATTAAAACAAAGAAGAAGTTAAAAAACCTCCAAATCAGTTACTTCAACCGAAAAGAAACTAAAAAACAAAAGATCAAAAGATCTTGGGTGGAAATAACGAAAATTCAAACTTGGATGAGCATCCCACAAGGAACACACAAAAGATCAAAGCGAAAAGAGAAATGATTAAACGATGTTTTGCCCTGGGTAACCAGCGTGGGCTCATCAGTAGTTTCACTGGTCACCCTCCACTATACATCATTAAACACCATCATACACTTTGATTTCCAACCTTGAATCACTCACAAATAGGCATAGTTCCACACTGGTACTTACTTATCCAAGTTACCTGATACGAATTCGTCCTGGCGTGTTAATATTTCCAGTAGGATTATGTTCCTAAGGCAATTAAAACAAAGAAGAAATTAAAACAAATCCAACGATTTGTATGTCCCCTTGGGATGTGGCACAGAACATACTATGTAAATAACTTATGGGTATGTACATTTTATTTCCCATGTAGGGCCAAAAATGATCGTAGGTGTGTACACTTTGTCACACTTTGTAAGTTTGTCTGATTATAAAATCTATTTAAAGACTTATAAAAAAAAATTACCAACTCATAGAAAATTATAAATATTCATAGAAATCTGTCAAATTCTCTGAGTTCATCTGATCATAAAATATCCCAAAATATCATGAAAAAATAATTTTTTACAAACTCTAAAACATAAAAGAACAAGGGTGTAATCATAGAAACCCATAAAATGTTATGAGTTGTTTGGATTATAAAATCTCTCAGAAAACTCATAAAAATAATGTAATTATAGAAACCCATAAAAGTTGATGTGTTGGTTTAATTATAAAATCTCTAAGAAAATGGTGCTTTTATAAAACCATAAAATATGAAAAAAAAATATCTGCACTTATGAAATTTTATAAACTTTCATAAGTCTGTCTGATTATAGGATCAGATAAAAAAACATATGAAACTACAAATTCGTACCAAAATCAAAGACATACCTCATAAAACAAACAAACTTTTATAATCCTAAAATCTTGCCTCACAAAAGCTTATAAACCTTATAAAAAATAAAATCAGGTGTGTTGTTTATGAGGTTTAATGCAGATTTTTTGGCAGGGATAGTAGTAGGTGTATATTCATGTTACTCTGTGTCATATACATAGTGACAGCTGTTAGAAAAATTATAGAGCAAAATTTTTGGAAAAGGTTTTTGTTTAGTCTTTCTGTGACAAACAGTCAAAAAGGTATGTTTATACAAAATCACCCTGTATGTTTTGACATTTTTTTACAGGTTGGTCCATAAAAAAAAACCACTGTTTTGATTGCATGCAAAATAGGTCCGCCCTTTAAGGAAAGTCAGAAAATATGTTACACCACAAGATATTAAATTTCAGGCTTTTATAGAGTGGATCAAAATTAAACACTTTACCATATTGTCCAACTACCCCATAATTACCATTTTTACAATCTTTCTATTAAAATGTTTGACGGTTTTGGCTGTCTTTTATTATTTTATTTTAAAATAACATTTTTTAAAATGTTTTTGAGAAAATTCAATTTTTTGTTTGAGTTCTTAGGCCAAATTAGCACAAATTACACTTTTTTTCCGAATTTTGAGCTAAAATGATATACTTAAATCGAAAAATTTGTAAACATGCCATTAAGCTCTCTGTCCATTGGACAAAAATATGAAATCTTTAAGATTATAGTCTTCACTGGAAGCTTTCTTTCTCTTACTCATGCAAAATTTTGCTTGCAAGAGTATTTTTGGCCCCACATACCGAAATTTTCTTCTCTAGTTCTCTAGTAATAGTTTTTGAATTTTGACTTTCATTTTTGTGAAATATGAAATATGGATCCAAATATGGCTGGAGGGACCATCATAAGGGGCCCAAATATTTTCAATGCTACATTTTGTAGCCTTTTTTTAACTATTTTGTTACGGTTAAATTAATTTTGTAGCTGTAGCCGTTCTCGAGAAAACACGACCCCCCATAGCTTAACTGTTAAGCTGAGGGGCTACCCCATAACTTCAGTTCTGCTAAAGGTAGAAAGTTCAAATAAACACCACATTTTGTAGCTCAGCTTGTTCGAGGGGATTACATAAGTTTTTAAAATATCGGTTAAACGCAACCTAGATTCAAGCTTTATCTTTGAAACGAGACTAAAATGTTTGAAAAACTTGTGTAGGAAAGCTGTTGGTACTCTTAAAAACCCAGATAAATAAAGGTTTCACCAAAAAAATATCACAAAACAAAAGTCTTTGAAGCTTATACTATATCTAAAACAATATTTTTTTTGTTTATGAATTCAACCATGCATACAGGAAACAGATAAATTCATATCATTGCTCAATGAACAGTAATTTGTTTTTTGATAAATATAACAAACCAATTTTTGGATTTGTTTTATTATCAGAAGACATAAACTTGAAAAATCTAAGCCATAAACTCATTGGTTATTGCAATTTTAATGTCTTTGAGGTTGTTAAATCAATTTTTTATCAGTTTAATGTTCATGGCTGATTATTGACATTGTATGGTGCTTAGTCATCATACCTTTTGCCACGAAATGATTCCTTTTTTTTTAAACCATATAATCAGTGATCACCTACGTTATTTAGAGGCAATTTCGAGTATTTTGGAGTTAAATTTTGAAACAACCCTGAACGCGTCAACTTGTTATATAAAACACTTTATTTGGAATTTTCGTAGGACACGCCCTTTTCGAGGGGTGAAATCCACCACCACAATTTAAAAATGGTGAAGTGCCTTTACAAAAGGGTAGAAGTTTTAAAAGTTGCATATCAAATCGACCAAAAAAAAGGTGGTTTTCGATTTTGACATCTCCGATTTTGATGATTTTTGGTACAGTTATTCCACCCATGGAAAAAGTAAAAAAACAAAAATTTTATATTTTTTGGATTAGTAGTTTTTTTTTATTAATTTTTGAAAATCAAAAAAACTGACAAGTTTTGCTCAAACATGCACTGAACAAAATGGAGATATCTCGCGAACTGCTTACACTACCACAATGATGTATAGCTCATTTTAAAGGTATTTTAAATACCTTTCGAATGACGTATCACGTGATGTACCTTTTTTCAAAAAACACCATTTTTATTTTTTTTTTAATTTATTTTTTTGTTGGATCCATTTCTAAACTATTTAGAAAATTTCAAGATGGAGAATTGATGGGTTCATAGTGAAAAAAAATGAAAATTTTCAATTTTTTTTTTAAATAGGTCATGTGATACTTCAATAAAATGGTCTTTAAAAGACCTTTAAATCAAAATACTACTCATTTGAATATCTTGAGAAATATATATATATATATATATATATATATAGCACAAAAGTGAGTAATAGCTTGTTTTAAAGGTCTTTCAAAGACCATTTTAATGAATTATCACATCACCTATTTTTGTTTTTTTTTTAATTTTGATTTTTTTTTCAGTATGAACCCATCAATTCTCCATCTTGAAATTTTCTAAATAGTTTAGAAATGTATTCAACAAAAAAATATATTAAAAAAAATAAAAAAAGCTTTTTTTTCAAAATTTTCAAATGTTTTTTGAAAAAAGGTACATTATTCAAAAGGTATTTAAAATACTTTTAAAATGCGCTATATATCATTCTAATAGTGTAGTTAGTTCGCGAGATATCTCCATTTTTTTCAGTGCATGTTTGAGCAAAATGAGCACTTTTTTTTGGTTTTCAAAAATTAATTAAAAAAAAAACTATTGATCAGAAAATTTTCAAATTTGGAATTTTTCATTCTCTTAATGGGTAGAACATCTGTACCAAAAATCATCAAAATCGAAGGTGGTGAGGTTCCGGCCCCTGGTTGATTTGAAATGAAATAACCTATGGACCAATGCAACAATCGTTTTTTTTACGTAATTATTTTTTTTTTTTGGGAAATCTCTGGACACTTCGATTTTGTTTTCTGTGAGGTGTACCCTTTTGTACTTTAAAAGTGAAAATCCCAAAAACTAATTGCCAGTTTTTGTAAAGGCATTTGAAGTAATAATTAATAATAAGGTATCACTTTCTCCTCGATTCTCCCCTTTTAAATGGTAGAAACTAGCCCCTCAAGAAGAATGTGTCCTTTGAAAATTTCAATGTAAACCAAAAATTGTCCCCATTAAACAACAAATTGAGGTGTCCAAGGTTTTTTTCGAAATTGTACTCCAAATATTCGGAAACGTCCGTTTCGTTTTCGTTGAATTCGGAAATGCGCGCTCTGTTCGTTTCATTCGTTCTGGGGCTGTATTCTTAAATGTGCGGGAAGGTAATGCTCCCGCGGGAAATCATTTTCCTGTTCAGATTTATACGTTGACATATCTCCATCTCACTTTTGTAAACCACGACCACTTCCCTAGCAAGTTCTCCCGGCTGTTCCAGAATAAAGGCCCTGGTCAAAGCCTTGAAGTCCAGTCTCATTTTTAGAGTTTTATTAAAGCCCGTTTGACATGGGGCAATAAAACAAGAATATATAGAATGTAAGTCGTCCCTACTCATCTCGCTTTAATAGTACCAGTAAAGTGAGATGCAAATAAAAGACTTGACACCAACCAATTTTGTCCCCAAATCTATATGAACTAACTCCAAAAAATAGGCACTTGCTCTCCTATTTAAACTCTGGTGTTAACAACCTTTCTGAGAAATGTTGATTTAATTTAATTATAAGAATAATTGCGCCAGTTACGCCTTTTATAGTTAGAAATGTTTCTACTAAATTAACTTATTTGTCTAAACTAATAGTAATAGTTACAATGGCTTATAAGTATGATGACTTACTTTAATTCAGAGAAATTTCGTTTTACAAGTGCTGGAAATTCTTTCTTTATTACTATTAAATATTATTGTTCGTGATAATTAAGCCCACTACATGGAGCAATAAAATAAGAATTGCATGCAAGTTGTCTATTCTCATCTCGCTTTAGTAGTACCAATAAAGGGAGATAGCAATAGAAGACAGTGCATGCAATTTTTCTTTTATTGCTCCATGTCACGCGTGCTAAATTTCCCTTGCGTATTTTTGGCCCCACATTTCCAAATACAAACATTTTTCAGATATCTTAGTCTCATTTTTAAGAATCTAGGGTTCTCTAGTAGGTAATAGTTTTTGAATTTTGATTTTTATTCTTGTGAAATATGAATCCAAATATGGGGTGTAGATTTAAACTTTATCTTTAAAATGATACTAAAATGTTTAAAAAATTTTTGTATTAGGATAAAAATATGTGGGCCCCTCAAGAAGTGCAACTTAAAATTCTAAAAAAGTGCATTTTCCACATTTTTGTATATGGATCTCCATAGACGAATTTCGCCAAACTGAAAATTCATATTTTTACAACCGATTGCCTGAGGAAAGTGGGCATGTTTTTACAGTATCTTGGGCCCCTCAAGATGCGAAAACATTACATTGCAACTTGAAATTCGAAAAAAGTGAATTTTCGACATTTTTGTATAGACCCATTTCGCCAAACTTTGAAAATTCGTATTTTTACAACCGATTGCCTGAGGAAAGTGGGCATGTTTTCACAGTATCGTGGGCCCCTTAAGATGCGAAAAAAGTGCATTTTCGACATTTTTGTATAGGGATCTCCATGACCCATTTCGCCAAACTTTGAAAAATCATATTTTTACAACCGATTGCCTGAGATAAGTGGGCATGTTTTCACAGTATCGTGGGCCACTCAAGATGCGAAAACATTACATTCCAACTAAAATGAGGAAACTTTAAATTGCAAACTGAAATTTTCGTATGGGACCTCCATAGAAATTGAAAATTCATATTTTGAGGAAAGTGGACATGATACCTAGGGTTGATAGTATTGCAGTAATTAAAGGCTAATTTAATGATCCATTTGTAAATTGAAGGCTATATATCAAAATTGTTGTTTTACCTCCATTAAAAATAGCTAATACCGTACTTTTCAAATTTGTTGAAAAATTTTAATTTTTAAATTTTAAAAGGCGATTAAAGTATATCCCCAAGTTCTATTTCTTCATCTTCAAGCATGCCTTAAATTACTATTACCATTTTTCTAAATACATACATAGTTCTTAACACCTCGGTAAGCTGGACTTCTTGAAACATAAGGGAGCATTTAATTTGGCGTTAGGGCATTTAATTAGCCTTTAATTATTACCATACTTTTTAAAGATTGTAATGCTATTTCCCTGGTAAAGTTAGTAGTGCAGCGGCTGTTTTTGAGAAAATATTGGGGATGAAATAAGGACAGAATGGTAATCACATCAATGGTACATCTCGTAATTGAAGATTTTAGTCATTTTACGCGTAGGATCTTGAATTGGTGTGAAGTACCATGTAAATTTAATTTTTTCCATTTTTCTACAAAACGGAAAGAGCACCTAATTTTCTAAAGATGGACCAAATTAGAACCTAAATAGCGCCAAATTAATTTTTGACCAAAATTACCAAAGTGCAAATTGGTGGGAAATATCACGGAAATTCAATTTTTTCCATTTTTCTCCAAAACGAAAAAAGCACCTAATTTTCTAAAGATGGACCAAATTAGCAACTAAATAGCACCTAATTCTCGCGTATGCCAAATTAATTTTTGATCAAAGGTTCCAAAGTGGACCGCTGGCTTTATATAAACTTAGCGGTTCACCCCCTTAGTTTAAAAAAAAAACACGCGCGAAAACCACGGTTTTTGCATTTTTGTTGAGCACCGGAATGGTACGTATCGTATTTGAAGATTTCAATCATTTTATGCATATGATCTTGAGAATTAGTGTTAATATTCGAAAGATTGGCCAAAGTAGCACTTAAATTGCTCTTTATTTTAAAATAATTAAAATTTGGTTTATCTGAAGGGGTACCTGTGGGACCGCTAGGTTTATGTTAAGCTAGTGGTCCCTACTTGTTTTTTTGCGAAAATACCAAAAATTTTTTTATTTTTTATTTTTGGTTTAATATTCGGGGTGCACTTAAATAGCACCTAATTTGGAAACAGTAACATTAAATTTTTCTCCAATAATTATGGATAGGAGCATAATCCTATATTAACACGCCAGGACGAATTTGTCTCAGGTAACTTGGATAAGTACCAGTGCGGAACGATGCCTATTTGTGAGTGATTCAAAGGTGGAAATCAAAGTGTATTATGGTGTTTATGGAAGGCGAAACATCGTTTAATCATTTCTCTTTTCGCTTTGGTCCTTTGTGTGTTCCTTGTGGGATGCTCATCCAAGTTTGAATTTTCGTTATTTCCACCCAAGATCTTTTGATCCTTTGTTTTTTAATATAGATACAGGTAAAGTGGTTTTAACAATATACAGGGTTTTTCATTTAAAATATAAAACTTGGTGTCAAAATTTTACATTTACAATGAGTTTAGTTACTTTAGAGAGGTAATTCTTAAAGTATGCAAACAGTTATACCAGTTTTGCATTTAACCTTTTTTCTAACATTAATAATAACGGCGCTATAAGGGAGTCAAAATATAGCGCGACACACTGTACTCTTAAGTCAATATTAAGGACTGTTGAAGCAAGACGTAAAAGGTCTCAGTAGCGCAGTGGGTAGCGTATCGGCCTGCCACACGGAAGGTCCCGGGTTCGAATCCCGGAAGGGTGCATAGATATTTTGTGTTTGTCTTTAACTTTGCACACTTGACTAAACATTAAAACAAAAAAAAAGTAAAAGAAATAATTTCCAAAAACTTTCTGGATACACATCGCTTTGAAGGAGGGGAAAGGGATAGGGGCAAGCTTCGCTCAAATTTGTAGAAAAGTTATATGTACACGTTGATTTTTTTTAACCGGATCTCGCTGTTTAATTGTTAAATTTTTGCCCATTTTTTTTATTATATATATATTTATATAAAAATAAAAACTTGAAAGAAAATTAAACCGGCTATTTTATTGTTAAAAAAGTTTTATCATTCATCAGTTGAAGCTTTGTAGGAGGTTGAAAACCTTTTGTCTCCGCGATTTTGAACAGTTGTTTATACATTTTTAAAATTATTTAAAAACTCATTACATCATTATCATCGCAGTCACATTCGATTATTATTATGTGTTATCATGTTTTATATTATCATTAATTCAAAGAAAACATCGATCGATGTCAAGCTAGAGTCGCATCCCACCCAGTGTATAATAATAGTGTCATGCCCGGTGCAATGAACGACATGAATTTTAAAAACAAAGCAAAAATAATTTGCATAAGCTTTGTTGCGAGGATGTGCAAACGGCATTTTAATAGTTTTCATGTCTTTAAAAAAACATATATTAACTTTGAACTATTTTTTATTTTTAGATTTAATTAAATATAAAAATAAAAATCTTTGATGTAACTATTTTTTGGGGGGACATTTTGTGGACGCAATCCTAATTTTTTTTGGTGCGATCTCTCTCATTTTAAAGAGTTTTTTTTGAGAGAATCGACAAATAGTAGCATTTTTGGAATTAAGCACTTCCCTGGTAAAATTTTCCACTCGAATCTCATAGAAAATATGATAGAAATTTTGTAGAAGATTTTATCGGGTTTTGGGTCGGTTTTTGCAATATTTTCTATGATATTGGAGGAGATTTTATCAGGTCTATGGGCAGTGATTTTGATGGGTTTTGAAGAAGTTTCTATGGGCACATGTGGGATCGGTTTCTAGGATATTTGAGATTATATCAGTATTGTGATTCTAGAAGATCCTATGGGGAATGATTTTGGAGAAGTTTCTATGAGTTCTCGTGGGATCGGTTTCTAGGACATTTGAGGAGATTCTATCAGTATCATGATTCTAGAAGATCCTATGGGCAAGAAGATTTTATCGGGTTTTGGGTCGGTTTTTGCAACATTTTCTATGATATTGGAGGAGATTTTATCAGGTCTATGGGCAGTGATTTTGATGGGTTTTGAAGAAGTTTCTATGGGCACATGTGGGATCGGTTTCTAGGATGTTTGAGGAGATTATAGTATGGTATTGTGATTCTAGAAGATCCTATGGGGAATGATTTTGGAGAAGTTTCTTTAAGTTCTTTTGGGATCGGTTTCTAGGACATTTGAGGAGATTCTATCAGTATCATGAATCTAGAAGATCCTATGGGCAAAAAGGTTTTATCGGGTTTTGGGTCGGTTTTTGCAACATTTTCTATGATATTGGAGGAGATTTTATCAGGTCTATGGGTAGTGATTTTCATAGTTTTTGAAGAAGTTTCTATGGGCACATGTGGGATCGGTTTCTAGGATATTTGAAGAGATTATATCAGTATCGTGATTCTAGAAATTGTGTTCTTGGTGTTTTTTTTTTAACGTTTTCTAGGATATTGGAGCAGATTCTATCGGCTCTACGAGCAGAAATTTTAATGGATTTTGAAGAAGTTTCTATAAGTACTTGTTGGGATCAGTTTGTAGGATACTAGAAGAGATTATATATATTTATGTTATTATTTATATTTTTAGATTTTCGGTGAGTTTTTGAAACTAATTCAAGGATATATCTGAGGAAATTCTATCAGTAACGTGATTATGGGCAATAGTATTATTTTGTAGAATATTAAAGGGTACTATCAATATACCTACTATTCCTGCCAAATCATAAAATATTCTCCAAACGCATTACGATACTGATAGAATCTCCTCAAATATTCTAGAAACCGATCCCACAAGAACTCATAGAAACTTCTCCAAAATCATTGCTGATAGGAACCCCGAGAATCACGATGCTGGATAGAATCTCATCAAATATTCTATAAACCGATCTTACAAGAACTCATAGAAACTTCTCCAAAATCATCGCTGATAGGAACCCCTAGAATCGCGATGCTGGATAGAATCTCATCAAATATTCTATAAACCGATCTTACAAGAACTCATAGAAACTTCTCCAAAATCATTGCTGATAGGAACCCCTAGAATCGCGATGCTGGATAGAATCTCATCAAATATTCTATAAACCGATCTTACAAGAACTCATAGAAACTTCTCCAAAATCATTGCTCATAGGATCTTCTACAATCATGATACTGATAGAATCTCATTAAATATTCTAAAAACTGATTCAACAAGAACCAATAAAAACTTCTCCAAAATCATTGCGCTTATATATGATCTTCTGGAATTACGATACTGATAGAATCTCATCAAATATTCTAGAAAACGATCCCACAAGAACTCAAACCTCTCCAAAATCATTGCTGATAGGAATCGCGATACTGGATAGAATCTCATCAAATATCCTGGAAACCGATCCTACAAGAGCCGATAGAAACTTCTCCAAAATCATTGCTCATAGAGGATCTTCTATAATCACGATACATTCTCATCAAATCTCCTTTAAAACTGTGTATTTGTTCGTTGATAAAATCTTCTCCAAACCCACACGCTTATGCAAACTGATAAAATATCCTAGAGTTCTGTTTTATAAAACATCCTTGATTCTCATAAAAGTAACTAGTCTTATCCAATCTTATAAATTATTCTAAAACTACAAGCTGATAAAACATCATATATTCCCTATATAATCCTCTCTGCTTCTAAAAGATTATAAAATATTATCGAAAAAAATATTGGCCTTCTCATTGGATCTTATAGAACTTATAAAAACATGATTAAAAACTTCTTCGGTTTGGATGAGATTCGAGGGGAAAATTTTACCAGGGTTGTATCAACACTTTTTAATTAATATTACCAAAAAAAGTAAATTTTATAAGGATATCAAATTTTGTATTAAAAATAGGAGATCGCGCAAAAAAAATTAAGATTGTCTCAAAAAATAGCTATGTTAAAGATTTTAGTTTTTCTATTTAATTACAGCTAGGGGTATCTCTATCTCAAATATGTATAGTTCATAGTTTATATATTTTTTTTCTTGAATATGTAGCTCAGGCAAACTGTGTCTTACAAGTTACCAGGATCAAAAATATTTAACCCCTAATAAAAACTTTAAATGAATTTTTATATAAACCAGTGGCGGTCCGAGAAATTGCAGAAAATTCCTTTAAAGACATTCTAGAATCCCCCCACAGTATTTTGGGACAGTTTGACCTCTTCAATTCTTCACACTAAGAATAAACAAGCGCATGACGTACTTACCGCGGAAACCATTGGAAATACAGAATAGTATTATAGAGTTTCTATTTATAAACAAGTTTTAGACAAAATCATTTCGGACATAAAGAAGTATTTTTTACCTGAACATATTCATATCAAGTTTTATACAACGTGAAGCCAAAATCAAGGGAAAATTAACTAAAAGCGTTTCTAAATACTATAAACTGTTTGATTAATCCAAGATACAAATTCTTTTATTGGGAGAAGTCAGTATTTGGAAACCATATTGGTCAGAAGTAGGCAAAAGCTTAAATCAAAACATACCTGATAACGTTTTCGAGGCAATGCACAAGTGTGGCGATATTTTTCCGTTGATAAGGATGTTTGCCAGTAAGTAAGGCTTCGTCAAAAAGAAACTTCTCATGCCTCAGAAGATTGAAAACAAGTACTTAAAAACACTATGACCGAAATTCTTCTGACAGGCTTAGCGTTGCTGCATATCAACAGATATATTAAAATTGACATTGAGCAAGGCATTGACCGGTGTACCCAAAAAAACCGGAAACGAATTTTTTTTTGAGATAGGCATCTTATGTTTAAGATATGTCATATGCAATATAAAAGGTAATGTTTCAACTTAAAAAGCTTTTTAGACCTCAAAAAAAAAGTATTTGCCTATTGTGGTTTGTTTGTTATCTATGTTTTTGTAACTAATAAAAATTATACGTAGTTACTCAAGCGTGGATTTCAGGGGGATAGGGGGGTAGTTAACCCCCTCTACCCTGACTTTAATTTTTTTATAAAAACATTTAGAAAATCAATTTGATATTTACGGTATTAGTTTAATTTTGTGGTAAAAATGACATGTGTAGTGTCATTTTCTTAAAAATTTTCGCCGGTTGAGCGATTTGGGAGTTATGTTAGTTCAAAGTAGGTCAAAAAGTACCTACCCACACTCTCCGTAGATGTATAAAGAATCTTCTAAACCTACTACATAATAAAAAAATAAAAAGAGAAAAAAAATAAAACTAAATAAAAAAAAATCAAACAAATAAAAAAAAAGAGTTTAGTAATTGCCTTGTTTCGATTTGAAAAATTTTCTCGAAAAGCAGAAAAAATTTAAAAAAAATCTTAAAACATTTTTTTAGTAAGCTCCCCCTTCAAGGGGTGAGCATCAACCCCCCCCCCCCAATACACTATTTTAAAGGTCTTTCAAACGCCTTTACAAATATGCTAAAACCGAGGCTAAAACTTTAAAAATCTAGCCATTGATTCTTGAGATATTTGCATTTGAAGTAGATTTGAATTGTACTGGTAAATTTTAGCCCTCGTGGGAGTATTTTTACAAGCTTTTATTTAACTTGCAATGTATCTATGTATATATGACCGCGACATGCGATCGGCTTCAAATTTGGCATGCTTATATATATAGTTGCGGTAACAACACAAGAATATAGTGTGATAATAATTGACAGCTCCCCCCTACTCGAAGGGGGTGGAGGGGGGTACAGTTGAAGTACGCCTTTCGTTGAAATTTCGTGTGTTGGGATCAGAATTTGAAAATTCAAGATGGACGATTTTTGGTCATCTTTTGCTAACCAATTTTCCGGTGACAATACAATAATATGTCATTATTAGGCACCCCTACGAAGGGAGTGGAGGGGTGCCTAATAATGACACTTAAAGTGTGTCCGATTTCAACGAAAATTGGTACACGGGGGTTTTTGGGGATAAGGAATACGAATTTTTTATTAGATTTTGAAAATTCAATATGGCGGATTCAAGATGGACGGTTTTTGGTCATGTTTTGCTAACCAACTTATCCACGTCCGATTGTGTTCAAATTTGGTATGCTTTTATAGTTCCGGGGAAAATACAATAATGTGGTATTCTCAGGTACCCACCTCCCTCTAACGAGCGAAGTGGCGGGGAAAAAGATTTAGTTTGTTCGATTTCGATAAAAATTGGCATACAGGGGTTTTTAAGGAGGGGGATTATGAATTTTTGATCAGATTTTAAAATTTCAATATGGCGGATTCAAAATGGACGACTAAGGGTACAAATCTAAAAATTAAAGTAATGTTTTGCTAACCAATTTTAACTGACTTATCCACATCCGACTGTGTTAAAATTTGGTATGCGTTTATAGTTCCGGCGAAAATACAATAATATGGCATTATTAGGTACACACTTCCCTCTAACGAGGGAAGTGGACGGGGAAAAGATTTAGTAGCTCGATTTAAATCAAAATTGGCATACGGGGGTTGAATTTTTGATCAGACAGACAGAGAGAAATCTAAACATAAAAAAATTAATTTTTGTTAAAAAAAACTTTTAAAGAAAAAGCTTTTATTAAATGCACTCAAAAGTAGAAAATAATTTTGTATCTTTCTTATACCATAATAAAAGCGATGGAAGCAAATTAAAAATTTTTAATTTAAAAAAGGATTTAACGAGGGTGAATAAATGTCAAAATCAGTGAATAGCGAGCTTTCCTTCAAACAAGGTAATGATAACCGTAGACCCGGGTTTCGTACTTGTGCTCATCATAAGGGTGTTAGGAATTAGGAGATGAAATGATGATGAAAAAAATCTGAAACAGGATTCATCCACCACGGAGATAGATATAATTATCTTAACAGATATCCTAAGCACTGGAGTTGATAAATTAAAAAAAAGGATTTAGCGAGGGTGAATAAATAAAAAACAAATAATTCCTAGCACCGTACTGATGAGCACCTCAAGTGCGAAATCCGGACCTATGGTTACCATTACCTTTTTTGAGGGAAAGTTATTCACTAATTTTGTTAAAAATTTTAACTTTACGGTGACAAAGAGAGAACTACAAAAGAAGAACTAAATTCTTCTTCTATTCGAACAATAAACATAACGATTTCATCTAAAGAAGCTGAGAACGTGTGAGATTGCCGTGCTTGCCAAGCCTTTGAAAATGTCCTTAGGTTATAGAGTAATACAACTGTTTCTTAGGTGAATCGTCGATGTGACCGATATACGATACCTAAAGTTAAAATTAGCGAGCTTTCCGTCAAAAAAGATAATGGTAACCGTAGACCCGGGTTTCGCACTTGTGGTGCTCATCAGTACGGTGCTAGGAATTAGGAGATGAAATGATGATGAAAAAAATCTGAAACAGAATTCATGGAAAAAACACCCACCTGTCAAATTGCAGAATCGGCAGATGTACCTTCAATTTGAAGGAAAATTAAGCGCCTCTACGGAGGCAGATATAGTTATCTCTGGAGTTGATTGACTTGATTGTTTGATCAACTCCAGAGCTTAGGATATCTATCTCTCTAGAGATAACTATTTCTGTCTCCGTAGAGATGCTTAATTTTCCTTCAAATTGAAGGAACATCTGCTGATTCTGCAATTTGACAGATGGTTGTTTTTTGCATGAATCCTGTTTTAGATTTTTTCATCATCATTTCATCTCCTAATTCCTAGCACCGTACTGATGAGCACCACAAGTGCGAAACCCGGGTCTACGGTTACCATTACCTTTTTGTGAGGGAAAGCTCGCTATTCTTTGTTTTTTGTTATTTATTCACCCTAGCTAAATCTCTTTTGCATTATCAACTCCAGAGCTTAGGATATCTGTAAAGATAACTATATCTGTCTCCGTGGAGACGCTTAATCTTCCTTTAAATTCAAGGTACATCTGCCCATTCTGCAATTTGACAGATGGTTGTTTTTTGCATTAATCCTGTTTTAGATTTTTTCATCATCATTTCATCTCCTAATTCCTAGCACCGTACTGATGAGAACCACAAGTGCGAAACCCGGATCTACGGTTACCATTACCTTTTTTGAGGGAAAACTCGCTATTCTTTGTTTTTTGTAATTTATTCACCCTCCCTTTTGCATTAAAATTTTTAATTTGCGCCCATCGCTTTTATTTTGGCATAGGAAAGATAAAAAATTGTTTTCTACTTTTTAGTGCTTTTAATAAAGTTAACTAAAATTTATTTAGAAGGAAAAATACAATTACTACGTTTTCACGTGGAACTGAATACGTTTTCAATACGATTCACTTTCAGACCTTCCATGAAAACGCGGCGAATTGATGTTTCTGATTGTCCAACTGTAAAAAAAAAACAGTAAACACACTTGTGACTTTAACCTAATAGTTATATAAATTTAAGGTTCATATGTTTATGTAAAATATGTTACATCATATTTGCTTCTCTGTCTCTTGGTTCTGGATATATTAGGGTGGACTGGTATTTTTAGGACACCCTGTATTTAAGTATATTCATCTATACCATTATCTGATGTTAAGTGTTTTTCCCTTGCAGCCAGTTACTTTTTGTGGGTTGGGATAGTAAATAAGTATGTTTGCAATTATTGTTCTTTGATCGACCACAATGACCACAGAGTAAATAATGGTAGGTACATTGACTTTGGTATAAATAATGATATATGTGCAAGACAACCTTTAAGATAATTTTTAAAATCCAAAGTCTTCTAATGCCCGTGTGCACGGGTTTGGCTAGACATGTAAGCCGAGCTTAAGCTTTAGTTTTGTTTTGCAAGGGTGTGGAATATCATGTAAGTGGCACTTAAGCTGTAGTTAAGATAAGCCGTAGAATTACTTCGGCTTAAGCGCATTTTTAGGTTATGTGAGGTATTGTTTTGATTATGTTTTTAAACAAAAGCCATTAATTTAATCAGATTATAAAACTATTAAGTTGTCTGTGCTTAAAATGGAACTTTTTTTGGGATTACGAAGAAGATGAAGAATTAGACTTTGTAATTAATGTAATACCTACCAAGAAGGATTTTTCAAAAAATGAGATGAAGATACCTTTTACAAAAGGTTTAGAATGTCTAAAAAAAATCATGTTTTTTTCTCTAAGCAAATAATTCACCTTTTTTTTGCAAATTCGTCGTAAAGAAACTGAAAAATGGGTTGGTTGGTCTGGTGGTGTAATAATTAGTATGTTTTCACATCGTATTCAATACGTATCGAAAATCAAGCATCTTGTTCTTCATATGTCATGCTCTTTGTCGGAACAGAGAACATGCTCTATGAAAGAAAAAGAAGACAATCTTTTCAATGCGTATTGATTACGATGTGAAAACATATATTAAATAAATAGTCAGGTTTTATAGTTAACCAATTATAGTAGTTTTATTTGCCTTTTCCTCCATACAATCATAAATCATCAATAAAATTTATTTTTTTAAAACAACCTTAAATTTTACGTGTTTTTTTTGACAGCTGACAGGTAATAATCATGATCACCACACAAAAAAAACAAAAAAATGCAGATAACTGCCACGTTGCCAATAATTTTCTTACTTTTTCCAAGTGGAACATATTCGTAACCTTTGCAAACCAAGTAAATCTCAAGGTTCACCCTCAGTTCAAGCGGCACTTGAACAAGTGGAAGAAGTAAGGGGAAGTGATGCACACGGGCATAAGAGGACGGAAAACAATAGAAGTCAGTGATCTGACCAAAATTTATAAGTAAGAACAAACGAAATTTTTAACACCCTAAGTCAGTGGCGGTTCAACCCAATCTACTATAAATTAATCTAGCTATAGCTGACTCTTTACTCCGGTTTGTGACGTGTGTTTGGTATGCTGTCTTAAATTTTAAAAATTTTGCCTGCGGTGCTATGACGTCATTAATTGTTACAATTTTAGTTTAATTCCAAGGAACTTTTATCACCTGCAGCATTCAAAACGTGTAAATGGCATTCTTAGCATAATTTTTCTTAAAATTTGCATCTGCGGCGCATTTATGATTTGGCAACAAATCTATATACCACCGCATCCCACCCGTTCTTGGCATCTAACCTAATCTACTTTTTCTAAAATATTTTACAAAGAACCTGAGAGATCAAAATTTTTAAATAACTTTTTGCTTGTTTTTTCATAATTTTCGCGTGCGGTGCTCTACCAGTATTAAATATTGTTACAATTTTGTTTCATTTACAGCAATTTGTGTGTTTCAAATTCGATGCTCACCATGGGGATCTCCTAAACTGTAGGAGATACGAAAAGTTTTAAATTAAGGCAAAGTTGCGCAATTTTATTCTTTGCTCAAAATTAAAAAAAAAGTTTACAAATTCCGGATAGTTCCGGAGATAGACGGAAAAACCGAAATCTTCATTTTTAGTTTTTATTTTTCTGCGCCCTTATTCTTAAAGCTGTCAAAAAATGCTTAAAACTTTCTACAGGCACTTTTTTAGGATCTATCTGGTGAGAGGTCCGTTTTTGAGAATTGACATTTCAGTGTGACAGGAGCACTGTCAAGTTCATTTTTTCTTATGGACACATCCTTTTTTTCTCCTGCCATTTGGTTCATAAAGGATGACAGAAAACATTTTGAAAGCTTATTTTGATAAGTCACCTGACGTTTTAGGTTTATTGACCATCATCAGCCCAATTTTTTTTTTTTTAATTTACTCAAGATATTTTGGAAACCCGATTGCAGTACTTTTTTTTAACATTTTAAAAATAACAATTTTTTTTTGACATTTTAAAAATGACAGTTTTTTTACATTTTGTTATAACAAAATAACTTAACTTAAAAATACGTTTGTTTCTTTGTTTTTTAATCTTTGAATTTGCGCTGATGATGGTCAAATAACTCAAAACGTCAGGTAATTGTCAAAATGAGGTTGTAACATATCTGTCATCCTTTATGAACCACACAGCAGGAGAAAAAACGTATGTGTTCATTGAACTTGACATTGCTCCTGTCACACTGAAATGTCAAATCTCGAAAACACACCTCTCATTAGGTACATCTTAAAAAAGTGTTGAAACTTTAAAGTGTTTTTGACAGCTTTAAGAATAAGGGCGCAGAAAAATAAAAACTAAAAATAAAGATCTCGGGAACTACCCGGAATTTGTAAACTTTTTTTTTAGTTTTGAGCAAAGCGTCAAATTGCGCAACTTTGCCCTATTTTAAACCTTTTCGTATCTCCTACCGTTTAGAAAATCCCCATGGTGAGCATATTTGGAACACCCTGTATACGAAAACGGAGAAGGATATTGCCCTGGATATCACCCAGATATTCACCCGACGTGCATAGGACCTCCAAAAAGGATCCAATTTAGATCCAGAGGTATCCATTAGGTAACATCCACTGAATATACGTTATGAGTATATTCTTTACATTCATCCATTATGGCATATATTTATATAGTATATCCTGTCGATATCCATCACGTTATACAAAATGTATATTTGTCAAAATTTTAGTTGATATGTAAGTGGCCACTCGAAGAGAATGTGATTTGCCAAATTTGGCCAAGATGTTAAGTCACAATCTAAAAGTCAGAATCTAAGCTCCATAAAAAATATGTTTTCTAAGTTTTTTTAAAGATATATGAAACAAGGAGGATCTGGGTTAAGTATATACATGTTAAAAAAAAGCATTAAAAAAAGCAGAAAAATGTTGTGATCTCTAATGTTAAAAAAATGTAATTCCGCATTTATATGTGCTAAGTGGGTACTATTCCTTATAACAATAATATATTTAATAAAGTATTCCATTTCCTACATACAACCAAAAATAAAATTTAAATATATAATTTACATTAAAAAACAAATATTTGGGGCATATTTAATGTGCAAATATTCAATGATATTGGGCTTGGATATGTCTGCCTTAAATACAAAAAACAGATAAACAGAATATACTAAAACGGATACAAACTGAATATTGAGAAAATATTCATTTTTTATATAATTTCTTGCAATAAATTTTATCAAAAAAATATATAGTATTTTAAATGCAGACGGAAATATTAAAAACCTTTTTTAGAGAATATTACGTAATAATTATAAAATTTATATATTTAGTTTACATTAAAAACAAATATTCAAGTAATGTTTTATTTTAAAATATTAACTTATATTTGGTTAAAATATATAAGACTTATATACAAAAAACATATTTTTAGGATGTACGATTGCGCATATACACTGAATATACAGTAAATATCCGTTCATGTTTCCTTTCTTTTTGAAAGGAACCGTGTTTTTTTTAATATATATAAAATATACATGTAACATACAAAACGTATATCCTAATTTTAAATATCTTTGTGACATGCAATATCCAAGGCTTGCTATGTGGGTAGGTAGTTGATTTTTATTAAATGATGAAACTCCCCCCCCAGAGTCGATTTCTGGCTACGTCACTGTCCCGAACTAAATTTACGGACCAGAATTTAAACCCCTATGCGGGGATTCTTGAGAGTGTGAGAGTACTAAGGGAGTATCAATGTCCTCTTCTTACTTGTGTACTTTTATATATCTCCACCTCGGTCGCACTTAGGAGTACTCGCTGGTTTGGATTCCAAGAATCTCCGCACAGTGGGTAATTCTCTTTGTCAAGACCAATAGAATTACTTTCGATCAATATCGGGTAAAAATGACCCTATTTAAACCGAAGATTTGGACCAATGAGAGAATTTGACTCCCTGGGAAAAAAATTTCTCTTTTCTCTCAATTCAAGAGTAGACCCCCTGGTGTCCTAAAAGCACATAACTATCATATACTATAACGGCCCTGCCCTTGCATTTTGCGAAAAAAGTCGTAGCGATAATAACTCTCCTAACCAAGTTAGCCTGAAAAAAATGCAGGGCCAAAAAGTTCTGGGCGCGAGCACCCTGCGTCGGGCATGCGCATTAGATGTTTGCCTTTGGCCTTGCCCAGGGCTAATCCTGATATTTACATTATTTTTTTTTGATTTTTAAAGCTATTATTGTTGCACATTTTGCGATCCTTGGGCCATTATAGTATCTCATAGTCATATGCCCAGAAGTAACTTATGTAAACCTTTAAAATATACGCATAAATACACGCATAAAAAGTTAGGTTGAGCTAGGTCTGCCAAAATACCCACCCTCCTCCCTTTGAAATTGGCTGTATCCGCTCCCGTAACGTTTCCTGTTTTTATTTAATAAAATATACAATATAATTTTTTTTGGAAGACCAGACATTTTTAAAATAATTAGAAATATGTAAAAAAGTTCGCCTGGATAATAAAAGCAAAAGTCTAGTTTTTCTTATCAGGGAAAAAATAGTTTTTACAACTAGTGACGAAAATAGTGCTTTTTTTTACAAGAGTGGTTTCAAAGAACGAACCCATCCCGCGAAAAAAAAGCACAGTTTATCCGCGACTTGTAAACACAATTTTTTTTAAATACTGTCATTAAAGAATTCTAAAAACAGAAAAAACATACAAAAAACTAGAACACAAAAGCATCAACTTCGCCACCGGCTACACCGTGTTCAAATTTCGCACCACTCTTTTGTTGGCCATTTAATTGTTTGACATTATTTGTGTGCAAAAAAATAATAAAAATATTTTTTTTGCACCCCTGAACAATAAAAAACATGATTAGCATCGGTAACCAAAATAGCAATGTTTTAAGTGGCGGATCCAGCACTTTCAGCAGGGAGGCGCAAGCAATAAAACTTATGTAGGCCGGCTCAAGCGACTATTCGAACATAGGGCAAAAAAGTCGTATTTTATGGTCATCATTGTTTTTGAGGGTTTGGCTAGATTGGTATGTTGGTTAGTGGTCACCTTCCCCTCCCCACTAACCAAACAGTTTCGACCTATACATATGTTCGTAGTTGCCTGAGCCGTTGATGGTGACTAACAGATACTATCTGACACAACTAATTTATTTTGGCAGTTATTTGTTATACAAATCCTTAATTCTAAAAAACAAAAAAATATATTCAGTATTAACATTCCACCATTATTATCGCATTAAAAAAACTTTTAGTAACATAATAAAATTAAGTTTTCTTTTTTGCTTCTAAGATAGATTCTAAATCCAGGTTATTTGAACGATATATATAAAAAAGCGCCAAGCCATTAAGTCTCTCTTCTCTTACCGTGGACCGCAGATAAGTTTTCACAAGTCTTAAAGTGGAGAAACTTCTTTCGGCGGTAGCAAACGGAACAGGAAGAGAAGAACCAATTTTTAATGCGTTGTAGAAATTGGGGTAATCATGTTTCCTACAGTGTCAACGCTGCTAAGGCATCATCGCATTTAGGTCCTATTTAAAGTTTCGTTTTTAAACAACGTTAACTCTCCCATTAACACTGTGTGAGAAGGGTTATTTAAAACTGCGCCAAATTTTTCTATAATTTTTACGCCCCTGTATGCAATTCAATTATGACATTTGGCAGACAGTTGCATGAAGGCTGCAAATTACGATATTTTTAGTGGTTTGTCTCGACTGTGCTGCTCACAAAATATTGTGACCCGATTAACTTACCTAATGTAATTTTTTTAAGCAAGAGAAATAGGTACTCTAATCTTAAAACATATTTTCTTATGAGCTCCTTTAAGTTACCCAAGCCAAACTATTTTTCTTACCTACAAATAATTGAAATTATAAAATTATGGCTCAAAAAAACCTTCAGATTGTCAAAATGCCTTATTTTTTACTGTCCCCGGTATAAAAACTAGGTATCCGCCAACAATAACAATAGACTCTTGCCTACAGCTTGTGTTCTGTTTAGAAATTTTAGCCACTTTTTTTCATTTATTCTAGAGCACAGTGTAATATAATCTAATATTAGCATTAGTAGACTGTGTCTAGAGAGACCCCTAATTTTTTAATTGAAACATAACAGTGGCTATTTTTGTCACTTTGATAGCGGATATCTCAGAAACTGGTCATAGAAACGAAATAAAAATTACCCTAGTACTAGTTATACGACATATTCAAAAAAAATTGTTCAGTGCGTGGTTCTTTAATGTTTTTAAAACTTTGATATTGTTCAGGGGGGGGGCGCTCCCCCCTGGATCCGCCCCTGAATGTTTTTGTTATTTACGGACAGTGAGTAAAATGGTGTTTTTGATGAAGGTATAAAAAAAGTTATTTATAATTTTACCAGTCCCTTTTTAACTGCTTAGATGTTATTTAATAATATTTTTGCGATGCGCAATATAGAAAGAAGATTTTGTGGGGTTTCCTATCTCAGAAGTGGTAAACACGTGCCTATTGATTGGAGGTTTTAGTCCAGTCTATAGTGGATAAAAAAAATAATGTTTGCCTTGCAAAAACTAGTCTTGCAACCTCTGGGGGGGGGGGAGAGGTGCGACAAGGAAAAATGTTTTAGAAATTTAATGTAGAATTTAACAAAAAATATGTTGCAGATTAAAAGATCGTCGACATTTAATTTTAACTAATGTGAATTTTGGATATTTTAGCATTTTAAAAAATTTTTTTTTGGAATTTCAGAAAAGCTGTCGCAAAAAGAGGGGGGAAATTGCCAACATTAACATAACTTTTTAAAAAATCCAGCAAATTGATAAAAAAAAATGAAAAGTTCTTGTAAGGGTGAATGATGTACCAAACTTCTGTTTCCTGCAAGATATTTGGTTGTGGGAAGAGAGAGTGGGCGAAAAACACATTCCAAACAGTGAAAGATTTGTTCTTCTTATGTAGGTACCTAGGAACCTCTGTTTAATACAAAAAAAAACTGAAAAGGGATTTTTTAATTTTTTTGTAGGTTAGATACAAATAAAAATTGACACCAATATTTTTTAACTGTGTCTACGCTCAATTACTGCCCTTATTATGATGTATGAATCTATAGGAGCCTATGAAGTTTTGTTTTTTTTTCTTGTTTCAACAATTTTTAATACCAAAAAGTCGCATAAAAAACAACTCTTGACTCCTATTTGCAGTGAGTATCTACAATAAATTAATAATGCAAGGGCGTCATGTAGGGGACGCAAGAGGGAGCTATAAACCCCCCGCCCACTTTTGTGACCCTTTAATCCGGTTTGTGACGTGTGATTTGGTGTGATAACTTAAATTTCAAAAGTTTTGCCTGCGTCGCTATAACGTCATTAATTGTTCCAATTGGCATTTTTTTTAGAGTAATTTTCTTAAAATTTTCGTCGGCGGCGCATTTATGATATGATTTTGGCAAAAAATGTAATAATACCACCCCAAAATCAAAATTTTTTACAATTTCGTTCGATTTTAAGCAATTTTTTGTCAACAACAGATCAAACTCCTAAAAAGTAGCATTTTAGTGTAATTTTCTCAAAATTTTAAGGCTTAATCTTGAGAAAAAATTGCAATTGAGACTAGATCCGCCAGAGAACCCACCTTTGCTTTTTAAAATAAGTATTTTTAACACACTAAACCAAACATGTATTAAACCGCCCCCCTCCCCGTCCCTTCAGTTTTAGAGCTCAGTCCTCCACTGCTTTTACGGGCACGTGACACCGCGCGCCGCTAACCCCATCCGTAAAAGTCAATAGGTACTTTAAAAATTTGCAATAGGTAGGTAGTTGATTTTTATTAAGTAACGAAACCCTCCTCCCCGTCCCCAAAGCCGATTTCTGACTACGTCACTGCGTTTTCACCCTGTACAGGGTGTCCAAAATTCTATGGGTTTGGGGCGTTTCGGGTATTTCCAGAGGAGATGGAATAAAACTGACCCCCACTTCCAGGGCTTTTTTAAGAGAAGTTTAAAGGTGGAAACCGCATCTGGATATGTTAAGCCATTTTCGAGCTACGGGGGCTTTTTGAAAAGTCTGCTTTTTTGTAGAATTTTTTAAAATTCGACCGTTAAACTGGATTTTATCTGTTACTTTTAGTTAGATATAACGCAAAGTTGGATTTTCACAAACAGCTTTAAATTCCCTTTAAAATGATGTACCACACTTTGTGTTTTATTTTTTGTATTTTTTATATAATTTATATTTTTTTATTACTCAAATATTTTTTTTTCCTATATTATTTATTTTTATTTTTGTCACTCACTTGTTAGAGTAATACAAAATTAAAAATTAAAAAAATATATATATTAAAAGTAACTACTAAAGAAATAAAAAAATACAAAAAATAAAACACATAGTGTGACATATCGACACATCAGTTTAAATGAATTTTAAAGCTGATTTTAAAAATTAAATAAAATAAATCGAGTAAATATTTACTCAGAAACTTCCCTCGCTCAAGAAAATACAAAAAAACTACTACTTTTGTATACACTGGGTTGGATCGGTCAGTCTTTTCCATGGTGTTTCTAGACTTTGCCTGAGTGTATCCAGACTTTTAAGGGATGTATCCAGACATTTCCAGGGCGTATCCGGATTTTTCCATCCGGACTTTTTTAAAGTGTTTCCAAACTTTTTCAGGGTGTATTCAGACTTTTTCTTGGTATATTCAAGCTTTCGGGGTGTGTCCAGGCTTTTTCAGAGCGTATAATGACTTTTGGTTTATCCAAATTTTTCAAGGGTATCCAGACTTTTCCAGGTTGTATCTAGATTTGTCCTGGGTGTATCCAAACTTTTTTGGGGTGTGTCCAGACTTTTCCAATATCTATTCAGGCTTTTTTTTGAGTGTATCTAAACTTTTCCAGGAGATATCCAGACTTTTCCTGAGGGTATCCAGAATTTTCTGGGGTGTAACTGGACTTTTCTATTACATTTTGTATGTGCTATATACAGGGCGTTTCACAACTTTTGTATAAAAATGAAAGACGTGATTCCTAATACCGGTCGGTGTTTGAAATGATGATTTATTTCGCTTAAATTTGTTCAAAAGCTTTCCCATAAAAATAACCAAACACTGAAACATTTTCTTCGCCTTCGACTGTGCATTGAAGTTTATTAACAAAGTACCTAACAAACTACAAGCATCATGCAAGCAAATGTGTTGCCCACCCCGCTCTTATCTCCGTATCGTACCACAGAAACTAAACAAACTAAATATTTAGTCTATGGACAAATCGACTTTCGTGTGCAAGTCCTGCTAACTTTGTGCCGATAAGCTAACTTTGTTAAGGGTAGCCCATAGATTAGGTTTTGACTTGTTTTCATTCTAGTAAATTCGTTTTTAAAAAAATATGGCGGATTCAAAATGGCGGAAAACCGTATATTTAAAAAAATTGTAATTTTTACTTTTTATCCACTTTTGATGGAAAAAGTTTTGGAATGCCGCGTTTGTAATATATTTTGAGACAAAATATTAAAAAAAATAAAAAATTCATAATTTTAATTAAAAAAAAAACAAAAAATCTGAAAAAATATAAAAACAAAAAAAGTTTTTTAAGTTTATTTTAAAAATTATTGACTTAACAAAAAAAGAGTTTTAATAAAACAGATAGATTTTTTAATTCAGTTCAAATTGGGTTCAATCATTCCATTCGGTTAATTATTTTTTGAGTTATGTTAAAATACCTGGTCAAAAATAGGGGTTTTTGGGCTATATTTGGGATTCATGATATTACCCAAATCTACAAAAACATTTTGCAGATAACGTAAATTTGTTGAATAGGCTTAGTATATCAAGTTAAAACCCATTGTTATTCTAGAATCTGCGTTTTTAACCACATATACCGATTTTACAATGGCGGAAAAGTATTTATATCTTTATTATTTTTTATTCGATTTTGATAAAAAAAGTAATATTTTTATAATGAAAAAATACAAAAGTTATAATTCTTACGCAAAAATATAAAAAAAAGAAAACAGTTTTTTATTTTTTTGGTCTAGTATTGGTCTACAAAAAAAAATTTTATAAAAAAAGAAGTAGCTATTTTGACGTTGATTCAAATTCTCTAATCGGTTAATTAGTTTTTGAATTATGTTAAAATAACGAGTCCGAAGTGGGGGTTTATGGGCTGATAAATCATAATATCAAAAAAATGGGAAAACATTTGGAAAGTAATCCAAATTTGTAAAACCGGCCCAAATCAGGTTTTATAGCCATCCCAGAATATGTATTTTTTTTAACAAATATGGAGATTTCAATATGGTGGAACAGCATTTTTTTAAAAAAATATTTAAGTATTTTAAAATATAATTTTCCCAACAATATTTGTTATAAGAAATTAATAAAAAACAAAAATTAAAAATAGGTTGTATCTAAGAAATATTAGAACAAATTTAAACTTTCCAAATACAAACAGTACAGGTTCAGGTACTATACTTCATTATTTACAGCGGCGTCTCCAATTTTAAATAACCCTCGTAGCTCAAATCTAGAACGAGACGCGGTATTTTTTAAAAATCCCAACCGGCGATATTTATTTATTATGTTCCAGTAATACTCAAAAACAAACAATAAAAAAGCATAAACTAGTTCGCTTTGGATCACCCTATATAACCTATAAACCTGGGAAGCTAGCTTCACTGTTGAAATCCTGGTCAAAAAACAAAAACAAAATTTGTATCTACTGGCACTTATATCTAATTTTTTAACTTTTCTTACCTTTGTTTATTTCTTAAAGAAAGCAGTGCTTGTTTTATCTTTGTCTTTCTTTTGAAATATTACGCAGACACAAATTAATTTCTCCAAACATGGCTACTCTTTTCCAAGTTTAGAAACAATAATGAAAAATTACCTCATTATTGCGTAACTCTATACATGCCTCTAATTCGCCGCGCGGGCCGTCAATTAAGATTATAGCCATGTCTCACCAATAATAAAAACTTTAAGTTGCTAGTGACCCTATGATCTTACCTTAAAAAATTTATTTAAAGTCAACTGAATTTGTTCAAAAGTAAGAGGAGAGGTGCGCAAACTATAGTTACAAATGCTCATAACTCTGTAAGTAATACACCGATTTTTAAAAAAATTAAAATTTTATTCGGTACCACTCGACCTCCTTTCTATTTAAAATTTTAAAGTAGTTAGTGACCTTGTAGTCTTAAGTCATTATGAGAATAATCTAAAATATATCAAAAAGTGGGAAAATTTTTGTCATGAAGCATGTTTTCTATTTAAAGTTGATATCTCAATTCGTACAAAAGTAAGGAGAGGTGCGTAAACTATAGCCGAAAAAACTCATAACTGTGTAAGTCGTAAAGCGATTTTAAAAAAAAAATTAAATTTTAAATAGGGAATTAAAATACCTTTGAAACAAGGTATCACTCGACCCCCCTTTGTATTTAAAATTTTAAAGTAGTTAGTGACCTTAGTCAAAAGGTAGCAAAAGTGTTATCAATTAAACATGGTTTTTATTTAAGGTCGATACCTCAATTCGTTCAAGAGTTAGCAGGGAGGGGGGGGACTTTTTACGTCCGCACTGTATATCATAATAATAATAATCATAATAAAGTGATGGGCGCATTATAGGAAGTTTGGTCATGGTGACTCGATGAATGTATGTTATTGATTATATTATGATTGTTCGCAAGAATCTGGATTCATTGTAAAGCAGAGAAATGCAAGGGTAAGTAAATACAACCCATATCGACCCAAGCTACCCTAACATTTATCTGATAGACATTGTTAGTTTTAATTTGCGCCCATCGCTTTTAATAATTATGATAACAGAATGCTCAAAATTGCACTTTGCATTTTATAAAAGCTTGTATTTGAAAAGCTTTTTTTATATACAATAATTTTTTAATTTGGATTTGTTCCCTAAATTACCTATTTTGAATCCGCCATATTGAAATTTTCAAATCTGATCAAAAATTCATAATCTCCTTCCTTAAAACCCCTACATGCCAATCGGATGTGTATAAGTCAGTTAAAATTGGTTAGCAAAACATGACCAAAAATCGTCCATGTTGAATCCGCCACATTGAATTTTCAAAATATGATCAAAAATTCGTATTGCTTATCCCCAAATACCAATTTTGGTTCAAATCGGACAAACTTAGGCGTTTTCCCCCTCAACTCCCCTCGTAGGGGGGATGGGGGATGCCTAATTATACCATATATTGTCATCGGAACTATAATCGCATACCAAATTTGAATTCAATCGGACAAACAGAAATTAGTCCCGACCATACAATACAATACAATACAAAAGTCGGTAAAACCAATTCGCTCGTGGCTTTTCTAGTGGCAACCAATTTGTTTTTCCATTATACTAGTGCATATATAACTTCTATACATCAAATTAAAGAAAAATGTTTACTCTACAAGTTATATTTAAAACTTTTTTTTAAATTTTGCCTTATTATTATTGCAAATGGTTTCTGAAAATAAATAATTGCTTTAAAAAAAAACTAAAAATTAGGTTTCTTATTTTTTGTGACAAAACAAAGCAAAACTTTGAACTTTTTTATAGAAAACAATTTTATTGTGTGTGTCCACTGAATCGTTTGCTGTCATTTTCAACTTTCTATGTTAACTTTTAAGAAAGTTACAGCGTTTTTAAAACTATCATGGAAAAAAGTGGTGGGGGCAATAACTTGAAAAAATCGCATTTACCAGAATGAAAACAAATCAAAACGTGATCTATGAGCTACCCTTCACAAAGTTAGCTTATCGGAATAAAGTTAGCACGATTTGCACACGAACCCCCCTTTTTGCCCGCACTTTGTTTAATCGGACGAGAATTGGCAACTGACAATGGCCCGATTTACTATAGTCGACATTATGCCAACGCAAACCTTATCTGCTTTAGGGCCGATGATGGTCCGATTGGAACTTTTTTTAATCGGTCGAGAATCGTCAACTGACGATGGCCTGATTTACTATAGTCGACTTTATGCCGACGCCCACTTTATCTGCTTTAAGGCTGACGACGGTCCGATTGGAACTTTGTTTAATCAGACGAGAATCGGCAACTGACGATGGCCCGATTTACTATAGTCGATATTATGCCAAAGCAAATCCTATCTGCTTTAGGGCCGATGATGGTCCGATTGAAACTTTGTTTAATCCGATTTACTATAGTCGACTTTATGTTGACGACCACTTTATCTGCTTTAGGGCCGACGATGCTCCGATTTGAACTTTGTTTGATTGGTCGAGAATCGGCAACTGACGATGGTCCGATTACGTCACCTTAAAATTGATGGCGCTAATGTCGTTATGTTCCCTGTACAGTGGAAGATAATATTATATTTATAATGAGCAAAGATATTTCAAAACTAGAATGCAGACTTGACAAGATGGTGGTACTTCTCTACAAAAATCACCTCTTCTGCCACTTAAACCAGCCCGACTGGTTAAGCACCTGCATTATCGAAACTTTGTAGTTTGCCAATGTCGGATCGTGTCAAGCAACCATCGACGGACCTTCGTCAATCACCGACGTCGTGATGTGGGGCCTTATTATTATCCACCCATTATCGGACCTTTGTGATTTGCTATTGTCGGGCCGCTCTAAGCTACCACCGACGGACCTTCGTCAATCGCCGACGTTGGACCGCTTTAGGAAACCAATGTCGGACTTGAATAGTTTACCGATGTCGGGCCGAGACCAGCTTGCCTACATTAGACCGACTAAATTAAGCAGCTTTATGGGCGGGTGGTGGGTACCATGTGGTTAAACCATATCGGACCTTAATCGTACGGCGACGGTATGCCGATGTCAGCAAAAAGTAAAATTTTTCATTGGTCCGACGGCGGGCTACATTCTAACACTGCGTCGGCAAACATACATTGGGCCTACATCGCTAAGCGGACAAAAAATACTGCTGGTCCGATGTCGTAAATCGATGTCATGCCGATGACGGCAAATTCGGCAATCGACATCGGGCCGACGAAGGCCCGAGGGAACCTTGTTTGCTAGGATTGTTGAAGAGGCTTGAAAACGGCGTACTAGTTTTTTTGTATATATTTTTGTATTACTTTCAGTCCACTTAATATGAAGCAATTTGGATGAAATTTGGTAAAAAAATGGGGTGTAACCTGGATCTTACGGGCAGATCACGAGGGGACGCTGGTCTGCTGACAGGAATCATAACAGGTCACAAGTGACTAATTAAGCACATGACCCGGATCGCGGTGGAAAATGACTCGACCTGCCGGGCCTGCGGGCGGGCAGAAGAGACATCTCGACATGTTATAGCGAACTGCGAGGCATACCAGAGGACGAGATACCAGATATTCGATTCCCCGACCCTGGATGAGGAGGACCTGCACACGCTCAAATGGGATAAAATACTGGACTTTGCAAAAAGAACAGTAAAACCAGATAAGCAGATTGCCAGACCAGTGGTGCAGGCGGCGGGTTAGGGGCAGGCTCGGGGTAAGGCCGAAAGGGCCCAGGGAGGCCTACTTGCCAGGCTTCGCGCCGCCCCTTATCTACTACTGAACTGAACTGGATCTTAACATCGGCTTTTTATTCGACATTTCGCTCAACTTTTCAAAAGTTGTTTGCATTTTATATGTGATGTATATAGATATACAGACCGCTTCAAGCTACTGCGAACATAGGGCGGAAGAAGTCTAATTTGCCAGTGTACGTACATGCAGAGACACCGCACGCCCATCAGTGAAGCAACCAATACTCAGTCTTGCGATCACCACTTGCATGACTTTCCTTTGGTATTTAGTACGCCTCTAACCACGGTGCTGTGTGGAGCGTAGTCAATGAAACCGGAATTTGGTCAATAAATACGCAAATTTTTATAACGTAATTTTCTTATTTTTTGTCACTGATAAATAAGAGCGTTTTATTGTCAACTGCTCAGATTTATCAGTGACGACGTGTTACAATGAAAATAATAAGGAGAAACAAAATAAAAGCAAGTTCTCAAAATAAAATAATACATTCTAAAAACCAAAAAGATTCTCCCAGTCAAAAAAAAAATTAAAGCAAATGTTCGAAAAGTCCTCCTTGCTCGGCTAGGCAATATCCGAGCCTACTATAAAAACCCCTTCTAACGTTTCCAAGCATGTTAGGGGTGATAATTTGAAAAGCTTCTTCAAAAACAGATAGAAGTCATTAGGAGCTTACACCAAATCTTACACCTAACAACTGCCTAGCAGTTGGAATAATGTGCTGTTGCAGTAGATCCAAGTATCTAGGACCATTCAAATTGCAATTGCCGTTAATAAAAAATGGCCCAATTACGTGTTCCCCTATAATACCCCCCCCCCCAAACATTTAGTTTTTGGGGATACTGTGTTCTTACGTCAAAATACAAATGCAAATTTTCCCTCGACCAATATCGAACGTGTGTTGGGTTATGACGATTTGACCATTTGACCATCTGCACTTTTTCGGCAACTTCGTAGACATCCATTTTTGGTTTTAAAAATGTATTATTTCAATTAAGAACTTACCCATCTGTTTCTCGAGCAAGGTAGAAATAAAACAAAATAATAAAAACAAAATGAATTTCCAAAAGATAACACTGCAGCGTGCTTCGAATCCACCTCGGTCGTACGGCACGGAGAGTAAATTGGACTTGATTCCCCCTATGTTCGCAGTAGCTTGAAGCGGTCTGTATAGACAAGGTATCATAAGGTAAGAAAAAGAAACTTTTTTTTTTGAATGAAGGAAACCATAGAATTTTGGACACCCTGTATATTGACTGGGCTAATATTAAATATAGCATGGTAATTGTTAGGTGAGTTGTGGAATAGTTTGCCATTTGAATCTGTTTTTGTTTCTCTTCGATGTTGTCTTCACGATAAAACAAAATGTGTTTTTGTTTCGCAGTCCAGACATGCAGTTTTCCATTTCGTTTGGCCTGAATTTGTTATTCTGGTTTTACTTTTTTTCCCTCAGATTATCGAATTACAAGTCATTTGATACCCTGTACTACACTCAAGCCAGTGTCAAGTGTCCTGTACTGAAGATAATAAACGCATTAAAAGTGAATTAAATAAATTATGCAGTACATAAAAAGGTGTATGAGAACCTACGGGCTTAAGATTACTTGGGGTCAAAACCCATAACATCATTATTATGGACTAATAATATTAAAGCAGGCGAGCTTTAGGCTTACGAAAAATAGATCGTAAGAATAAAGGAAAGGATCACATACTGCTTGTATGTAAGTTCCACACTCGCCTGTTTCGCACCGTTAAACTTACATTTTCAAATTAATTTTGTAAATGTACAAAAATCTCTTACACTTGCCCTTTTCGCTGTTCGCAACTGGAATTTTTAATGGCGGGAACGGTGCGGCACGAGCCCTCAGAGCCGGTGCCGAAAAAAGCGGCACTCGGTGCCACACTGAAGGTGTCAGTTTCCCAATGGAACAGGAAAACTGAAAAAGTGCCTGTCAATGGAACACAAAAACCGAACCAGTTGCGCACTAGTGGCGCACCGATTGCCTCAATGAAATACGCTATTAGTCTAGTTTTGAAAATTATTCAAAGTGATTTATAAGCGATTAACCAGTGAGGAGCGGTTTTGATCCCGGTTATTCTTTTGCTTATTGATTTTGAGGTTAGGCTATGACGTATTTACAATAACTGTAACCGCTTGGATGAAACGGTCAAACTGACTGATGTAGTTTATAAATGGGGCGCAGCCCTACAATCCAATAGTTTTCGCCCCAGATAATTTTCCATACAAAATCTTGAATCACCTTTAAATCTGATATCCAAAGACATAATACCTCACCTTCAGATCAATATTCTCATCGAAGTTCGTGCATGGGGCAAAGCACCAAAATAAAAGTCGATATTTGAAAATATATCTAACCTCTCCAAAACTATTGACCGGAACCATAACTCACCTCCCGAGCATGGTCATCTTTGGTCAAGACCAAAAGTAAAACAGCTGATCAATGACGTCACAATTTCCCCTATTTTGGTTCAAACCGGTGTTGCTTAGACGCATTGGTCTTCACCAAATATGACCGGTCATTATTGCTCAGTGACTGATAAATCACTCAAATAAGATGTCATTCTTGTCTAATGTCAGCTGATTTACAAATATAGAACGAAGCGATGTTTCTCATATTTTCGGTTTTTGTTTTGAACCATATAATTTACAAAATGTCACAAGACCTCCTCCTCTTGTCGGGCTCTTACTTTCGAATGTTGGGTTGGGCTGGTTTCCGGAGTTGCTTTTTTATGAGTTTATCTAATATGAAATGACCCAAAAAATTATTTTTTTAGGCTAATCGTGGGATAATCGTTGATAATGTTGAATAGTTTTTACAAACCGTACCCACCACTTTTTTTATTTCTTAACGGATTATATGTGTGGATAATTGAAAAGCTAAATAAACAATCCGAAATTCTTAAAATTATCAAATATAGGCTGAAACTTTTTTGAGATTCCCTGTACCTACATAAAGTATATACAGGGTGGAGACTTTAAATGGAATATTGGCCGTAGCGGGTTAAAAATTTTTTTTTTAGAAAAATCCAAAGACAAGTTAACTAAGATTTTTAACAGCTAAAATTTTCGGCAATTTTTTTTTGTGAATGGCCCTCAAAAAAGGGTCTATTCACATACAACCTTTTTTTTCAAATGAGAAGACCCCGCTGGTTTCGCCTTGTTGGGAAGCTTATGGAAAAAGAAAAATGCTCGTGTAATTTTTTTTTGACATTTGTCAATCCATGTGTCGAAATCCAAAAATGATTTTGTCGGACTTCAAATGGAACATTGCCCCTAGCGGGTTAGAAATTTGTTTTTTAGAAAAATCCAAAAACACGTCAACTAATAGTTTTGGCAATAAAAATTTTCGTAATAAAAGTTTTGTGAGCCTACCCTCAAAAAGGGGTCTATTCACATACAACTTTTTTGTTCAAAGAAAAAAAAATTCCAACTCACTAGGGGCAATGTTCCTTTTGAAGTCCGACACAATAACTTTTTGAGAATTTTTGACACATAGATTGATAAATGTAAAAAAAATACACAAGCGTTTTTCTTTTTCGATCAGCTTTCCTACAAGGTGCCACAAGCGGGGTCTTCTCGTTTGAAAAAAAAAGTTGTATGTGAATCGACCTCTTTCTAAGGGTTCGTTCACAAAAATTTTATGATGAAAATTTTGATTGTTAAAAATATTATTTCACTTGTTTTTGGATTTTTCTAAAAAACAAATATCCAACCCGCTAGGAGCAGGAAAATGAAAAACGCTCGTGTAATTTTTTTTTCAACATTTCTCAATCCATGTGTCAAAAATCCTTAAAAAACACTTGTGTAAGACTTTAAATGGAACATTGCCTCTAGCGGATTAGAAATTTGTTCTTAGAAAAATCCATAAACACGTTAACTAATATTTTTAGCAATAAACATTTTCATTCTAAAATTTTTGTGAGCCTACCCTTAGAAAGGGGTCTATTCCCATACAACTTTTTTTTTCAAAGAAAAAAACAAATTTCCAAAACGCTAGGGGCAATGTTCCTTTTGAAGTCCGACACAATCATTTTTTGAGAATTTTTGTCACATAGATTGATAAATGTCAAAAAAAAATACACAAGCGTTTTTCTTTTTCGATCAGCTTTTCTACAAGGTGCCACAAGCGGGGTATTCTCATTTTTTAAAAAAGCTGTATGTGAATCGACCCCTTTCACAAAAATTTTATGCCGAAAATTTTGGTTGTTAAAAATATTAGTTCACTTGTTTTTGGATTTTTCTAAAAAACAAATTTCCAACCCGCTAGGAGCAATGTTCTGTTTGAAGTCCGACACAATTACATGGACAGACAAATGTCAAAAAAAATTACACAAGCGTTTTTTCTTTTTTGTAACCTTTTCAACAAGGTGCCAGAAGTGGGGTCTTCTTATTTAAAAAAAAAGTTGTATGTGAATAGACCCTTTCTAAGGGTCCGTTCACAAAAAATTTTTGCCGAAAATTTTGTCTGGTAAAAATCTTGATCGACGTGTTTTGAGATTTTTATAAAAAACATTTTTTTAAGCCGCTACGGTCAATATTCCAGATAAATTCTCCACCCTGTATATACATTTTTTAATTTCATTTAAATTTGGCTTAAAAATGAGTCCATGAAAAAAACTCTTTTTACAGAGTTTTTTTCTTAAAAAAATTAAACAAAATTAAATCTTGGAACAATGTTGTTTTAAGAAATTATCAAAATTCCATCACATCGTAACCTTATCCCAGAACACTATCATCGCCCAAGTCTAGACTGGGGTGACGGTGTGGTATAATCAGCTTACTAAACAGAAATAATAGGGATATTTTGGAACGCTTAAAATTTAACTATGTTGGGAATTTGGAACCTTTGGTTGCACTAAAACAAAATTATGATTGTTTTCCACAAACCAAAACTACACTTTTTTGCACTCGACGCGCCTAGAAGCTTACTAGGAAATCCCAAGGATAAAACTACAGTTCTAGAAAAAAGTGGAATTTACGAAATTAGTTGCATGGATTGTGATAAAAAATATGTTGGCCAAACGAGACGCTCTATTCAAACACGTTTTAAAGAACACTTAGCACACTTAAAATACGGAAGAACAGAAAAGTCAAGTGTGGCCGAGCATGCTTTTGAAAACAATCATAGATTCACATTAGATAACCTAAAACTTCTAAAAATTGTACCAAACAAAAGACTTTTGAATGCATATGAAAGTATGGAAATCATTAAATCCAGAAATAGTTTAAATAAAGATAGAGGACCTATCCCGTTTAGTACACTTTATTCTTTGGTTGAGGGGAGGTAGGATTAAAAATCGTGATCAATCACAATTTATTGGTCTTATCTCCGCCCACTAACGGATTGTATATAAGATAGAGCGTAGATTAATTTAGTTCATTGTTTATCGTCTCCTGATGATGCTAACGTTGTTAGCGAAACGCGCGTCGAGTGCAAAAAAGTGTAGTTTTGGTTTGTGGAAAACAATCATAATTTTGTTTTTTTGGCTTAAAATTTAGACAACTTTGACAGTCGCTGTGATAGTGTTTAACAACTACTACCACTACCACGAATCGATTTTTCCAGAGTTTTTGGAACACAATAGAAACTGTCACTCATAAAAAAATTAGAGATGAGAAAAAAAGTCAAATTTGGCTTTATTTTACAAAATAAGTGTTTTATATGTTGGAACCTGGTAATATTTTATCATTTTTAAAATTAATTGTGCCAAAATTCTATAAAATTAACCATAAAAATAACCACAACCACAACGAAATGGATTCGTAGCTTACGGCAGTGGTAGTGGTTAATTACCTCAACGGAATGACGTTTAGCTATTGCGCAAGCGCAGTAATTACCACAACCACTACGAATTGTCAAATAACCGTTCCAAAATATCCCTAATTATGTACAATTTTGATCCCTATTGCCGCTTTACTGGGGTGCATTCAGATTGAAGAGTCCGGGTAAAGTCCGTCGCAGATCGTTACCCGATAAAGAGTGCAGCACTCCGAGTGTGCCCGGCGATTCGTTCAATATGAACGGACAAGACTGGTTATCAGAACCTCACTCTTAAGATTTTAAATTTTATTGTAATTATAGAAGAAGTAATAGTAAATGCGTTTATAAATGAAGAAATACTCGTTGAGGATGATTCACCTTCACCACTTTTTCACTTACTTCACCACTCTTGATCATTTCATCTAGATTCTAGAACAAAATTGCCTTCCTCGTCCAAAACCAAATTCTGAATGAATGTGTAATTCTTTCCATTACCAAAAACTAGACTTCAAATTTAAAAAACACAAATACAAAAAATATTGTCTCTGAAATAAGGTTAGAAAGGGTTGTGCATTTGATCTGCGCATGCCGGACAAATTTTATCAACCTAATTGTGGGGTGCGCAAGTGCACGTTTGGGTAGCGTCCGGTAATAATCTACCGACAATCTGAACAGCCGATTAAATTTTAACCAGAGCAATTTGGATGGCCAGGGCGCGCCCGGACGTCACCCGACGTTCAACCTGAACGCACCCCTGATGCCGCTATAAGCGCACCGGTATACACGATCTTTTCTGAACGACGAAAATGAGACGCATCGGTCAGTTTTCATATTTCTGTAGGTATATTACTTTATCTTTATGATGATATAGTGGTAAGGGTACCCCTCTTTTGGCTGATTTAAATTTTATCAAGTAAAATTGCGCTTGCCAGGGTTTATACATTTAGACAAAAATATAAATTTAAATTTAAAAGTTTACAAATAAGTTGAGGACATTCAACCATCGAATTAAAAATTAAACAAATTTATTCAATGGACATTTTGATCTTTGACAGTTTTATATTTTGACGATGTTTTCAAATGATTTTTTCGTAAATACTTGGTGGTGGGCTTAATTTTTAGGCAAGAATAATTAGATGATTTCAATATTACGATTTTGAGCTATTTCTCTTTAATTTTGGGTAAAAAACGGACAAAAATCTTTTTTTGTATCCGTGATAAAAAAAAGTTTTTTTGCATCGGTAACCAAAAAAGCCATATCTGCAGACAGTTACCAAAATCATGTTTTTGATGAAGATATAAAAAAAAGCATTTTCCTGTTTTTCTTGGATTTTTTGGTAAAGGTATTAAAAAAATAGTGTTAACAACTCGCAGCTAAACTGTGTTTGTGTTGTGTGTGTTTTAAATACTTCGATGCGCTCGTTATTTAAACCAACGCTTGTAAAAAAAAGCACTATTATAGCTACTAGTTGTGAAAACCACTATTTCTTGCTTTATGGGTAAAGCCATGATGACCCTTAAAATACTTTAGTTAAATACCTGTTAAATAATTTGTAGATGTGCTTAAATACACTTATAGACTGTAAAGACTTTTGATTGAAAGAAATTAATACCACTTTATGACTCACACATTCTATGCTTTAAAAAATTACAATTTTTGTGGTTTTTGTATAAAAATGGCAAAATAAAAATCATATGCACGACACCACTCAAGATGACAGACAGATGACATAAAACAGAAAATTTTATTAAACAATTGCCTTCAATTATTTTCATCTTTCTCTAAAATACTTGTTTATAGCCTTCTGTCTCTCTTCAACAATCTTAAATATTTTTGCACTTCACTAAATTATCCCTCCAGTCCATCTACCTCTGAAATCCTGTCCTCTTTCTTTAAATAAGTTTTATTTTAACGGAGAAAAAAATGTTTTTTGGCAGTACTTTTTTGGGACACTTAAAAATCAGTGACAACTTGAAAAATATGAGTGTTTTATTCTAGAAATCGAAAGTTTGGACCGACAGTTTTAAAATGTGAGCAAAATCATGGCATAAAAATGTGAAAAACGTAGTAAAAATTGCTTAAATAAAAACGTTATTACTTGAATTATGCTAAAATATTTTAAGCCTTCAATAACCATCATGGCTTTACCATTAGAGCCATATTTTTTTCCAAAAAAGTTAGGATTTTTAGCAAGGGTTTTCGACAAATATTATAGTTATTTTATAAGTTTCAAAAACTGGTCTTATAATTAGTTTTCTGTTGTTGGACTGCAATCCAAACGTTCGGACTTTTTCCCCATACTAATAGAACTTTTACCTCATGCCATGGGGTAAAAGTCCCAATGTGCATGGGTTAGTTTTTTTGTTTGAAGTATTTAAGTAAATTCTTACATTCTTACATTTGGTTAAAAAATCTTAGGATTAGTATAGAGTTGGTGAGCGGTACAACCCCAAATGCGGGCTTTTTCCCCGATTTTCAGATCGTAGTCATACCGCAAATTAAAAAAGTAGGTTCCTATGAATAATAAGTACCCAAAACTGTAGTACAATATAAAATTATAGTTCTACGGACGGTAAACAATCAACAACATATTATATCGTTCAAACAGAACCAAATAATAATGAACCTCCATTTCTATATTAATAACAATATTTAATATTGTTGTCATGACTTTGAAAAACGGTACCTTTGTTCGACGGAACCCACTTTCAATGGCACGCCCGGTACTTTGTATTAGAGGTGGTACCATGAAAAGCAAAAGCAAAATTTCCTCGTAGTGTAAAGCAAGTGGCACACTTACATACATTCCTTATAACCATTGCAAAAATAACAATTAGTTTTCTTTATATCCTAATAAAAAACACGATTTTAGGAACTGTTCGCAAATAAACAAATGACGGGTTACATATAAACAAACTTTTTGGCATTTATAATAATAGATTTTTTGGTCGTGCCAAAAACTCCCGACGACTAACGCTATTTGACACTGTTGAAATTTAAACGTCATATATGGTTAAGGGCGGCTGTGCACCGCCGTAAACGCACGGACGGTTAACATAGGAATTTTGACGTACCTAGGATAAGTGAATTTGTATTTTGGCGAGCTTTCATTAAACTCCGCGCCTATTTCCGAGGGGGTGGCGTTGCACCCAGTATACCCAAGACACACCCAAGCGTGTTTTTCTGTTTCAGCGTTCTTTCATCAATAATTGAATAGGTACCTGCTTTAAAACGCTTTTAAATAAAAGCAATAAATTTGGCTACTTTTTATCCTCTACTTTCTCGGAACTTAATTAAGTAAGAAGATACCCAGTAAACACACTTGTGACTTTAACCTAATATTTATATAAATCTAAGGTTCATATATTTATGTAAAATATTTTACATCATATTTACGTTAATCTCACATAAACATATTTTTTATAAAAAAATATGTAAATATTACGTCAAAACTTTGACTGCAAATTTAAGTCATCATAAGCAATGTTTATTTTACGTAAATAATATGACTTTGTAAATAAATTCTTAAAATTTACGTAAATATTACATAAATTGTTAATTTTATATAAAAAATATTACACACCTATTACCTATATAAAAAATTATATTTATGTAATCTAATTTACGTAAACGTTACATAAAATGATTTATTTTAAATGAAAGTAACAAATTTTAAATAGATATTATGTTTACATTTAAAATGTTACATAACTGTTATACAAAACATTTTATGTAATATGTATGTCATCTAAATTACGTAAACGCTCTATAACATGATTTACGTCACATTAAAATTTAGAAATTTACATAAATATTATGAAACTGTGTGAACCTTAAGTTTACATTTAAAATTTTACATAATTGTTACATAAAAAAGTTATGTATGAATTATGTCATCTAAGTTTTGTAATTTCCCTGTAAAATTATTTACGTCAAATTAAAGTCCTAAATTTTAAATAATTTATTATATAATCAATTGAACCGTATATAGGTTTACAATTGAAACCATTATATAAAACATTTTACGTACATTATATAAAATTTTGAAATTTACATAAATATTATGAAACAGCTTGATATAGTCAATTGAACCGTAAGTTTACATTTCAAATGTTACATAGCTATTATATAAAACATTTTATGTAATATTTATATCGTCTAAATTAGGTAAACGTTCTATAACGCGATTTACGTCACATTAAAATTTTGAAATTTACAAAAATATTATGAAAATGAAAAAAATTACCACTGCTTAATAGTTTCTTCCTAGTAGGTAGGGATGGCGCTAATGTCAATATGTTCCCTGTACAGTGGATGGTAATATTATATGTATATAAAGAGCAAAGATATTTCAAAATTAGAATCATAGACAAACTACTTGTCTGTCAGCCAGACCGAACCCAATTTTTTTTTTGTGATTAGAATGCGGACTTTGAAGTATTGACAAGATGGTTGTACTTCTCTAGAAGAATCACCTCTTCCGTCACTTAAACCAGCCCGTCTGTTTAACACTGCAGTTTGCCACCACCGACGGACCTTCGTAAATCACCGACGTTGGCCTGCCTCAAGCTGCATGCTCATGGCGGACTTGGATATTTGACGTGTTGCGCATGTCATGCAGATTAATGTGACTTACCTTATTAATAACTTATTGTGACCTTAAATTCACATACCAAGGTAAACCTGTTAAGTAAAATCTACGTAGTTTTTACTTAACTCTCACGTAACATAGATGAAATATTTATGGAAAAGGTATGTCATTTTATTTACATCACATTTATGTAAGAATTAGGAGGGCTCCAACAAGGTAAACCTGTTATGTAAAATTAACGTAGTTTTAACCTCTTACGTAACATGGATGTAATATTTATGTAAAAGGTATGTCATTTCATTTACATCACATTTATGTAACAATTAGGTGGGCTTTCGCACCTTAATGTGACTTAAATTTTATCTTATTGTGACCTCTGAGTGACCTTACATTTACGTAACAAGTTAAATCTGTTATGTAAATTTTACGTATTTTCTACATAACGCTGTTTACTGGGTATAAATTGTGTCTTGGAACGGAAAACCACACTAAACTAATTTAATTTTGAAAATAAGAAACAAAAACTAATAAAATATCTCAAATGTCAAATAATCGGACAGTCAACGTAAAACCTATACCAAAAAGGGTATTTTGAACTGTCAAATAGTGTTAAGGTTATCGTTATCGGCGAAGCTATCGGGCTGTGAATTGGCACGACCAAAAACTATCTATTAATTAGAAATAACTTGATTTCGTACTCAAATCATAGATATCAGTATCTTCCTTAACAATAAATAATTTTATATTAAAAAAACTGCACTAAAAAGTAGAAATAATTTTTAGCATTCTGATATCGTAATAATAAAAGCGATGGGCGCATTACAGAAAGTTAGGCCATGTTGACTCGATAATGATATTGATTATATTATGATTGTTCCCAAGATGGATTAATTTGCGTCCATCGCTTTTATTATTATGATATCAGAATGCTAAAAATTATTTTCTACTTTTGAATGTACTTTATATTTTATAACAGCTTGTATTTGAAAAGCTTTTTTTTATATAAAATATTTTTTTAATTTTACATACAAACATAAATAAATTGAGGTAAAGTTAAATAAAAGTTTGTAAAATGGTGCCCTGTCACCCAGCCAACACAGTTACGTAAATATTACTTAAAAGTCCCAACAAGGCAAAAAGTACCTTCCATGTTCTGCATAACGCCATGCACAAAGTTCCCTACTTTTTACGTAAATAATATGTAATTAAAGTAACGTAAATAATACATGGCAACAAAAATTGGGAAACGGCAGATATTGATTAACTAGTAACTAGAAAGTAAATCGAAAGGTAAAATTGGGGTAAATTTTTTTACATAATATTTACATCTCTCACAAGTAACATCAAGGTAATATAAGTATAATATTTATATACTTCGAATGTAACAACAAAGTAATACTTCTGCATAACGCCATGCAAAATATCCCTTCTTATTTGCTAAATATAATGTAATTAAAGAAACATAAGTTATCTTATGTAATTATTACGTAAATTTTATAAAAATTTTATGTAAATTTTTTGACTTTTATGTTAATTTCTTGACTGGCTGTACAGTGCTTTTCTTACAGCCACTTGCACCGACTTTTTTTTAATGGTCCTTTAGGCTAAAGGACCTTTAAAGTACCTTTAGCGTATTTTGTGTCTTGCACCGACTTTAATGGTCTTTTAAACGTTCTTTAAAAGAGCCGATCTTTAAAGCTCAGTTAGCTCTTTTGAGGTTAGTTTTGCGACCCATTTTTCATGGTATAGTTTATTTTTGTTCAAAACGCAAGAAAAAAGAAAATTCATAAAATGTTATTATGGAATATGTAAACCTTATTGAAGATGAGCTGGTAGAGGATGCTCTTGAAGATGATCTTGAAATATTGGATTTTGCTAATTTTGGCTTCACTCGAAGGTGCCTCGAAGATTCAGGTTAACACACGTTGAGGATCTATTGGAATATCCAGATGTCAGGTAGGTACTTAGTCAATGTGAGAGGGGGTTAAAAGTTGGTTCCCAAAATGTTTATAATTGCAATTGTTTTTGTTTATACACATTGGATGCATATTTTTGCCCAACACTCTGATCATTTTCCAGGATCAGTTATTATTTTTTATAAAATGATTTTTAGCTAATATTGATCGAAACTATAATAATCCAGTGTTTATAAACAAGCTTCTCCAACAGCTCCCTGAATGAATGAATGATATATCATAAAAACTGTGACTGTTTTAGTTGTCAGTAAATTATAGCCCTCTACTTACCTACTTTTTTCTTATTTTCAGGAGTGGATATGGTCTTTTAAATTACTTCCCGACACCTTTAGCAAATCCAATTATACCAGGTGAACAACTGTAAAATGAAGCCTTAATTCGAACAAGAACTTCAATAGAACCTGGATCTGGAAACGACCCCCAATAATAAAGATATAAACAAGGGGGATAAATTAAATTAACTTATGCAAACTCAACAAATTGAAATGTAAGGTCAAGACCACCAACGTCATAATGTTGTGCAGAATGGAAATTATTTATTATGTGCTAAAGAAAAATAAAAAATAATTTTATTTCTTTGGCAAAATTATAACGTACAAAAAAGCAGCTGTGCATTTTAGGGTTTTACAATTGCTGTTTTTTTTTAAATTGTTGATTATGCTAATTTTTTTGGTGGTTTTTTAATATATAGGTATGTCAGTAAAATAAACAACATGTTTTAAATTTTCTTTATTTTAATAAACTGTATTGTTTTTTCTGTACACAAGGCGATTTTTTTCACCCTGTACCTGTAACTAAAAAACGACAAAAAAATAAGTACCAGCCCACGCACTTCCTACTCAAAATAAACAAATTATAATACCGCTCGATTGCAAAAGTTCAAAGAGGCCTGAGACAAAATAACTTGTAACAAAATGTACATAAGTACAACTCTTAAACTTATACTACTACTAACAGTAAAACCCTGTGAAAAACAGTCAAATTTTCTAATCTAGCAAAATAACCACTTTAACAACAAATCTCCTTTAAGGCGCAAAAAAAAACAATTATAACTTACCTATTTTAAAAAACTAATAAAATGCAAAAACGGCAGGTACCTTTCATATAATATGTAACACATTCAAGAGAGATTGGTTTCTCCTAAAGCTTCATATAGATGAATATATTTAATTGAATTGTGAAATGTGACCAAATCCACTCTCTCAGTCAATTGAATGTATTGCATAGTGTTAAAAAAAATCAGCGAGTACTTCTTTTATCTCCAGGTTTTTCTTCAGGAGTTGATGCTCTTTGTCAGTATGTAATGCTTCTCTTTCCAACTTTTTTAGGGTGATGTCAGCAATCATATTCTTTTTGTCCGCTAAGAAATCATATTTCTCTGCTAAGGTACTTGATGCCATGATTCTAACTACGGTGGCAAATGGCCTCCTTTGATCGGTACCCTAAAATAAATTAAAAACCAAACTAGGTATTTGCCAAATAAAGGATTTAATAATAATAATAATAATAATAATAAAAGATTCTCAAATATTTTAATTGGAATGGCAAGGATTGAAGCGATTAATTAAGTGCATCAAAAATTTGTCATAGATTGATCTTTCAATATATATATATCTTCTGTTAAACTGGAGGGTATAATTAAGTAGACCGAGAACTACTTTTAAAGAAAATGTTGTTTAGCGTTATACATAGATTGCTATACTTCGTTATCAAAATACTTACCCTTTTGACTTGCCTCTTTGTCCTGTTCCTTGACCTCTAGCTGTTTCACTGCTAGCATGTGCAGCATCCATGGATGTTTTGGAGTAATATTGAATAGATGGGCGACAGCTCCCTGGGACTAAGATTCAGCCCCCTTTTTCTCTTTTTAGCCTCCATTGAAATTAAAGCACTGCACAATAGCCTATGTTATGTTCATAGTCCATGTAACAACTATAGCTACCTCGACTAGATGAACAATTCATCATCAAAAAATATTAAATGAAAACAACAGAATCATAAAAAATAAAATAAAAAAAATATGTGAAAGTTTTAGGTTATTGAAGACAGAGATACCAACAAAAAAATCCCAGAAATCCCTAAATTCGTGCGACGTTGCCGTACTGTGAAGAAAATAAAGAGCCTTTAGTAAAAGTTCAAAAAAATTGAGCCTGTGCAAGTCATTTAAAATTAAATTTCCTTTAAAATTTAAAGGTTCTTTTGTTAAAGAACCATTAGAAAAACGTCGGTGCAAGTGCCTGTTACTTGCGTTATTTAAAATTTTTTCTGCTAGTTGTAAAAACTACTGTTTAGAAATTTTTAAATTTTATCGGTTATAGGTACAGGGGGGCCGCGCCACCTCCATATATCCATTTTTTATAATATAACTGGATTCAGTCGATTTTAGACTTGCAGAGTTTTACATGGTCTGGTAGTTTGTTCGCTAGTAAACCCAGCAGTAATATCCATCAAAATTAATGTTACATTATTATAATAGTAATCTTTATTGTACAGGAGGCAAAAACATATATAACGCAACTGTTCGATGCCCTTATAATATACCAATTTTGAACCAAATCGATACTTAGATGGTACCTAAAAGCTTGTAAAATAAAGAACTGCGTGAGAAGGGCTGCTGCACATATTTATTAAAAACTAGCTGAATACCGGCAGATTTTGAATTGATATTCTGATTATCCTTAAATTCTCGGCAGGCGAAAATTTGGAGAAAATTACACTAGAAACGCCACACGTTTTGAATGATGATGACAAAAATTGTTTAAAATTATTATTATTTTATCACTTTTAAGTTTTTTGTAGAATAAAGTTGGTTGGGTTGGGGCTAGATAAAGTCTTAGTTCTAGGTTTATTGCCAAAATCATGCCGTAAATGCCGCCGCAGGCAAAAATTTTAAGGAAATTATACTACACTTTTTGAATGCTGTTGGCAAAAATTGTTTAAAATTGTAACTACCAATATTTTTTGTAAAGCCGCAGGAAAGTTTTTTGAAGATTAAGCAAAATATTCTTGAAAATTTTTTACCTTGTTACGTTTTTTATGAAATATCTTTAAAAAAAGTGGGTTCGATTAGCTGCTGGGGGGGGGGGTATTGCCACTAATAATCAACACCATTCCTTTTGACAATAATAAATAAAAAGTATACAATCAAACCCCATTTATTTCCATACACAATAACTCAAACCAACATTTACTAAGCCACCCTCTCTTCCTTTCATTAAGTTGCGACTTCCTATGCGTTAATATTAAAAGCAGTGTATTTCACAATTTTTTTTCTTTAAAATGGCCAAACTAAGATTTTTTATTATTAACGACGTATTGTCCGCGACTTCGTTCGCGTGATGGAATTGCAGCTTCCCCCACCCCCTCCCTTTATTCCATTATGCCCCTCCCGCGTCTTAAACCCTGTCGAGTCGAATAACCGTTTTGCCCGTGTTTTTTTGTTGCGTTTTTTGGCTTTAAATGATCATAAATCTTGCTCCCGTGAACCGATTTTGATGAACTTAAGAATATGTCCTGCCCAGGGCTCCAGGGAATCCAGTAATGGAACTTCCATTAAGATCCGTTCAGTAGTTTTTGCGTGATGCTGGAACAAACATACAAATAAACAGACAAAAATTGGATTTTTTGTATTCATGTCATGTAACTATGAGGTACGAACGCCTATGGTTTATCAAACCAGGAATTTATCAGACTTTATTTAATAAAAAAATTCATCGTTAGAACGATTCACAATAGAAACTGCAATTCGTCAAACCAATTTTTTATCCGAACCTTATTTCATCAAACCCATTCAATAAAAAATTCGAAATTTAACAGACCCGTTTTTAATCGAAACGTTGTTCATCAAAACCGGATTTCATCAAACTCGTTGTTTATCAGAAAATGTTTGCTAAATTGATAGCGCATTTGCCAATAATAAGGCATATACGAGGGTGGCGCGGCGTCACGGCGTTTCGATGCATTTGTTGTTCTATAAGGGTATTCACAGGTAGTGTTCAATACTTTGTGTATAGATGTCGCCACCTGCATATACGTCTACGGTTCATGTAAGTATTATTGGCAAATGCGCTATCAATTTACCAAATATTTTCTGATAAACAACGAGTTTGACGAAATCCGGTTTTGATAAATAATGGTTTGACAAATTCCGGGTTTTATTAAAATTGGGTTTTACAAATTACGAGTTTGATATTGAATTAGTTTGATGAACAATGGTTCGATTAAAAACGGGTCTGTTAAATTTCGAATTTGTTATTGAATGGGTTTGATGAAATAAGGTTCGGATAAATAATTGCTTTGACGAATTGCAGGTTCTCTATTGAATGATTTTATGATTGTTCATTCTGATAAACCGTGGGCGTCCTGAGGGACTATAATGGCCCAAGGGTTTGCAAAATATGTAACGAAAATAACTTTGAAAAACAAACAATCGCGGCTTTAGCACTGTTTGGGCCAGGCCAAAGGCGAGAAATCTACTGCGCATGCACTAACAAAGCAAAAACGTTGCCCAATGTACCATAAAAAATAAATTGAAAGGATCTTATATGTTACTTTAAATGTACTTCAACTACAATATAATTTCCAATTTTAGAGCTTTTTAAACGCAGTGGGGTCGTTTAAAAGTAAAATTTAGCAGATTTGGTGAAGAAACTAGTAGAAAAATGTATAAAAACAACATGAACATTTTTTGCTTTGGGAATTTTTGCACAACTTGGCATCGTCGAAAAGTTTACATTTTTGACGAGGTGTGGTTTCGCCATTTTGTTTATGTGATTGTGGTGTTTTCGTGTTTTAAAATTTTGTAGCGATATTTTTTGTGATTCTGTGATAAATATGCGAAGCTCATGGCCTCTTTTTGCATCTTTTAGAATTCTCCTTCTCAAATAAACTACGCATTAATTGGCCCTTAACCCACAAAATATCTCACTTACGGAATGCCTACAAGAGCACTTGTATGCCAAACTATTATGCAAAAATTTGAAAAATAATGTCCAATAACACCTAGCAAGTGGGTTTTCTTTGAAGAAAGCCATAGATTGACTTAAACTCTATAATTATATTCACCAATTCAGCCTCATAGATCTTGGTTTTGGTTTTCTTATCTTGTTTTGTCCATGTTTAAATCTAGAGGAATCCAATTTTCTATTGATACAAAATTACGGGGAACACTATATAACACTTAAAAACAAATTTGCGGTAGTGTCCACTCTATTAATAAATTTTCCAAAAGTAAATAAAAACGTAATACATAACCTAAATTTTCGCTGTCAAATGGTTGTTTTTCAAATATCGGCAAAAAACTCAAAAATTGCACTTTTAAGCGGTAATCCGCGCCTCACGACTGAGGAGTGGTGGAGAGTGGGATTTTTTTTTAAACATATTTTTGAATCCACTGACGAGCCCACGCTAGTCACCTCGGGCGAAACATCGTTTAATTGTTTCCCTTTTCGCTTTGGATTTTTGTGTGATCCTTGTGGGACACTCGTCCAATTTTGAAATTTCGTTCTTTCCTCCCAAGATCTTTTGATCTTTTCTGTTTTAGATTCTTTTCGGTTGATGTAACTGATTTGGAAGTTTTAACTTCTTGTTTTAATTGTCTTAGGAGCATATTCCTATTGGAAAGATTAACACGCCAGGACGAACCCGTATCAGGCGACTTATAATAAGTACCATGCGGAACGATGCCTATTTGTGAGTGTTTCAGAGTTGGAAGTCAGAGTGTGCGATGGTGTTAAATGATGTCTGGATTGAGGGTGACTAGTGAATCCACTGACGAGCCCACGCTAGTCACCCCGGGCGAAACATCGTTTAATTGTTTCCCTTTTCGCTTTGGACTTTTGTGTGTTCCTTGTGGGACACTCGTCCAATTTTGAAATTTCGTTCTTTCCTCCCAAGATCTTTTGATCTTTTCTGTTTTAGATTCTTTTCGGTTGATGTAACTGATTTGGAAGTTTTAACTTCTTATATTTTTGTATCTTTACTTTTCCATTATTGTTTTGTTTTTGATTGTTTTTTTTTAATTCCTCACACCAGATTTACCTAGTTAGTTTAAGGCCACAAGAGTTGCTTAAAAAAGCAAAAGGTTCATCAAAATGTTGAATTTATAGATATTTACTGCCAATTTAATATAATAATCAAGGTCGATTACTGACACTGAACAAACAATATGTAAAGGGGCAACATTCAGATTCAAAAGTCTAGTCTATTTCTGCTAAATTATATTTTTTAGATAAGGGTCGGGATCGTAGGGTTATAAACATAAAGGTATAACTTAAATAGAGACATTATGTTTACCACAGTTGCGATCAGACATAAAGTAAACAATTTGGCGACAATGCCAGATTGCGCTGAAAGTTGTATCTCTACACGTAATGTTTTTAAAAACATATAATTTTTATAACTTTATCATTTACATGCAATTATGCAAATTCTCCGGTTTGTTTTTTTAAACATGGACAAACACCTTATTATTGTTCAAATATATAAAGAAATTTAGGTATATTATATAATTGCATTTAAATTTCCTTGAATCTTCAGAATTTTAAATCAATAAAGAAATTATAATGAGGAGGTACATGTTATGTTACTTGAAATATACCTCATTTTTTCCATCGAAATATCATATAAAATACCTGATATTTTGACCGAAAGAATAATTCTTATTTCCCAATATATATCGGGAACAAAACCTACAACAATGTGACAACCTCGCATTTGTGGCGGGTAGGCCATATAAACGTGTGTATGCTGCTCCATTCATAATTTCTCTACGGCGTTGTAGCTTTAGCATAATCGAGGTTTTGGTATATTTTACAGATTAATCGAGAGTTTTTTAATATTTTTTCAATAGATTTTTAAGTGTTTGTGGCAAAAGTGATGTGACAAAGTGCGTAGTGTGACGAAAACTGAAGATTGCAGGTGAAAACCAAACATTTCACAGGTTTGTTATCATATGTTTTTTCGACGCCATCTTGTGATAGGCCGCCATAGACGTGCCACTAGTGTTGCAATAAATACAAAATGTAATTAATAAATATAGGAAAGAAATAAGTTTTTTTTTGGGATATTTTTGCGAATTTGTGATAAAAACAATATTATTATGGTAAGCACTTATAATTAATTACACTATATTTGGTATAATGAACCAACCCCAGCTGCGACATTTTTAAATATCCTATATGAGTAGCAAAAAAATGTGTGCGTATGATATTGTGAGTTTCACAGTTTTAATACTATCTGTAGTGAGCTTATTTTTTCTGCTGAGATTTGTTTATAAATAGTACAAGCGTTCCCGGTATAAATATAAATATAGATACTCCACATAAGATTTTTTTGTATTCATTAAAAATGTAAAGATACTTGTGTACGTATTAAATAAAAATTGTAGTAGAGTATATAAATTCCATTTTTTTTTACATAACGAAAAACCGAGCGAAAAACCATCATATATATAATATAGGTATCATCCTTTTTCGAAATACTACTATTTTCAGTCGAATTTGCTTATTTTTTCCACATTGGTTTTTTGGTAATTTGCCTAAACAGTGTGGAAAGTGATACTTTTCTGCATACGATGGCCTTTAAGGGCAAAAAAGGCATTTTTGACACGTTTTTAGTACAACAATTTCCTACTTGCATAAAAAGCTTCTGCCTAAGGTTATATATATTTGGTATTTTTAAAATTAAAACCAAAAAATAATTTTGTTTCCATTTTTAATTTAATCTAGTTTATAAATGCATGTAAAAACTCCAATTAGACTTAAAATTCACGCTATGCTAAAAAAATACTTTTATCTATGCTAATTTTTTAATAACGTTTTGCAGGTCACTTGACATTAAATAGGTAAAGAAACTACTTCGCAAATGCGTGTGAAAAAGTCTACTGTTACATATCAATTTTATTGTGGAAAGTTCAACTTCCCACACGCCGTGCGTAAAAAAATAAGCACGGCGTGCATAAAAAACTGTCATAGCGTGCGTGAAAAAACGTTTAACGCACGCAATTTTTTTTAAATGGTACTTTATGGACGAAATGTTTAAATTTTGAGTTTGAAATGTGTGTTCTAAAGACTGCTTTTTGATCAAGAAAGTCATCATAAACACTCGTAGAAAAAATTTTTTACCTAACCCTTGCGGAAGTGTCTTTCCCGCCCGAACCCCTCCCGTGCGTAAAAGTATCACTTTCCGCACTAATTAGGTAGATAACTATCTGGAGAACATTTAAAAAATTAATATTTTCAATGTTATATCTTTACATAAATATTTTCACAATGACAAATATAATACCTCTCCATACCCTCGGTATCAATTATTAAGTATAAAAAAATTAAAGGTTGTATTTCGAAAAAAATTTGACAAGTTTGAAAATAAGGACCAAACCTTTTTACATTTATAAATAACGAGCCGCTTCTGGCCGCTGCTAAACGTAAGGTGGTTGGAGCATGCGTGAGGAGGAGCATGTCTGGTGCAGCGTTGCCAGTGAAACATAAAATGGTTTTCCCTAAATCTAACGACTGAACGCGTTTCAAAGCAATTTATGAATGACTTGATGGGTCTATTTTAGTTAAACGTCTTTGGTTGTAAACGTGGGTAATAAACGGGTATTATTTAAAACGAACGTGCTTTTGTTCATATATATTTGAGATTTAATAAAATGTATATAGATTTTTTAATTTGACTTAATTATTATTGTAAAAGACTAAACTGGGAAGTAAAATAAAGAGATATTCTTTTAAACGTCCATTTTTATCATTACATTTTACAGGCAACAGCAATAAATAATTGCCAATTATTATTTTTTTTATTCTCGGTATACTGGCATATTCCCTATAAAAATCAAATCAATCGAAGTTGCTTAAATCGTTTTTCCGTCGGAAAGCACTTGATTAAACATACCTTGTTTTAAAACTTAGTCTTTCTATTTTCAGTTAAGTGCAATGAATTCCCATAAAAATATAAAATTTGAATTTGTAAGAAATTTCTGTGCCAACATTTCTTCAAACAAATTTTGCTTAACATTCTCTCCAAAATTTCCGTGAGTCTTTTTGTACGAGATTTTGCTCGAACTTTACTTTGTTTTGCTCAAGCGGCTCGTGTAAATGTTTGTCGGCATTTCAACATCAAAGGAAAGTTTGTCTGTCTAAATGCGCCTTTACGTACATGCGTCCGTATGCAACGAGTGGAATCAACTGTTCTGTCATCGCACCCGTCAAAAAAACGGCCATCGTTCGAAACATGGTATGAACAAGTCAAAAATGTAGTGTATGTTGGCTTTGTTTCGAAAGCGTTAGGTATACCGATGCGTTGAAATATTAGACACTAAAAGCCACGCCACTCTATTTAGACGTATCGTACGCCGACTTACAGCAACCCCATTGGTCAGATCCGACAGAAGTTGTCAATCGCACTTCGAGCGAGACTGCTTTTCATGAGATACGGGAGCTAGCGCGCGTTAGGTAGTATATCGTTACGTCGCGTCGCCTGACCCGATAGCTGAAATTGCGTTAGTCGAGGTGGAAACGCCCACTTCTGCCGGTTTTCACCATTGAGAGCGCTGGATTTCAGAGCTACGTTACGTTTACGCGTTTTGCCAACTTTAAGTGTCTATTTACCCAACCCAACGCTCCTTGAGTTTTGGACATAGTTTGATTTATAAGAAGAATTTTAATAAATTTGTTTATTGAATAATCATCTTGACACAATCTTTTATTGGATTTAAGAGGAACTTAGAAGAAAAGAAAATTAAAAAATTTAAATCCACGCGGGGTTTAAATAGTAAACACTCTGTAGAATAAATTAACATTGGGGCTATATGTCACTCTAATTAATACTTGATGTCACACAACGATTTAGATGAGTAATTATAAAATAGGGAGTAGATTAAATTTGTATTTATTTAAAAGGTGTTTTTATTTATGAAATGTATTAAAAAACTTAAATGCAAGTTTTTTTACATTTCTGTCACTGTCGAAATGTCAGTTTAAAAATATTAGCGCTGCGTTCAATCACAAACAGCGAGTTCGGATCTTTCACCTCTGCTTGCACCTTGGCTTGCACCAACCTCTACTGATAACAGCTTTAAAATGAGTGGGCTTTGAGTAAGGAAAGTTTTTTTGACTGAGCTTTTAGATAACCTCAATGTTTCACTTTTAGTTTGTAAATAAATTAATATAATTGTTTTGGGTTCAGTGAACTTCTCTTATGTTTGTTTTGCCTCGTAGTGCCCTCATAAATATATTTTTTGTGCTGAAAACGGGTTCAAAATATGGCGTTTTTCTGGACAAAATAGGAGTTGTTTTATTGAGTAATTAATCCTTGTAAAAACGGTTACTTAGGGAAATTATAAACAAACTTAATACCAAATGGCACAAAACAATCCTTTCTGGGGGATATAAATTTAAACCACCCCCCTGAGGCGGTCTAAAAAATTACCAACTTTATAACCTCAAACACAAATAATGAAGCATATCATTTATTAACTCACGAGCTTGGGATATTTAAAAGATACCTGTTTTTGTTATCGGCATCCGCACTAAAAAGTACTTACATACTTATACGAGTAAAATGCGACGGATGGATGATGTTCACAAGCCATAATGCAATGGTCCGAGAAAAATATCAGGAAATAATTACCTGATGGGCGTTCCCTAAATGCAATTAAATTAATTTTTAAAATTATTTTTATCCTCTATTCTATATTATAAAAGATTATGTTCCATTCGTTTTTAATAAGAACTGGTAGAGATCGCCATTATATAGGGCGTCCGGTTGAAATCGAATACCAAATATATATAAATACAAAACATTTTGTAAAAATAATACTTACCTACCATAAAGTAACAATTTACCCTATATTAGCCGACAACTTTAACGTTAAAAAGTCAACCAACTAAACTTGGTGTGATTCTGTGGTGGAAGATTTTTAGGTTAGAAAGTTTGTTTGTTTTACAAATCTTTCTTAATTTTGGATTTGTACTTTATTTTCTTTTTGATTGGTAGTAGTGTGGGGTTGATATAATTAAGCACAAACGCAAAGATTTTACAATGAAGAAAGATACTGTTTACTGCCAAACGTTCCCTATAAACAGTTTACGTCTGTTTATGCGAGCTTAACATAGTTACCATTGTTTTCTGTTTCTAAATGTATTCGTCTGAGAGAGATCTAGCATACTACACCATACCAGGAAAATACCCGCCTGTACACCCTTCGACCCCGCATATCTTCAGGGACAACTATCTCAAAAAAAGGCACAGAAAAAAAGTTTAATTGAGCCAAATAAATATTTGTTTCCCATCGAAACAAGTATGCATGGGAAACAAATATTTATTTAATAACGAAAAAACAGGAGTTTTTTTTACTTAGTGCAAAATGAGCATCCTGTTTTTTCGTTAGATTTAAAGTGCACGCAACCACTGGTTTCGCAACGATTCGTTTTTAAATACTTATTTGGCTCAATTAAATATTTTTTCTGTGTGGTTAGACATGCAGGGTCGAAGGGTGTCCAGGCGTGTATGTTTCCTGGTAGTATGCTGGACCTCTCTTAGATGCATGCATTCAGGAAAAGAGAACAATAGTAACTGTTACCCTCGCAAAAACGGATTTTTTGTTTTTGGATAAATATTGGCTCAATATATGTTAATATGTTGTTGTCCCCGATCACAGAAGCATTTTTGGTAATTGAATTTGTGTGGCTTATCCGGAAGAAGCCACAAATCATTCTCAACTATTAACATTTTTTATATTTACATTAAAGGTTTTGCAATATTTAAGAAACACCCTTTATTTTTCTAACCTGACGAATTGTTAAGATTGTGACTTTGATAAAATTTAGATTGATGAATCCGTCAACCTTTCTTTCTTAAATTGCCAAAGTCAAATTCTAACAGCCTAAGGTCACTAAATCTTAAAATTTCAACTGAAAGGGTGACCTTAACAGAGTGCATTTCTAAAAACCACTGACCTAAATATCAAAAATGTTAAGAGTTTGAAGACATTTTCTGGCTTACCCGGAAGGGTCACACAAAAGTTCCTATTACCAAAGATGCTTCTTTGAGGGAGGAAAATAACATAATTAAAAAAAAAGAAATCGGTAGATCGCCAGGATCCTATGTATCCATTGCAATGTTCTTTTCAGTTATTCGTTCACCACTAAAGGTAGCAGATGTCTATCCGGTAACTTTTTGTCTAACTTGTGAATACTTGCCCATCAGTCACTTAACGGATATACCACATTATTGGTCCAATGGTAAACACTGAGTAAAAAAAATATCGGCATAATGAAGGATTCTCTCAAGCAACTTTTCAATGTAACGGTAGGTAACTAGTTGCTTAAATCCTAAAATATGGCTATAAATAAAATAAAAAAATTTAATTTTGTGCTCCAAAAACCATGACATATTAATACATCCTAAGAAAAAAATAATAAATCAACAAAAAATAAAAAAGTGGAAACGATGACGGGATTTTATGTTTATGTACAAAGGCGTAGAAGGGGCACACCAGTTTAATTTTTTTTTTCATTTCTAAAATTTCGAGATATAACACGAAATTTTAAAATTTCCAGATAATATTAGGAAATTTTAAAATTTCGAGTTAGTAACACGAAATTTTAAAAATGAAAAATAATAAAACTGGTGTAGCCCTTCAACGCCTTCCTATTTATGGACTATGGATTTCCAGGAAACGAGGAAATTAATTGTTTGCTTTGCAACAAAATATTATGCGAGAATTAAAATCACGTCGTGAAAAAGAAAGGTAAGCAAATACTGATATCTGGAATTAAGTACTTATTTACCAATAATCTACCTAAAGAATAAAGATATAAAAAGTCTCATTGAGAAAATTTGTGCTGCGGTGCTTTTTTTTAGAAATGTTATAAGTATGTTTGATACTTTTTACAGAGTGATCCAGTAGGTAGCCTTACTTCTTCTTTTCTACGGTTTTTAAGAAAACGAGGCTTGGTTTTGACTATGTTTTTGACGTTTCTATAGCAGATCACGTGATTTTCGGCAACTTCGAGTTTTGTCTAATATACAGTGGCGTACCTAAGGGGAGAGGGGAGGTTACTCAGTACTACTCAAATCTGGATAAGATTCGTATTAAATAACCGGCATTTTTGCTCAAAAATTTTTTAGAACATTTTTGCCTTAATATCTGTATGTCCGTCTGTCTGTCACCAATCCGCATAACTCAAGAACCACTTGTCCGATTTTGACGACATTTAGTAGGTACGTAGACTTGGTTTGTGCTCCAGATGGTACCATTTCAAGAACATTCAAATTGCCCCCAGGGGCGGTGATAATGGAAGGAACTTATTAAAAAACGCAGTTTAATTCAGAATATAGCATGTGGGGTATTAATTGGGACGTATTTAAACCGGGATTTTGAAGGCTTTGGTGAGAGCTCTAGTGCCTATAAATTGAAAGAGTATTTTAAAAATTCTTGTCTGCGTTAACATTTCTTTCTTTTTCTATAAAAGAATACACATTTGTTGCGCCCTCTATCTCCGTTATTTTTAACATAACCGTTATTTTTTATAACCAAAATTTAAAGAAAATTTAACCCACTAAATTTTTTATAAAAACATTTAAAAAAAAAAGTTTAATGGTAACAAATTATATGTCAAAATATTAATCATTATTTTCGGCGGTAGATTTGCATTAACTCTTTATCCGAGACATATATACCAAAAAAAAAAAATTAATCAAAAATCTTAGAAAAACCACTTTTTTATAAAACAAATCGGACCAATGGTCAATGAGATATCGGACTAAAACCGAGTTAACCCGAATTACGCATAAATTCAAGATGGCGGCGAACCTAGAAAGAAATTTTGTTGGAAAAATGTGGTTTTAAGAGTCTCATATGACCTTCTACTTGATGTAAAAAATTTGGCTGTTAAGTCAGTTTTGTAGATAAATCGCCATTTTCTGATTATTTTATTGGAGTATTAGTGTTGGCGAAACAACTGTGTTGGCACACCAGCTGAAGATAGTCAGTTAGCCAATAGAGTATGGTCCAGTATCGGAGAAATGCAGTTTTTCTTTCAATGGCTCAACAAAAAGTTCGGTGTATTTAAGGATTTGCGGACAACTGGTCGTAAATTTAAAGTCGCAAGCAGTTGCAACGTCCCCACTACCGTCGCAAACCATTTCGTCGCAGATCCACTTCGTCGCACACAATTCGGTCGCTGATCCTCCCCGTCGCATAGGACATTGCGACGTCCCCTCTACCGTCGCAAACCATTTCGTCGCAGATCCACTTCGTCGCAAACAATTGGGTCGCGGATCCTCTCCGTCGCATAGGACATTACGACGTGCCCACTACCGTCGCAGACAATTTCGTCGCAAATCCACAACGTCGCAAATATATTCCGTCGCATACAACAAAATAGCGTATTAAATTACCAGAAGCTTACGGGACGAGCACATCGCAATGTCCAATGCGACGGAATGTATTCGCAACGTTGTGGATTTGCGAAGAAATTGTGTGCGACGCTAGTGGTCACGTCGCATGTGATGGAGAGGATCCGCGACCCAATTGTTTGCGACGATGTGGATCTGCGACGAAATGGTTTGCGACGCTAGTGGCCTCGACGCAATGTCATCTGCGGCGACATGAACCCGCGGCGCAAATGTTTGCGACGTTTTGGCTCTGCGACGAAAGTGTTTGCGATGATAGTGGGGACGTCGCAACTGTTTGCGACTTTAAATTTACGACCAGTTGTCCGCAAACCGTATTTAAGACGAAGATGAAGATTCAACATCAAATTAGTATTGGCGAAACAACTACGTGTTGGCACACCAACTGAAGTTATTCAGTGAGCCAATAATCTATGATCCAGTATCCGAGAGATATAGTTTTTTCTTCGATGGCTCAACAACAAAGTCCGTTGTATTTAAGATAAAGATTCATCTCCGGCGATTCAACATTGAATTAGTATTGGCGAAACAACTTTGTTGGCAAATTAACTGATGTTAGGGGTTGAGGGTTAACCCCCCCCCCCCAGGAGGTCCAACCCGATGTATAATAAATTAATCAAGATCAAGTGCCCCAGGGATAGCTATAGCTCCCCCTCTTTTTTGACCCCTTACTCCGCTTTGTGATGTGTGTTTAGTGTGATATCTTAAATTTTAAAAATTTTACCGGCGGTGCTATGATGTCATTAATTTTAGTTAAATTCTACGGAATTTTCCCTCCAGCATTGAAAACGTGTAATAAATGGCTTTCGTAGTATAGTTTTTCTTGAAATTTTCCTCTGCGGCGCATTTATGATTTGGCAACAACTCTATATATATATAAGAAAAAAACAAAAGATCAAAAGATCTTGGTTGGAAATAACAAAAATTCAAACTTGGAAAAGGAACACACAGAGGATTGTGTGGGATGCTCATCCAAGTTTGAATTTTCGTTATTTCCACCCAAGATCTTTTGATCTTTTGTTTTTTGGTTTCTTTTCGGTTGAAGTAACTGATTTAGAGGTTTTTTAACTTCTTTTTTTGTTAACTCTATATATATCACTGCAACCCACCTCTTCTTGGTATCTAACCTCGCATCTAACCGAATCTACTTTTCCAAAAATATTTTACACAAAAAACCTAAGAGATCAAAATTTTTAAAGAATTTTTTGTTTTTTTTGTCCAGATTTTCGCCTGTGGCGCTATACCAGTATTAAATATTGTTACAATTTTGTTTAATTTTAAACAATTTTTTTGTCAGAAACATTTTAAACGCGTCAAAAATAGCAGTTTAGTGTAATTTTTTCAAAATTTTTGCCTGCGGCGCATTTAAGGGTTAATTTTAAAACAAATCTGCAAATGACACTAGATGAGACTTGCTTTTAAAAATAAGTATTTTTGTTTCGTATACACTAACTCATAAAAAAAAATCCAAGATAGCACGATTAAAGGAAATTAAAAATCTCAGTTGACGAGTTTTTGGATTTTTTTATTCAACCAAATTCTAACCCGCTAGAAGCGCCGTTCCGTTTAAAGAGTCCACGCTGTATATAAACAGTAAGTTATAAACAAAAGATTTTGAGCGCTAACCTCTTGGATAAAGACCTAGTCAATAAAATTAAAGTTAAACTAAAATAAACAACAAAAAATAACTAAAAACCAAACGAAACAAACAAAAATTAAACTAGAAGTAACTTAAAAAATGGAAAGAGCAAAAAGCAATTAAAAAATAGGTAAAAACAAAACAAAACAAAACAAAACCTTTTGGGTAAATACCCAGTCAATGAAAGTAAAATTAAAGTGAAAGTAAAATAAAAATAAAAAATACAAATAGCAATAAATAGGTAAAAACAAAAATATATTTTGGAGTCGTTAATTCCGTCTTTAAGTCGAACCTTGGCTTTGCCAATAGATAATTATCATCGTAAAACCTCCAAAAAAAAAAACACAATAAACAAGGAACAAATCAAAAAATTAATTAAAATTTTCATTAAAATACTCATTTAAACTGTTGTAAGCTTTATCCTCTAAAAGTTTTGTAATTGATTGTCTAAACATTTTTTAATTTTGGATAGATCTTACAACTAATGGCACATGATTATAAATACCATCGCACCATGGTCCTTTATTCAGACTACTTGTATATCTTATTTTTAAAGTTGGGGGTCGGGGGGTTAAATCGATAATTGGAGTGATTTTTCTATGAAAGTACGTTTTTTTTTATTCTATCCTAGGACTAAGTAAGTGTACCTACGAATCAAGTCTAAAAAATAAAGATAAAATATTGAGTATGTAAGCCTGTTCAAGGTGTACCTATTTAGCACATCACAGAGGTGGAAAAAGAACTAAAAAGTAACCCACAATGGGCCTGCTAGTGGCGGCGGAGGAATCAGGGCAAAATAAAAAGATTTAAACCTAAAAGAAGAGGCAAGTAATTTATATACCTTATATTATGAATATCATATACCTAATAACATACTTATATTTAATTTCCATTATAGATTTCGAAAGTTAGGTCTAAAGGCAGCAGTTAGCACATATCTATCCTAAAAACGTTCTTGGGACATCCGCCACCGGACTTCGAACGTCTCCGGGATGTTCATTTAGGACCTACGACGCGACGTCTTGACAACGTTCCTAGCAGGTGAAATGTTACAAAATTATCAAAGTTTAAATTAGACTATTTTCCACTCTACCTTTTACTACATTTGAAAAGTGATCGAGGATATTGGCGAAAGAAAAGCGGAAGGGTAAATATATACATGCATTTAAGATCTTAGCTGATGGCACATAAATAGCATAAAATTAAAAACGTTAAAGAACTAATAAGTTCCATGCTGTGAACATAAAAATGCTTAATTTGATGAATCTCTTCCAATGTGCACACCGCGGTATGTTAACTAACAGTACCTATGCACGCTCTATAAGCAGGCGTACTACATACCGTATAATTACAAGAACATAGTATAAGACCGTGATTAATACACGATTCCGCCCCGCTAGAAAACAATGTGAACGGAAGCACGTTGTGCCTTTTCTCGAGTCTTCCAAGTTTATTTTAGAAAATGCTACTATTAGTAGGTGCAGGGCCGGCGCCAGAGATTTGGCCGCCTGGGGCAAAGCCATCAAATGGCCGCGCTCCCCTCTTTCAGTTCGATATAAGAATGATAATTGCTATGTTTTCATGGATATTGAATTCGTTTTTAATATGTTTTGAAAACTTTTTTTTCATGAGTTTTCATGACTGGTTTTCAAATCGATTTTGAATCGATTTGAAAATGGTTTTCTACTTTTGATATTTGGCAGCTGAAATATGTCATAGTTGTCACATATTCATTTTTGAGTTTTGGTACTTTTTTTTTAAATGTATTTTATTCAAAAGATTGATGTTGGCCATTGCCACACATTTTTTTTAAATTTTAATTACCACTCTGTTTGCAAATGGAACTGAAGAAAGAAATGCTGGACTGACATATGTACATAGCACATAAACTTTCGAGCCAAATATTTCTTTTATTTTCCATAATTAATTTTTTTAAAGTCTTTAAAAAACAAATCTCTAGTTATTTAAGTAAGGTTATGTTATTAATCTTCTTTTTTCTATACACTCCACCAAATTTTAGAATGCCAGCTCCACAGTTTCACTTCTATTTCTCTCTCTCTCAAAAAGAGTGAGAGCAATAAAATATAATTTGCCGGCTGTCTCGTAATCCGACGCAATACGCATGTGTAAACTCAATCCCCGTTTTCATGGAAAATCGGTATTTCGATCTCAATACGATCTTGATCCAACCTTAAAAATTTTCAGGGTCGGATCTAGATTGAAATCGATTTGAATACTGGAAAAACAGGCGTTTTCATGGACGGTATCGGATTGAAATCGTTTTCAGAACGAACTCAATTCCCATGAAAACGTAGCAAATGTTTACGAAATGCCTATGTCAGGGGCGGTCACAGCTCCTTCAAAATGGTGGCGCAAAGGACAACATTTTCAGAAATCTTATGTGCTAGCGTAGATAAAAAATATTTAATAAGCGATAATTTTAAAAATATTGCTACTTTACTCAAAAATTTAACCCAAAATGTCGCTTTAGGAGAAAATTTGAAAAAATTTATTGAAAATACTACAAACCCTCTAGATAGAGCAAGATTATTAGCCATTAAAGAAGAAAAAAATGGGGCTTGGTTGAATGCGTTGCTTTCACCTTCTCTGGGGACACTTCTGGGGCTCTATTCTGGGCGTAAAAAACTGTAAAAAAAATAAAATCCTCGTGACACAACCACAATTTTAAAAATGATCAAGTGATTTTTTTAGGTGAAAAAACATAGCTTTCAAAAAATATATCCAAACTGCAGACTTCAAAATAGTCTTTTGTCGGTTTTGGCCGTTTTGGCACCCAATTTTAGGTTTTCAATAAAAAAAGAATTGAAATTTTTTAATTATGCGTTGGCCTTAAATTTTAGGCGAATTTCGTTTTGTTTCGATATTTTTTTTTTTATTTTGCATGAAATATCCAAACTTCCGAAATTACCGTAGATTTAATAATTACAGGGTGCTTCTCATCAGAAAATATTAACAATTTTTAATTGCAAATACCTCTGAAACGAAAGAGTTTACAAAAATATACTTTACTAATTCTTGTTCAGAACAACAAATTCTACCTACAGTTAAAGTCTTTCTAGGGAATTTTGAATCACCCTGTATGTGTCGCAAATATTTTTAAGGGCGAAAGCTATCAATTTCTATAAATAATTGGGATCCTATTTATCTCATCTTTTCAATCGAGGAGGTAGACCAAAACCGACAATTAATAACACTCTATTTTGGATCGCAAGTTTTTTATTCATGGGCTATTTAAACCAAATAATTAGAGGTATAGGCATAACACAAGTTAGACACAAGATAAGCATTTTAATTTATATGTTTTTTGCGTTTTATGGTCACCCAAGTAGCACGGTAGCATAACACCTTAAGAAACGCTAATGAGCGCTCATGAATGTAAGATAAAAAGATGGGCAAGTCGATTTAGAAATACTATTTTTTTTTTAAAGTTAAACTACTGGTTTCTGGAAAGTTACGACACTCTTAGGCCGTGTTTCCACGGTTCACTTTTTGAAGTAGAAATCGACCACAAAAAGTGGTTCGCTTGTGGCCTAGTATCGCCAGCTTGCAGTTTCATTATTATGCTATGTTTCCACGGGCCACTTTTTGAAGCTGATTGATTGATTTATTTGTGAGTGTGCCAGTATGGCACTGTCCACTTCTAACATTTTTTTGTTGCTACAAGATATTCAGCTTGCTTTGGTGAAGCATCATTGAGATCTAGTCCGTCGATATGTGGTTTACCGAAGATACGTTGCTATTCTGTGTAATGGTACTTTCAGCCTGCAGTGTGCGGTGTATTATAGATCAACCATTGTCCGGATCTCCTGCCTGGTGAGCTCAATGAGTTTCCCGGCTCTCTTCCTTCAAGGTTCTGTAATGAACTCTTTGGAATGTGGCAGTCTCGGCAATTCTCTCCAGTATTGGTGGAACTTATTCTTCATCCAGCATGAGAGAGCAGTGTTGATTGTGTTGTATGCTATTCCAAGGGCTGGTTCGATCACCAGAATGTCCCGGAATCCATACCAGCGACACAGTGTTTATTCGCCTCCCTCGATGAGCACCTATAGGATTCAAGAGCCTTAAGGGCCGCTTGACCTTCGGAGAGTTGTGATTGATTGATCTGTTGCGCCAGTTATGATCTATCATCCAACGTGCGCTGATTTCAATGGCGAAGAATTGTAGCCGCCTGAAGGCGTTTTGGATTCGTCAGTGTACCAGCAGCTATCTTCACTTGAGAAACCTATTCTGTTTGTCGTTCAGTCCTCCCTATCTGGGAGAATAGTGTTGTATACCTTTTTGCTGTTTACTGTTGCGGGCATTAGATCCGGTAGCAGCCCTAGAATGCAGTGGCTCTCAATTGCCCGCGTTAAAGGGTTTGGTACCACTTAACTTGCCCTGCCACCCCATTGGTTGGCTATGATTCTGTAGGTTGCCTTCATAGCCTCTTTCTCTGTTTAGGAGGCATTCAAGCGCTGCTGATGGTGTGGTGCTCATAACACTATATATTACCATACTTGCTTGACGTTGGATGCTTGTTAGTTTAGCACGAGACAGCGTTTGCCTGCCCTTCGCAGATACGTTTGCATGGCAACCCTTATCTTTAGTAGACATAAAACATAGCGCTTAAGTTGTGAAAGTACTTGCGCGATCGAACTAAATACGGACGGATCCAAAAGGTTTATGCGTGCATATGTAAACGTAGTTGTGATCGAGACGATTGGAAATGCAACTTGTAGTGATTGTTTGTGTAATATAGGTTTCAGAAATAGAGTTATGGCTATCTTTGTGTGACTTATTGCTTATTATCTATCTTTTTCATATGGAATTAGTTAGGAGGAGTTGTACTTAGTTAGGATTAAGGTCTAATATTTAAAAAAAATAAAATAAAAGGTGTTTCTTTGTATATATGAGTTTACTTTATTAAAAGACACATAAAAATAAGGTGATTTATTTAAATAATACCCAAGTCAACACATACAATCCATTTGTAAGCTGCAATTGTACTGCCTCCTTTTCCTTTTGTGATATGTTCCTTTTTCCACTTTTTAAACGTCGCGTTGGCGATTCTTATTGGGCTCCTTTAATAAAAATTCAATGTCCCGTCAGAATAAAAATCTTCTAAAAAGCAAGACGACGCGACGGCGAGTCTTGAACCATTTTGGCCACATAAGGCAGAGCTCTTGTAAAATTAAAAACAAAACATTTACCAGCCACCGCAACGCCACCGATTTTGAGAAGTGGTGGAAATAATTAACGCTAGAGTATGTCCGCAAATGTCAAGTTTTAGTCGGGAAATGCTTCTTTCCTTTACCAATAGCATGATAAAAAAGAGACAGATTAAAAACAACGACGATTTTGCGTAATTCTCGGACATACCTCTTTTGACATAGACACCCATAATAATAAAGGCTGATCACATAAAATTGAATGAAGGCTGATAAATTTGACAATATTTGCCCTATTTAACACACACGAAAACGATTAAAATAAATAAAAGTAATAGTTCTATCACAGTCTCACAAATGATTTTAGGAATAAACTTGAAAACTGTTCGAAAATACGTTTTTTAGTCGCGTCTGAACACATCTTAATTCCAGCAAACAAAAAAAAACTTTCGAGTTGTCCACCGCCAATGCAACGTTGCGGGGAAAAAACGCAACTATTTTTTACCTATCATTTTCAGTGTCTTGTCAACTTTTGTCACCTATGGATGACATCTGGTTAACCTCAATTTACTACAGTATTCGGTAAGATTTCCAGATTGCGGCCCAGGTGACCGGACGCCGCTACCGCCGTCCCCTTTTTTGCGCAAAAATTTTTCTCGTGTCATGTACAAAATGTAGTTAATACCTACAAACCGTCATAAGCTATTTTTGATTCTTGTGGTAAAAAAGATAAGAAAATAAGCGATAGTTTTTTTCTGCACCCAACTGACGAAGCAGAAGTGGAAAAGTCAATACACGACCTAAAAGACCAAAAATCACACACAAAGCTTATTAAAAAAAGATTGGTATAGCATTCCTTCATAAGCAAAAAATAATTTCAGAAAGACAATTCGGATTTAGAAGTGGTTTATAAACCGAAGATGCCATTGCATTTTTGACAGATAATATATATAACTCTCGCGACAAAGATAAAGCGGTCATTGGGGTTTTTCTCGGCTTAGCTTGTGCTTTTGATACGGTTGAACACCAGATACTTATCGAAATACTACAAGATCTTGGATTTCGAGGAGTTTCTGGCAATCTTTTTCAATCATACCTTTTTAAAAGATCACAATAATATGTTAAAATTGAAAATTGTCTTGGTGTCCCTAAATTTATTTGTTTGGTGTTCCTCAGGGTACTGTTTTGGGTCCAGTATTATTCTCAATTTATATAAATTAGATACTAAATTTAGAAAGTGATGGAATCATTGCATCTTTAGCAGATGATATAGTTGGTTTATAATGTGGTTCAATCTCGGGACGAAGTCAAACATATTGTCGAGCGAGATGTATTAAAAATAAAAAACTGGTTAGAAGAAAGGGGCTTGACAATAATCTTTGATAAAACCAAGTACATACCATTCAGCTGTAGAAAACCTCGTATTCCTAGTTACAAAAAATTGAAATTAAACAAGACAAGACTGTATTTAAAATAGAATAAACTGACAATATAAAGTACCTAGGTATTTATTTAGATCGTTATTTAAAATGGGATATCCAAATAAAAAAACTGATTGACAAATTAAGAGTCGTGTCTTTTAAATTTAGACAATTTTTAATTCTCCACAATTCAAAGTGATATGGGATTGTGAGTTGGGGTGCTGCTTACAAAAATAATATAAAAAAGATAGAAGTAATGCAAAAAATATTTTAAAAAATTATTCCGCGAAAGAAAAGTACATATTCTTCTAATTTATTGTATAAAGAAAGCAACCTAGTGAATATTAACCAAATATATGTTTTACAGCTACTGACATATCAACACAAGAACAAGCACAAGCTCACCCAAATTCAACACAATTATAACACTAGACATAAAAAAACAAAGGAATATACAAACTTTAAGAACCAAAAAAGGGAAGAGACAAAGAACTATTTCATTTTCGGGTCCCTATATATATGGCGAAATACCAGAGAAGAGAAATATTCCAAATTTAAACAAATTTAAAACAAAGCTAAAAAAATTGATTTTTAGCAAACCCAGAAACTATTACTCCAAAATTATAAATGAGAAGTAAAGTTAAATGATTTACTTGACGTAATAAATAGTTAATTACTTACTTTTAATTACATAATTATTAATTAGTTTTGAATTTTTATAGATACAGTTATTCTTAGTTTAGTCAGTATAACTATGTAGGTAGTAAAAACACTTTAAAACAGAATATGAAAAAAAAATTGTTTAAGTTAGGTAAATTATTATGTATCCTATAGTTCTTTAAAATGACCAAATTTGGTAAAAATATTCTATTTTTAAGTTTTTGTTAAGTTTGTTAATGCGATTATTTTACACACGCCTTTTAAAAGACTTTCAGTGAATTATGAGTTTTTTTATCATGACGAAATAAATGCAATGCAATAAGTGCAACTAGTTAAAAGATGGTGGGTTAGAGGACAGGACAAAAAGAAACTACCACATATGTAGCAAAGTTTCGGTTTATATTAAAGGTTTGTCAAGCCTCAATCTCCTAGCTGTTTCGTACGTCCGTTGGGGATGGAACAAAGCACCTTTACCATGATTTTAAGCGAATTATTATAATTTTTTTAATTTTAATTTGCTTAAAATCAACGTAAAGGTGCTTTGTTCCATCCCCAACGTACGTACGAAAAAGGCGATTAAGGCTTGAAAAAGGTTTTATATAAACCGAAACGTTGCCACACATCTAGTAGTTTCTTTTTGTCCAGTCCTCTAAACCACGAACTTCACCATCATAATTACACAATCACTAATTTTAAGCACTTTGTGTCAACAGCATTCAAACGTTTAAAAAATGTCAGTTTCGTTATATTTTATTTAATTTTCGCCTGCGGCGCACTTATGATAAGCGAATCTAAAATTGAGTCTAGATCCGTCCCCAATTCAGCTCCCCTTAGCAGCTAACCCAACCCACTTTTTAAAATATTTTATAAAAAACTTGAAAATAAAGTTTTAGTTTTTTTTGCCGGAATTTTGCCAAAAACGCAATTGTCCCATATGCACAAGGATCAATACCTAAAACGGTACCTTTTTTAAAACTACATCGGTTGACACGCGGACGGTCAACATAAAATCAAAGTCACGTGACCCAAATTGGTCATCATATGGTGGTTATAGTGTGTTGTAAGCAGGGAAAATATAGGGTGGGCCAAAAAATCTTGCACACTTTTAAATTTGCTATAACTTTTAATCGAATTGCTCGATTTCAATTTTTTTTAAACTTTTTTGAAAGACAAGACATGAGACTTTTCCGATTCGGTTCAAAATTTGATATTTCGCAAATATCCAAGATGGCGGACCGTTTTAAATATCGGGCAATTTTCACCCCCCCCTGCAAAAAACATACGTGCGGCACTGGAGAAACTCAAGTCATTGCGACAAAAGCCTTATGTATGCTTTCTACACTGAAAAAAATATCGTACATAGTATTAATAACAGGCGTTTATTAATTTTTTGTAGATAATTGTACATCAATAACACGTAACTGTTACAAAAATCGGTGAAAAGTTATAAAAATTGTCATATAAAGTAATGAAATTAATAACCGGAAGTTACGAAATCAATGAAAAATGTTTCTTGACATTTTATAGAGAGTTGTTATTAATAGTATGTACAGGTTATGGAGATAATAAAAGAGCATATGAGATAAATAAAACATGTTGACGATTTTAATCAATGCCTTAAATAAATTTAAAAAATGGCGATCATTGACTGCCGTTTAAAAGTTGTTATGGAATGTATGTACAAGTTTATGAAAATTATGAACCGGGCATACAAAATACATAAACATGGTTATGAAATTTATGTACATAACAATCTTTTACTAAATTCATTGTTAGGTGTAACTAAAAGCTATGAAAACATGTCTCTTAATGCTTGATTTCATAACACCCTTCACAAAAATCATTCTTAAAGACTCTTTATATTGTAACAACTTTTTTTTCAGGCTGTGTCTTGCAGCATTAAAATCAATAACTCGTTTTGGCTATAAAATTTATGTAAACTTGATTATGATATTGATAAAACTTTACATCGGAGCAAAAATCATATACAAAATACATTGGCTCAATGTATTTTGTTTTAGGTAACGGTGCCTTTTTTGGTTCAGTGTATTCCAAGGCATTACTTAATTAAATCGATTAAGAGATAAGAAAAGTATACACCTCTGAAATAAGTGGTTTTTGACTCGACATTGCCATTTGCCAAAAAATCTGTTTGTGTTTCTGTACGGTTCTTTTTCTAAATCTCCCCAATAATGGCTGTATAACCAAATTCAAATCGGGACTGTTACCAGGCCACTCAATGGACCTAATAAAATGTGCGACTTTTTCCTATAGGCAGAAACAGACAAATTTTAAGCAAACGGGCATTTAGTTTATGTCACCATACTTGATGATCAATTTTTAATTTCCTAACAGATTTCGATTTTGTTCGGTATAGGTACCAAACATAATTTTTTTTCGGGAAAGACGAGGGGGGGGGGGGTTAAAAATTACCCATTATTTAAAAATGTCTGCCATCATTGTTTTTTGAGAATTATTAAATTTTGAACCACAACATTTTACAGCAAACAGCTCCACTCAATATAAAGGACCGTATTTTTTTTATTTCTTAACCGATTTTATTAAGTAATGCCTTGGTATAGAGAGAATACATGAGGCTTTTGTCAAAATGACTTAGATTTTCTCCAGTGCCGCACATATTTTTTTTTGCAGGGGGGGGGTGAAAATTTCCCGTTATTTAAAACGGTCCGCCATCTTGGATTTTTAGAAAATGTCAAATTTTGGATCGTATCCGAAAAGTCTCATGTCTTGTCTTTCCAAAAAGTCAAAATATTTTAAAATCGATCGATTCGATCAAAAGTTATAGCAAATTCAAAAGTGTACAATATTTTTTGGCCACCCTTTAGAACAAATAGGGAATGGGGGGGTATCGATGCGATTGACAGTTTCATAGCTAAAAAGGCATAACGGTTGGGGAAACGTCACTTTTTCTATGCTTTGACACAAGGGGTTGACAACGGCTTTTCAAAATGGCGTATTTTATTGTTGTTTTCATGACAATAATTTTCTTACATTTTTTTTTTAATTTTGAGTGATTTACGCTAGCCAGTGAGAGAGTTAGAAGTTGAAATGGAGCAATTTATTAAATATTTTAGAGAAAACACTCAAAAAAAGGCCAAGAAATTCCAACTTTAAAAAGTAAACAACACAAAAAAGAAAAAGTAAACAAAAAAGTAGGTAATTCTAAAAAGGGATTTAGCGAGGGTAAATAAATAACAAAATCAATGAATAGCGAGCTTTCCCTCAAGTAAATCCGGATTTCGCACTTGTGGTGCTCATCAGTACGGTGCTAGGAATTAGAAAAAATGATGATGAAAAAATATGACACAGGATTCGACAGATGTATGTATTATTCACCCTCACTAAATACCTTTTTAAATTTATCAACTCCAGATAATTATATCTCTCTCCGTAGAGACGGTTAATTTTCCTTCAAATTGAAGGTACATCTGCCGATTCTGCAATTTGACAGGTGGTTGTCTTTTACATGAATTCTGTGTCATATCTCCTAATTTCTAGCACCGTACTGATGAGCACCACAAGTGCGAAATCCGGATCTACGGTTACCATTACCTTTTTTTAGGGAAAGCTCGCTATTCATTGATTTTGAAAAAAGTAGGATTATACGTCAACTCAGATCAGAGATCAAATTTACCCAGGGAATATAAATTGACCTAACCGTTAGCCCACTCAGATTACTCCATCCGCTCGTTCAAAATTTGCCAGTTTTTCTTTGGTGATATCCATTCATGTTCTATTTTCCCTGGTTGTACGAGTAAGTTACCTACCACTTATTAATTGTTCATAATTCAAGTAATGAAAAATCAATTTATAATAACAGTATTAATAATAAAGTTTTTAAGAAATGCAAAATAATTTATGGCAAATATTAGAATTGCATAAAATCAATTAACTTTCCTGTCAAAACCTTTTCTACTTATAATAATTTATAATACAAACATAAATTTTCTTTATAAAAAAAATCAATTCCAATTGTATATACCGGGTGTAACAAGGAATAGGTATGGCGACTTTATTTTTAAGAATAGAATTTTGAAAATTGGGAATTTTACAGAACAGATAAAAGCACAAAATTGTGTCCTGTTGACATATTTCAAACTCTCACATGAAAACGAGGTTAACTTTTTATTTATAAATGAAACGCTCTGTTTATGTCATTATGCATGAAGACGTGAAGGCATTCTAAACACGTTTTTGTCAACCATATGTCATTTTGACAGGTTTGAAAAAATATATTTTTTTTTACATTTTACAGTTTTTTCTAATATTTTTCGATTGGCGGCAGTGCAAACGCCCACCAAAACCTAAGGCTTTAAAGAAATAATTAAAATACGAGAGAAATTAATAGCTAAAAGTTTTATTTGCATTGCAGACGAATGAAAACTTTCTGGTACACTAACTTTCTCTGAAATGACATTTTGTTACACATCAGTTAAAGTTTTCTAATTTAACTTGTGATAAGAATTACTTGAGTAATGAAAAATAAATTTAAACTAATTAAATTTTTAAAAAGTAGACAGCACGCCACTGTCACCCAGAAAAAAGACTCTCTCTTGTCAGAATTCAAGATGACATGACTTTAGGTTGACGAATTAAAAATTGTCACTATCTTTCTTTCTTGATGACAGTGCAATTTTTATTGTAACTTAAATTAAAAACTCAATCGGATGTGTAAGAAAATGTCGTTTCAGAAAAAGTACGGTTTCATTCGTCTTAAAGGAGAAAAATGTAAATTAAACCTTTAGCTATTAATATCTTCTGTATATTTTAAAGATTCTTTTATGCTGTAGGTATTGGTACATGTTTTTACTGCTGTCAATCGAAACATATTAAAAAAAACTGTAAAATGTGAAAAAAATTATTTTCTTCCAACTTGTCAAAATGACATATGGATGACACAAAAGTATTTAGAATCTCTTTATGTGTCAATAGGACACAGTTTTGAGCTTTTACCAGTTGTGTAAAATTCCAAAATTTCAGAATTCTATTTTTAAAAATAAAGGCGCTAAGTTGCCATACCTATCCCTTGTTACACCCGGTATATATATATATAGCTGTACTTGGAAGTAGTTATTGGGGTAGAAGTAAGTAAGGATACCTTTGTTTGGAATATTAAGATATCCCAATACAAATTTGTTTATCTACAAATAATATATTTAGAGCTCTTGAAGAATGCAACGACTTAGGTAATCTAGATCTACTTACAAACCCTTATAAACCAATTTAGATAATCCGTTCATTGTACCGTGGTGTATTGGAAGAAACGACACTTTTTTTAAGGAAAAACATAAATCATTCATAGAAGACCAGAGTTCTTCTTTCAAAAGACGCGTCTTTCTTTGATAACCAAGATGATCTTAGTTCCAAACTTGAAGCACTTACTTAGCCTATATCAAACACGTAATGCATAAAATAATCATCTCTTAAATCAGGAATATGTTGGAGAAAATGTAGTAAAACGAAATAATATAAAAGTTTAATAACTATTATTCTTTGAAAGCTTTGAAAGTAAAATCCAATTTGATTATTATGTTATTAGTGGCGCACCCAGGAATTGACTTCGGGGGGGGGGGCTAAGGATAAATAATAAAAAATACTTAATTTGAAGTAAAAATGTGACCATAGCGAGGCAGGCTTCTCGGGGGGGGGGGGTTACCTTCAAACCCCCCCTCGGTGCGCCACTGATGTTATTGCTACTTCCTTTTTAAATAATTTTGACACCCTCTACGTTTCGACATTTTTGAAATCTACAGATCTTTCCAATAATATCACACACTCTATTTTTGATCGTACTCAAAATAATAGCATTTCAATTGGTATGAAATTGTTGATTTGGCCCCAACTTAGAAGGAAACCTCCTCAGACCCAAGACAACACGATACCAACTTTTTATCAAATTTTTACAAATATGTGATGTTTGGGACACATAAAAAAATAATTTAATTTTTTTTTCAAAAGCTGTGGTATCACCTATAATAGTTTGGGTCTATAAAAATATAAAACTTTTTTAAGCTTAGTACTCAAAGGTTAACCTAAATACATACAAACTTTAAGAAAAATGTAGAAATAATAAAAAAGCATTGATGAAACAAAAGAAAACATTTTCTTTCTACACTGCAGCATAAGCAAGTTGCACGAGTGCACTTAGCAAAAGTAAGTTTCTTGCATCCAGAATAGCGATACTTTGATCTTGTGTGTTGCTCGGATTTCATGAATTCCACCAAATGGCCATTATCAGAAACCCTGAACCTTTTATCAGAAATGAATTGGACCCTTCTCTTTTTTTTTCAGGTGCTCCTTCATTCTCTGATTCATCTATTTCCATATCAGACTGTTTGGTGTTTGATAGTACTAATATCTTGGCGATAGACAACTTGAACTCCAAGTAATCCTTTATATCTTTTCTGCAATAACCGGCAGCGTTAGCGTTTTCACGATACACTAGCCATGAGGCTGCCTCAGCAAAGTCAATGAAATGGAATATTGTTCGAACTGTCTATTTGTTAGTTCTGTTTCTAATTGCGTATTTACTAATAGCTCGATCCAACAAGTCGACTCCACCCATTGTAGCCTTTAACAATTAAAGGTTGCTTGATTTCAATATATTTGTTTTCAGCCTTGGACCATCTTCTGCACACCCCTCCGGATCCGTAGCAGTTGAGGAAGAGGCAAAGTGTACTGGTTAATTATCAAACCATTTTCCTAAATTAATTCATCTCTTACGAGTTGATCGTAGCTTCCACTCTTTCATTTCTTTACCAGAGCTGCCCAGATAATTTCCTGTAGTGCATACTTCTCTTTGGTTTGTAAACATTGTCGTTTTCTCAAAGAAATCATCGTCAATGTATTTCTTAAAATATTCTATAGGTTCTCTAACATCTGTATCGTAGGTGACAGTAAAAGTTTTACCTGGAGGCTAAAATTGTGTAGCTGGAAGGTAGTGGTTTAGCGGTTCTTCATCTGAAGAGTCAAAATCGTCGTCTCCCTGGGGGCAACAACATCGTTTTGTTGAGTGTCTTCAGAGCGATTTCGATAGTCCTCAAAGTCGCTTGCATCCAGGACATAAAGTGGATCTTCTTCAATATCAGACCATAGCTCAGATCGAGGTCATCCACAATAGCTTGGAGGTCTTTTTCGGTCATAGGACCTAAAAAAACAAAAATAGGGAATTTAGCACAGTTGGTATTTTACACAAAAAATGTACTTGAGGAGACCCAAAGTATCACTAGAAAATTACATTCTAAGGGGAGGCAAATTCATTTTCGTGACAGCTGACAACTTGTACATGTATAGTACATTATTTACTAAAACTTAGTACAAAAAATTGAAAAAAAAGTTATTACTTACGTTTTTTATCGTCTCAAGGCATCACCACGTTCTCCGGACATAAACACGTGCGCAAAAACAAATGCAGACTAACGCGAAAATACGGAAGAGACCGACAGCGTGCTAAATAGACACTTAAAGTAAATATTTCAACGCATCGGTATCGGTATACCTAACGCGTTGGAAACAAAGCCAAAATACACTACATTTTTTACTTTTTCACGCCATGTTTCGAACGATGCCCGCTTTCTTGACGGATGCAATGACATAACAGCTAATTCCACTCCTTACATATGTAGTACGTACCGTTACGGAGCCATGAACGTCCGCAATGGTTTTAATCAGCAGTTCTGACATCGCGCCCTTCAAAAAAGCGGGCATCGTTCGAAACATCGCATAAACAAGTCCAAAATGTAGTATATTTTGGCTTTATTTTGAACGCGTTAGGTATACCGATGCGTTTAAATATTTACTTTAAGTGTCTAATGACTGAGGTGGGGATTGGTATCATGAACGATATTGATGAACCTAAACTCGCTTGCAAAGTTTTACACTGAGAAAAAAAATAATTCTATGGGTATCATATAAATACCCAGGGTCTGAAGAGCTTAAAACAATAACGACGTTTCCCTTATGGTAATATCTTAATTATGCGAAGAGATAGACCATTATTAGTGTGTGGCATTTTTGGATACAGAATTGTCTATATATTCAAAAAAATTTTGAAGCATACAGTGTCCCATCTTAAAAAAAAGGAGGCCAGTTTCATCGACTTGGACAAAAAGGTAAAATACCGCCACTTTAAATAATTAAAAATTGTTCAATTTAAACTAAAATTGTGACAATATTAATGATGTTACAGCGCCAGACGCGTTTGAAAAAATGATGAATTTGAAATTAACTCTGTGTTTCACGACGTTTCGATCAGTAAAATCTCTGATCGTCTTCAGGTGCAAACTACAATCTATTCCTAAGGGTACGTACTTATATACTATGGGAAATCATTCAACCGTGAAGTTTAAGAAGTTGGCTACGCCCAAGGAGGGGCTTCCAAATATTTGAAATTTCAACACTTGGTTAATAAAGGCAGCTTCAAGGAATTCTCGGAATCAGTACAATCTCTGATCGTCTTCAGGTGCAAACTACTTACCAGAGTTAATTTCATTTTTGATCTTGTTTACGTTTTTTGTTGATTTTTTAGGAAAATTGGGTTGTGTTAGCTGCCAAGGGGTGTTAGGTTGGGGTAGGATCTAGTCTCAATTCTAGATTTTTTGCCAAAATCTTTTTATTTGCATTTAACAAATCACTCACTATCCTATAACGAATATCCAACCAAAAAATGAAATAACCACGTGAAACGAACCTTTTTCCTCAATAATAAATCTCTAAATTTTATCTCTCTCTATTTGTCTGTTCGTTTGTTCAGTATGACGCAAAAGCTACTAAACGGAAATAAAAGTTATAACTATTTAAAGTATAAAACCAAGAAAACATAGTGACAAAAGCCTACTGGATGAAAGGGTTTGAAGAGCACCTCAAAAACAAGACGTGAAAAAAACAAAAGACATGCACTGGTACTATAACTAATGGAAAACCATAATGGCAATCAGTTTTTTGGGTAACGCAGTATCATTAGATGAAAGGATCAATTGCAGTGTTATTAATGTCGTAGTAGCGCCGCGTGCAAACAGTTTTTTAATTTAAATTAAAAATTTTAATGAATTTTACGTTTCACGTTTAGGTTAAGGTGGGATTTAGTCGTAACGCCGCTGAAAAATGTCTTTTTAAATCTCAAAAATCCGGCCACCCCCGTCGTTATGTTGTCATCGCCACTGTATTAAAAGCAAATTTTATTAAAATGACTCCTAATAAATTTTTTATAAATTTTCAAATGAATTTGACTTCATTTATCCTCCGCATAATTAAACTAGTTTTTTTTCAAATTCTCGCCCCCCAAAGTTTAATTCTGTTATTTTTTTGGATTTTTCCATTTTAAGTCTTGACCCTGACATTTTTGTCAAAAAGCTGATGACACCAGTGAAAATAATCTGGTTAATTTCTTAGATGCAAAGGTACAATGAACAGACTTTATTAAAAGAAGAAGTGATATAGCCAATCATCGTAAATAACTGAGCATACCTCTATTTTTTGGGGCTAAAAATAATCCCGTAGCGAGCTCTATTGATCCTTAATAGAAAAGCTCTCTGTAGATAGTAAAATTGTCTGTTCATATCCTTGAAATTTATGTAGACGATTAACTATTTATCATAGAACACAGATTATGTAAAAGTGAGTCGTTTTTTTTTAGATCAACCCTTAATCCAAAACCGACTGAAAAATATGGAATTGGGCCAAAAAGTTATTCTGAAAGAATAAATTAATAATGTTACTTTTTTCCTCATTTTGGTTGTGGATATTTATTTGATTGATTGATTCATTCGTGTGCCAACTGCGAACACGAGCGGTGCGGCGGGTCTATCGAGAGATTGTTCTTCTCTAAAGTGTGTTTTGATCAACGAAACTCAATTTGGATATTGTAAAAATTATGTACTAATTATATACTAATTTAGTCCCCTTTTAAAAATTGACGAAAATCGAAAAGTGACTATGCCAGAATTTGGTACTAACTATGTACTAATTTCGCCCTTTTAAAAATAAAAAAAAATGAAGTTATAATTATTAGTACATAATTAGTAGCAAATTATGTATTTATGTACAGAAGTCGTATAATTTTTTATAAACTTTCAATTGACGTCCCTAAAAATTAGCAGCTGTCTTTTTTTTCTTGATTCCAAAAATATTTAATGTATTGAATTTATCTTCGATGGTTCTCGAGTAAAACAAAAAATACTTTCTCATAAGAAGAACCATGCACCTAAACTATGTTTTCTTCTCTAGTTACTCTCGAAATTTAGTTCACACTATTTTTGAAGGACTGAAAGTTTACAGAAAATTATGCAACTTCTGTGCATAAAACTTTTTCCAACTTCAATATAAGGTAGATAAGCGGGGGTGGAAGATATGGTGAATCACATGTCACGTCCTCGTGGGCAATGCCCGCAGTAAAGATCAACCATTGTTCGGATCTCGCATTCCCTGGTGATGAGCTCAATGAGTTTCCCAGCGCTGTGATGAATTCTTTTAGAATCTGCCAACTCAGAAATTCTTTCCAGTACTAGCGGAACCTATTATCCATCCAGTTTGAGAGTGCAATGTTGACCATATTGTATGACAGTGGTGTACGCAAAAATTGTCGGTGTGGGGGGAGGGGGCTTGAGTAACAAAATAGTATCAGATTATCATTTTAATGGCGATTTTATGGGAAGCCGATTGTTCGTGGCTGTGGGGAGGGGGAGATTGAGCCCCTAAGCCCCCCTCCAGGAAAATGTATCATTATTTATCTATAGTGTCTGTTATGATCTGGTGTAGATATTAGTTGCACCTTATAAAAACTGTACAGTGGAAAATAATTGGAACTAAAATTTGTTGACAGGCGAAATGAAATAGAAAGTAAAACTTTTTGAGAGTAAAAAAATGTAAAACACAGCCAAGAAACTATAATGAACACTTTCAGTTAGTTCGTTATGACGATCTATTAAAGTCCAAAATGTCTGGTTCCAGGTTTTTTAACTCTATTTATAAATTATGATTATTTTTGATCGCACAGTAAAAGCACTTACACTACCGTTTAAAAAGTGTGTATTTTTTATGCAACACCCGGTATAACAAAAATTAAAAACTCTAAAAAGAGTATTGTAGAAAAAAACCAAAAAATAGGAGTGCATGCATAAAAAAGATCGTTTTTTTCTTATAAAATATTTTTAGCACATGATCGATGTTTTCAGTTCAAATTATTCCGTATACCTGCGTAAGATTACACAAATGGATAATCTAGATGCTTATCCTTTACGAATGACTAAACTTTCCTCGCACAAAGCGAGATCAAGTAAAAGGGAAATGAAATGTATATCCTTTTAACACGTAATAATCATACAAGATTTGTTATCTCAAAATTAGTAAATAAGGATATATTTCCTTTATTAATAATTACGACCAAAGATTTATTCAAATCTTCAGCTCTAAAATAGTCTTGACCAAACTGTCATCAAGTGTCCATATCTAAAAAAATAAAATAAAATAGTCTACTTTTCCCTGGTGCTTTGCCAAGAATGTGAGTATAGCCTTATTATCCTTTTGGAAAAATATTGATTAATAATATAATTTTGCAACTTTCTTCTGTATTTAAATAGAGGATAAACAAACGCAAAACATGCATACACATAAATTATTCATTAAGTGGATACAAATTAAGAGTTTCATCTAATTTTTTCGGCCAGCTATTAATTCTTAAATTAACCCACATAATCGCGGTATGAAACGGCCAGGTAGTTTTTATTATTTTATCAAAATGAAAATCTACAGTCCGTTCCATTTTTATTTAGACAAAACCTAACCTCAATGACCCACTGAACAAAACCAGGTTTGAAAGTTGACGGAAATCCAAACGCCCTAGATTGTTGTTATTGTCAAATTTAAAGTTTTCAGGTTACGTTTTTTTCTGACAGAAAGAACCCCGCACGAAATACATTGAAAAATTATTTCGGTGAAATTTGATAAAATTTTACTAGTATGTTATAGTGGGGTATGAGATAAGAAAAATGTGTATATATAAAATTATTTCTATGTCTAGTTCCAGAGATATAGACGGCAAAGTTTAAAAAAACGTCGTTACGGGGTGTATTGGGCACGCTCAAAATGGCATTTCCTGACCGGAATAAAATAAGTTATCGACGAATATGGGTTACTGAGGAACCACACATGGACTTTCTTACTATTATGTTGGTAAAATGTTAACTGGTTGTATACAGGGGCTGGTCAAAAGAATCATTTTTTACAAATTTTTTATTATAAAAACTTGACGAAAAATGTTTTCTACTACGAAATAATTATTTTGCAACTTAAGAATCTAAATATTCTTTTGCATTCGGTTAAAGTGTGAGTAAATAAACTTTAAGTAAATTGAATTTAATTTTTTTATTTTTTTCTCACCTACATATATATATCTTTAATTTTTATAAAAAAGTAATCAATGTTTAATTTCTTTAAAACTGATCAAGGGATTTTAATTTAATTTTGCGTACGCCTTTATCATACTTTTATCTAATACAGGGTGCAATTTTTTTGTCATTTCGTTATGTTTTGCATCTAGGTTGATAATTACTTTTATGAGTGAAAAAATTTTTCAATGTATTTCGTGCGGGGTTCTTTGGGGGAAAGAGCATTTTTTTACATTTTGGCCATGGAAGATAAAATTACTTAAAAGTACCTTACAATTGTGCAAGGGTGGATCCAGGGGGGAGCATGGGGGTCATGACTCCCCCCCTCCGGGGCGGTTCACATCTTTTTTTTAATATCTAAATAACAAGAATACTTTAACATAAAATTTCGGGAAGTGAATAGATATGATAGTAACTTCCCGAAATTTATTATGGAGTCAAAAAGAATGACGTTCATAACCCAGAGCACATTTTTTCTGCAAATTGAAAACACTGTTATTTTACGGCGTCGTGCTAAAACAAAACGAACGCTGTCCGTAATATTATTTTCGCAGGAGCGTCTATACCTACATCCCTCTTATAGACTCCATAATAAACGACCTTCAAGAGCGGTTATCTCCAGAGGTACTTCTTCATGTTCATAAAAACGTTCCAGTGGCGTACCGAGAAAAAGTGGGGCCCGGGGCAGTATCTTCAGATGGCCCCCCCCTTTCATTTTTCTATATACACTTCTCTCCATATAAAACTGGTACAGCAGAAGTTAGCAGAATGTTTAATTTTTAAAATTTTTGTTGTACGGCATTGTCTTCCTATAAGTGACAAATGTCACAGACTCTTTTCAACATCATTTTTTGCATGTCAGTGTCATCCAAATTTAAAAAAAATACCGCCGCATCTTTCTGAATTTAATAAAGCTCAAATCTTAGGAAAACTAGACGGTGGTTGGTCTATTCGTCAAGAAGCTGTTCATTATGGGAGAAGAAAGTCTACGATAGTGAACATAAAAAACCGATTTCAAGAGGAGGGAACTATCCACCGAAAGGAAGGCACCGGCTTGACGAAAGTTCCTAGTCCAGAGGAAGCCCAAAAGGCAATCTATTTTCTGGAAAATCATCCGTTTAGGCAGGAGGATTACACGTTCAAGGCTAAGGTGTTTCATTGCGCTATTAAAAATAAGAATTTTTTTTTATATGTTTTTAATTTTGTTATTTTTTAAAAATTTTATTTATTTCGTTAACTTGATCTGGCCTTTTTTTGGGCTTGTTAATTTCATCAAACCGGTGCCTTCCTTTCGAGGGACAGTTCCTTCTTCTTTAAATCAATTTATTATGGTTACTAAAATACAGAAGTTGTATAACTTTTTGCGACCTTTTAGAATATGCATGCCAAACTTGCTAAATGTCATTACATATGTCAAACTTTGACACCAGCTTTCTAATTTTAAATACAACCCCCTGTATTTTATTGTATTGCTCTTTTTTTTCTAATTTCAAAAATATGTAGTATGTCCATGCTGTGATAAATATTTGATCTCATCTACCGTAATTTTTTTCGTTATTATGCATGCTACAAAAATGTTTTGTTTACTTGTATAACTTTTTGCAACCTTACAGATCATGTATGTCAAAATTGTCAAATGTCAAGGGGGTGGGTCTCAACAAAAATCCCACTACGGCCAATCTATTATACAGCGTCATTTTTTAAGTTTCCGGACTTTTAAAACATGTAGGTAATTGAATTTCTTCATACTTTACTGTAAACGTTCTTTATAATTAATTGAACATTATTGAAGTTCTTCCTTCATCCATCTGCGATCGATTAAGACATTATCTCTTATTAATGATTTAAAGAGATGCACTATTGAATATTAAAGTGAAAACAATAATAAAATAAATGTTTTATCATTCAAATCTTCAGCATCTGCTGCATCTAATGAGAAAATTGACCCATTTATATTTAATAACAAGCAATATATGTATTAACACTAGTTTAACAAATTTTTGCTTTTTACGCAGTTTAAGGCCACACAAACGGCATGGATTTGACAACACTGCTTTGCTGTTTTTGGGACAATCTTTACCGGGCAGAATATCGGAAACGAGAAAACGGAATCTGGTGAAATTTGGCAGGAATGTTTATTTTTGAATTCCTCACAACCGTACCCAGACAGTTTTTTGCTGGACCCGTCGATAATATGGAAATCTGTAACAGCAATTTTTGGATTTTTTTTTATTTTTTGAAAAAATACACCAAATTTTGAAAAATCCTTTGGATACAGCCGTAGATTTTTATAAATCCTATTATCTGATAACAAAAAAGTTATGGTTTTTTTCATTGTAAGCAATATTTTGCCGGAATTCTGAAACGCCAAGGTCACGTAATTTAGTAGGCCCAAGGAAACCGAAGTGAGTTCGTTTGGAGTATTGGAATTCAGGTTCCGCATAGCCACCGGCCACTTGCCTAATGGAACATTCGGCCAAAAATTTGTAATTTTTTTTTGTTTGAATAATGATTTTTCTTTTGATTCTTTTTAATTTCGAGACATTGCAATCCATGAAGCATGAAGCCGAGCATCAAAACCTTTTAAAGAAGCATTCATAAATGGTTACGTTCCTAATAAGTTATACTTTTCCTCACATATGGTGTTCGCACCGTGTTCTGAACACTGCACGGTCTAACTCGAAATAGCAAAGCAGTGTTATCAAATCTATGACGTAGTAGTAGAGATTCTTCTTTTTCGGTCAATGACCTTAGTTCAGGAAATATTGAAGTGACGTTCAAAACGGGTCATGTGATATTCATACTTTTTGGGGTTAAATAAACATCAGAACTGAATGAGAGGGACATTTTGTAAAAATTAAGACACGGCTCGAAACACTTTTTTGATTTTTTGCCGAATCAGCTAAGGCTAAGGGTACCGATTCAAATGTTTGAATATTTCGAATTGATGAGTGAACAGTAGTAGCAGCAATGAGAAACATCCAATACTTATAAAAAGCAACTTAAAAATTAATACAGTAAAATTCATAAAAACTCCATACAGGACGAAAAATTTGTGTTGGTAAAAATTATGACGTAACGCTGTCTCAAGCCCTCCCCTCTCGCTTAAAACTCGTGATGCGTGTTTTGAGTCAGGGGGCCCATGCATGAGAAATGCATAGATGAGAACTGGGTTTTATGTAATTTGTGCACGGCCCCTTTGTAACTATTTCTTCTGGTTTCCAAATGATTTGAGACCAATTTTTTTTTGCATTTTAGCTACTAATATCTCAAAAACTAATAGCTCAAATTTTAAAAAATACGAGGTATCACACGGGGGAGGGGTTACAATTTAAAAAAAAACTGGTTGGTGTGGCCTGCGCTGAATGGGTGTGCAGGAACAAGTCTTTGAATACATCATCAAGTTTTAAAATTGTCAGCCTGTATGTGTGACTTTTGTAAAGTTCCGAATTAAGTTTTATTATTTTTTTTTGGTTTTTAAGGATGTTTTTTGGTTTTCGTTTTTAAGGAGGTTTTTTAGTTATTTCAGTGGCGCACCGAGGGGGGGGGGTTTGTATAAAAAGGGCATTTTAAGTGTCATTTTCGCAAAAAATTTTGCCTGCGGCGCATTCTTGCATTTTTACAAACAAATTAAGGATAAATAAACAACTCAAATTCCCAAAATCCCATCAATATTTACGATTTGAGTTTAATTTTAAGTCAAAAATTATATTTTAAGTGTTATTTTATCAAAAAATTTTGCGTGCGCCGCATTGAACGATGATTTAAACATCAAATTTTGGATAAATAAACAATTTGAAATTTGGTTAAAACCCTCTGCCAACTCTACATTTGAGCCAAGGCCCGCTCTTGTAAGCACCTGTGCCCTTGCATAATTTTTTCTTCAAATTATTTTTTTTAATTATTTATGCTTTATCCCCCCGAAGCCAATTTCTGGGTGCGCCACTGGTTTTTTGGATATATTTTTTTTTTTCTGTTATTTAATTTTTTTAAGGATTTTTTTAGCTTCCGGTTTTTTTCCGTTTGATTATATATGCGAAATTTAAATTGCTTAGGGCTTCTATATTTCTGGTTTTCTTATCAGGTGCACATTTTCTTGGAAAAATTAATTTTTGCTTAAGTTTCCGGGGCCACCCGACTTTCCCTTACCTTTGCAAGGTTGTGCGTATGCGACAGCTGGGCTGCGTTCAGGGCGCTTATTCCTGACCGACCGTGAGGTGAGCGAAATTCCCCGTGGAAAAAGGTGGTGAAAAAAGTTCACCTAACCTCACGGTCGTGATAAACGTCCAGAATGCTCACAGCAGTGTAGAAAACGCACCCAGTGCGTGGTGTGTCGCCGTTCAGGAATATGTAAACGACGATTTTCGTCGTTTAGGAAAAGTGGTGTGTTTACTGGCAAGGCCACTAACATGCGGCAATAAGGGTCAAAGTTGCACATATTTATTTCTATTTTCGTGAGCTTGCACACAACACCGTCGCCCCAGTCTCGACTTGGGCGATGGTTGGTGTGCTTGAACGAGGTTATGATATGGTGAAATTTGGATAATTTTTAACGACAAGACTTTAAAAATTTATTTTTAGTAAATTTTTTTAAAGTAACTGTGTATAATATATGATTTTTCATGATTTTTTTTTTCTAGAGTCGTTTTATAGGAGTAATAGGTATAGGAAAAGAGTATGTATATTTATACTACTATTTTTAAATGTGCCTTATTAGTCTAGTATATATATTTTATTTCTCTCAGGTCTCAAAAAGTTCTTGCTGATACTTGATCATTTTCAAAATTTTGGGATGTTTATGTAGCTTTTAAATGACCTCGGTGGTGGGGACGGTTTTAAAAACTATCCAACATTTTTTTGCTCACTTGTAGCCTAAAAACATGCCTTTTAAATAATGTCACAAAAAAAAGAAACCCCGGAAACCAACCCAAACCCAGCAAAAACAAGAGAAGATAAAAAAACCTATTTTTACATTTTGCTACCCACTTGGAGCCCAAAAAAAATTGTTTTTTAGGTCATTTCTTATTAGATAATGTCACATAGGAAAAGCAACCCCATAAACCAACCCAACTTTCGAAATTAAGAAGAAAACAAAAAGCCTATTTTATCATTTATCCCAACATCCCTTTGTTTTGTTTTTGTAAATCAGTTCACATTAGATAAGAATGACAGATTATAGGAGGTGTGTACACTTGCGCACACACCGAGTGCGCGCACCCACACCATGGTGTGGACTTTCTGAACGCAGCCCAGATGCTGCTGTGAGACGAAAGTGAATCCAACTTTCGGTAGGCTGCCATTCGGTTGATGCCCACTTTGACGTTTACAGATTGCGTTTTTTTCTGCAACATTGCGGTGAAAACTAACACCAAAGGATACAAATATGGTGTATGCAGTTTCAGCAAAAACAAAAATCGATATACTTTTTTTTGTAATGAGAGAAAAAAGTAGACAAAAAAGATGCTGGTGGTAACCCTGAAGTCTTTGGAGAGAAATCTAGAAATTGCAGAACGTTCCTTTAAAGACATTCTAGAATCCCTCCACAGTATTTTGGGACAGTTTTAAACAGCCGAAAACCACGATATTAGAGAGACAGAACAGTATTATTGAGTTTAAATTTATAAACAAGTTTTAGACAAAATCATTTCGGATATAAAATCAAGGTTCAATAACGAGACTAAGTATTTTTGACCTGAACATATTCATACCAAGTTTTATACAACGTGAAGCCAAAATCAGGGCAAAATTAACTAATGTCGTTTTCAAATAGTATAAACTGTTTGACTAATACAGAACCCACGTTCTTAAATTGAATTTGAATATTGGTCAGAAGTAGGCAAAAGCTTAAATCAAAACATGTCTATATGATATCGTTTTCGAGGCAATGAACAAGTGTGGCGATATTTTTCCGTTGGCATTCTTGCATGTTTGTCAGTAAGTAATGCTTCGTCAGAAAGAAGCTTCTCCTGCCTCAGAAGATCGAAAATATAAGTACTTAAAAACACTATGACGGGCTTAGCGTTGCTGCATATCAACAGACATATTGAAATTGACATTGAGCGAGTCATTGACCGGTTTGTCCAAAAAAACTGGAAACGATTTTTTTTTTTTTTGAGATAGGCATCTTATATTTGAGATATGCAATATAAAAGGTAATGTTTCAACTTAAAAAGCTTTTTGATGATATTTACGATTTTAGTCTAATTTGACTCCAAAATTGCATTTTTATTCGGCGCATTTAAACATTTTTTAAAATAAAAAATGTATGAAATAAACAACTTAAAATCTGAGTACCCCCCCCCCTAGATTTGAGGTCAAATCCACGCTTGTAGTTACTAAGTTTTGTTTGCATATATTGATATGTGCCTCATAAAAGCTATGCTTTTATTCTAGATTTTTTTTCGTATCGAAACCGCCCCCCCCTCCTTTTAAAATGGCTGGGACCACCACTTTTGGATGCAAGAGGGACCGACGGAAAAAATAAAATGGGTGTTACGTTTAACAAGGAAATAAAAGGTGTTTTTTTATATATTATACATCTACACAAACATACCCAAATTAAGTTATGTAAGCTTTACCCAAATTTGCATACCGACCTCCTCACTGGCGCAACCAGGAATTACCTTCGGGGGGGGGGGGGGGGGGCTTAACGATAAATAATAAAAAAAAACTTAATTTGAAGTAAAAATATTGTTTCTAAAAAGATATATGAAAAGTGTCTTAGTAACCTTATTTGTTTTGGCGTTTTAGATAGAACGTCATTGAAACTTCAGGGTATGAAGGTTAAGAGTTTCTGATATTTATGATGACATTTTAATCGGTAGTAGGTAAAGTATCCCATCAAACACAAATCGTCGGCATTGAATCGGGCCAGTGTCCACAACGTCGGCATTGTGTCGGCATCGGCGATTACACGCTGGCCCGATGTTGGACAGATTGCGACTTTCAGTTTTCGGTCAATAATCGGCAACTGACGGAGGTCCACATTACTATAGTCGACTTTATGCCGACACCACTTTAGGACCGACGATGGTCCGATTGGAACTTTGTTTAATCGTTCGATAATCGGCAAGTGACGATGGCCCGATTTACTATAGTCGACTTCATGCCGACGAAAACTTTATCTGCTTTAGGGCCGACGATGGTCCGATTCGAACTTTGTTTGATTGGTCGAGTATCGGCAACTGACGATGCTCCGATTTACTATAGTCAACTTTATACCGAAACGCACTCTATCTGCTTTAGAACCGACGATGGCCTGATCAGATTTTTGTTCGATTGGTCGATAACCGGCAACAGACGATGGTATGTCACATTAAAATTTTTAAACTGCTTAATAGTTTCTTCCTAGTATGTAGAGATGGCGCTAATGTCACTATGTTTCTGGTACAGTGAAAGATAATATTATATATATATATATATATATATATATATAATGAGCAAAGATATTTCAAAACTGGAATGCGGACTTGACAAGATGGTGGTATTTCTCTACAAGAATCACCTCTTCTGCCACTTAAACCACCCCGACTGGTTAAGCACCCGCATTATCGAAACTTTGTAGTTTGCCAATGTCGGATCGTGTCTAGCAACCACCGATGGACCTTCGTCAATCACCGACGTCAGCCTGCTTTGAGAGGCCGATGTGGGGCCTTATTATCCACCCATTATCGGACCTTTGTGGTTTGTCATTGTCGGGCCGCTTTAAGCTACCACCGATGGACCTTCGTCAATCGCCGACTTTGAACCGCTTTAGGAAACCAATGTCGGACTTGAATAGTTTACCGATGTCGGGCCGAGACCAGCTTGCCTACGTTAGACCGACCAAATTAAGCAGCTATATTGGATATATTGGATCTTAATCGTACGGCGACGGTATGCCGACGTAAAATTTACCATTGGTCCGACGGCGGGCTACAGTCTAACGTTGCGTCGGCAAAAACACATTGGGCCTACATCGCAAAGCGCACAAAAAATACTGCTGGTAAATCGACGTCATGCCGATGACGGCAAATTCGTCAATCGACAACGGGCCGACGAAGGCCCGAGGGAAACGTGTTTGCTGGGTACTATATAGTACACTAACTCGCATGTTATGGTGATTAAACGCTCAGATAAATTAAGACACTCAAACTTCATCTTCGCGTTTAATGAACATCATATCATGCTTGTTTTGTAAACTACTATTAACCCAGCAAACACGGTTCCCTCGGGCCTTCGTCGGTCCGATGTCGATTGCCGAATTTGTCGTCATCGGCACGACGTCATTTACGACATTGGACCAGCAGTATTTTTTGTCCGCTTTGCGATGTAGGCCCAATGTATGTTTGCCGATGCAGCGTTAGACTGTGGCCGGTCGTCGGAACAATGGTAAATTTTACTTTTTGCTGACATGGGCAACCGTCGCCGTACGATTAAGGTCCGATATAGTTTAAACACATGGTACCGACCATCCGCCCATAACTGCCTAATTTGGTCGGTCCAACGTAGGCAAGCTGGTCTCGGCCCAATATCGGTAAACTATTCAAGTCCGACATTGGTTTCCTAAATGGGTCCAACGTCGGCGATTGACGGAGGTCCGTCGGTGGTAGCTTAAAGCGGCCTGACATTGGCAAACTACAAAGTTTCGATAATGCGGGTGCTTAACCTGTCGGACTGGTTTAAGTGGCAGAAGAAGTGATTTTTGTAGAGAAGTACTACCATCTTGTCAAGTCCGCATTCTAGTTTTGAATTATCTTTGCTCATTATTATATATAATATTATCTTCCACTGTACAAGGAACCTAGTGACATTAGTGCCATCTCTACATACTAGGAAGAAACTATTAAGCATTTTAAAAATTTTAAGGTGACTTAATCGGACCAGCGTCGGTTGCCGATTCTCGACCAATCAAACAAAGTTCCAATCGGACCATCGTCGGCCCTAAAGCAGATAAAGTGGTCGTCGGCATAAAGTCGACTATAGTAAATCAGGCCATCGTTAGTTGCCGATTCTCGACCGATTAAAGAAAGTTTCAGTCGGACCATCATCGGCTCTAAAGCAGATAAGGTTTGAGTTGGCATAATGTCGACTATAGTTAATCGGGCCATCGTCAGTTGCCGATTGTCGTCCGATTAAACAAAGTTCCAATCGGACCGTCGTCGGCCCTAAAGCAAATAAAGTGGGCTTCGGCATAAAGTCGACTATAGTAAATAGGGCCATCGTCAGTTGCCGATTTTCGACCGATTAAACAAAGTTCCAATCGGACCATCGTCGGTCCTACAGTGGTGTCGGCATAAAGTCGACTTTAGTAATGTGGACCGATGCCGACACACTGTCGACGTTGTCAACATTGGCCCGATTCAATGCCGACGATTTGTGTTTGCTGGGAAACCATACTCTTCTTTTCGTTGCACAAAAACCGTGTAAACCAGTGTAATTTATTTCGTTTTTGTATTCAATAATTCTGCGAACAAGAATGTAACAATAATTGTCTGCAGCACCGTTCCTATTTAACTGAAGAAAAAAAACCCATCTATTTTCTATTGGGCGCAAATTGAATACCATGGAATACCTATCGGTGTTGCTTCCTCCTTTTTACATTCTCTTTCGAAGAGCTGTGTGAGAAATAAAAATTATCCAAAACAAAAATCAGCTTTCTCCATAAGATCTCTACTAAAATCTGCGTGCGATAACTGCCATATACCACAAGGTAATCATAAACCATACTGTTGCACACAACATTTAATTTTTTCGTGTTTTTGATACTTATCTAATTTATTCTTTAATTATGAACATTTTTGACCCAGAAATTCAAATCGGTTATCTTGCTGAATTTTCTACTCTTAAGAATGTGGGAAAGCGTTTGACTTTAGATGCAATGGTTGAAAAGCTTTATTCCCTAAACTATAGCTGATAGCTTTGCATACGATTTTTCTCGAAAACACACGGGTGAAAAAAATTGCCGATTCATTTTTTACCCAAATTGATATGATATCCATTCAATAATTTTGAAAACACGAGAAAACAAGAAAAAAAATAAAATGACCAAAATGTGCGGTAAAACTTACTGACTGAAAAGAAACGCGATTACAAAACCATTTATTTTTTTCCCCGCATACTATGAACGATATATTTTTTGTAATTATTTTCCCGGTATTTTAGATTTTTTTATGAAGGATAATTATAATCTATGCATTTTTAGCCCTCCATACATAGTATGGAGGCTATTGGGGTCGTTAAAAAAAAGATTTGTATTTCCACTAAGAATAAGTTATTTGGGTCAAAAAATACCTAAAGACAAAATTTTGTCATGGTGTCTGTCTTTAACACGATTACTCAAAAACCGCTTAACCGATTTTTATCAAATTTGGCAAAAAAATTATTTGTCACCAGGCGCAGAGATGATTAGTTTTTGATGGGGGTGGAGAGTTGGCAAGAAGGTAGGAAAGGGGATAAAACTTTTTTAAAAATTGTAACTCACGAACCGTAGCAGCTAGCGACACACCGTTTTCACATTAAGATAGGTAACTGCATTTTCCAGAAAAAAAAAATATTTTTTGTGTCTGCTGGCGTCATGTATTTTACTTCCGCCGCGTCTTTATTTAAACCATATAACTATGAGATACTATAATGGCCTAAGGATCACAAAATGTGTCACAAATAACTTTGAAAAACAAAGAAAATAATGTAAAAATAGGGTTAGGCCTGGGCAAGACCAAAGGCGTAAAATCTACTGCGCATGCCTGACGCAGTCTGCTCGCGCCCAGAAGCGTTTTTGGCTCTGAATTTTTTCCAGACTAACTTGATTAGGAGATTGTTTGAGACAATGATGTGTTTGAAATTAAATCTGTGTTTCGGGCTTCCATCGTCTATATTTTATTTATACACGACGTTTCGATCAGTACAATCTCTGATCGTCTTCAGGTGCAAACTACAATCAATTCCTAAGGCTATGTACTTATACTTACATACTGTGGGAAATCACTCAACCGTGAATTTTAAGAAGTTGGCTCCGCCCAAGGAGGGGCTTCCAAATATTTGGAATTTCAACACTTGGTTTACTGAAAATAACCTGATTCTGGCCAATAAAGGCAGCTTCACGGAATTTTCGTTTCTTCCAGTGTGACTCCTTGTGCAAAACCTTTGCTTCTGTCCAGTTCACTCGGTGTTGTTTTGACCATGCATGTTCGGCGATTTCTGATTTCGTTGTTTCACCTCTTTGGGCATTCGTCAGATGTTGCTTAAGCCTAACACATAGTGGTCTTTTTGTTTCGCCTATGTATGATTCACCAAGCAAACTTGGTAAATGCATTCCTTATTTTGTTTGTTCTCCGGTTTTGTTTTACTAAGAAGGCTTCGAATTGTATTACTAGATTTAAAAGCTGCTTTAATATTACAGTTGTTCGCTACTCTTCGAATTTTCTCTGATAATCCTTTAACGTATGGAATTGTAAGGAATGCATTTGCGTGGTTTTGGTCTTGTAATCTCTGTCCTGTTTGTTGAAATTTAGAAATAGTATCTGTTATAAGTTTAAGGCTGTAACCATTCTGCTGCAGATCCCTCTTAATGTTTCTTACTTCGATGTCAAAGTCATGAGAATTGTTACAAATTTGAACGGCTCTGTTATACTATCTGTTAGACTTAAGGAACATCAGATGAATACCCAAAGAGGTGAAACAACGAAATCAGGAATCGCCGAACATGCATGGTCAAAACAACACCGAATGAACTGGACAGAAGCAAAGGTTTTGCACAAGGAGTCACACTGGAAGAAACGAAAATTCCATAAAGCTGCCTTTATTGGGCAGAATCAGGGTATTTTCCGTAAACCAAGTGTTAAAATTCCAAATATATGGAAGCCCGTCCTTGGGCGGAGCCAACTTCTTAAACTGCACGGTTGAGTGATTTCCCACAGTATTTAAGTACTTAGGAATTGATTTTAGATTGCACCTGAAGACGATCAGAGATTGTACTGATCGAAACGTCGTGTATAAATAAAATATAGACAATGGAAGTCCGAGTTATTATCCCTACGCCTATACTAAATACATTGGCAGGGCCCGACCGTTTTAGTATCTCATAGTTATGTGATTTAAACCAACACCCATAAAAAAAACCCTATTTTTAGCCGCTAGTTGTAAAAACTACTATTTTGGAACAATGGCAACGTTTTATTATTATCTCCTAGCCCCCCCGCCACACACACCGACGCTTGCAGCACATGTTTTATTCAAATTTCGACACAACATTTAACTTTGGGTCCCCATAAGTTGCCATCAAAAACATTCCCATTGCACTACGCTATAAGTAAGATTCGCCGACACAAGAATTCCTCCCCCAGGAAATAACTCGGGAAATTGCTACAAAAATTTCAATGCATATTTTTTTGTAGGGGGCCAAGTATTTACGAAACCTCTCAATAAACGGTAAAGCCCTGGTGATAAATGATGGCTTTTTAACTGAATAAGACTAAAGCCATTCAGAAATTGCATATAGACAGCGATTCAAAGTCCGGTAGTTTGTCTCTGTCCGTTGGTGAAAAGTTAAGTCTTATTATAGAAGTTATTTAAAAATGTAACCAGATAAATTTACATAAAAGTGAAGCTTTCTTGGTGGTCGTTGATCATGCCTTTTTCAATGTAGAGCAAAAAATTGACGAAGTATACATTAAAATATTAAAATTTCTATAAGAAGTTGAACGCATGACAACCTGTTTAAAGTCAATCTAATGACAATTAATGGTTGTGATATAGGGTGTACAAATAAAAACCGGATGTTTTTATCCATCATTTTCAAACTTAAAATTAAACATTCCCTCTGTATACCTGTCTCAAAATAAGGATAGGTATGGCGACTTTTATTTCTAGTGATAAAATTCTACTTACAGCTCAACACTTTATCCCATATAGTGGCACACATGTCAAACCCTTCTATGAAAACGAGGTCCCATTCATATGTAACTGCTGTTGAAACTTATTATACTATCAAATTTTAAAAAATTTCGAAAAAATATAAATTTGTCCTAGGTACATATGGATGGCAGAAACGTATTCAAAATGCCTTTTAAGTCCTAAAGTAAGAAGACATATACAGGGTGTTCCAATTGAATATCAAACGTTGACCTCGTTTTTATGGAAACGGTATTAGTTTGACATGTGACACGTAGGATACAGTTTTAAGCTTTTATTAGCTGTGTAAAACTATTGCCTGTGACACTCGGTATATGTGGCGTACGCAGGAAGGGGGGCTTAGGGTCTCAAGCACTCCTTCCCCAGAGTCATCGAATATTGACTAAAGATTTAATTTTTTCCAAAAATGAAGAATAAAATTCATCGCTATTAATCAAGCCACCCCCAGCACTGTATAACGCTCGTACGGTACGTTGTTCACCCCAGGCAAGTTCTGAATAAGCCACTAGGTATATTGACTGATATATGTTTGTTTATAAAGCATTTCTTGCATTTAATGGATGGAAATGTGCATTTTAACGTCTTGCATCCAATTAAAATGATAATAAATTAGAGAAAGGATTGACAAAAGAAAAGTAACAATTTCTTGTAATTGCTGATTCGATGGGAAAATACTTTAATATTATGGTAATAAAATTATATATGTACAATTTTTTATACCCTGATTAAAAACACAATTTTAGGTAATTGTCCGCAAATAACCAAACTGTGGATTTTCCTGTTAGTAATGCAAATAAATTTTTAAAAAATAGCGTAAAATGGTAAAATTAAGAAAAATGAATTATTCTTAATTAAATTAATTGAGCCATTTCCTCAAGCTTTTACAAAAAAATATAACAAACACAAAATGGCCATACAGTGTAAGGTCACTCACTGAATTTTTTCCTTTCCTCCCACCCAAGCTTAGCTCGCATTAACAATAAAAACACTATTTTAGCCGTTATAGCTGTAAAATCTACCATTTGAAATTTTTTTTCCATTTTTTGCAAGGGTAAAAAAGGCTCCTAATATTATAAACCAACAACGCTTTTTGTGACGCGATGTTGTGCATGGTACCTACCTCCTAAAATACCAAACCGATTTTTGTAGGTAATATCTCGTTGTGTTAAGAAAGAAAGAAGCTTTTCTATTGTTTGTTTTAATCCATTCAGTATCCTGCCCTCATATTTCATTTTGCAGTTTCAGCAGCAATGCCTTAATTTTAAAGAAAAATCAAGAGCCACAAGGGTGTTTCACAACTTATGTGTAAAAATGAAAGACGATTCATTTCGCTTAAATTTTTTCAAAGGTTTTTTCAAAAAAATAACCAAAAATGTGTTAACAACATTTTCTTCGCCTTCGACTGTATAGTTCTGATTTGTAATTATCGTAGTTGAGATACTTTCCTGCGCAGATAGGATTCTTCTGCTCAGCATTTAGTATTATTTTAAAGTGCAGTTGTCTTTGTTTATAATCAAAATGTTCGTGTGTGTGGCACGAAAATATTGCAAAACGAGGATCTTCAGAAATAGGAAGCTGTTTAATAATTTATATCCACGATAATGTTCAAAGCGGAATTAAATATTTTTATTTTTTTTTCTGATAATTTTTCTGAGCGAAACAGAAATAAGTTTATCTTTATGTTATACAATTTTCTTGCTCAAAAATAGGAGGAGAATGAACATGCATAAAGTGAAGAAGACTCCCTACATAGTGTAATCGAAACAGCTGCTGAATTGGTACCATTTATTTACCAAATTTGTGGTATACCCTTGTGCGTACTGCCAAAAGAAAAAATAGTTTTGATTTTAAAGACATCTACACTACACATCTACTACACTAAATTGGGAAACGGATGAATCCAATCCTAAAGTTTTTATTAATAAATTTCGTGTGGTGAAGGTATAGAACTCGAACATCCCAATATAATATTTTTAAATTAAATTTTTCTAATCTTAAGAACAAAACTAGTATAGATTAAGTTTAAGGTAGTAGTAGTAGTAGTAGTAGAATAAGGGGGGACTTTTCGCCATCCCTCAGAGCTCTCCGCTCATGCTCTACCACGGTCGAACCTTCCCGTCCTTTGGGTAAAGGTCAGGATATCCATCCATTTCAGCGTCGGAAGGTGTTCCGGCTCGAACACTTCCCCTCCGAAAATTCCCTCTCTGATTCCTCTGTAGGCTGGACATCTTGCAAGATAGTGGTGTGAGGATTCATCCTCCTCCCAGAACTTTCCGCACTACCTTCATCCTTACCAGGTGCTATTGGAGCGCGCAGTGTTCAGTGAGGACCCATATTCCTGGTCCTGTTTCTGTACGTTTCCTGCGCAGCAACCAGTCCCTTCTTGTCTGGCTGAAGCCCTGGATGAGCTCCTTGGCCTTCCTGGCGTCCCCTGTGTGTTGTCACTCCTGATTTAGTCTTGTGTGGGTCCATTCCTTGATGGCAGACTTTATCTGACCTCTGGTAAAACCCAGACACGGTTCCGCTCAGACATATGCTTGAGCTAACCCTTTCCTTGCAAGCTCGTCCGCCATCTCGTTACCTGGGATCCTCATGTGTCCTGGAGCCCAGACAAGTTCAACCTCTTTTTCCCCTGCTAGATCCTGGAGGGCGTCCGCGCACTCCTGGAACAGTCCTTTTGGCATTGTAGGTTTATAAAGTGCTTTTATGGCAGCCTGGCTGTCCGTGCATATGTAGACCTTATTTTCTGCTCCAGCACTTATTTCTTCCTCTCGTGCAGCTGCCAGTATGGCATATACTTTCGCCTGGAAAACCGTTGCGTGGCGACCTAGTGGGTAGCTCTTCTTTATCTCGATCCATCTGTGAAGCAAATCATGGCATTGCCTGAAAGGCCGACTTCGTTCCTAGTCCATGCCTCTCTAGGTGGTATGGTTACATTGTACTTTCTCTTTTCCCTAATTTTGTATTCTGGGTTTTAATAATAATAATAATAATAATTAAGGTCTTTTATCGATCGTAAATAGTAAAATTATACATGACCAATTTGAGCGAGGTTCAGTTCACCTGCCTGGTAACAAACAGGTGATCTGTTCTTCCACCTAACCCCTCGATCCTGTAAGCTGAAAGGGGTATTTCCCTTTCTGCCATACCGGCGATAGCCAGGTGCCCGGCCTTTTCGCTTCCCCTTTTCCACAGCCTCGCATCTCTGATCCTTAGGTGCGTTGCCATCGCTTCCCCTCTGATCTAGAGGAGGAGCGGCGTTAAGTACCTTAAGTTTAAGGTACTTACACAGTATTTTTTTGTATAAACTTGTTTTACGTTACAAAGTTTATTTTTTATATTTTTTCTACAAAGTTTATTTGTTATAATTTTTTGACAAAGTTTATTTTTTATGAATTTTATTAAAAAAAAGAATAAAACTTTCAAAGCAGAATTATCTTAAGTGTTATTAAAACTACCCTAAAGAAAAGAAAATCAGAACAGAACTATCCTCATTGCAGGTTAAATTAATTTTCTACGACCACACACGAAAGTAACCAAATCTGAACTCTATAACGCCTCAGAAATATTTATATTTCACACGCATATCAATTTTATTTTCGTCTCTATAGACGAAAATGTTTTCTTCTCTGGTGACAGCAAACCATACAAACAATGTAGGTATCTAGTAGGCTATTATTTGTAGATGCGTCGGAAATAGACCGAAACCATTTTCGTCCCTAGAGAAGAAAATATTTTCTTCCCTTGAGATGAAAATTAAAAAAATTTAATAATAATAAAAAACACGAATTAAATCCTTAAGTGGTCGTAGAAAAATAGCGTACACAACTCGATAGAAAGAAACTTTCTTACACTCGCGTGTTTCACAAAATTCACGCTCGTGTGAATTATGTCACTTTCTTCTCTTGTTATGTAATATACTATCATTTATCTTTGGAATACCCAAATATTATTTCATTTTAATAACATAAATTACTGAATTTTGGTTGCCGTTATTCACAAAAAACGCTCTACTAAAAAGTTTACTTTTTTCAGATAGTATAGTTCTGCTCTAAGGAGACGACGGTTTGTTTAACCTAAAAGGGTCATGTTTAGCATCCATATCCTCTATTTCAAAATATTTTTGTGTTATCTATTCTTGTGTGCCCACTTTATCATGTAATATATACAAAGGAAAAATAATAAATAACCTGAAGATACCCCCATCTGAGCATTACATGGCAGAAGAAATAATAATACCCATTATAGACCAGTTAACTTTTAACACTTTTAATTTATGAATATTGACAAGGATGACGCCGGCACTTTTACAGAGCAACATGAACAAGACACGACAGAAAGGGAACACATAAATCGTGAAATACCTGAAAGAAAACAGACTTCTCATCAAACATCTTGACATTTAAATTGACAGGGAGAAAGATAATTAAAAGGTAACACACCGTGGCGGTTCATGAAAAAACGGAATTAACTTTTTTGAACTTTTTTATTTTTTAAAGAAAATAAACCGCAATTGTAAAATTAAATTGAAAAGGGATTTAGTGAGGTTAAATAAAAACAATACGCGCATTTATCCCTCAAAAAAGGTAAAATAAACCCAGTGGCCCAAGCAGAAATTGCTCCTGGGAGGGGGGCTTCCGTAACAGAATATTCTCAGATTTTACTATTTTACAAGTAAACAAGTAATATAAAAATATATAAAAGAAAAACGAGTATGCCGTTTTCAAAAGCCTCTTCAAACATTTTTCCATGACATGACTGTACTACTAAAAGTATGCAAACGATTCCT